>CAWUFW010008843.1:0-600000 GCA_963921515.1 Calotriton arnoldi | reverse complement strand
TGTACTGTGCTACCCTACAAGGTCAACACTGCATCTTAGGCCTTGGGAGACTAAAGGGAACGCTTCAGTTTTCTGGCTAGTGTCCCTGGGAGAATGCGCCTGTAAGAGCAGAAAGAGCTGCAGGCCAACAAAGAAAGCTGTTAGGAAAGCTCTAAAGCGACTTTCCACGCGTATCTCTGTAATTAGCACAAAAAAACATTGCTTTCACTAAAAATGTTGACTCGCACTGGCTCTGGGACTTGATGGCAAATGAATTGAAAGCAATCCATATAAAAGCGTTCAAGGGCTCAAATGTGGCCCACTCCACCTGCATAACTGCTGAAGCCACATTAGGGCCCGTGAATAGGGGCTGATCCGTGCCTTGTTGCAGCTGCTTTCACAATCTGACTGCTAGCCTTTCACGTTTAAACCAGAATTTTTAATTATAGCCATTCTTTTCATTTTCTACATACCTGGCAAAAAATATTCCCTTTTTACATGGCAAAAACTGCATGACCATTAAGTAATATTGCAATATAAATACACGTTCACATCCGTGGGTTAAGTGATGTCAGCAATTCAACAAATATTGCAATATTTGTGAAAGCACGTTTGCCCTGTAGTACAAAATGATACTGGAATGTTTAAATGTTCCCTGACATTTTTTTCCATTTTATCTTACATTTTAATACATTTAATAAGCACGAGTTATCATGTCAGGGCAACTCAAACGCTTGGAATGGTTTGCATTTTCACTTGTGAGGCGTGTGATATGCTTACAATAGAGGATTGTTACTGTTCATGCCTAAATACCTAGATCTAACCCAAGTCAAACTCAGAGTTGGGGGGCTGATCGCGAACTGCATGGTAATGGCAGGGTGGTAACTTTGCACCCAAAATTAAAGTTTCCGTGTGGTAACACACAATCATTTTTGTGCAAATTCGAGTTTTTATTGGTAATGAACAATAACTTGGGATACAAATTTACTACATGCTTCACAGTATGCTTTCCCCATTTCCGTCCCATTTACCACGGTACTAATTTCATCTGCTTTTGGAATAATACCCCCATTTTACTGCACCCAGTAATCCTTATAAAATGTGTAAACCAGTTTCATTTGGCGGGAACAGGTTTTTTGTTTCATCTGTAATCAGCCAGTAAGGCACTGAAAGTTGAAAGAGGAGGTATATGTGTGACCTAGCAAACAAATCCCAAGCTGCCTATATAGACAAAGTTAGATTTTTTTGTCTTTTTGCTTTATTTCCTGGAACAGTTGGTTTAGTGTCTTGTTTAGCGTTTGGTGGATGAAATGCTCAATCACAAATGTGGCGGATTCCCCGTCCGCTGTATTACTTGTGCATTATAACCCATGGCACTAGTTATATAAGGGATAGGATATCAGCTACGTTAGTGAAGGAATTTCCCATCCGCCAAATTATAAAACAAAACCCCAAAACAAAATGCATTAATTGTAGCTTACTAACCAGTAAATCAAAAAAAGGGGTCTGACTTAAAGTTTGGTGGAGAGAGTACTCCATTGCAACTGCAACAGTGTACCCTCACCGCCAAATCCTCGGTCTGCCTGTCTGATTTACGGAAAGGCAGACCTTCATTATCTCAATGACAGAGCCTACTCCTGCTCCATAGCTGAGATAGTGTTCTGACAGCTTGAACTCCGTCAGGGTTTTGACAATTCAACTGCCAGTCCCATTTAGAGTGGGAGGTTGAATGCCCAGTTTTTACTGTCCGTCACTGCAGAACAAAACCTAGAGGTAAGGGAAAGTGAAAATGTTTAAATGACCTCCACACCATGGGAGACAACTCCCATGGAATGGGGGGGTCATTAGTTTTAAATATTCCAAAAACAACCTCCCAATTGGGAGCTGTGAGAAACTGGATTATTGGTTGAGGGGACGGAAAACCTACTCAAGCAACAACCACAGTCGTTGTCAGGGTGTACCACAAAAGTCACTAAATTAACCCTTGTTTAACCCTCTAGCAGCTTGGGACAAAAAACAGTCAGGCTTAACTCAGAGGCAATGTGTAAAGTATTTATGTAGCACACAAACATTTATAAAGTGAAACACAACACAAGAAAATGTTTACAACAATTTCTAAAATTAGAGTAAAATTTAATAAATTATAATGACACCAAAACGGCAAAAATCCAATCAAGAGAAAGGAGATATGCAGTTTGAAAGATTTAGGTAAGTATGGCACCTGAAAGCACAAAGCGCCACTCGTGATTATCTGGTCATGCTTGACTAGGGGAAAGTCACAAGTTCAGGCCGACCATGATGGTGTGTGAGCCACATAACAGGACCAGATTAGTCCCACTGAAAAAGTTAGCTTCTCAAAGTCTGGCGTGAAGCGTCCAGTTCACGGTGGAGGAGTCCGCAAGGAGCAGGGAGGGTGTCATGGTTAGTCACTGCTATACCGTGAAGAGCAGGTCAGGCGATGCAGATGGTACTCGCAGTAGCAAGAAGAACCTGTCGGGCGTCATGGACAGTTGTTGCTGGAGCTTCACGCTGGTGGTCACAGTAGGCTGCCGATGCTGTAGTGTGAAGTGCAGATCTTGCATTGATGGTCATCGCTGTCAGTCGAAGTAGCACGAAGAGTCGGGTTCACCGGAATTTCACGTTCGTGGTCGGTGCGGCCAGCAAGATCTCAGTGCGAACTGGCCCATTCATGGTCGCAAAGAGCCCAAAACTTCAGGATTTCTCTTTTATGTTTAAAGGAGTGCACTCTGATGCCAAACAAGGGCCTTGGGAGGACCTGGGGAGGTGCCACTTGGGGATTAGGGACTCAGTCTTGCAGAGGCCATCAGGGCTCAGGCAAGTCACTGGAACTTGTTGTGTCCCCCCTGTAGCTCAGACAGGAGGTCAGCCCATTGACCTTTGGACTCACTCAGGTAGCCTGGGAGGATGGGAGCAGGTCCAGCCTTCCTTCTCAGACAGCAGGGCAGGCCTCAAGCAGCAGGACAGTCCTCTGGCAGATGGACAGCCCTTCTTCTGTAGTATCCACAGAACCAGGAATGTTCTGAAGATCGGGTCTGAGGTTCTTATTTTTATACCTGCTGCCAGTTTTGAAGTAGAAGAAACTTCTAGAGACCCCCCCCCCACAGATGGTTCTGGAATTTCCTTCCTCCCTGCCCAGGTCCTAGGATGTCTGCGGTGACAAAAGACTAGTGTGAAGTTCTTTGTGAATACAGGAGGCAGTTCCTAGTGAGGTGCAAGTGTAGTAGGCGAGGATCTGCCCCTACCCATCCTGGCAAAATCCAGTCCTCCCTTTTGTTCCCGTTCCTGGGAGTAATACACAAAGGCCAACTGCCAACTACACTAGTCATGTGACTCAGGATACAGGCTGCAGGTACCAAATGGTTAGGACGAGAAAATGGCAGCTTTCTAAAAGTGCAACAACAACAAGGTGATGGATGGAAATGTTGAATTAACCTCAGCCACTGGCATTCGCTCACAGCCTCATACCAAGCCATCGCTTTTCGCCCACTCAGTTTAGACCCAGCCATGTGCATATCAGCCTTGACCCTGTTCATTCGGAAGAGTCCAGCTAGAACTGCCAAGCCAAGCCCTCCTGAAACGGAAAACAAGCAACCCAGGACAGGTTTCGCCCTTATTGTGGACTCATCAGCCAGGTATAGCTTGATTCCAGTGGAACAGTTTGCTGCCCTAAGTGGGACAGGTATGCCCAGATTAATTCAAGCATTCCATCCTTCACTTTTGTGTATATTTTAATTTGTCTAAAAGTGACATTTTCAGAACTGTGACCTAAAACTCGACTTTACCATTACATATGATTTTAAATTACAATTCCTTAGACACCAAACCTGATAATTCCTCCTGTTCCCAAACAGAAGTTATAACTTATTAACTGTAACAAGTTAACCCAATGTTATCCCAAGGGAGACGTAGGCCATACAGTAGTGAAAATCGAATTTGTGAGTTTTTCACTACCTGTACATGTAAAACCTAAAAGTTCATGTCCACAATTTTAAATACAAATCACCCTGCCCATGGGCATTTAGGGTCTACCCTAGGGGTAACCTATATGTATTTGAGGCCTAGTAAAAGGGTTATTTTGCCAAGTCAAAATGGCATTTTAAAACTGCACACAGGCTGCAAGTACAGGCTTGAGACATGCTTAAAAAGGTTACTTAATTGGGTGGCACAATAAGTGCTGCAACCTCACTAGTAGCATTTAATTTACAGGCCCTGGGTACATGTAGTACCACTTTACTAGGGACTTACAAGTAAATTAAATGTGCCAGTTGGGTTTGCCAGTTGGGTGTAAGCCAATTTTACCATGTTTAAAAGAGTGAGCACAAGCATTTTAGCAATGGTTAGTAGCGGTAAGTGCAGGAAGTCCTAAGGCCAGCAAAAACAAAATCAGAAAAACAAGAGGAGGGAAGGCAAAACATTTGGGGAAAAGCCATGCCAAGTATGTCAGGTCTAACAGGAGTTGAATGGACTCTGCTCCAAATCACCATCTAGATTGCCCTCTTAGGTTGCCCTGTCTTAAGCCTCCGTAGAGTAATGGCTCCGCTCCACTAATTTATGTCTGACCTCATAGCTACAGGTTCATATTCGGCCCAGTGTACACAGCCTTTCATCTTTCCAAGTTTTATAAAATTAGTTTCACAGAGTTGGGTAATAATAAACAACCGCTATTCAGCACCAGGATGCCTCAATGGATGGACATGTATAAATACACAATATATTGTTATGTTTCTGTGAAAAAGCAACTGCAGCCCTACCTACAGCCTACAAAGCTCCTAAGAAATTAAATAACCTGACTTTTGGTGAACAATACCACTAACTCAAAACCCAGGAGGCAGGCTTACCTTTATGAATCTATAACACCGCTTATAAACCTCTGTGACACTGCCATCTTCCTCCGCAGGTTATCAGGTACACCTTATATCAATTGTCATTGGGGTAACATTGTTGTTCCTTTCCTACCCTGGAATGCCTTGCATGGCCATCCTGGGCAGGAAGATCAGTTTTTGAAGACCTGCCATATTTATGGTGGGCCTTCTAATGGCATGGTTCTCTGGTGACTAGCCAACCATGATGGTGTTGACATGAAAGTTGACTGAGGCTCTGCCGTCTGAAAGTAAGCAATTTGTCCACATCTAGATGAGGTGGGAAAACCAAGAGGTCAGAGGCCGTTAAACTGCTGATTTTCAGCGGATATCCATCCATCTCAAAATGAAGCCCAATATCTGTCTTTGATATCATTTGTACATTCATTTGTTTAGCATTCAAGAGGCAAAACCAGCTTCATGACCAGTGCACGTTTCTATCTGACTAAATAGCCAATAAGTTCTATTTCTAATTTTTGTGCACAGCCAGCATTTGCAACAAAGTAGCATCACCAATACGTGAGAGAGCTGGATGATGGTCACTCCCAATATCATATGATGTTTCCTGCTGAGCCATGAAGGCTACTTTAAGCTTTCCCAAGATGTCGTCCATCTCTGAACCTAATCTCCCAACAGTGCGTCAATTGAACGTCCCATAGTAGTGTCACATCACTTTCTGAGTAGGTTGGTTCACAGGGCCTTCCACAGTGTCTCACGAACTTCTGAGGAGGCTGCTTCAAAGGAGTCTCCCACAAAAGAGTCACATCACCTTCTGAGGAGTTTGCTTCAAAGGAGCCTCCCATAGTCATGTCACATCTCTTTCTGAGGAAGTTGCTTCAAAGGAGCCTGCCGCAGTTATGTCAAATCACCTTTGAGTAGGTTGATTCAAAGGAGTCTCCTACTGTAGTGTTACATCTCCTTCCAAAGAGGTTGCTTCAAAGCAACCATCCACAGTAGTGTCTTGTCACCTTCTGAGAGGTTGCTTCTGCACCCCTGATGAAGAGATATCTAATGACCAGTGGTTATTCTTCGTGTCTCTTATTATCAAAGGGGTTATGAAGAAGTGGTTGGAGCACTTTGCTTATTCCAGAAGGAAACCATGTTGTAAGAGGCATTTCAGAAAAGCACCAATAAAACAACTGAACATACCTTGGGAATTTTTTTCGAAATTGCCCAGTCATAATTATCAGTGTTTCGTCCATGTGCACCTATGCCATAATTTGGATGATAACGCACAAATAGAGGCCACCCAATAAAAAGCTCATTGCATTTGAAATCTAAATGCACAACGGGCAGAGGCAAAGTTTTGTTTAAAAACTGTGAGCAAGTTTTCCTCCACGTTTTCTTAAATCAGAATACATTTTAAAACCAACAGTATCAAAGTGTCTATGCTGTGTTTGCACCTTTGGAAATTGTTCCATAAAATTATAAAAATAATGTAACTTCTTACAGACAAATGTTCATTTTTTATGTGTAAAATTGAGCAAATTGATAGCAACGCCATGAGATGATAAAACAAAGAGGCCTAACTGGCCCTTCACTTGCTAATCACATTAAATGGCAAGGTCATTTTACCCTTACTATAGAAACACAGACAGACCACACCCTCTGCTAAGGCCACACAAGAAAGCAAACAAAGAGCAAGACACTTTCTGCTATAATAGTGCTGAGTTCTCACAATCAGATATATATACACCACATTAGAGTAGGGGCTACGTCACATTCATATAAATTAATTTGTGGGCCTTATAATATTTACTACTTTCTAACTGCAATGGAGTTCCATGAATGGAAACAAATCTCTCCGTTCAGATGGCTGTTTTTTCCCTTGGCGTGTTCCTCACTATAAAATGAAGATTTAATATCAGGAGTAGACGGAACACTAGCTGGGAATGTTCAAGGACAGCTGCTCTTTATCAGGGTAAAGAATCCAGCCTAGCCATACCTGAAACAATGAAAGATGCTATCAAAATGGAATGCACATGACTTTCTTCGCTGGAATGATTTGCTTGGAAACTGTCTTAACAGACGCAAAATACAATCAATTTACCCTGTTTTCGCTTCGTAATTAGTACACACAAATTATATTACTTAACTATTGATATAAAACAGACTTCTGGCTCTGAAACTGATTAATTAACCCAGAGAGCAAGAAATGTTTAACTGCAAATTAAAGTATTTTTGTATCTTTATAATTCACTCAAAACAATACCGTAAATTCGAGTGCTATGCCTCCGTGGGAAAAATACTTCATCTTATACGTCAGGCTTATCGAAAAAAGTGAGGAAAATAAAAGGTGAATTTACCTGCAAGACGGAGTTTGCTGTCCACGTGCTTCAGTGCCCTTGTGGCCTGAGGTACATGGGCAGTACAATTCTGCCTGTTCACAAACGCATATTACAACATTTGAGGGCCATTAAGAATGGCGACAAATCTTATCCAGTTGCACGCCATTTTGACCATTCCCACAAAAAAATGAAAAGGGTTTGATCTATTTTGTAATCGATGCAGTTCCACCCAATGTTAGGGAGGTAACAGGGAGAAGAAATTAAGGAAGTTGGAGTTGTGTTACATTATTTAACTCATATATCATCAAAAGGGACTAGGCTGAAGGTATGTGGTAACGCAACATAGTATGATCTTTGTAAAAAGAAAAAGATTTTTTCTTTTTGGAAAGCCCTCACCCACCAACCTAGTTGGTGGCGTGCTTCATCATCGGGCCCACCTAGTGACACCGAGTGTCATCAGAGATCCGAGACAGCCAACTAGGTCTTCATGCGGGTCCAGAGCTGTAATGCAGTTTTATCTATCAGCTAGAACCCATGCCGGATTCTCATGAGGCACTTCCGCTAATCGCAAGTGAATGCCTTAAGAGGGAATTCCCCCCTTACACATAGTGCACCTTAGAGCGTGCCACACATCTTTGGTCTAATATACAAACTTAGTTTTAGATCTCACAATTCACATATTTTTAGGTCCTGAGGAAAGCCAGTATACACCTAAGGCCTGGCTGAAACATGTAGACCGTTTTTGGATGTAGGAGTTCTTAACTATCACTCCACGCACATCCATTGCCTTGTTTTTATTACTGCCAGAGGCCCAAACATTAAAAACAAACCCTGTGGGTAATGGGACCACTGTACAGTTTTTAAATTCACTTTCATATCACCTCACTGCACACTCAGTTAAGATACCTGCTCCGCTGTAAATCAGGCGTTGAAGCACACCAGGGACACACTCGGTGTCACCAGGTGGGCCCGATGATGAAGCATGCCACCAACTAGGTTGGTGGGTGAGGGCTTTCCAAAAAGAAAAAATCTTTTTCTTTTTACAAAGATCATACTATGTTGCGTTACCACATACCTTCAGCCTAGTCCCTTTTGATGATATATATTAACTTTGGGGATAAGGACTAGTTCTCTAATCCTCTCTCTCATCTTGATATTTAATTACATTATTTAACTCGACACCAAAACCCCGGAAGGATTGAATATGGAAGAAGACTTCCATACTCATCTATGAAGAACATATGCCAGCAAATAACTTCCTCACGAACTCATTCAATGTTTATATGTTTTTAAATTTTGATTATGATTTTTTGTTGTTTTAATTCTTACACTGGCACTTTGCACTTTCTTAGACAGCTGTTTTTTTAACTAAAGGATTTGATGCTGATAAGTATGCCCACTGGGGCTGGAATGTTATAGTACAGTGTAATAATTTCATGCCGAAAAAATGCCCACTTGGGCTGAATTGTACAACAATGCAGAGGAGATCATACACTGGGGACAATATGAGCCGGGTTAAGATACAAAGACAGCGGTACATAATTATAGAGTACGGCATCCTAAGCATTATTGGAAGTAGTGGGGATATTTTACCCATAATTGATATGATGAATTATTTTGTAAAGTGCTTGAATTATTAATACACATTAAGTACTATTTGTCAGTATATAAATGAATTTATGCTAAAATCACTGCGATTTAAAAATGGACTTGAATAGTGGAAGAAAAACTACTAGTCTGTCTTCGGTTGTAATAACACGGTAGTTCTCACGTGACACGCAACAAAAAAATGTGTTTAAAAGTGATTGTACAACATTACTTCAGTGTTGGTGAGCAAGCCTGCAGGGCAGGCGAAACGCGTCCAATGGTAGCTGGCAAATAAACCATTTTTGTGCATCTATACACGGCGTCGTCATCCTTGTTGTAACGAGGTAAATGAATATATATATATATATACAACAGAGACCCCCCGGTATCCAGTAGCCCGGCACTTTCAAGACAGATATTCCTCTGACGCATCACAACTCACCTACTTTGCCATCGAACAGATCATGAATGATCTCAGAGGAGGTGACAGAGTTCTCAAGCTCAGGAAGAGGGAGTCAAAATATATAATTGACTTCCAAACCAGAATCCCTAGTGGTTTGAACCAGGATGAGGAACTAGCTGTTCACCTCAGAGAAGAATAGTTAAGGCCTCCTCCAATGTTGTTCTTCCATACAGTGCATTAGAAACCAAATTGTTCATTGCATGCATAACATGTATCACATTGTTTTATTTTTTGTTAGTTATATTTCTCTTTTTGTTTGTGTTTCTTTTTTGCAGGAGGAAAGGAAGGAATCCACTCTCACGTCACACACCGGCACGGGTTCCCTACCCTTTTCTTCGTCATCACTCCTGGGACATCATCTCAGATAAGATCAATTATGCATGGTTTTTGATTTCACAGTATAAGGATCGTTTGTATTATGCCACAACCTGAGTCAGAACACGCCTGGGCACGTGCCCATTATTTTCCTTGAGTGCTACCCAGAGAACACTTACTGGTTACGTTACATTCTGTCAGTCTGCCACAGCAGTTCGGTTTGTCCATGTGATGGGGAGGCGGATTATAAGGATCTTCAGGAACACTGCGAGACTGGAACAGGCACTATGGGCCCGATTCACAGAACTAACTTAAGACAAAATCCTAAACTTACTACCATTTTGGTATTCACAGAAGGCACTTACTCATTTTGGTATTCACAGGAGGAACTTACTTACTCATTTTGAGTAACTTACTCATTTTGTGTAACTTACTCATTTTGGTATTCACAGAAGGCACTTACTCATTGATGAGTAAGTGCCTTCTAGAATACCAGAATGAGTAAGTTACACAAAATGAGTGAGTTACTCAAAATAAGTAAGTTACTCATTTAGTTTTTCACAGAAGGCACTTACTCATCAATGAGTAAGTGCCTTCTGTGAATACCAAATGAGTAAGTTACACAAAATGAGTAAGTTACTCAAAATGAGTAAGTTACTCAAAATGAGTAAGTAAGTGCCTTCTGTGAATACCAAAATGAGTAAGTGCCTTCTGTGAATACCAAAATGGTAGTAAGTTTAGGATTTTGTCTTAAGTTAGTTCTGTGAATCGGGCCCTATGCCTTTACCCTCACTGGGCGCATGTGTTACCACTTAATGTAGTCAATGGACATTTTAACATGACTGCCTATATCTGTCAATCTCACATCTTACCCATGCGTTGCACTCAACAGTGTATTTTGCACTTCTATATGCAGAGCTATTTATGAGGAGTTGTAACTAGGTTTACAATCATTGTATTTTACATGTTATTGCATGACTGTATTTGCACCTTCCTGAGGCATTGTATTTATATTTTTACTGATTTTGGAACCATTCCAATATGGCCGAAATGTTTTTTCGATCCTTCTGTGTCCTTTCTTCCTTTCCACTATGCATTTTTAAGGCACCCAAGTGGTGGTTGTATTACATGTGCTCAAGGCTGCTGGGCAGCCGAAACGCGTTGTGTAATTAAACAGTTTTTGGCAACAACCTGGGTTTGAGTTTACTGTACCCTGAGAGCGCGCTTACTGGAACTTTGTGGCATTTGATGATAGCCGGTATGCTCTGCCGGCATGCGCACCACTTCCCGCGGGTCCTTCTGTTCAAGAAGGAGCATCGAGTAATGGATATATATATATATATCTATATCCACAGAGTCGCTGTGACAAAGGCAACACGCCGAAACGCGTAGTCCTTGATTTTGGTGCACAATAAACAATTGTGCTGTCTCCTGGTGTGCCGCATCCTGTTTTTTTTGCTATTGGGGCAAATTGGAGGACTCCCTTGTAATATATATATATATATCGATCAGGAGCTATGCGGTGTGCCTGCAGCTGTGGTCGGTGCATGGAACTGCAACGCGTCACCCCCCCTGGTACAGTCGATTTCCACATGGAGGTTACCGTTACCTGGGGAGAGAGGAGGCAATATTGAATTGCCTGAGAAGGAGGACAGAAAGTGGCTTGGCCTTCCGGATGACTGCGGCGCTGTGGGGTTCATCAGCCACACAGTGGGGCATCACATGGTGTTGTGCAACACCCCATCACGGCATGGGACTGCTCTGAGGACTCCATCTACCAGCATGCCGTGGTCTGAGAGGAGTAGCGCGAGGTGCCGCTGTATCATCGAGGCGGAAGGAGGGGCAAGTGACCAGCTGATTGGGTGAGGTCGCTGCTAAAAGACTACTCGAGCTGACCCCCAGAGATGAAGAGAGATCATGAGAACGGGCACTGAGGAAAGCCATTAAGGGCTGAAACGCGTCTGCCAGCGTTTCATGGACTCGTAATGCCAGCGCTGTTTCATCAATAAAGCCAATTTGCTGTACCCCGGAGCTGTGCCGCACTCCTTTCTTTACCCAGAGGGAGTAATGGTTTTGATGTTTTGCCAGCAGGCAGGCTGCTGGCCCAGCGGTACGCCCTCTCGATCAGGAGCTACGCGGTGTGCCTGCAGCTTTGGTCGGTACATGGAACTGCAACGCGTCGCCCCCCCTGGTACAGTCGATTTCCACATGGAGGTTACCGTTACCTGGGGAGAGAGGAGGCAATATTGAATTGCCTGAGAAGGGGGACAGAAAGTGGCTTGGCCTTCCGGACGACTGCGGCAGTGTGGGGTTCATCAGCCACACAGTGGGGCATCACATGGTGTTGTGCAACACCCCATCACGGCATGGGACTGCTCTGAGGACTCCATCTACCAGCATGCCGTGGTCTGGGAGGAGTAGCGTGAGGTGCCGCTGTATCATCGAGGCGGAAGGAGGGGCAAGTGACCAGCGATTGGGTGAGGTCGCTGCTAAAAGACTACTCGAGCTGACCCCCAGAGATGAAGAGAGATCATGAGAACGGGCACTGAGGAAAGCCATTAAGGGCTGAAACGCGTCTGCCAGCGTTTCATGCACTCGTAATGCCAGCGCTGTGTCATCAATAAAGCCAATTTTCTGTACCCCGGAGCTGTGCCTCACTCCTTTCTTTACCCAGAGGGAGTAATGGTTTTGATGTTTTGCCAGCAGGCAGGCTGCTGGCCCAGCGGTACGCCCTCTCGATCAGGAGCTACGCGGTGTGCCTGCAGCTTTGGTCGGTGCATGGAACTGCAACGCGTCGCCCCCCCTGGTATAGTCGATTTCCACATGGAGGTTACCGTTACCTGGGGAGAGAGGAGGCAATATTGAATTGCCTGAGAAGGGGGACAGAAAGTGGCTTGGCCTTCCGGACGACTGCGGCAGTGTGGGGTTCATCAGCCACACAGTGGAGCATCACATGATGTTGTGCAACACCCCATCACGGCATGGGACTGCTCTGAGGACTCCATCTACCAGCATGCCGTGGTCTGGGAGGAGTAGCGCGAGGTGCCGCTGTATCATCGAGGTGGAAGGAGGGGCAAGTGACCAGCTGATTGGGTGAGGTCGCTGCTAAAAGACTACTCGAGCTGACCCCCAGAGATGAAGAGAGATCATGAGAACGGGCACTGAGGAAAGCCATTAAGGGCTGAAACACGTCTGCCAGCGTTTCATGGACTCGTAATGCCAGCGCTGTTTCATCAATAAAGCCAATTTTCTGTACCCCGGAGCTGTGCCTCACTCCTTTCTTTACCCAGAGGGAGTAATGGTTTTGATGTTTTGCCAGCAGGCAGGCTGCTGGCCCAGCGGTACGCCCTCTTGATCAGGAGCTACGCGGTGTGCATGCAGCTTTGGTCGGTGCATGGAACTGCAACGCGTCACCCCCCTGGTACAGTCGATTTCCACATGGAGGTTACCGTTACCTGGGGAGAGAGGAGGCAATATTGAATTGCCTGAGAAGGGGGACAGAAAGTGGCTTGGCCTTTTGGACGACTGCGGCAGTGTGGGGTTCATCAGCCACACAGTGGGGCATCACATGGTGTTGTGCAACACCCCATCACGGCATGGGACTGCTCTGAGGACTCCATCTACCAGCATGCCATGGTCTGGGAGGAGTAGTGCGAGGTGCCGCTGTATCATCGAGGCGGAAGGAGGGGCAAGTGACCAGCTGATTGGGTGAGGTCGCTGCTAAAAGACTACTCGAGCTGACCCCCAGAGATGAAGAGAGATCATGAGAACGGGCACTGAGGAAAGCCATTAAGGGCTGAAACGCGTCTGCCAGCGTTTCATGGACTCGTAATGCCAGCGCTGTTTCATCAATAAAGCCAATTTGCTGTACCCCGGAGCTGTGCCGCACTCCTTTCTTTACCCAGAGGGAGTAATGGTTTTGAGATATATATATATATATATATATATATATATATATATATATATATATATATATATATATATATATATTATCTACTGGCGGTCGCCTGTAGATAGTTATAGTTAGGACCTATTTTCCATAGGAAATCCAGCGACATTCTATTTGAAATAACTCTTGCGTCGGTTGACGAATCTTTGCAAAATTTTCAAACTTTATGGCCCGCTCCGGTCCGCTCCTACCCTGAAAGTTTCGGGGTGATTCGTCAAGCGGGGGCCGAGAAAAAAGGTGGGTCCCAAAACATGTTTTCCCAATTCATTTTCCCATAGGAAACTTTAGCCACGGCTACAGCCTGAACTGCTGAACGGAATTACACCAAATTTGGCAAAGAGGTAGTTCTTGGTTCAGAAAGAACCCTTTTTGTTAAATGGTGTAAATCCGTTCAGTAGTTCCTGTGAAAATCAAAAGGAAAATCACATATATATCTATGGCCGCGTCGGATTCGCGCACCCTCCCGATCACGAGCTGCATGCTAATTGGCTGTCAACACTCCAAATCAGGAAGTGTTGGCAGCCATTTTGTCCCAGAAACAAGTGCGCAAAGCGCAAAAGGGGGCAGGGTAGAAACACCTGACCTCCTAGGTCTGCTCAGGGGTCCCACAAGGACCCCTGGGCAGAAAAAAGCATTTTTTTTATTTAAAAAATCGGCGGGATGCGCTTAGGGTGCGCGGATCCCGCCGATAAAAAAAAAAAATCGAAGCGCGGTCACGCGCGCTTCGATTGTATTTTGACCCCGGGTGGCCCAAGTCCCGGGGCATGCGGGGGTGGGTTTATGTTTTATATGGGGGCCTCTAAGGCCCCAAGCCCGAGGACCGCCACCCCCGGGGCTTTATAAAAATGGTGCGGGAGAGCTCTCCTGCCCTCCCGCAGCCCCGGGGACAGCCACCCCCCGGGGCTTCTTTTTTTAATTTTTAATAATGTGTGGGGGGGCTCCAGCCCCCCCACACACCCCAGGGACCACCACCTCCCCGGGGCACTTAGAAAATAAATGTGGGGGTCCGTTACGGACCTCAGAGCCCCGAGGACCACCACCTCCCGGGGCTGTGCAACTCAAGGGAGGGGGGCCACGCGGCCCCCTCCTGGAGCCCTTGATGGCCCTGGGGACCGCCACCCCCAGGGACGGCTCCTGCAGTGTCCCGGGGTGCCTACCCCCGGGACACTGTAGTTTGCTATGGCAGGGCGGGAGCCTCGCGGCTCCCGTACTGCCATAGCAAACTGCTTTGGATTTTGGAAGAGAGAGCAGGGAAACCTGCTCTCGCTTCCAAAATTCAAAGCAGATTGCTTTTCCACACGGGGAGCTGCATCTTAGCAGCTCCCCATGTGGAAAAGCAATGCCGGCTCCCAAGGGACGCGGGGAGCCGGCGGGACTGTGGGGGGGATTGGGGACCCCCCCACAGTCCCCAAAGGAGAGGGCCAGCCCCGGGGGATGGGGTCCCGGGGTAAGTAGTGGCCCGGGAGGGGGGCCACGCGGCCCCCCTCCCCAAAAATACAAATAAAAATTTGAGAAAAAAAACAAAAACGGAAAGGCCGGCCCCAGGGGATGGGGTCCCCGGGGCCTTAAATGGCCTGAGGAGGGGGGCCACGCAGCCCCCCTCCAAATATTTAAAATTTTAAAAAAAGAGGGCATGCCCCGGGGGATGGGGTCCCCGGGGCCAATATAGGCCCAGGGAAGGGGGGCCACGCGGCCCCCTTCCCGTTTTATTTTAATTAAAAAAAATAAAGAAAATCCTCATGCCCCGGCCGATGGGGTCCCCGGGGCCAAAAGAGGCCAAGAGAAGGGGGCCACGCAGCCACCCTCCCATACAAAAAATAAATAAAAAGACCGGCATCGTGCCGGAGGCCCCGCCCCCACCCTGCAGCAGTCTGCAAACGCGTCCCCTGGCGCGTTTGCAGATGGGGAACAATTCCCCTTGAATACTGGGGTCCTGGGGCCAACTAGCCCACCAGGAACCTCCAGTATGCGCCAGGGGGCTGCGTTGCAGAGAGGTGTACAGAGGCCACGCCCCTTTTACACCTCTCTGCAACGCAGCTCTGTGGCGCTTTTGGAGGTACATGGTGGGCTAGTTGGACTCCAGGGACCCTCAGGATTCAAGGGGACTTAATCCCCCAACTTAAAATGCGCCACGGGGCGCGTTTGCACAGTGGTGAAGGGAGGGGTGGGGCTTCAGGTGACATGTGTGCAAACAGGCCCCGTGGCGCATTTTTAGATGGGGAATTAAATCCTCTTCAATCCTGAGGGTCCCTGGGGCCAACAAGCCCACCAGGTACCTCCAGTAAGCGCCACGGAGCTGCGTTGCAGAGTGTTGTAAAAAGGGGCGTGGCCTCTGTACACCTCTCTGCAACGCAGCCCCTGGCATACTGGAGGTTCCTGGTGGGCTAGTTGGCCCCTAGGGACCCTCAGGATTGAGGAGGAATTAATTCTCCAACTTAAAAAGCGCCACAAGGCGTGTTTGCAGACATGTCACTTCAGGCCCCACCCCCTTCCTTCACCATTGTGCAAATATTCCTCCAAAGTCAGCCGAACTACGAATTCCGATTTACTCACCTGTTATCAGGAGAGACCTCAGTGCTGCATCTTTGAGCCCAGTACTGATCCTGAAAAGTAATTTTAACCGTACTTACCAGTAACTTGAATTTCCTTCCATAGGATATCATTGCCTGCTTTTTGCTGAAAAAGTTTGTGTCGATTTTTGAAACATACAAATATTCCTCTAAAATCAGCAGAACTACGAATTCCGATTTACTCACCTGTTATCAGGAGAGAACCCAGTGCTGCATCTTTAGCCCAGCACTGACCCTGAAAAGTAATTCTAACCGTACTTACCAGTAACTTGTATTTCCTTCCATAGGAATCCATTGTCTGGTTTTTCAGCAGAAAAGTTTCAAAGTGTCGATTTTTGAAACATACAAATATTCCTCTAAAATCAGCAGAACTACGAATTCCGATTTACTCACCTGTTATCAGGAGAGACCTCAGTGCTGCATCTTTGAGCCCAGTACTGATCCTGAAAAGTAATTTTAACCGTACTTACCAGTAACTTGAATTTCCTTCCATAGGCTAACATTGACTGGTTTCACTTGGAAATTCTTCTAAGTGTGGAGTTTTGGAACTTTATAATATTCCTGTAAAATCAGCCGAACTACGAATTCCGATTTACTCACCTGTTATCAGGAGAGAACCCAGTGCTGCATCTTTTAGCCCAGCACTGACCCTGAAAAGTAATTCTAATCGTACTTACCAGTAACTTGTATAACCTTCCATTGGAATCCATTGTCTGGTTTTCAGCAGAAAAGTTTCAAAGTGTCGATTTTCACAAACTACAAATATTCCTTAAAAATCGCCTGTATGACTTAAACGCATTCTTTCAACTGTTTACAGGAGATGCACCAGTGCTGGATACAGGATCCACCACTGAGTAAGAAAAGTAACGATAACACTACTTACCTGCTAAGTGAATTTCCTCCCATAGGATAACATTGGTGATTCTATGTGAAAAAGTTTCTAAGTGTCAACTTTTAAAATACAATAATATTCCTTAAAAATCACTACTGTAACCAAAACGCTTTTACTCAACTGTTTACAGGAGATGTCCCAGGACTGAATCTAGGATCCAGCCCTGTGGTTAGAAAAGTAATCCATAAAGTAACTAATTGCATTTAACTAGAAATTCACATTGAGCTCAATGTTGCATTGTGTTTGAAATTGTGTTGCCCATTGCAACAACTGTAACTACTGTACTTAAAAGTCTATTGCCTATTTGCAAAGTATTTAAACTAAAGTAATTCATTCTGAGAAAGTATATTTTGTAATGTAATGTATAATGTAATTACAATGTAATTAAAAAAATAAAATATGTAAAAATAAATAGTTTAAAAAAATGTAGTAAATCAGTATCAAAAAAATAAATATAACAATTAATACATTTAAAAATTGTCATTTACAAAACCTTTGAAATTCACTGAAAAAACCATAGGTTTTAGGGGCGTTATAGTTAGAAATTAGCATTTAAAAAACCTTTGAAATTCACTGAAAAAACCATAGGTTTCAGACACGTTATACTTAGAAATTAGCATTTAAAAAACCTTTGAAATTCACTGAAAAAACCATAGGTTTTAGGGACAGTTATAGTTAGTTGGACATTTCACTCGTACAAAACCATAGAAATTCCCCCGTTATAGTTAGTTCAGCTAACTATGGCTCGCGCCCCCGCAATGCACTGCTGATGACGTCACATATTACATTACTCATGACATGGTCAGTGACATCACTGATGACATCACTGATGACATCTCAAATGACATCACTGATGACATCATCCAGTGACTGTGTGTTTCTGTAAAGTTTAAATATTTTTAATATATAGGGAAAGGCGTATTGAAGAATGAGTGGGTGTATAAGTGTGTGGATGAAGGATTTAGTAGGTGCGTGACTGACTCTATAAGTGAGTGATTAAACGTATCTTACTGAATGCAAGGGTTAGTGACTAAACTGGGTGAATGTCTGTATCCGTCTGTCTGTTGCTGTGTAAGTGGCTGCATAGGTTTGTGAATAGCTACATGAGTGTCTATATGAGTTATTGATTGGTTGTCTGAGTATCTGTATGGGTGCCTGAGTGTTTGTGTGGGTGGGGTGTGTGCGACTCTGTGCATAGATGTGTGAGTGGGTGATTCACTGGGTGGATGGTTTCAAGAGTGCATCTGTGATAGACTGTATCGGTGGGTAAGTGTGTGTAAGAGTGTGTTAGTGAGTGAATGTATGTCCCAGTGGTACATGTGTGAGTAACTACATATGTGAAAGGCAGTATATATGTGTGTTGGAGTATATAAATAGCTATAAGCGAGAGTGTGTGATTGTGAGAGTGACTGTATGGATGAGTGTGTGCTTGTATCAGTGATTGTATAAGAGCGTAAGAATGTGCTAGTATTTGTATGAGTAAGTGAGCTGGTGTGTGTATAACTGTATAGGTGAGTAAATGGCAGTGTGTTTAATTATTTGCATGACTGGCTAGGTGTGTGAGTACCTCTATGGATGAGTGGCGGTGTTTGAGTGTCTATATAGGAGTATGAGTGCATATGATAGTCCTGTACTGAGTGACCGTAAGTATGAGTGACTGTACGGGTGAGTGAGTGGATGTGTGTGTAGACCTAAGAATCAGTGAGTGGGTATGTAGTTATTGGTGTTGGAGTATCTATGGTTTTGCGAATGGCAGTCTGTAATTTAGAGTGGGTGTATCAAAGGTTATATTAGGGTGTGAGGAGGTGCATCAGATTATCACGTGGATGATGTCATCAGTGATGTCACTGACCATGTCATGAGTGATGTAATATGTGACGTCATCAGCAGTGCATTGCGAGGCGCGAGTTATAGTTAGCTGAACTAACTATAACGGGGAATTTCTATGGTTTTGTTCGAGTGAAATGTCCAACTAACTATAACTGTCCCTAAAACCTATGGTTTTTTCAGTGAATATATATATATATATACATATATATATATATATATACACATTGGCAAAATATCCAGAAGTAGCCAAAGAATGGGCGCACTCACGGAGTCTGTTTAAAAGTAAAATACTCCTTAATGTGCAAGCCTCCTGCACCAACAGACGCGTTTTGGCGTTAAGCCTTTTTCGATGTCGGTTACAATGTTGTCACAGAGTCATTTCAATCAAACCCAGTGTGTCACGTGATAATCATAAACAAAAAGGACGGTCCTCTGGTCTCAATCTATTGCCAGAATCACGGCAGCCATCTTAAAACATGCTCAAAGACATTATCGTGTATATTAAAAGTGCAAACAATAAATATAACAGTAAGTTCTGCATACTTCATTATGCATTCTCCTGTAAAATCGCACAAAGGGGGATAATTATCATGGTGTCAATCCCTTGTAAGTATGTTTCAATCACATATCTCCCTTGTGTCATATAGCTTACAGCAATTTCTCACAATTGTGCCCTGAATGGGCGGTTAAATGCTGGCAATTCAGTATATCTAATCATTGATACAAATTCATTAAAGATATTCACAATTTCGATATATCATATGCGGAATTGCAATTTAAAGGCATCCAATCCATTATTGCGCCCTGACTGGGCAATCTAGTTTGGTTCATAGAACAGTTGAAGCGGCATGCACATCAATTATTTCTCCAATTCCAAAATCTATTTCTTCAAAATTAGATAAGCTAGACTGCATCATTTCTGATCCATATTATTATGTATGCCTAGTATAATGAATAGAATTAAGGGGAGAGATACCCAATGGTTCTAAGGTGATACATAGAAACCCAGATCCCTGTATGTCTACATGGTCAAATACAGCTAATTTTTTTACTCGAGGTGTACCCACAGTTCTTCATCATTGTTGAGACCTAGGGGGGCCTTAGTTTGGAGTTTTATTATATATTTGGATTCTAGACTACGTAGTTTTCTAGTTCTATCTCCCCCTCTTTCGTCTTTCGGGACTTGGTCCAAGCAGAAGAAACTTAGCAGGTCCATGTTGCTCTGATGTGCAATTTCAAAGTGGCGGGCCACCGGGTAACTGCTGTCTCTCTTGTTAATTGCACTCATGTGCTCTAATATGCATTTTTTAGTGGGATGAATCGTGCTTCCAATGTAACACTTCTGACAAGGGCATGTTAAACAATAGACTGTAAATTCAGAGTTGCTATTAATAGTAAGTCTTCCACGATGTTCTTGGGTCATCTTCTCTGATCCTGTAGTGTGTGACTTTCTTACTATATTTACATGCCTTGCATTTAGCGCAAGGATAGAACCCTGTAATTGCATCTATTTTAGGTGGTATAGAGCGAAAATGACTGTGTACCAGATAATCACTCAAGGACTTACATCTCCTATAGGTTATTAGTGGTCTAGAGGGGAATGTTTTTCTTAAAAGTGGGTCAGATTGTAAGATGTGCCATTCAGCGCCAGGACACCCTAGGGTAACCGTGCGCTATACAAGCTTAAATAACATAACATAACATTTCTTTTTAAAGATTTGGACTAACTGTGGTGACCTATCATTATACTGGGTAATCATCCTAACTGGTTCTTTTCGTTCCTGTTTGTCTTTGTCACTAGTTTTTCTAGCTGCTAACAGTTGTGACCTTGTCACTTCTTCTGCCCTCACTTCTGCTTGATATAAGCTATTGCTAGTGTAGCCCCTCACTTTGAAACGTTTCAGAGCTTCGTTCTTTGCTCGTTGATAGTCAAACTGCGTAGTACAGTTACGTTTCATCCACAGCAGTTCCCCATAAGGGATATTGTTGACTAGACTTTTTGGATGGTAACTCCCAGCGTGCAGGATAGAGTTTCCTGACGTGGGTTTCCTATACAGTCTAGTCAACAAGTTTTCATTCTCTATGTATACTTCAAGGTCTAAGTAGCATACCTTGGTGTCACTGATATTGGCTGTAAAAATCAGATTTAGATCGTTAATATTCAGTGATGCAATATATTCTTCAGCCGAAGAACGACTGCCATGCCATACGACAAACAAGTCATCTTTATAACTAGCCCATAAGGCTACTTTGCCAATCCATTTTTCATGTCTACCAGCCCAGGCCACGTGCTTCTCCCACCAGCCCACAAACAAGTTTGCGTAGCTGGGGGCGAAGCACGTGCCCATCGCGGTCCCGCGTTGCTGTCTGTACAATTGTCCTGAGAATGTGAAAATATTATTCTCTAAACAAAATTTTACCATGTCCAGGAGCATTTGATTGTGCTTCTGATATTTCAATGGTCTTTTGTCTAGAATTCTACTGCATTAATACCCTGTGTATGATTAATGCAAGTATATAGACTTGTTATATCAAGAGTGATTAGCAGCATGTCCTCCTCCCATGCTATGCCCTCAATCAGTCTTAGAAAGTCCTGTGTATCATGCACATACAAAGCTAAATCTTTGACAAGAGGTGATAAAAAAGAGTCAATATAGGTGGAAGTGTTCTCCAAAAGACTTTTGATGGAGGCCACAATCGGTCTTCCTGGAGGGTTTAGCATGTCTTTCTGGACTTTTGGGAGGTGATAAAAAGTCGGGAGAACCGGATGTTCACAAAAGAGAAACAAATATTCATCTTGCGTTAGCATGCCATCATTTTTCCATTTCTGTAACCATTGATGAAAAGTTTGAATACAATCGACATATTCCACTCTTTCAATGGGAACATAGCATTCCGTGTCATCAAGTATTCTCCTTGCCTCCTTTTGATATTGCTCCTTATCAAAGACCACTATGTTCCCTCCCTTGTCCGAAGGCTTGAATACTAAAGAATCGTCCTTATTAAGTGTCTGTATCGATTGCCATTGTTTTCTAGAAAGGTTGTATTGACGTTCTCTATAGTTTCCTTTCTTAGCCAGACTCTTCAGATCTGAAATAATTGCTTCATTAAAGACATCAATGGCATCATGGGGGGTTTGTGGCATCATTCTTGATTTCCTTTTCAACTTGCTTCTTCCACCGATTTGTGTGATGCCTGATTCTTCTAAAAATGTGTTCACGTTCTCCATATTCCCTGGTTTACTACCCTCACTCGTAGAATCCAGAGATTGTAATATCATTAGTGTCTCTAGGTCGTGGCCACTAAGAAGATCCATTTCGTGTGATGTATCCACTGTGTCGCCTTGTGTCTTATTAGGGTGTAACAGATGAATTTTTCGCAATTTCAGTTTCCGGATATACTTAAAAAGATCTATGCGTGTCTGTGCACAATCAAATATATATATATATATATATTTACATGACAAGACTGTAAATTAAATGCTACTAGCGAACTGCAGCACTTATTGTGCCAATGTCCGAGGCTTGTCATTGCAGGCTGAGTGTGCAGTTTTTAAACTGCCATTTCGACCTAGCTAAATAAACCTTTTACCAGCCCTAATCCTTCATTTTTAATAGATATAAGTCACCCCTAAGGCAGGCCCTAAACATCCCAAGGGGGCAGGTGCAGTGTATTTGAAAAGATGGAAATGTACTTTTAACATTTCCATGTCGTAGCACTAAAAACTCTTACATTCATTTTTCACTACTGCAAAGCCTGCCTCTCCCCTAGGATAACATTGGGTTAACATATTACATGTAATAAGTGATAACTTTCAATAGGGAGCAAGTGGGAATTTAGAGTTTGGTGTCTAAAGAATTCTTATTTAAAACCCTCTTTATTGGTAAAGTCGGATTTTAAGTAATGATTCTGAAAGTGCCACTTTTAGAAAGTTGCCATTTTCAAGTCCCAATCATTTGGTGCGTGCAGCCTGTATCCTTGGTCTTTGTGTAGTGCTTCCAGACAGTGAGACAAAGGGAGAATAGGTGTTGTCAGGATGGGCCATCTCTGACCTGATGAGGAGGATGAACTGTCACTTACGACACTTGCACATCACAAAGGCTCTGCCCAGCACACTCAGAAAGGGTTTTGACACTAGTCTTTTGTGACCTGAGACATGCTGGGGCCAGGGCAGGAAATTACAAACATCTCCTGGGTGGAAACCTCCAGAACCTTCTCCTACTTCAAAGTGGGCACCAGATATAAATGATGGACCCCCAGACCCAACTCTTCAGAACACCTTTGGACCTGTGGAAGACTCGGAAGGACTGCTGTGCTTCTCTGCAAGAAGGAATGCTACTTTGCGGCCCTGGTGCCCTGCTACCTGGAGGAGAAGGACTGGACCAGCATCTTTAAACCTGGACCACCAGAGTGACTCCAAGAGATATTTGGCTGGCCTCCTGATCAGACCGTCAGGGACAGAAAAGGCTCCAACCACTTTGAACCCAGCACCTGGACTCAGTCTGCTATGAGTCCTACCCCCCAGGTGGTGTCACCCCTGCCCTGAAGCCTTAGAAGTGGGCCTGAAGGTGCTCTGCTAGCCAAGATGTGGTCCTGTGAGCAGAACTGATGCAGAGTGATGCATCTACCCGCAGCCACTTTGGAACATCCCCACCACATAACCTTGCATTGCAGTTTGCAGCTACCTCGGATCCGCCACTGCCCGATGCATCTTCGATGCTGGACTTCACACTGTAAGTCTCTCATCGACAGCCTCCTTAATGAGGATGCAGAACTCCACATTGCAGCACCACAGCTTCCTCAGAATCGCTGCTGCATGATGCATTTTCGACGCAGGATCTCATAATGCTCCACAACCAGGATTTAAGGTACTTTGTTCAGCAGGCCTAACTTGTACTTTGTGTCTGGCCTTTGCTCCATTGCAGTCGGGCTGAACTTATGACTTCGTTCCGGTCCAGCGCAACCAGATAACCACAGTTGGTGCTTTGTGCTTTAAACACTAATTTTACTTACATTTTTTAAATTGCTTAAAATCAGTACTACTGATTGGATTTTTGTTGTTTTGGTATCAAATCACTGATTAAATTTTACTCAATTTTTCTAAACTGGTGTGGGATCTTCTTGTGTTGTGTTTTCACTTTATTGCTGCATAAATACTTTACACATTGCCTCTAAATTAAGCCATGACATTTTTGTGAAAAGCTACCTGTGAGAAGTTGGCCTGGTATATGCTGTTCACTAATTAAAGTGGACACCTTGCACCAGAACAATTCGACTCTTATGGTAGATAGGTTTAAGACAACCTTTATAGAAAGCTATCCTAGTGGTAGCTGTGGAGAGCAGCCTTCAGGCTAAGTCTTGAAGGAATGTAAAGCAGCTTGTTTTACCACACAATCTCTTGAATCACCAAATGAAAAGACACCACACAGGTATATATATCAAATATATATGTATTTATTAATAAACACTCTCTACTAATCTCTTTATGAGATTAGAAGTCAGGAACATATGTACAAGTCAAATGTTATCAAAATAAGTTTAGCACAATCGAATATCTTTAATCTTAGTTTGGCTAGACCTAGGTCTAGGGCATCTAGAATCGAGGGACCCCCAAGAACCACCCCAGGTAGTTATAGGAGACCCACAGGATACGGACGCGGTGTCCTGGCACCGGTGCGAGTCCTGTACGAGTCTATGCGCACAGACGCGATTGAGATTTCAATGTTAAAGGTCCCTTGCGTGTTCGAGGCGAACACACCGATCGGTCCTTGTACGAGTCGAAGGACGCGGTTACAGATAGAGTTGCAAGGGAGATGGACGCGCTGTGTCTAACACAGACGCGAACCTTGTGCGAGTCAGTGCAATGGAGGTCTCAATGTTACAGGCCCCTTGTGTGTTCGAGGTGAACACCGATCGGACTCAGTACGAGTCGAAGGACACAGTTCTAGATAGTGTTACAAAGGAGATGGACGAGGTGTGTCTAACACAGACGCGAACCCTGTACGAGTCAGCGCAATTGTCGCATTTAGAAAATAAGAGTTTTAGGGCACTTCGAGGGAAGCTACAAGCAAGTCACTTACAGGGTAAGTAGTTCTAGGGCCCACACCCACAGGAGCACCGTAGTGCTGAAGTTACCTCACCCAGGGGAGCCGGGTGCATAGGTGTCCTTTGGTGTCGGGTCGCGGCGTCGTTTTCAATGGGAGCCAGTGAAGACTTGCTGCTTGCGGCGACAGGAGAAGTGTCCGGAGGAATCCAAGCCTGGATTCAGAAGATGGAAGACCTGAAAGCAGAGGGGACAGTGTTCAAAGTCACTTGGCAGTGACTCGGGGCAAGGTAGATGGATGCCCACCGTCGTCGCAAGATTCAGGTCGTTCGCGGGTGCCTTGACTCTTCAGCCACGAGGTCCAGGAGGCGTCGACGACAACCAGGAGCTGGATTCGGCGTGTCCCACAATGTCTGCAGATTACTGCAGTGTCAGCGACTCGATTGGAGCCAACAAGCCTTGGTAACAGCAAGTCTCGGGGAAAGTGTGAAGAGGCAATGGCGCTGACCAGCAAGGACTGTGGGACTCACCCAGCAAGGGTAAGTCAGGGCAGGCCTGGAGCAACTAGGGGAGCCCTTTGGTTTCTTTAGAAAGTCTTCTGGGGACCCACAAGCTGGCTGGCAAGGGATCGCAAAGACGCCTTGGGAGGATTTGCTCAACAGGGGCCCACCGTCACTCGGGATGAGGCAGGCCTCTGATCTTCGGAGAGATTCTTGCTGGAGGCTTGGACCACACGTGGTCCAAAGCACAAGTTCGTGGAACTTGACAATAGTGCACGGTACCCAGGGGTCGCGGTTCCTCGTCACTCTTGGGGTCCACTGGCCTCAGCTTCGCTGGGGACTCACGATGGCCTTTGAGAAGTCAGGAAATTGACTTCTTGGGCTGCAGGGACTTCGGACTCCGGCGGGAGCGGCGTAGTTTGCGACCGTCGTTTGTAGTTTTTGGTGCCTTCCAAGCAGGGGAGTCACTCCTTGACTCCAAGGGAGATTCTTCAGTCTTCCAAAGGTAGTGGAACGTCGAAGGTCCGGGATTCTTCTTCAGAGCGTCGTCCAGGGAAATCTAGGGTGCAATGCACAGGTTCCCCCTCTTATACTAAAAGAAAGGGAGGGACTAGCTCTATGACCCTACCTATGGGAGGGTCAGGGGAGTGGGTGGCTACACCCACTTCCCTTTGTCCAGTTTCGCGCAGAGCAGGGGCAGGTAGCCCCTGAACTGGTTTGAACTGGGGTATGCACAGAGGAGCCTTCTGCTCCCCCAGTGCAGGACTTCAAAGCACTCTAAGAGTGCACCCACCCAGCCCCAATACACTAAACCCTGTCTGGAAGGTGGTCACACCCCTTGGGACAGGATATCTATTGTTGGGCTTCCTCCACTGCGAGTGTTGGTCATCAGCAGGAGGGCAGCCCAGTGTCTGTGACTGGTGGCATCCATTTTGTGATGCCAGGGCTCTGCAGGATTCTACTGCGTTTCCACAGTAGGTACATGTCTATCCCTCTAGAAGGGTGGAATGCTACCCCCGCCGCCAGGACTGGTGGGGGGTAGTATTCCAAGATGTTTGACACCAAACACGACATGTTTCGATGCAGCCATTCCAAAGTTAGCATTCTACCGCGAGGATATAATGCACTTAAAAGTATATGGTTTAACCGCATCCACAAACAGCCCCAGAGAATGGACTCTGAGAGCTGCAGAGGGGCCCTGCTCAGGCAGAGGCACCCCCTCACATGGAAACTAAGCACCCTGCCCTCAGGATTGATAGGGCCTGCTTTAGGGGTGACTGATAAGTCTCAATGTGTGTGCAGGAGAGATATAGGGGACCTATATCTCAGTGAGGGGTGCTAGCACTTCCTCACCCAGGCTGCAGTAGCAGGCCTGTGGTGTCAGATTTAGTCTGCTTCCCAGGGGTGGCATAATACATGCTTCAGCCCCTGGTAGGCCTGTGAAGTACCTATGCCCTTGGTACCTAAGGTACCATATACTAGGGACTCATAAGGTACCACAGTATCCAATCACTAGTGCACCTAGAGTGCACTCCAAATCGTTTAGAGAGAACAGAGAGGCTGGGGGCCTGATTAGCAGGGACCCAGCCAGACTATAGCCAGAAACCAGTGTAAACATCAGAAAAAAAGTGGGGGCAACATAAGAGGCAGATCCTACTCTCCTACACTACCTAAGAGCTAAACACAGAATACAATAAGGTTTGCTTGTGACTTCACCTGACAGAAATCATGGCTGCTACTTCAGTGTGGTTTCACCCTCCTCAACTAGTAACCCAATTTACAACACTGAGTATTTTATGTTTTTTGTTGGCCTACCAAAAAGAGATCCTGGTGACCAGCTCGCCTACAATGTTAACTGGTAGGCCAACCAGGACAATATTTTTTTAACTCAATATTGTACCCTAAATCCATGCATATTCAAGTGGGTGTTTGCACTTGTATGGGTAAATATTTTTTACACTTGCATTTTTCTAGATTAAGTCATAGTACTTTGCTTCCATTCCTGAGCTGTCCTGTTCTGCATTTGTCAGAAATATGCATAAACATGTGAATAAATACATTCACATATACATAGATACAGAATAAAAAGACGATGTTGATGATACATTGTAGACAAATGAATAAATTCATTGACAGACATTTACAAAGTGGACACATTTATTCTGCATTTTAACATAGAGAAGTTAAGTAAAATGAAACATGAAACACAAAACTGATTAAATGTAAAATGTAACTGACGCTGAGAAAGGCAATGGTACCAGGAATCAAAATACATTTTTTAGGGCTTTCCCTTGAACTATAATATCACAATAAAAAAGTGGCCCATATTACCAATTTAAGACTAACCTGAAAGACCCTTTGAGGCTTCTGTATTCAGTCTTGCAGAGCATTCATTTATTTTACAAAGATGAATCTATGGAATTTAAATGTTTAATGAGGTTCAGAAGTGGATCCTTTATTACTCCAGCCCCTCAGAGATCCCTCTCTGTCTGATGTGACAGTACTGAAGAGAAGTTTACATTAATCAGCCTCCAGATTACACGTGTCTGGGGACAGTTAAAAGACCTCAGCTTCCCTCTCCACGAACCATATCCAGGCTAAGAACACTTAATACATTGCGTGTCCCAGAAGGATGAGCTTTCAATGAACTGATTAAGGACGACTAAGCAGCACTAAAGATACTCTAAAAAACATCAAAATAGATGCCTTGCATAAAATTGCACGAAACGCAATTAGTTATAAATTGTTTTGATCCCTCGGAACATGTTTAATTGTGATTTATAGGCACATTTCTTTTTTTCAAATTTGCCAAATGGAAACATAATACAGAAAAAGCATCAAGAACAATGATTTCTAATTGTATGCTTTTTAATGCCATATTGTCTTAAACGTGAAAAAATACTCCTTTATCCATCAAGCTCCACTTAAAAGCGTGTCAGTCTTTTCTTAATAATCACATATGAGATGGTCTGTTCTTCAGTGGGAATATATAATGACCCAGAAATCAAAACTGCATTTACTTTCTGAAAAATGATATCCTTATTGCAAGTACAAGTATTACTTTGATCTACATTGATAATCCTCGAGCTCACTATTTTTTATTGCAGTCACAATAATCTATTCTTCAATTCAAACCCATTCATTCATTATTGTAAAGCATGTAAGAAGTTGTAAATCTCTCAAGGTAGAAGGGACAGTACATTTTTCCTGTGGAGAAATCCCTTGCCTACTCCCAACCAATGCTGGGGTGTTCCCTCCCAAGTCTAGTATGTTTACTACAGACCTATATCTTCGCTTCTATTCACAGCTAAACTCTAGCAGAGGAAAGGGAACAAGACAATATCTCCACTAGTAGAAAAGAGAAGCTTTTGGATTGCCCTCAGGTCAGCTTTCTCCCTCCTCAGGGCACTGAATTCACCCTCATTTCAGTTGTAGATCATCTGTCTTAGATGCTCCATCAGTGTGACAGAGTAACCCTGATCCATGATGCTCTTAACACTGTGCCTCTCTTCCCACACTTTGCCAATCCTCCAAACTTGGCTTCAGAGGTTTAGTTTTATATTGGTTCACCTCTTTTCTTGAGAGAGGACACAGGAAGTTCATTTGTTCCCTTATTGTCTTTTAATAGGCATTTGGTGCCCCCCAAAGTTTGGCCTTCGGCCTCACTTTCCAACCATTATCTCGTCCTATAGGGACAGATCATTCATGCTTTTAGAATCTTGTTAGTGTCATGTCTGGATAACACACACACTATCATATTGTGGGCGTCCTGCAAGAAATATTCTGCCTGTGCCTCTCCTCTCTGCCTTTCTAAAACTTGATGGAGAGAAGACAGAAGTGTTTAATGTTTGGGGCTCCTTCGACAATATGGTAATGCTGGTGGTGGCCATCTGAACTAGATATACCACCTACTAAAGTCCAGTCTGCTACAAAAACATAGGATTTGTTCTTGATCACTGTTAGAAGGTGGTTCTGACACTATGGGCCGCCCGGATTTTTTGCTTTTTGAGCACCTAGGTGTTGAGGTTTTACTGTGGGAGAGCCTCATAAATTGGGACTCATCCACAGTGAACTCATGATGAAAGAGACTGCATGTGGATTTTACTGGTGTCCCCCTAGCTTGACTAGGCCGCTGCGCAGCAGCTGGAGTAAGGGGCACCGGGCTGGTTACATGCAGACACCTGTGTACATGCGTGTGCACATGTGTAGGGGCTGCGCAGGGAGATTCTTGGCGTGCGCAGTCCAGGAGCAGCTACAAAGTGAATGGTGTGGCAGGACTTATGCAGAATTGGGTGGTGACACGGAATAGGCCTTATACACTAGGAAGGAACATGCCAGGGAAAGTCAGTGTGCTTTACTGTGTTTTTCACTTCATTATTCCCCTATGGGGATGTGGAGCCCATGTGCTAGATTAACTTCCATAAGGCCTACAGATTCCAGACACGCACTAAAGTCCACTGTAGCGGATGTGAAAAGAAGTATTCTGCAGAGTCCAGAGTCATATTTGTACTGCTTTTGGGTCATCCAGAAATGTTACATCTCTCTGAGTCAGATCATAACCAGGGCCTGGCTGGGGGTTGACCTCAGCAGGCTGGATTGATGACCTTTCCCTCCCAGAGCGAAGACCTCCTTTCCACGAAGGGAAGATAGGCGGAGCTACAGGCTCATCCATCAGCAGCTATCACTGGGTGCCAGGCACCAGGCTGCACCTAGGAGGGAAGGGCTCTGGTTTCAGAGACCATGTGGCCAGAGACCCTGGACGACTCCATTTTGAACCAGCCCAGAGGCTGGACAAGAAGGAGGGAGCAGGGGCAGGGAAGTGATGTGGCGCTGTTGGAGAGGACCAACAGAGACTTCCTGCCAGCCCCTTACTCAACTTTTAAAAAGTGCTTGCACAGGAAGAGAAGCTCTCTCTGGGGTGTGGTCTGCGGAGGCGGAGGGTGCTGGAGCCTGGCAATGGGCAGTTGGAAAGAGGTACCCCCTGACTGCCCCCCAGGTCCCTAACAGCACCAGAAGAAGAGACCAGGACCAGTGCGCAGACGCAGGGGCCTCTGCGCAGGAAGAAGAGAGGCCCAGGAGGAGAGCCAGGCGAAAGTCTGGCGCAGGGAGCCAGTGAAGACCGCTCCCTGCAGAATGCCCCCTCTTGGAGACCCGGAGGGCGAATGAGAGTGCTCCCAGTGGCTGGGGGCCACCGCAAGGAGCAAGAGGACGCGAAAATGGGGCAGATCAGACCCCCAGGGGCTGAGATATGGCCCCCAGAAGGTGAGCGACCTTTGACCCCCACAAAGAGGAGGTCGGGGGCCCGGGGGCCCATCCCCGGGCCCCGAGCAAGCCGGGGAGCGCCGTCGCGCTCCCCGTGAAGATTGTGCCCTCCAGGGTGCCAGGAGCCCACCCTGGCCCCCGGTAATGAGGAAGGAGGAGGAGCGCCCGCCGCGCCCCCGCGAAAATGAGCCCCAGGGGGCCCGGGACCCCATCCCCGGGCCCCAAAGCAAAGTCGGGGAGCGCCGTCGCGCTCCCCGTGAAAATATTCCCCAGCGGGGCACCAGGAGCCCACCCTGGCCCCCGCCGACGCGCGAAGCAGGGGAGGGGCCCGGGAGCCCATCTCCGGGCCCCGTGCGGCGAAGAGGCAGTGGGGAGCGCCGTCGCGCCCCCCAGGAAGAAGACTCGGGGCCCGGGACCCCATCTCCGGGCCCCGCGGTGATGGCTGGCGTGTGGTGGGGAGTGCCGTTGCACTCCCCGAAGCCCGCGAAGCCGGCGAAGACTGGCCGTCTGCCCGCCGGAGCGGGCAGACCAGAACTGGGTTGCCGGCTCCCGCGGCAGCACGCGTGGGTGCTGGCCGGGCGGGGAGGCGGCGGGGGCAGCCGGGGGTGGGCCCCCGGGCTGCCCTCCTACAAATGGACATGCGGGGTCCCGGGTGGGACCGGAGCCCCCCGAAGGAAGACCACAAGCGGTGCGAGGGGCCCGGCTGGGACCGGGCCCGAAAAATAGAAGGAGCGGCCGGGGGTGGGCTCCCCGAGCCGTTACTCTCACCTGGGGGTCCGGGTGGGACCGGGCCCCCCACCAAGCGTGGAAGGAGGCGCGAATCGCCAGCTGGATCGCGGCTCTCCCGGCGCAGCGGGAGAGCCGCTCATGAAATATTCACTAAAAGGAGCACAAAGCGCCCCATAATGCCTTGCCAGGCATGGGGAAATCATCGTTTTTGGTGCGAGGTGGCCCCCAGAGGAGGGGGGTCACCCTCAAGAGTGAAAAAGGGTGCTGGGGGAGCTGCTGGAGAAGCGCAGTCTCCCCCAGCACGAAGTGAAGTCCCACCCTAAGTTTCCTAGGGATTTGGAATGGATAACCCCTCAAGGGCTCAACCAGCATTTATACACCTTCTAGGCTGGAACTTTTGTTCTACAGCTGAGGGTGTATTGCGACGGGCTTAATGGAGTGAAAGGCTGAGTTGGGGATGGCTCGAGAAGGGCATCCCCTGGAGGTGAAGAGGTGTAATTGCACCAGAACTGCATTTACTCACGGTTATTCCTTTTTAGAGGGACTGAAGGTCACATATGTAATGTGAAGGTATCTGTGTAAGGTGATGTCATAAGCAAAGTGGGTTATGTTGCCAGACACTCCTGCTAGGGAGTCTGGCTGTATAGGCGTAATCCTGTGATTTCATCTGTGATGCCCTTAGGGGCTGTAATTGCAATGCATTCTAATGTCCAACAAAGGTGATGAGTACTGTCATTCTAAGGTGTGCGTAAACATGTATTCTTGCTGCTGCACTTAGGTGAAGACCCAGACTGCTAGTCCTTAAGATATAGAGGTGCATACTTTATGGTCAGTAGGAAATGCTCAGTCAGGGTTATGTGTCACCAAGACAGGTGTCCCCATTTTTAATGCGCGTTGAGGTAATGGGGTGGGTCGCCACTGGGATGGTGCCAGTGCGCAGGGCCCTCGCTCCAGGTTAGGCTCAACACACTGCATTAGGGGGCAAGATGATGTGCATACATGGGAGTGGTGGTACTAGACCCCACCCCCTTTTGGGAGGGGGTGGAGATGTTACGCAATGTCACAAAGTAATTCCAGCAGCTTATGTATATTTGTAAATTGGTGCATAGTATTGAGTAGTGTGTGTGTTTAATAAATGTACTCGTACTTTTATAAAGCAAAGTACAGACTGGACAATCAATTATTGAGTGTTATTTCTGCGCACCTGCAAATGGCGATTACTAGCCCACACCACCTCCCTTGAGTAAAGCCTCAGACTGCTCTGCAACGCTACCCTCTGAGAGTCAGGCGCTACAATTGGGTGTTTGGTTCCCAGTGAAGGACAAATGTAGTCATGTTATTTGTGCAGGCCTCACAGATACTGCCTCGTTTTCCAACAATCACAAACCTTGTTTTACAAAACAAACCAATAGGGTATCCTCAGCGCTCTTTCTTTGCGTGTTGAGGAAAGTGATGCCTCGTCTGCCTTTGGGTTGTTGCAATATTGAGGTCCAATCTTTGATTTAACCCGGAATCGACTATTGAGATTCTATATATCCTGGATATACCAGTTATTCACTTCTAACACTACAGTAAATTCAAAACACTGTGGCAAGTTTGCTATTAGAATTGCTCTTTGTTCTGTTGTCTCCTGATTGGCTTACATTGGTGCCCAGTGGCATAATAAATACTTTTTAAGAATGTATGACGTTACTACACATACATTTACAACGCAGTATTTTACATCGCATTCGTTACAATGCAAGTCGTTACAACGACTTGCACTGGAGGGCGCTGGACTTAGGAATAGTATGATTTACTATTCCAACTCCAGTCTACGTACAGTAGGGAAGGTGTTGGAATAGTAAATCATACTATTCCCTAGGTTAGAGCACCATCCAGCGCAAGTCGTTGTAACGACTTGCGTTGTGAAAACCGCGATGTAAAAGCATTGCGTTGTAAAAGTTGCCTGGTAAAGGATGTCTCCCACTTTTTAAAGAACTCAGCATTTGCTCTGGAGCCCTGGATAAGAACGGCAATTTCTTCATTCTCAAAAGCATTGCTCCCTATGCTTCTCTCAGAACATTATGGTCATCCTTTCTTTATCTGTTACACCTGCACTAATCATAATTAGAAACTTAGAATGTTGAGCGCTCCATTGAAGACAATGGAGTGCTCCGAGCTTCTAATGGCTGGTAGAAGCCCGGAGCATCAACATTCCAATGTTTGTTCACAGCTGTTGCTGTGAACAAAGGCCTCACGGAGCCCAAGGGGATTTCAACCCCCTCGGGCTCTGTGAGGTCTTGTTTTACAAATTAGAACATTCTGCCCTCTAGGAGCGGAATGTTATCATAGCCTCCATAGCGAGCTCTACTGGCCATTAAAGGCCAGCTCCCTTGTTAACGCTGGAGCGGTCCTTAAATGGAAGGTAGAGTTCGCTAAGTCTGGCTCTAAGGCTATGGTAGATGTACGGGAGGTTGCATCTTTTCCTTCTTACTAACAACATTTTGGGCCAATGTCTCTGTTGTTATTCACTCAGAGACAAATCATATGAACGTGTGCGAGAAGATTAAAACTCAGCTTTCTTCAATGGCTATCTAACGGTGATCATCCTTCATGTATTTTACAACTTAGTAGGGTACCAGCATGCTTAGTAAGGCACCTGGCATTCATTCATTCATCCAGTTTTTGACAGCAGTAAACCCCACACCAAGCGGGACAGGGCTTCCCCGAAGAGGAGAGCTGGGGGGCTGCTTACGAGAACATGGGGACTCTTTGGAAGCCACAGTGTGCTGAGACTGCCTTGTGCTTGAACTACAAGTCTTGCTGGGCCTGAGAGAGATGTTCTCAAACTGCAGCAACTACTGAGGCAGTGAGTTAGTTTACTTTTTGTGTTAACATAGAGGGGAGAGCGGCCTTGCGGAGGGTAGAAGTGAATGGTCCCTAAACACGTGCAGTTTTGTATATTTAAACAACCCATAAATCAGTTTCAGATAAACAAATTAAGTAATGCTTGTTAATGGATTTATGTACTGCTGAAAAAGCACAAAATTGAAAGGATTCCTTTTCGGGGAGATGAATAAGAATGTTTTTTCTCAGCTGTGCATGGGGTGATGCTGAGTGAAGAACTCTGTGTTGCTTTGCATAGTTCTGGTTGGCCAGCATTTCCACATTTTATGAAACTGTGTTCTTGGTGCATATCAGCACTGTAATGCACTTTGCTATCACTGGACATTTTCAAAACTTTTCCATTATTATGTTTCATGACAGAAATGTTGTGTAGCTGACGTTTGTTTAAAGGAAGCGTTATTTGCTTCTCCCCATCATGCTTCTTTTCAAGTAACTTCACTTACATGATTTCTGACATGAAACTAGAGAATGGTAAAGTCTGTAATTCAACAATTAAAGCAAACTGTAAAATAGTATTGACCTGCATAGGACATGCAGTTTCATTACATGTGGAAATGCTGGAAAGATTGCTCAGTGAGTTATACACTAGCCCATTTATGAGCCCTCCAAGTCAAAAGCTGAAATCTTGGTATACCACCTCAGCCTTCCATCCTCCTGATGTTGATAAATGTAGTCCCTATATATTTGGTAACCATGCAATCTGGTTTGTATGGAGTTAGAGATGGCAAAATTGCAATACTCAGCTCTGTACCACAACACACGTCTTATTGTCAGAAGAAAATACCCTCAGTAAAATTTGCCCATGTGGGAGAGGCTCATTGGCTCACTGACACTGCCCAGCACTTGTACAGCATTGACCATGAAATAATGTTGGTAATTTGCGGGATATTCTGCACTTCTGTGGCTGCAGTGGTGATACATGGGCACGCAAGGTAGAGTAGAAGAACCTTTCCATGTGTTGCAATAGTGAATGTTGATATAGTTTAATAAAAATAAAATGCTTGTTTTTCAGAACAAAATTGTAATTTGTTTTATGAAAGCAATCACCTTGTGATTTTCAGAATTGAATTTCTTATTCTTAAATGAATTATAAGGTTGTATTAAGTTGCAATATTCATGTATTTTCATGAACTAAAAACCTATGTCTGGGAAAAAAGTTACACAAATATGTATTAAAACGGTATTTGTTTGAAAATCGCTATTGCTGTCTGTAGCTCTACTCTTTTCTGGACTGAGAAATGTGTGCCCTTTTTTTTCTACCTAACGCCCTCAAAGAATATTTTGAGTCAAACAATGTGACTAAAAGGAGGAGCAGTCAGGAAGTAAAATTGTAGAAGTAAAGAAAGATTCTAAGACAATGGTTGGCCATGTGAAAGTCAATTTCTTAGACTGGCTGTATTATATATAGCATTTTTTACCTCAGAGAAATTGTGCCAAACATGTATCACTTTGCCCCAAGTTTTTGAGGCAGGTAACCCCCAAACACAACTATGGCGGGTCAGTAACACCATTTGCTTGTCACCTTGAAACTGCTGTAATATTTTGGGAGCCTAGCTTTGTTGCACATTTATGTAAGAACAGTGGTGTACTAAAGCTCCATTTGGTTTATGTTTTGGGAAAATGTAGGTGGGAAAATTTTCTCAGAAGCTCTAGAGGATGTCAGGCTTGTTCGCTATGTTCACTCCATCCAATTCAGGGTCCATAGTTATCTCCCAACACTTTCAAAGATCATTAGCCACCATTACTTGGAGGTGGCCTTCATACTACACTGGAAACCATACGGTACACTTGCAAAGCTCACTTACTTGTGCAGTGTAGGGCATGTTTAAGACTTTTAACAGGGCTGCCTTTAGTGACCAGCTCCACCATGCCTGCATCTGCTGGAGGCTGCATTGTGATCTGGTCAAGGCAAGATGTTTTGCGAGTCATGTAAGCCAGGGGCCCGCCTGCAGAGCTGGTAATGTTTAGCTAGAAAAAGACTAACAAAAGATGGGCTGAGCCTAAGTGCCAAGGCAAGGGTGTGTGCAAACGTACTCCTACTTGACTCTGTCTATGCAGAGTGTTATTATCAAAGACTATTAAAGAGCCCAACCTCTCCAGTGTCACCAGGCCCTGTTGCCGACAGCTACCATTATCCCTGAGCAGAGTCTGTGTGCTCTGCTTCATGTTTGCAGCGAGGCTAGTTCACTGGTGACAGCGAGCACCTACCTACTCTGCCTGTGAACTGTCTAGGCCACCAGTACAACAGGAGATTCACTTGGTTCTGGAGTCAGGCAACTCCCGGATCTTGACTACCGGGCTTGCAGCTGAGTCAGTGCATCTGAGACTGGAGCTCGATGGACACCACTCACCAAAATGTCTGAACCAGATCGAGGACCACCTTATGAGTGAAATGACCTAGTAACTGCTGCCCACAACCAGCCGAGGTGAGGGGGAGAATAAATGCTTATGAAGTAACGCCTGATGGGTTTCCTACTCCTACTCAGGGCCTGTTTGTGTTCAGTTAAGATCAGTTTTATCCTCCACTCAATGCCTCCCTTGTATCTACCTTTGATTTAACCTGCTAATAAGCATTGCAAACTAGCAATGATTTCATTGCTTGTATGTGTCTCACAGGATTGACTTTTTACTCTGGCAGCACTAACACTCATTTTTGGGGGGGTGATGAACAATACTCATCATCAGAATTTAACCCAGATCAAGAAAGAGAAAGGCAGAATTGGGAAAATGAAGCAGGGAGACAAATATAGGATGACATGGTAAAAGTAGAAGGCAGTAATGCCAAAGAACCTGCAACACTGAGATAAAGAGGAAGAGGCATGAGGTGGAATCTCGACTAGGCAATGTTGGTATTCAGCAGCCTCGGCTTTCAGCAGCGCAGACAGCTGGCTTCCAAGAAAAACTTTGGCCCCCTCCACTTACTTTGTTAACAAGTTAAGCTCAGCTGATAAGGAATACTAACTGAAATCCTTTTACAAAATGTGTCCATTCTTATACATTTAGACCTTGTTTTAATAAATCTATTTTGAGTTTCAGTGCTGTTCTCTGATATCATTGGAGGAAGGTGTTAGTCCATCCCTACAAACTATAGACAAGCTATGTTATGCAAAACAGATCCACCTGATAAAAAAAGAACCTCCTCAGACACCCCCTCTTCCCAGCCACCGGCCGCTTTGTTATGGACAAGCAATAACACTTTTTTTAGGCAGTATATTTAAAGGAAAATGCTAGAAAATATACCATAAAGCTTCATTTATTAACCCTTTTTTACTAACACTTTTTCATGGTGGAACTGCAAATAACTGACAGTCATCTCCTGAGGGTCTGAACCATTTGTGTTCTTTGAAAGACTGAGGCAGACTCAGTCTGTAGAAGAGAAGACTCCAGAAAGCATGTCACACAGTTCTTCACAGCACTCCAAAGCCAATGACAGGACTTGTGCCACACCAGTGTGACTGACAAGGCATAGCCTAAAAAAAACTGAAATTATGTGGTTCAAGCTGTGTGGCGATAGGCTGTATTGCAGGCACTGAGTTGTCTGTCGCAGTATAACTTTGACATAGGGCCTGCCAGGCAGTGGGAGAAAAGTGGAGGAATGTGATCCAGAAGGAAGCTACAGGGGGACATAGTGGCAGAGTGAGTATATCAAAAAGGTTGAATGCTGCTGGTGTGTGTGCTTGTGTATATGAGAAAGTACATACGTGTGTGTGTGCTTGCATAGGTGTACATGCTTGAAGATGATTATGTAATTTGTCAGCCCCTTCAGAACCAAATGGTTTCACTCCTGTCATAATGGTGACTCTAGTATGTAGGTGGTGATTCTTGGCTTATTGTGGGAATCCATGACACGATGATACCTACCCATTTTATTATGCTGACCCTGACATACTGGTGTCCTTACTGTGAGCATCTATGGCATAATGGCACCTACTTCTAATGTAGAGCTCGCCCTAGTATAGTGAAGGTAATTTTTGCCAAATTATAGACACACATGACATGACAATTGTATAAAATGAGTCCGGATATATTATGTCCAACCTTTGCATGTGATAGTGATAAATGGATAGGTTAGGTACAATCTATCAATTTGTTGTATCAGTACTTGGACATTTTTGATGAAAGTCACACTAAGCACACATTTACTGAAAATGAAAAACATGCTATTTAAGGATTTATGTACTGATAATGTTTTATTTTGGGGAACTGAGTTTATTTTTCTAAAGTTAAAAGCTTGCAATTGATAGTAAAATATATGCACTTTCATTAATTGAAAGTCTGAACTGATTATTGCATTACTAAATATATATTGTAAATACAATTGTATTGATTATTAGTGTAATTTTTCATCAGAATAATCATGAGTGTTGCTAAAGGGTGCTGGCATAGAATTATAAAGCTGTTTGGGGACTTGGAATATGTGCTCAGTTTGCAATCTTTACAGACCTATTTACTGATGCTCACTGATCATGTACTCTCACATACACTGGAACCCACATTTGGGAGCTGGCACTAATGTGTATCAATTCCAAACATATTTGTCTATCATGGTTAGGTCATCTATAGAATTGATATTGAACCATACCGAGTGTACTTTTGGCTAAAATTGTTTTAAAACATATTTTATTCGTGGATTCCTTAAAATACTAACTCCTGGCCTATAACCTTGGGCCAGATGTACGACGTAAAATTGCATGCGCAAACGGGTTTGCGACCCGTTTGCGCATGCAATTTTAGTCTGGGCCATGTACTAACACTATTTTGCGACTCGCAAATAATTTGCGACTCGCAAAATAGTGTATTGCGACTCGCTATTAGGAAGGGGCATTCCCTTCCTATTAGCGACCTCAGAGCCATGTATGAATGTTTTGCGACTGCAATTGCAGTCGCAAAAAACTCGCAAATTACCGCCCTCTTCAAGAGGGTGGTAATGAAGTCGCAAATGGGAAGGGGTCCCCAGGGGACCCCTTCCCCTTTGTGACTGGCTCCAAAAATATTTTTTAAGGGCAGGCAGTGGTCCCAGGGACCACTGCCTGCCCTTAAAAAATGAAACGAAAACGTTTCATTTTTTCTTTTTTTAAATGCATCCCGTTTTCCATTAAAGAAAACGGGCTGCATTTTAAAAAAAAAGAGCTGCTTTATTTAAAAGCAATCCCAGACATGGTGGTCTGTTGAGCCCAGCAGGCCACCATCCCTGGGAGGGCCTGTCATTCCCAATGGGCTCGCAAATTACGAGAGGCTCATTAATATTCATGAGCCTCGCAATTTGCGACTCCTTTGGGAATTGCCAACAGTGTTAAACACACTGTTGTACATGCAAAATACCGCCTCGCAAATTGCGAGTCGCAAAATACTTACAATTTGCGAGGCGCTCTATTGCGCGTCGTACATCTGGCCCCTTGTCTTTTAATTCTATTCAGTTTTCATCAATGTTATTTGCTGATTTTACTTCTAAATGTGTCATTCACCTCAAAGTTTTCAAACAATCATTAGGTTAGAGGGTATATCACCAAATCACCTGTAATTCTGTATTTAAGTTGTATGCCATTTTAACTAATGTGATTGAATCCTATTTCCTGTGTGATTTTCCTTATGCTACAACTTATTACAAAAGTCAATTGAAGAGGAACCTCAAAACCTCTTGTAAAGTTGTCTGTAAATCTGATCATATTTTGACTAATTTTACTGCCAAAATGTGGGATGTGCACAACTTGGGACAGTAAGGTCCTCACCAAGTCTTTCGGGGATTTGATATTGCTCATCTACGGATATCTATGAACTGTGTTCGGTTTTGATTAACATGCTTCAAAATAAACCATTTGCCACCACTTTCCTCTCAAAGTGAACCAAGTGCATGCTTCACAATATCATTGTTAGTACAGCATTTTTTCAAAAGGTGCCACACCGAACCTAAGCCACATCCACTGAACACTTCCTTGTCCTTAGTGGGGGCCATGCCCCCCAAAAACATATACACCTTACTACGGCCCTAAGTAAACGTGTAATCTTTTTTAAAAGCTGGGCTGTGTTTGGGGTACTCATCAAGTTTTAGTTGAGGAGTCAAGCATAAAGTCCTTCAAACTAGTCTGTGATACTGGGTTTGAGAATACAGAATTGGCACCTCAATTAGGGAGTTTCCAATTTGTGAGGGTAAAATTCAACCATTCATGATTCTGCAGAGACCACGCCATGTGTATATGTTCCTTAGGTGGGTAGAAGGACCTTGCCAAATAGCTTCTCCAGGTGCTGCATTAAATCACTGATATTATGGATGCTTTGCCTAAACACGTGCAAGCTAGGGAATATGCACTCATCAGAACGCATTTGTTAAGACTGAAGTGGAATTTAAAGCATTTTTAATTGACTGTGCTTGTAAGGACTGAAAAACCAAACTGTGCTGCACATCGGGATTGATGTGCACAAGGAGATCTGTATTTGCCTGTCACTAATGAAACAGTTGGCATAGGATTTATGTGGGCTGGCATGCAGACGTGTATGTCCGAGTGTTTCAAGATCAAGGTTGATGGGTTATATGTGTGTGTGTGTTTGTGTGTTGTGGTGTGTATGTGTTCTGGTGTGTGTATGTGTGTGGAGGATCTGGAAAAGCATGAGATGAAGAAAGTCAAAATTGAGGTGGGTTGTCAAAGGTTTATCAGTGGGTTTGTGGTTGTATGATTTGAGTGTGCTTGTGTATGTGTGTATTTTAAGGATCTGGAAAAGTAACAGAAATGCAAAAGGCTAAAAGTGAGGTGAATTGTCAAAGGTATGTCAGTGTGTGTGTGTGTGTGTGTGTGTGCATCAATGGCGGCTGGTGACATTTGAAAGTGGTGGAGTGTAAACGATCGGGATCAGTGACATGTAGCGAGTGAGTTCGACTGTCATAAAAGAGGTTCAGGGGTGTTCTCCCTTGGGAACATTTTGAAAATAGAGTGGGCAAATGGTGCATTCTCAAACACATTTGAGAAAGCAAGTATGTTAATGAGGCCATAGTGAAAGTGTAGTTATGACATCAATAAAGAGATTTCATATGATAATGACGTAGGTAGTTGCTTATTCAGTATAACCCCAGAACTTGATAACAGACTTTGAGATAACAATGCTGAGTACCTCACAGATTTCCTTATTTATTGATATACCTTTACAAATGAAACACTTCCTACCACTTACAACTCTCTCTCCTCCCTGTCACTCCTGACTCTTTGTAGTATCGTCTCTCTCTTGTGGTACTTGATCAGCACATGTAATCAGTACCGCCATGATGCCCCGGATTGTATGCTGATGGCCTACAAAATACAAATACAGACCACATTTAACCAGACCACCATAAACCATCAGTGCTGGTGGGTGATAAAGAAATATAAAATGGAATATGGAAAATTTCTGAACCAACCCACACAACTTTAGGATCTTGCTCTAATATCCACTGCAAGAAATTCAATTGTTTTTCAAATTATTATGCCATGTATTCACTGCCCTCCAGCTACATCCTAAGTAGTGGTAAACAAAATGGTTTCAAGCTTATCAATTTAGTTAAATGCTGGCTGTTGACATCTGGTGAGCTGCAGGCCAATAGTTTGAATCCCAGCAAAGCCTTCCATCTTTCTGAGCCCCAAAAAATGGAATATCTTTAAGCTGGGCAATAATATTAGATGTTATGTGAAATGTTTCGAAATGGCAGTCTGGTATGAAGGCCTGTATGCAAGGTATTACCAACCAAAATCAAGAACTTTTCATAAGCTGGGAAATGACAAACCTGGGAGGGGCTTGTGAAGGGCCTTCAGAAGGCAAGAACACTTTTCATGTTCTGATGTGAGCCCAGAAAGTAAAACTGAGGCCAGACATGATGATAGTGACTATCATGTAAGCACAAATAACGTCTGTCTAGTGCCTGACAATAAACCCTTTCTCATTGCATGACAATAAATACTTTCTCATTGCTTCTGGTTCTCATTTTCCTTGCCCTTAAGAAATTTGGGGCCGAAAATGCTCCCAAATATTGTGGCTCTCAGTTCTCCTATGCCAGTGCAGTAGTGCATCTATATTCCTGAAGTAAATGTACACTATGTAAGGGAACTTGTGACACCTACCTGATACAATGAAATTAGTTCAGCACTCTGTCTTTCTTCTTTAGATTCGCCCCATTTGCTTAAGTTCGTGGTTTTGTTTTTTACTGCACTTGTGTTTTGTTTCAAGGTGGCTCCAGTAAAGTTTTGCTGTTTCAGGTCGAAGTAAGTGGGAAAAAATGGGTGAGAGATAGTACTATGTTTATTATTTCTTCCCCTCAATTTCTGTCTGTTCTGTCTCCTCCCTCACATCACATGCTCAGTTACAGAGCAATCTTTTCAAGAACAAGGGGACCCCAGTATTCTGACCAGGGGTAATCTATATTATATAGAGAACAATGGTGCAATAGAGGCCACTTGGGTCCTCGGGTAGCCTGGGCTACTATTATTTAAATGAGCATTAGTCAAGAGAGACAAGGAATGAGTCCTCGGGGGACTCGTTACGCAATATATGCCGGGACACAAGGTTGATATGACATCACATTTATTCACAGCATAAATGGAGTATCACTTTTTTTGATCGTTCTGGTGCTCACACAAATATAGTGAAGGTGCGTGAAGTGAGGGGTTGGTGACATTTAAAAAATAAATAAATTACACATTACATCGCATTGGCAACAAAACTCCAATTAAATTAATGCAATGGAGGAGCTTTGGTTGTAAAAAAGGTCGCCAGCGTTTCGATCTCAATAAATCGAGATTCTGAATCAGACATCGGCGAAACCTCCGTCTTCCTGATTGACCTGACTTATGCGGACCCTTAAATCAATTGGCTAACTCCCTCGCCTGCCGGGTTGTCTTCCTCCGATTCACTCGGAATACGTTCAGGCTCGTTCGACCCCCCGTGACCATTGGACCTCCAGATCCACTGGTGAGCACCCATGCCTGCCGGGGTGTTTTCTCCCGTTTCACCCGAAACACACCTAGGCTCGCTCAGCCCCCCCGTGACCTTCGGACCTCCAGAGTACTCGTACCATGCTGTCACCAGCGCTTGCTAATTTCGGCTGTCGTCCGCCGTTCCAGCATACTCTTCTAGCCCACCGTGGCGCCGGCACCTGACCACCCGGTCCCCCGCAATTCTACTCGCTCACACCTTTCGTCCTGATGATGATCTCAATTTATTGAGATCGAAACGCAGTCGACCTTTTTTACAACCAAAGCTCCTCCATTGCATTAATTTAATTGGAGTTTTGTTGCCAATGCGATGTAATGTGTAATTTTTTTTAAATGTCACCAACCCCTCACTTCACGCACCTTCACTATATTTGTGTGAGCACCAGAACTATCAAAAAAAGTGATACTCCATTTATGCTGTGAATAAATGTGATGTCATATCAACCTTGTGTCCCGGCATATATTGAGTAACGAGTCTCCCGAGGACTCATTCCTTGTCTCTCTTGACTAATGCTCATTTAAATAACAGTAGCCCAGGCTACCCGAGGACCCAAGTGGCCTCTATTGCACCATTGTTCTCTATATAATACAGTTACAGAGCAAGGCATGGGGGCCTGCACACAGCAAAATCATGATTTAAAAATAAAATGTAACTTTGTTTCTGCTCATCTTCTAGCATATCCCACAGAGCAGGCTGTGGCCAGGTGGCAGCAGTTGATTTTCTTCATTAATTTTACCAGATCGCACTGACATTGCATGGGGGATTGTGGTGCTTAATTTGTAAAGAAAAAAAATATATATATATATATATATGTATGTGCAGGAACACGAAGCTGCAAAGCATAACACAGAGTGCTCGGGCTGAGCAAGAGGAGCTTTCTTGCAGTATCCTGTGTGTCCCTCCCCTGGAGCAAGTCCTTGTGCAAGGAATGTTGTAGTATTCTGTGTGTCCTTGCAGGTGCATGTCCTTGTGCAAGGAAGTGCCAACCCTCACCCTTGCCTCTTAATGTTTATTTCAGTGACACTTGCCTTCACTTTATGTCTGGTGTCTGGGAAGGGTCACACGACGCCGGAGTGAAAGCTAAACTCAGCAACGCGATCTGTCGAGGCAGCTTGATTAATAACGAGGGAAGCTGTGAACTGGAGTCTGCGCAGTGGATCCATGAAACTCAAGTGGATCCACTGCACAGAATCCAGTGTTCAGCTTCTTGCTTCCAGCCTCTAACCCCACCCTTGCCCAACTCCTCACAGAGAGGGAGGGGTCACTGAGGACCCCTGACTCCACCCGAATCTATGACGAATTAGGTAAGGATGGAGTGGCAAGGCTACAGTCCTTGACTGATGTGAAGCTCTGGCGCTGCAGGGTTTGAACCTGAACCGCCCAGGGCAAACTTTTACATACCGCCATCAAGAGGTGAATCCCAGCACAAGCGGGTGGTGCTTTGGGTAAACAGCCTTTACAACGAGGTTTCTACCTCGTTGTGCATTTACCACGCATTTTTTAGAACGCATATTTTTACCACGTGCATGCCTTTACAATGCATGCCTTTACGATGCATTTAAGGTAAGTTGGGAGGTGTGGGGGTTCTCCCCCCACAAATACATTGTTTTTATGTATAAAAAAATGTGTGGCTTATGGCTTGCATTGTAAATGCATATTCGTGGTAAAAACATGCGTGCTAAAAAATGTGTGGCAAAGGCATACGATGTATTTACCTGCATTGTACCGTCGTACAACTGGTGCTTTGCTGGGCTGGTGACCTCACAGGCTTCAGGGCTGTGAGATTGTCAGCCCGGCATTTGATTGCTAGTAGGCTGTGCAAAGTGCGCATGCATACCATCTGTTGATTATAGCCATGGACTGGACAGATGGTAAGTGTTGTACATGCATGCGTGTGTGTGTGAGAGAGTTGCTGTGAGTGACTGTGGCCATGAGTGAGTAAGACTGTAAGCTTGTGTGTGTATGTGCCTTTTTCTTTTTAATCCCTCTTACATTTTTTCCCCAACTTGAGACCACAGTGTGAGACAGGAAACCACAACAAAATAAACAAGGGGTACCACTCCAGCACCCTCAAGGGGCAGCTGCCTCTGGTGCCCATTCAAGTCTGGTAGAGGAGAGAAATGTGTAATAATTACTACATTTGTTGGTGCTTGTGAGTTACTGAAACTTCCAAAGTACTCCCACCTATTAGCTGATCAGTACTTCCCCTTGCTCAGCTTCTGCTGAAGTGATCAGAAATACAGGATTGCACGAGGGATAACTGCTTTCATTAGGCAGTAGGTCTTAGTAAGCTTCAGAAACTATCAGGTGTCAATTATATGTATAATTCTCACAACCATTTATTGAGCTTTGCTGGATAGAGGGATGCGTTGCACTCGTGTTTCACTACTGATTTGATTGTTGTTAATGTGCTTGGGAGTGATCTAAGGGTCCAATCACAAGCTGGACAGAGTAGTCTCCTTGTAGGAGATACCAGTCTGCCCACTTTCGATGGTCTTCTATTCATCAAACTGAAAATAGCAGGTGTGATGAAAGTGGGCTGAGTGGAACTGCTGATGACGGAAGACATGAATGGGCAGCCATGTTAAGTCCACACTTGCAGTTGTTCTCCATTTCCGGCATTACCTCATAACAGCACAGTAATGGCAAGGAGACACTATATGGTACAGGGAATTCCAGGTGAAGAGAAATCCCCCTTCAGTTACCATGCCACTCATAATCGTCCCCTAAAACACTGATCTTGAAACTCAGACACCAGAGGTCGAATCTTACCCTGGCATTTGCCATAAAATGATTTCCTATTAAATTGCTTTTTCTCCTGTGCCTAAAAATTTCTATGTGTTTCATGAAAATAAATTCATTTAAGCTCTATAAATAGGATTAACGTGAAAATATAGCTGTACTGCGCACTGTCACAATTGAATGAATGAAAATATTTAAAGAGCACTCGGCTACTCAAGAGTGTCCCGGCACTAAACACTGCAAATCAGGTCAGAGAGGCGTTAGTCGCTAAATAGGTGAACGTTCAATAACTTCCTAAAAGCAGTATCATTCATGATGACTCTTAGATGGAAAGGGAGCTGATTCCAGAGAGAAGCTGCCTAAAAGGAGAAAGAGGAGTCCCCTTGCCTTTTTTTCTCAAATGGCAGAAAAGCCAAAAGCCGCGCATCCACAGAGTGCAAAGGTCCCAGGGGCAGTACATGCGGATCCTTGAGTTCAAGTATTCCAGATCTGTCTCATGAAGCGCACAATGCGCAATCGTTAGAACTTTAAATATAGCTCTTGTTTTGATCGGAAACCAGTGTAGTTTCTTACAAAAGATTGCTACTGGTGCCTGTTTTGGCAGCTCAAACAATAGTCACACCCCAGAGTTTTGGACTACTTGGAGGCGGTATGTCAGGTAGTCAGGAAGGCCAAGATAGAGGGGATTGGCGTAGTCCAGACAGGACAAAATCAAGGCTTGAACTACGTTTTTCTGTGACGCCTGTTATGTTGCTCAAGTGACGTAACTGGACCGACGTGGGAGTTTTGATAATGTGCTGTTGAAGCGGGGTCTGGAAAAGCCAGCCACTACTGTGAATTTCTTTAACGGTTTGACCATGTGCTCACGTGACTTTAGTAAATAAAGTATCCCGGCCGAGGGGCGGAGACAGGAGAACCTTGGCCGGGAACGAGTGAACATCCACCTATGTGCCTGTGTTTTATTTATTGGCCTTTACTGTACATGTGGTTCCAGCAGGAGAGTCCCCTACCTGTGATGACGGTAAACGCAACATTGGCGATGAGCAGGTGTCTCGTTCTCCCGCTGCCCCCAGCGTTCTGTGGCAGCCACGCCCCTGCTCTCGAGGAAGGCATGGTGCTCCGTGGGTTTCGCCTATCGTGGTCATGCGAAAACCCAAACAGCCTGGGGAGGTGAGAAAATGTGTGGACATGCGCATACCCAAAGTTGCAATGAAGAGAGAAAGGCATTAGACACCTACGATAGATGACTTGATGTTTGAGCTCAGTGGAGCCAGCTGGTTCTCAAAACTGGATCTACGGCCAGGTTACCATCAACTGGTACTGGATGAGGAATCCTGATAAATCACAACTTCCTCGACGAATATGGGCCTGCAGTGATACAAGCATCTGAGTTTCAGCATCTCCAGTGCCGTCAATGTATTTCAAAATGCTATTCAGGAACTCTTGGTTGATCTCCCAGGTGTCATAAATGTCCGCGAGGACATTCTGATATATGCCACTACAGTGCTCAGAAGGATCCAAGAGTCAGGTTTAACCCTACATCACAACAAGTGTGAATTCCTGCAGCAAAAGTAAGATTTTCTTGGATATGTGTTCTCCTCGGACGGAGTGACTATGGACCCTGACAAGGTTTGTGATGCCAAGGAAGCACCGGCCCCTGCCACAGTGACTGAGGTGAGGAGTTTTTTAGGGATGGTCCTCACCACTCTGACTCAGCCTCTTCGAGAACTGACCAAGGCATTGGTCCTGTGGTTATGGGGCCCTGAACAGAAATCTGCCTTCTAGGCCACCAAGGACGCTTTGTCTTCCAACACTATGTTGGCTTATTTTGACCCCCACAAACACACCACAATTGCAGTAGATGTGGGTCCAAAAGGGCTGGGGGCCGTCTTGATGCAAAGATCCACCGAGGAGGATGAATGGGTCCCAGTAGCCATTGCGAGTCACTCATTAACCAGCACCGAACAGAGATATTCTCAAATTGTAAAAGAGGCAATCGCCATTCATTGGGGATGTCGTCACTTTCACCTGTATGTATATGGCAAGTCCTGCACCGTGACGATGGACCACAAACCGCTCATCCCTCTATTCAAGGGCACGGCGGCCAAACCCCCTCCAAGAATTGAGAAGTGGATGTTACAACTCCAAGAATATCAATGTCAGGTGGAGTATCGGCCTGGATCCCTCAATTCGGCAGATTATTTGTCACGACATCCACAAGCTGCCTCCCTGGAGGAGGAGGGGGAGGTAGAGGAAACGAAGGAGTATGTGCGATATGTGACGGAGCGGTCCCGCCCGATTCCCCTTTTCATGGAGGACCTCTGCCAGGCAACTCGCCTAGATGAATGTCTTCAGAAGGCCCTGGAAGCTGTGAAGAGCAACCACTGGCATCAGCTAAAAAAGACATGGTCATCACTCACCCCTGAGGCTCACCGGGTCATTGAAAGCCTATTACATATCCGTCATGAGTTGAGTGCGGACATCAATGGATGTCTTCTAAGAGGACATCATCTCATCGTACCTGTCAGCCTTACTGATAGAGTCATCCACCTAGCTCATGCAGGGCATCAGGGCATGGTAAAGACCAAGAGTCAACTACGGACTAAGGTGTGGTTCCCTCTAATGGATGAGCAGGTCAAAGAGCTCGTTCGGTTGTGCTCATGGTGTCAAGCTGCAGGGAGTGCAAATCCTCCCCCACCAGTTGTTACTGTAAAGGAACCTCGACGGCCCTGGGTCTGGGCCAGCCTAGATTTTGGAAGCCTCCCAGATGGACACCACACCTTGGTGATGATTGATGACTACTCCAAATAGCCAGAGGTAGAAATCATCTCATCGCTAAGTGCCAGAAGTGGAGAAAATCATGGCGACCCATGGACTGGTAAAAGAGTTGCAAACAGACAATGGCCTACCTTTCCAAGGACAAGAGATGGTGTCCTTCTTGACTGCGGATTACTCACAAAAGGATTCCCCCCAGGTGGCCCCAGGCCAATGGGGAGGCTGAATGATTTATGCAGACTCTAAATAAGGTGATCCGCATTGCCTCCGCCAGTCACCAGCCTGTAGAGTCCGTAATCTACTCATTCCTAAGAGACTATCATCAAACTCCCCATTCCACCACGGGGCGGGCTCCCATACACCTCTCAAAGGGTTGGGTACTGGAGGACACAATCCCGCACCATCCCACATGGGTGCCTGACCCGGTCAATGACTCTGCCGTTCATGATAAGAGGAAGAGGTCGAATGATCAAGTGAGTCATCGGAGATGGGTCAAGGTGTCTTACTTCTAGGCGGGAGAGGCTGTGCTTATCCAAGACCGATGCCCTGGAAGTAAATTCCGATTACCTTTTAATAGAAGTCCTTGGACCAGTGCAGCTATTCATGGCACCAAGGTCATGGAGAGGCTAGGATCTGAGATCATCACCCGGAATGTGTGAGCGTTTAAAAGATTTCATCATCTCTGTGATGGTCTTCAAGGAAGGCGTGATGGGGCCTTCTTCAGGGATGACTTGGAAGAGTGTGGTGAGGAAGACTGCCCAGAATGGGATGCTGCAGAAGGCAACTCCCCTGGCCCTGACACTTCTGGTGGGACTGAGATAACTCCGGTGAGTAGTCCTGTTGGTGCTCCAGAGCCCCCAGGCAGTAGAGCCACTTACACCCATTATGGCCTCCGAAGCAACCCTGGGCCAGCTATCCAGCAGAGAGATCATCTTGTGTGAGTACCTAGGTTGGTGTCCGATGTTAGCGGACTAGGTGTCCATCCCAGGTATGTTCTGTCAAGGTTGCCTGTTTGGGGTTGCCCATGAACATACAGCAGGATTCCTGTGTTGATCATGACTGTGAACACTGTTTGACTGTCCTCCTGTTCCACGGGCTCTGTGGGTTTTCAATTTGTTTTGGGGAGGAATGTTATGTCGCTCCAGTGACGTAACTGGAGCGACGTGGGAGTTTCAATAATTTGCTGTTGCAGCAGGGGTCTGGAAAAGCCAGCCCCTGCTGTGAATTTCATCAATGGTTTGACCGTGTGTAAATAAAATATCCCATCCGAGGGGCAGAGGCAGAACCCTGGCCGGGAACGAGTGAACATCCACCTATGTGCCTGCGTTTTATTTATAAGTCTTTACCGTACACATGGTCCCAGCAGGAGAGTCCCCTACCTGTGGTGACGTTAAACACAACACAGCCAAAGGTAGGAAGAACAGGAATTTTCTCAGTGTTTTCAGGATCCTGAGACAAGATCTGACTACAGAGGTAGTCTGACTTTTCATAGTTATATCAACCTAAAATCGTACCCCCAAGTTCTTAGCTGCGTTCATTTGGGGGGTGGGGGGGTCTTATTTTCCACAAAGTACTGATGTGACTACACTAAATCAAATTCCTTCAATAAAAATAATATTTATGTGCCACACTATAGGCATCTCAGTAGTGAAGCCATATAGGGAGTATTGCTTGATTTATTTTACAAGTGGGCACTACCTCCAGACAATTTTTGCCTTTTGAGCAAATGACGTTCACATTCATGTTGTTTTAAAAAGCCTAAAAGTATGCGACATATTTTATTGTGTCCGCCACTATAGGTTTGCGCACTGCAAATACCTATACATCCAGGGAAAGTATATTAAATGACCCTTTCTCGACCTGCAGAAGCACAATCTTCCTCCCCGACACCTCTAATACACAAGAAAACACTCTCTTGCTCTGTATGCAGACAATAAACCGCTGACAAATGGTACGCAAAACTCTGGGCCATCTTTCACCAATAGGCACAGCAACTGCTGAAACCATCCATCTACCAATTTGCTTCCTGGACAGCACTGGAAATTGATGTGTTATGTTTGTGCGCGGAGCAGGTACATGCTGTGAACGCTGCAGGCTGTAAGTGTGATTGACTGTTTCGGGTCCTAATTATGATTTAGTCACTAATGCTGCAGGCTCGCGTTTCCTGAATAGAAACATTTGTCATGTAGGCCATTTTTTATATATTACATTTTTTTCTCAATGAGAGAAGAATGTGTGCAGGAACCTTTTGTACAGTGCTTAGTGTCAAATATATCAGAGACTACATATAGCTGCTCACACGTTTAGTGTTTGTGACTTGTAATAAAATTAAATATCTGAAAGTAAAATAAATGCTTATATTCGGTAACGAGCTTTTAGGTTACAGTAAGCCGGCTAAAGCATCCTAAACAATTAGCTTCTGTTTTAGTTTGAATGGACCACTTCTGGTGTTGTATTTTTGCCTGAACCTGACTTTTCTTGTGAGTGAGGGTTTTCAATGAAGTTGATTGCTTGTGAAAGGAATATTGTCAACTTGAAAGGATGATCAAACAGTCTCCTGTCGGACACACCATCAAAGAGGACAGGCCAATTTGTTGGGCCTCAGGTACGCCTGTCTAGATTCCCTGGTCAGCAGCTGGTGTTATAACAATCCAAGCTCCCCCATCTGTCTATGCCTCCTGGAAGTGTCTGTGTTTCTGTGCTTCCCTTGAAATTCCGAGGAGAGCCATCGTAAACATACAAATATTTGGGGAAAGGATGATTTACTATTCTAATCTCCAGGCCTCGCATAGTTGTGGACAGTATATGATTTGAACATTGCCATACTTTTGACAAACCGGGAGATTAACGATGCTTGTGTGTCAATGCGCAGGCGTGAAATACATTGACATGCACACTGGAGGCTGTGGAGATTTGACAAATGGGGATATTAAACAGAAGAAAAACTGGCACAGGCAGGCACACACAGGATTAGGAGATCTTACATAAGCTCCTATTTGCAGCTGGAACCATTTACTGAGTTTGAGAGAGTGCATGTGTGAGTCCTGGCTGGGGCCGTACGGTATTACACAAAGTGCCCTGGAGGTGCAACAAGCGTTTGTGCCTGCTTTGGGCACCCCCGGGGCACTTTGGTATTACATAAGGGGCCTCAGACATTTGTGCGGCCCCTACTGTAATACAGATATCGCTGGTGCACATTTAACGCCAGCGCTATCATCAGAGGGCATGCCTTCATTTGCATGGGGGTGTGACCGCATGCAAATGAGGGAATCTCTTTGCCTCTGCTCCCGCACTGTATTATAGATGCGGGCACAAAGACAAAGAAGTCATCAGGAGGCTTACTAGTAGTGCACCACAAAAAGGTGGCGCACTGTCAGTATGCTACCCGATGCAGCCCTCTGGAGGAGGTGAAGGGGGTCCTATGTACCTCTTGGCTTCCCATTGAAGGTGGGGGCAGTCACTCACTTCATTCACTGGCAGCCCTCGCCCCTTTTTTAAAATAAAAAAGATGTGGCCAGGTCCCTGGGAATGGGGTCCCGGGGTCGAAATTGGGCCGGAATGGGGGGCGTGCAGCCCCCTCCCTTTAAAAAAAAAAAAAGAGGTAGGACCCAGGGGATAGGGTCCTCCCGAAATAGGCCTGGGAGGGGGCTGGGCGGCCCCCTCCCTTTCACTAAACAAAAGGTAATAAAAAAGAAAGACTGGGCCCTGGGCATAGGGTGCCTGGGGCCAAAAGCGGCCCAGGGAGGGGAGGGGGGCCTCCCTATTTTAAAAATGCCTGGCCCTGGGGGATGGCTTCCCCGGAGCTGAAATTGTTTCTCCACTCTCCGCTCCTCTACCCCCCTTCTTTACACAGCGGCGAGTGCCTCTCTTTGATTGGTATTGGCCCCGGTATTGGGACAGAGGCGGCTAGCACCAGGAGGGTGTGGGCGCCCGAACAATGCCCCGAATCTCCTAGGAAGCTGACTGGGGACTAGACACAACTAAGAAACTTTGGCCTGTGAACCTCCATCGCACCTCTCCTTCACTATCTTGTGCTGATGATGATGGAGTGTGGGAACCGAGTGCCTGCCTATATATCCATTGAAGAGGAGCAGATGCATGAGGAGCAGCCAGAGTCCGGGGCCCCAGCCTGTACTATTGACCATCAGAGGGGGCACATATGTGACAAGAAGGCACAAGACTTGACAGCAGTTGGTGCCCAGAATCAGGAACAGCTAGGTAGGGGCAAGGGGAGGGTGAAGGGGGCCCCTTTTCCCCCATGGACTCTGGTGGGGTTACAGAGTCTTCGCAGGTGCGGCATCGGAACTACTACATGGTAATAGGGATGAGGCGGGTCCGGCAAGAAGACTTGATGGGTTTGGGGTGCAGCTAAGGGAGTGGCCCAGGGAAGAGGGGCTACGCAGCCCCCTTCCCTAAAAATAAAAATAAAAAGCCCAGCATTTTGCTGAAGGCCCGCCCCTTTCTCCACCGCTCTGCAAACACGCCTGCTGGCACACTGCTGGTTGAGGGATGAAGTCCCCTTGCCTCCAGAGAGTCCTTGGGGGTGAACAACCCCTCCTGTTACCTCCAGTAAGTCCCACTCAGTGGGATTGCTAAGAGGTTGTCAGAGATCACGCCCCCTTTCTCCACCACTCTGTAAACTCCACTCTATGATACTCTACTTCCCCCTACTCCACTCTAAAACACTCTACGACAGTCTACAGCACCCTACTCTACTGTTCAACAAGCCATTCCACTGTACAACTCACTACTCCATTCCACAATACTTGACTCCACTATATGAGACACCATGCCACTAAACTATATAACACTTTACTACACTGTACGATATGCTACTACACTCTACTCTACTCCACTTGATTCCAATCTACCATTCTCCAGTCCAGGACAATAGACTTTACAACACTCTCTTCCACTCTCTTCCACTGTACTGTACGACACACCACACCACAGCAGTTGGTGCCCAGAATCAGGAACAGCTAGGTAGGGGCAAGGGGAGGGTGAAGGGGGCCCCTTTTTCCCCCATGGACTCTGGTGGGGTTACAGAGTCTTCGCAGGTGCGGCATCGGAACTACTACATGGTAATAGGATGAGGCGGGTCCGGCAAGAAGACTTGATGGGTTTGGGGTGCAGCTAAGGGAGTGGCCCAGGGAAGAGGGGCTACGCAGCCCCCTTCCCTAAAAATAAAAATAAAAAGCCCAGCATTTTGCTGAAGGCCCGCCCCCTTTCTCCACCGCTCTGCAAACACGCCTGCTGGCACACTGCTGGTTGAGGGATGAAGTCCCCTTGCCTCCAGAGAGTCCTTGGGGGTGAACAACCCCTCCTGTTACCTCCAGTAAGTCCCACTCAGTGGGATTGCTAAGAGGTTGTCAGAGATCACTCCCCCTTTCTCCACCACTCTGGAAACTCCACTCTATGATACTCTACTTCCCCCTACTCCACTCTAAAACACTCTACGACAGTCTACAGCACCCTACTCTACTGTTCAACAAGCCATTCCACTGTACAACTCACTACTCCATTCCACAATACTTGACTCCACTATATGAGACACCATGCCACTAAACTATATAACACTTTACTACACTGTACGATATGCTACTACACTCTACTCTACTCCACTTGATTCCAATCTACCATTCTCCAGTCCAGGACAATAGACTTTACAACACTCTCTTCCACTGTACTGTACGACACACCACATAACAGCTCTCCACTTGGGACACTTAACTCAATGATTTGAAACAAATGTTTGTTACAAATTTTTAAAAAACATTGAAATTCAATGGAAAAAAAGCTTAAGGCTTAGTTATAGTTAGAAAAACTTATTTTCCCTATACAAACCAAGTTTAAACTTCACAAACTTTAAAAATTCTAAAGTTATAGTTATAACTTTCATTTACAATTTACCCACCACCTTCAAATTATTATAAGTAGCAGGGGGCGTGGCCAGCAGGGGCAAGATGGTGGTAGCTAGAATTGCTCCGTCAAGAGACCCAAGATTCGTAGTTGCCCGCTGTCATCTTAGCCTGCAGAGCCCTTGTCTGGGCTGACCTGGAGTGCAGAGCTGATGAGGCACAATCTGGACTCATTTCGCAGACTCCCTCAGCATGGGGGAGCCACTTGGAGTGCCAGTCCTCTATGGGCCTGTGTAGTCATTCGCATGTCCTAGGGACCACGAGGGAGGCTTTCGGCTCGCAGGGAGCAGCATGACACACAGCAGCTTGTGGAGGCCTCCCAAGCTGCCTGGCCGATTCAGAAACACAGAAGGATAGCCTGCAATCTGTTCTGCTACCTGTGTCGGCTGCATGGGTTCAGAGAGGGCTGTGTGGGATGGGAGAGTCGACATCTTGGACCAGAGGAGGCTGATATCTGACAGACGTCAGTACTGCCAGAGTGGGGGGTTTGGCAGCCACCGGAGTTTGTTTCTCCACTCTCCGCTCCTCCTCCCCCCTTCTTTACACAGCGGCGAGTGCCTCTCTTTGATTGGTATTGGCCCCGGTATTGGGACAGAGGCGGCTAGCACCAGGAGGGTGTGGGCGCCCGAACAATGCCCCGAATCTCCTAGGAAGCTGACTGGGGACTAGACACAACTAAGAAACTTTGGCCTGTGAACCTCCATCGCACCTCTCCTTCACTATATTGTGCTGATGATGATGGAGTGTGGGAACCGAGTGCCTGCCTATATATCCATTGAAGAGGAGCAGATGCATGAGGAGCAGCAAGAGTCCGGGGCCCCAGCCTGTACTATTGACCATCAGAGGGGGCACATATGTGACAAGAAGGCACAAGACTTGACAGCAGTTGGTGCCCAGAATCAGGAACAGCTAGGTAGGGGCAAGGGGAGGGTGAAGGGGGCCCCTTTTTCCCCCATGGACTCTGGTGGGGTTACAGAGTCTTCGCAGGTGCGGCATCGGAACTACTACATGGTAATAGGGATGAGGCGGGTCCGGCAAGAAGACTTGATGGGTTTGGGGTGCAGCTAAGGGAGTCGCCCACTGTCGACTGCGAAATGCGGATCGACCCGGAACCCAGACTCCTAAAAAGGTGTCTTTTGATATGTTACACTAGATAAAAAGCCCTGCTCAATGTAGGGCTCCCACTGAGGCCTGGGACTCTCTCCTCTGTGGGACAGCTTGTGCCGCCCTGCTGATTGGACTGTAGGAGAACTGGGGGCCTTGCGGGTCCGGCGCAACTGTTCGTCTCATTCATTACAAGTTCTGGGCAGAAGGCCTCATGTGTGGGTTTCCTGTTGGATTGTGGGTGTGCCTTGATCATGGGGCACAGAGGCGGAGAGGGACCCCAACAGCTGCAGCATCAGAGTGGTGACATCCTGGATTGCACTGAGCAGGACTTACCATCAGATGCATCATTGTCGGTGCCAAAGACGGATCTCAAACTGGACAATATACTTGAAGCCATCGTAGATACCAGGCAAGATCTGTGCACCAGAGTCGATGCAGTAGCGACAGAATTGGGCTTACTGCATGAGGATCAACAGATACTGGTGGACTGCGTTACCCGCACTGAACATGATATCACGGAGCTCCGCCCGACCCTGCAGGATCTGGTGGGGTAGGTTCGCTTCCTTACCAGCAAGGTCCAGGAGCTGGAGGATAGAGCGGAGGATTCGGAAGGTCGCTCAGGCAGAAATAATCTCCACATATTAGACTTCGTGGAAGGGGCAGAAGGCGCTAATGCTGTAAAGTTCTTTGAAAAAATGACTGTTGCAGGAGGTGGCCTCGGGGCACCTGTCGCCACACTTCCTAATAGAACGTGTCCATCGTGTCCCAGCGCGATGACCACCAGTAGAAGCCCTCCCAGACCTGTAGTGGCCCACATAACGAACCATAGAGACAAAGAAGCCTTATTACAAGCAGCTAGAGTGATCACACCGCTTCATTATGAAAATGCAAGAGTGTTCATTTTCCCAGATTATACCATGTCGGTGCAACGGCATAGAGCTTCCTTCCTGGGGGTGAAGTGCAAACTGAAACAGGTTGACCTCTGTTACGCACTCTTTTTTCCAACTAAGCTTTAAATTATGGTCAGAAACATAAGCCATTTCTTTACAGAGCCAGCGGATGCTTAGGACAGGGTGGAGCAGCTCCGATATGAGACCTCTGTTTCATCCTCGCCGACATGCTGGCAGCGTGCAGTCCAGACATTGTGCCACAGGAAGTGCATGGCTCTCAACACCAGCAGCACTAAGATCCAAGGGGTGCCTACCCTGGAACTGGCAAGGGAGTAACAGGCCCCGGCCTCGACAATGGTGGTTTCATTATGGGCCGACCGACGTTCACCACTTGCTCACACTATAGAAGATGTCATGTCTGACATCAAATCCACCTGCTCCACCAGTAGTACATCCTCTGTGGTTCACCAGAAATGACACCACAAACAGAGGTAGAGATCCTGAGCTGGGCACCTAGAGATACGGGAATGGTTCACTCTGGAGGGCTTGCTTGTTTGTGAAAGCAACACTCCTTGATTTACACATCACTGACTAAGAAGCAATGGGCCCTCCTGAATGATTTAGGACAGTTGAAAACTGCAGGTTGTCCAGATGCAGGTAGGACTATGGACAAGCGGGCTACCCCACTCGTCTAGCTCCTGGGTGATAATAGTGCAGCCAGTGCACATGCAAGAGCATCCCATCTATGTGATAGTTTCTTAATGGTTTAGGCGATCATATGCTCGAGGATTGCTCTGGGAAGGGAGTTGGGGATTCTACTTCTACAGTTTGCAGAGTCATGTGGTGTACTAACCTATTATTTTTCACTTAATGTAGCTCCTGTCTCCAGGTGTGCAGTTGTAGCCATGTGGTTTGAGATTCTCTACGGGGCCTACCCCTAGTTCTAGCACCGGGATGCCCAAAGTTAGCATGATCACGTGGAATATCCATGGTATGGGCAAAACACAGAAGAGGCTTGCAGTTCAAAAATACCTTAGATTTAGGGGCACGCAGATTGCTCTATTTCAAGAAACTCGTGTTGCAGGAGGGGAGGATGCCAGTTTGCAAATGCGCTGGAAGGGGGCAATGCTTTTGTACCACATATTCCGGCTTTGCCCACGGGGCCATGGTCTGGAACAGAGATTGACCTGGAGGGCTGTTATGTACTGGTTGAGGGACAACTGAATGGCAATCTGTCCTTTTGGGGAGCATCTATGGCCAAGAGTACACCGCAACCGGCCTTTTTTTCTCAATTCTATCACTATACTCACTAAATGGGCCCACATCCCGTGGATACTCAGCGGGGACTTCAATTGGGTGATTGATCTGCAACTGGATTGTTCACACCCACCACTCCCAACCTCCCCAGTGGTGACGGCTGCAGCTCACCTTTCCCAGTGGCTCCAACACTGATCTTTGTTGGATTGTTGGAGATCGCTCCATCCAGACTCTAGAGAGTTGCCCTATTATTCTACTCTGCAAGATTTGCATGTCCGGCTAGACTGGATACTCTGTGACTCAGCCACGAGGCTTCTGGCAACAAGAGCAGAATATTTAGAGAAGACCTTCTCTGATCAAAACCCCCTGCAGGTACAGGTAGAATGGGGAAGATTGCGACTGCTGGTTCCCACCTGACAGTAACAGTCTGCCATGCTGGAAGATCAGGTTTTTTGAGTTACGACAGATGAAACACTGTCCCAGTGCCTGTCTGACAACTGGGGCACATCTACTTCCATGCTGATAGACTGGGAGGCAATATAAGTTGTCCTTAGGGGCCAATGCAGTTGTAGCAGTGAGGGTGGATCTGCAAAGAGACCTGGCCCTCATCGAGGAATCCTTGAGCGTGCTGAAGGCGTCAGCTCGGGCTGACCGCACAAGACAGGGTGCACTAACAGAGTCACTAGGTAGGCATGCCCAGCTAATTGAACAATTGTGCTGCCTAGACATTTGTGCCTACAAAGCAAAAATGCACGCAGAGGGGCAGAAATCGGGTTGACTATTGGCTTGGCTTTTGCGAAGCACTACTCCGATCACAGATCTCAATGGTCAAGGTTTCCGCCGGTCCAGGTGGCCATAAACCAGGTAGATATACATAAAGCATTTACCGCACACTACCAAGCTCTATATGATCCTCCTTTTTGTGGACCAACAGGGTGCCATACATCTCTTCCTTGCCTCAGTGGTATTACAGGTAGATGACCCATTGGACAGGGAAGAGCTTAACGCACCCCTCGACTTGCAGGAGATTCGGGGGGCCATATGGGGTGCAGCGATCAATAAGACACCGGGGATGTATGAATTACCAATCGAATTCTATAAGGCATATGAGCACCACTTAACTCCGAATACCAAGAAGCTCAGATGGAAGGTCGACTCCCATCCACACTTCGTGAATCCCTGTTAGTGTCCCTTCCAAAGCTGGATAAGGTCCCTTTGGAGCTCTCCGCCGATCGTCCATTGTCCATTCTGGGGTCTGATCATAACATCCTGACTAAGGTTATAGCATGCCAGCTTTATGAGCACATGCCACGCCTGGTGCACCCAGACTAAATTGGTTTAATTCCCAGGAGGTCTACTACTTTAAACATACACAGCCTGCACAGGCTAATGGAGCTCTCTTCGGTCCAGTGGACATATGCTGCATGCTTGGTACTGGATTCAGAGACATTTTTTGATACAGTGAATAGGGGTTACTTGTTCTTGACACTGACTGCTTTCATTTTCGCGGGACAGCTACATGAACTAATCCGACTCCTGTATGTTGAACCCACAGTGCGGGTGAAGATTGGCCAATGTATCTCCCCTCCCTTTCAGGTGAGCAGCGAGACGCAGCAGGGCTTTCCGGTGTCCCCATTGCTTTTCACTCTACCAATGGAACCTTTAGCTCAGAGACTTCAACAACAGGGGCAGGCTTGGGCATCCTATTGACTGGGGAAATTCATGTTGTTCCACTATACGCAGACGACATGCTAATCTACATCCAAGACGTCCGAGAAGGCATAGCAAGTGTCCAGGCTATACTTCAAGTGTTCCGTGCTGCTTCTGGCCTGGGTGTACACTGGGCCAAATCCTGCCTGTTTCTGTTGCACCCGTATTGCTCCCAGCAGCACCTTCTTGGGGATTATCATCCTTTGTGGTGGGAACCTCACGCGTTCTGCTATCTCTGTATAAGCATCTACCATGAGGCAAGGGACTTAGTAGATGCCAATCTTACGAGAGACATACAGCCTCAAATGGCTTTTTGGAGTGCCCTGCCACTCATGGTACAGGGTAGAGTGTCTTTATCTAAGATGCTAATGCTCCCCGTTTACTTTACTATTTTCATAATATTCCAGTACGTGTCCCCAGATCCACATTTAACACTCTACATTCAGCACTGGGGAGATTCATCTGGAACAAGGGTAGGCATTAGTTGCACTCCGTAAACTACAGTTGCCTGTAGACAAATGGGGGTTTGGGGCCCCAAACTGTGAGCAGGATTATTTGGCAGTGCAGCTGCAATGGCCCACACGCTGGCTGGCAGGACACCTCACAGAGGAACGGGGTTTCTTTACTGCAGCCCGAGCACAATGTGTGGTTCAACAGACCTTCCTCCCCCATGCAAGGCTCCCACAAGATGCTAATGCATGTTGGATGGGGTGGGAGTGGACGCCTGAGAGGTGGCGGGAGTGGGTACACTGGGTGCTTTGTTCCAGGATCATGCACTCTTGCCCTATGATCGATTACAAGCAGAGCATATGCTCCCAGCAGGTCATTTCTTGGCACATGGAAGTTTGCTGACCGCACTGGAGAGACTCTGGGGCATCACAGACACTGAACCAGATCAGCAACCCTGATACAAACGCTCAATATAATGGGTAGTGGTCTCAGGCTTATTACCTGGTTTGTTCGTGCTCTGGCATACACCACACATGATCCGTTGGCTGTGGCTCGTAGGAGCTGGGAGGGGAACATTGGAAGAGAACTGACAAAGAAAGAGTGGAAAAAAGTGCTTATGTATCCTAGGAAGTTGTCACGGAACGTTAAGTTCCAGTACATTCAGGATAATATCTATCACAGGGCCAATCTCACCCCAGCAACTCTTTCCCAAATATTTGGGTCATCCTCAAGTTGTTATAGATGCCAGAAAATAGGAGCTGATATGGTGCATATGTTTCTGGGGCTGCCCAGAGGCCACAGCACTATGGCCAGCGGTTTCTGCTGAGCTAACAGAGGTGACTGGCCGCGCGGAGGTGTGCACTTTGGAGGGCTCACTGTTAGGGCTGGAAAAGCTGTGAACCGATTCATTGATTTGGCATTGCTGATAGCTCGCAGGCTCATAGCCATGTATTGGAAGGCCCAGATGTTACCACCTACAACGCACTGGTGTGCAGCGATGCTTAAGTGGAGTCAGTGTCGCTAAAGCAGGAGGAGGCTCGCAGGCTGCGCAAATACCCCATAGCAGTGAACTTGAAGGTACTGTTAATTGACTTACAAACTTACAGAGAAGAGTTGGGTGGCTAACACTTGTGTATATAATTGTGGAAACATGCACCACTTGTGAGTTTGGAATGCAGTAGCCACCATCTCACCTCCTCCTCCCTGCCCTCCTCCTGTTCCCGTTCTTCCTTTTCACACTCCTCCCCTTCTCCCCTCTCCCTATCCCTTCATGTAACCGCTACCCCCCCATCTTCTCCTGTGTACGTGACTATGCCTCCCTCTTGAATTCCCTAGTAATCCTGTGTAACTTTCCAGCAGTCTCTACTGGTGTTTCAGTTCCATTGCCAGGCCCAAGTGAGAACAGTACATATCCGGGATGGGAAGAACTTATATAAATGATGGAGATGATACTGAAAAAGTGGATATCTCCACATGACTCGTTATTTGCTTTTGTTTTTCTTGTTCGTAAAGACAGAACCAAGGACTCCTGCTGATACCGATGAGATGTTATGCCAACACTGGTCATATGGTGGGAATGCTGCTATCGTTCATCTAACTTGATCTCTATCTGACATATGTATATGTAATGTTGAGAAATGTAAAAAAAGTGGTTAAAAAAAAGCGGATCTTTTTCTACACTGCTTTCAGCTCGCTAACCAGACAACACTAACTATAACTCGCCACTCTACATGCACTGTGTTCTCAGTAATTATGATACTAACACTGTACAACATTATACTGTATGAGACTCTCCGCTACTCTACTGCACAAAACTACATTCGATAACACTGAACTATACGATACTCTAATCCACTCTACTCCATTCTATGCCACTACACTCTAAAACACTTGCTATGCTCTATGCCACTCTATGCCACTCTACCCGATGACACTCCACTCCACCACACTCGATTTCATGATACTCCAGTGGACGACACTCCACTGTACAACATTCATCTCTACTGTTCGACATTCCACTACACCGTACAAAACACTGCTTCACTTTTAGATACTCCACTCCACGATATGACACACCATGCCACTCCACTGTATAACACTTTACTCCACTGTACGCTATACTACGTCACTCCACTCTACTCGACTCCACTCTATTCCACTCTACAGTACTCCACTCTAGACTCTGCAACACTCTCCTCTGCTGTACTGTACTACATTTCATTTTACGACACTCCACACTGCTATTTGAAACACATTTTTATTAAAAAATAAAAAACATTAACATATAAGGAAAAACAAAGCTTAAGGATGATTTATAGTTAGAAATGCCTTGTGTATTCTTTCTACACAAACCCAACTTAAAGTACACAAATATTGAAAATTGTAAAGTTATAGTTATAACTTCAATTTATAACTTACGCACCACCTTCAAATTACTATGTCGCGCACCTCCGAACACAGCCTTGTCACCTCACTCTGCCACACTACATTAACTATAACTCATGCTTTTTCCATGCACTGTTTATACCCTTGCATACTACATCACATATAGCATGTGAAATCATAGCATTCATTACAACACAAATAACTTCTCAAATGACATGCTTTGTCACAATACAGTTCATGGCAGAGTGACGTGTTATAGTTAGTGTTGTCTGGTAAGTGAGCTGAAACGAGCGCATAACAAGGTCAGCTACTTCTAATAATTTGAAGGTGGTGGATAAATTGTAAATAGAATATAACTATAACTTTAGAATTTTCTAAGTTTATATTGTTTAAACTTGGTTTGCATATGGAAAATAAGCTTTCCTAACTTTTAGACATGGTATTCCTGGTTAGCTGAGGTATACACCCAGGCCAGGCAGGAACCACCACATTAGTCATGGTAAGTGAAGTACACAATAAAGGTTTACCTGTGCTCACCTTCTGGTAGCTAAATCTGCGGTTTGTAGGGGATTCTGGGTAAGAAAACAATAGGGGATCCATGCAAGTCACACCTCCCTGGACTCCCGTGGGTGGTTTGGTAGGCTTCCCTAGATGGCCACTGAGCCAGGGACCAAAAACGCAGGTGACTCCCTTGCAAAACCAGATCGTTTTGTGATAGATAATTTTGATGTCTCCATAATATGTTTTGGGCCATTTCCTGTTGCAGGCACTAGGCCTACCCACACAAGTGAGGTACCATTTTATCGGGAGACTTGGGGGAATGCTGGGTAGGTGGAAGTTTGTGGCTCTCCGCAGATTTCAGAACTTTCCATCACAGAAATGGGAGGAAAATGTGTTTTTTTGACAAAGTTTGAGGTTTGCAAGGGGTTCTGGGTAACATAACCTCGTGACAGCCACACACGTCACCCCATCCTGGATTCCCCTGAGTGTCTACTTTTCAAAAATGTACAGGTTTGCTAGGTTTCCCCAGGGGCGGGCTGAGCTAGGGCCCAAAATCAACAGCTAGTCACACTGCAAAAAAGGGTCAGTTATCAGTGGAAAAATGTGATGTGTCCATGTTGTATTTTGGGCCATTTTCTGTTGCGTGCACTAGGCCTACCCACACGAGTAAGGTACCACTTTTATCAGGAGACTTCGGGGAATACTGGGTATGTGGAGGTTTGTGGCTCTCCACAGATTCCAGAACTTTCCATCACAGAAATGTGAGTAAAATATGGTTTTCTTTGACAAAGTTTGAGGTTTGCAAGGGATTCTGGGTAACAGAACCTAATGAGAGCCACACAAGTCATGCCAGCCTGGATTTCCCTCAGTGTCTAGCTTTAAAAAATGTATAGGTTTGCTAGGTTTCACCAGGGGCGGGCTAAGCTAGGGCCCAAAATCCACAGCTAGGCACATTTCACAAAAAGGGTCAGTTTTCACTGGAAAAATACGATGTGTCCATGTTGCATTTTGGGCCGTTTCCTGTCACAGGCACTAGGCCTACCCACACAAGTGAGGTACCATTTTTATGGGGAGACTTGGGGAAATGCTGGGAGTGTTGAAGTTTGTGGCTTCTCACAGATTCAAGAGCTTTCCGTCACAGAGATGTGAGGAAAATGTGCTTATTTTGACAAAGTTTGAGGTTTATAAGGGATTCTGGGTAACAGAAGCTAGTGAGAGCCACACAAGTCACCCCTTCCTGGATTTGCCCGGGTGTCTAGTTTTAAAAAATGTACAGGTTTGCTAGGTTTCCCTAGCTGTCGGCGGAGCTAGAGCCCAAATTCCACAGATAGGCACATTGCAAAAAAAGGGTCCGCTTTCACTGGAAAAATGCGATGTGTCCATGTTGTGTTTTGGGCTGATTCCTGTCATGGGCACTAGGCCTACACACACAAGTGAGGTACCATTTTTATCTTGAGACTTGGGGAAACGCTGCGTTTGTGGAAGTTTGTTGTACCCCGCAGATTCCAGAACTTTCCATCACAGAAACGTGTTTTTATTGACAAAGTTTGAGGTTGCAAGGGATTCTGGGTAACAGAACCTGGTGATAGCCACACAAGTCACCCCATCCTGGATTTCCTTGGGTGCCTAGTTTCTAAAAATATACAAGTTTGCTAGGTTTCCCTAGTTGCCAGGTGAGCTAGGGCCCAAAATCCACAGCTTGCCACAGTGCAAAAATAAGGGTAATTTTCACTTGAAAAATGTAATGTGTCCATGTTGTGTTTTGGGCCATTTCCTGTCACGGGCACTAGGTCTACCCACACAAGTGAGGTACCATTTTTACCAGGAGACTTAGGGAAAAACAGAATAGTACGACAAATGTTATTACCATTTGTCTTTTTATGCATTTCTGCCTTCCAAATGTAAGACAGTGTGTAAAAATAAGTCATTTTGAAAAATAGCCTCTAATTCACATGCTAATATGGTTACCCACAACTTAAGAGATGAACAAATAACCACTGCTTCTAAACTCCATATCTTGTTCCCATTTTTGAAAAACATAGGTTTCCTTGATACCTATTTTTCACTGGGCAGTGAACTCCGCTCCGTTCGCGGAGTTTGCAGAGTTTTCTGCGCTCCGCGGAGCTTGCGGAGTGCAGAAAACTCCGCTTCGCGTAGTGCAGCTGAGTTTTTTCCCCACTCGCACTCGCGAACGGTAAGTTCGCGAGCGCAAGCTGTCGCTTTGGTAGAATTTGTACCTGAGCGGCAGGAAAACCAGGGCGAATGGCAGTTCGCACTGCACTCCGCCACTTGCGGAACTCTGCAGAGTTTTTTTGTCACTTCGCGGAGTTCCCGTAGCAAAACTCTGCGAACTACGCCCAGGGTTACTCTTTATGTTGCTGTATACCCGTTACACAATGAAAAACTATTGCAAGGTGCAACTCAGTTATTGACTCTGGGTACCTCAGGTTCTTGGTGAACCTACAAGCCTTATATATACCCATAATCAAAAGGGTCCCATGGATGTAATAGTATATTGCTTTAAAAAATCTACCATAGTTAGAAGAAGTTAGAGGTGAAAATGTAGGCACAAATGGCTGTTTTTTTCAACTCAATTTCAATTTTTGTTATTTCAACTGTTACTGTTTATAGGAAAACCTTGAAGGATATACACAAATGACCCCTTGCTGAATTCAGAATTTCGTCTACTTTTAAGAAATGCCTAGCTGTCTGGGATCAATTATTGGTTTCACACCCATTTCTACTATTAACTGGAAGGAGGTTAAAAGCACTAAAAACAGGAAAAATAGGTATGACCCAGTAAACTACCAAAACCGTGTAGAAAATTCTCACAAAAGTCTGCCTGTTCCTGAAAGCTGAGAATATAGTGATTTTAGCACCACATACCCTTTATTCATACCATTTGCAGGGAAAAAACAGACGCTTTCTTCTGCAACACTTTTTTACCAATTTCCCCCCAAAAATTCTTTGTCCCCTCCAGGGAAATTCACAAACCCTGGGTACGTTTAGAATTCTCTGGACATTCTCAGGAATTGTTGGCAGCCATCTTGGGACTAGGCTTGAAGCCGAGTCCCACAAAAAATGAAAAAATAAAGAAAAGGGGGTAGGGTAGGACTACCCTGACCCCCAGATATAGTGGGGGGGCTCACAGGGACTAAGCCGGGCGTTAAAAGCATTTTTTGATGTTCACTTTTGCTGCAAAATCGCGGGTGGACCAGAGGATCTTGAGCAAAATTGCAAAAAAACATAGCACAGGCTCCCACGTTTCTTACTAATTGGCCCCCTGGGTGGACCCGGTCTCTGGGGCATTTTATTATAGGAGAGTGGGGGCGCACGGCTCCCCCTCCTGGGGTTCATTGATGCCCCGGGGACCACCACCTCCCTGGGTCTTATATATTTATTAATGGGGGCCTCTAAGACGCCTCCAGCCTCTGGGACCGCCACTTCCCGGAGCTTTAGGAATAAATAATGCGAGGGGCACGCAGATCCCCACAGCCCCGGGGGCTGCCACCTCCCTGGGGCTTTAATTTGAAGCAATGCAGAAGGCACGCAGAACCCCCCGTAGCCCTGGATACTGCCACCTCCCCGGGCTTAACTCAAATTGAATGCGGGGGACCGTGCGGTCCCCCGCAGCCCCAGGAACACCACCTCCCAAGGGCAAATTCTAAAAAAGGACGGCCCCTTCCTGGAGCCATACAATGCCCTGGGGACCACCACCCCCAAGGGCCGGCTCCTGCTTTGTGCCGGGGTGCCCACCCAAGGGACATAGCTGTTTGCTATGGCTTGGTGGGGGCATTACTGCCCGCCAAGCCATAGCAAACTGTGCAGCTTTCAATTGAGGCTGGTCCCCAGTGGATGGGGTCCCCGTGGTCAAAATTGGCCAAAGATGGGGTCGACATGGCCTCCCTTCCTGAATAAATTGTTTAAAAAGACCGCAAATCATCAGAGGCCACGTCCCCTTTCACCACCACACTGAAAAGGCGCCTCCTGGTGCAGAACTGGTTGGGGGATGAACTCCCCTTGACTACAGAGTGTCCTTGGGGACCAGCAAGCCCTCCTGTTACCTCCTGTAAGTCCCACACAGTGGATTTGCTGAAAGGGCTTTGGAGGCCGTGCCACCTTTCTCCACCACTCTGCAAATGCACCTCCTGGCGCACTGCTGGTTGGGGGATGAAGTCTCCTTGGATGCTGAGGGTCCTTGGGACCAATAAGCCCTCCTGTTTCCTCCAGTAAGTCCCACACTGCGGGATTGCTGAGAAGTCTTCGGGCACAACACCCCCTTTCTCCACCACTCTGCAAACGTGCCTCCTGGTGCACTGTTGGTTGGATGATGAAGTCCCCTTGGATGCTAAGGGTCATTGGGGGCCAACAAGGCCTCCTGTTGCCTCCAGTAAATCTCAAATAGCGTGATTTGTGAGAGGACTTTGGATGCCACATTCCCTTTCTCCACCACTCTGAAAACACACCTCCTGGTACACTGCTGGTTGGGGGATGAAGTCCCATTGGCTCTTGAGTGTGCTTGGGGGCCAACAAGTCCTCTTGTTACATCCATTCAGTCCCACACAGCGGAATTGCTGAGAGGTCTTCAGAGGCCAAACCCCCTTTCTCCACCACTCTGCAAATGCACCTCCTGGAGCACTGCTGGTCGTGGGATGACGTCCTCTTGGATGCTGAGGGTACTTGGGGGCCCAGAAGCACTCCTCTTACCTCCAATCAGTCAGACACAGCAGGATTCCTGAGAAGTGGTCAGAGGCTCCACCCCTTTTCTCCACCACTCTGCAAATGCAACTACTAATTAAAAAATCATAGAAATTCACCTAAAAAAACAAATGTTACAGAGTTGCTATAGTTAGGAAAGAGACTTTAAAAAAACTTTGAAATTCTCTGAAATAAACAAAGGTTACAGGGATGTTATAGTTAGGCTCGGCTTTCACTCAAACAAAACCAGTGAAATTCAGCAGTTATAGTTACCTGAGCTAACTATAACTGGTGCCCCCGCAATGCACTGCTTAGGACCTCACATATTACATCATTCATGATATGGTCAGTGACATCACGGATGATATCACTGATGACATCTCAAATGACATGGGTGTATGAGTGGCTGTATGGGTGAGTGAGTGGATGTTTGTGTAGATCTATGAATCAGTCAGTGGGTGTGTAAGTGCTGATATGGGTCTGTGACTGGGTTTGTGAATGGTTGTGTGGGAGTGGCAGTGGGTGTATAAAAGATTCTATAGGGGTGTGAGTGGGTGCGTCAGAGATGCTGTGGATGATGTCATCACTGATGTCATCAGTGATGCCATTTGAGACGTCATCAGTGATGTCACTGACCATGACATGAGTGATGTAACATGTGAGGTAATAAGCAGTGCATTGCGGAGGGCGCGACTTATAGTTAGCTCAGCTAACTATAACTGCTGAATTTCACTGGTTTTGTACGAGCAGCGGCCGATGCAGGTAAGCGTGGTGGGTGGGCGGGCGGGGGGATGTCGACAGACAACCAAATAGGATTTATTTAATTTTCCCTATTTTGTCTTCTGTCGACATCCCCCCTGCCCCTCCCCACTGCTCCACCGCGCATACCTGCACCGGCCGCTGCTATATATATCCAACACAAAAGAGAGATGCAGAAGCCCGATTTCGAAAACACAGTGCGTTTATTTTCTTCATGAAAGTGGCTGCAACCTCATGTCCTTACGCGTTTTGGCTGTTAGGCCTTGATCAAATATATCTCTTTATTGCTTTTTTCATCAATTCTGCTTTTATGTAGTATCTAAACTTTACTCTAGCTACTCCTTCATATAGTATGAACTTTATTTAGGGTATGACTGGGTCGGGAATGTCATTATTTCAGATAAGACACTGCTTTTTTAGAAATTACATACTATCTGCAGAAGGGATTACTTATAGAAGCTTTTCTCTGTAAGGTGCACGTAAGATTGACAAAGGATTGGAATTAAGAGGTTCAGAATTTGTATACCTTTTATCAATAACATGATTTAAAAAATTAACAATTATAAAGCTTTGCTAACTGGTTTAGAGTTTCCTGTTTATTATAAAATCCAAATTTCGCAGGGGGACATTAACTTCTTCCATGATTGACATGTCTGTGAGGTAATGAGTGTTAGAACTGGGGGTCTCTAGTTGGCAGAGGTAGGTACCTTTGTCCAAATAGGGACCCTTGCTTCTAGTCAGGGAAAGGGGGATACACACTTTAGATAACCCCTGCTCACCCCCTTGGTAGCTTGGCACGAGCAGACAGGCTTATCCCAAAGGCAATGTGTAAAGTATTTGTACCAACACTCACAGTAACATAGTGAAAACACCACAAATGGACACTACACCAGTTTAGAAAAATAAAGTATCTTTACTAAACTCAAACAAGACCAAAACGACAAAAATCCACCATACAAAACTCAGTAAAATGTCTCTTATAAAGGTTGTTGCAAAAATAAGCTGTAGAAATCCAATAGCACCAACTGGGGCTATCACGACATCGGGACAGTACAAAATCCAAAGTACGGCGCCGCCCGCGAGGATCGCGGCGTCGGGCGCGGAGTCACACAGACCTCCAACAACAGTACCTTGAAAAATGAAGTCGGTGACGATGCACGGCGTCGGCGAAGAACGATGTCGTCTCCGGTGATGATGCGACGTCGGCGGTTCTTGCGAGTCTCCCTCGGCGGTTATCGGCGCCGCGATAACAGGAGGCCGGCACTTGGCGAAGACACGAAGTCGATGCGAGCGCTGGCGTCGGTCACGGGTGATCGTTGCCAGCGTCGGCGGGCGTCGTAGGGCGTCGGAGCTGCGGAGCAGGCCGGGCGCATCGTCATCACTTCACGAGCGGCTCCCCGGGCCTCGATGCAGGTCACGGCATCGCAGCGGCGACGGCGTCGGAAAACAGATTTTCTTCTTCTTCTTACTCTTGTTCAGCTCCCAACAGCAGAAAGGCCTCACACACAGTTACAGGCCCTCCTGGCAGACTGGAACTCCCAGCAAGGAAGTTTAGGGAGGCTGGAGGTGAAGTCCTTTTGTGCCTGGGACTTCAGAAACAGGAGGCCAGCTCTACTCAGGCCCTTGGAGACTTTTCTTCAGAGGGACACAGCACACAGCAAAGTCCTTCTTCAAGCAGGGGGACACAGCACAGAGCAAGTCCCTTAGTCCTCTCCTCAGTGGAAACAGCAAACTGCAGGCCAACCCCAGACACACACCAAGGGCAGTACTTCTCCTGAGTCTCTTCAGCTGATCTTCTTTGGCAGGGATTCCTCTTGATCACGAAGTAGTCTAAAGTTCAGGGGTTTCAGCTCTAGTATTTATACCCCAAAAGTCTTTGTTCTTCATGTGTGAGGGGTCCTGGACCCAGTCCAAACCAGTTCAGGGTGCATTCTGCCAGGGCACCTCTCCTTCCTTTGTGAGTGTGGGCCAGGGTCATCAGACACACCGCAGGAGGTGGAGCCAACATTGTGGAAGGTAGGCACAGCCCTATTCAGACCCAGGTGCAACTCCTCCCACCACTCTACATGTAGATAGGACTATTCAGCCTAGTGCTGACTCACCCAGCCTCCTGTAGCCACCCCCAGCCCCTGTCACTCACAAACCAGACGGTCAATTCACAAACAGGCAGAGGCACACAGAAAGGTTGAACAAGAAAATAGCCACTTTCTAAAAGTGTTATTTCCAAACTCAGAATTTAAAAACCATCTTCACTAAAAGATGTGTAATTAAATTCTGAGTTCAGGGGTACCAGATTCCAACTTTCTATCTTGCTGCTATGGGAAGATATGTAGGTAACCATGTTACACAGCATTCCCCATGTTAACCTATGGGCAAGATAGCCTTTCAATAGTGAAAAACGAAATTGGCAGTATTTCACTATCAGGACATGTTACCCACACTAGTACATGTCCTACCTTTCTCATACACTGCAACCTGCCCAGTGGGTACCTTGGGCCAACCATAGGGGTGTCCAATGTGTAAGAAAAGGGAAGGGTTAGGCCTGGCAAGTGTGTACACTGGCCAGGACAACATGGCAGTTCACAAACTGCGCACAGGCACTGCAGTGGCAGGCCTGAGACACCATCTTAGGGCTACTCCCGTGGGTGGCACAATCAGTGCTGCAGGCCCACTAGTAGCATTTGAATCACCAGCCCTGGCACACTTAGTGCACTTTACTAGGGACTTATTGGTAAAGCAAATATACCAATCATGGATAGCCAATCACAATAACAATTTAACCAGGGAGCACTTGCACTTTGGCACTGATCAGCAGTGGCAAAGTGCCCAAAGCATCTAAACCAGCAAAAACGAATTCCAGCACAGTGTCAAAAATACAGGAGGTAGAGGCAAAAAGTCAGGGGAAACCACGCCAAGGATGCCAGGTCTAACAATGAGCATTTCATAAATATTATTCAATTTGCACTAGATAGAAAATTGTATAAATAATTTATAGTTATATAAATACATAAACAAATAAATACAATGATTCTGCCTGGAATATATACCCAATGGCTACATTTACGATTGCCATCTCTTGTACCGTCCATGCTTTTTCTTCCTAATGAAATAAAAACACCTTTGTATAATGTATTTGAGCAATCCACTTGTTTCACTGCACTTTATCTTGAGATTATTCTAAATATTGACCTAGTTAAAATGTTAGAAAAGTAAGTTTGTCAGTTAAAAACAGTGTAATTTTTTGAGGAACATCAAAATATATTTTCTATATAGAAAACCCATTCTGCTCATTTTCATCAAGTGTTGCAACATTTATCCACAGTGAAGGGATATGCCAATGTGGATCCAGATAACTCTTCAAGCAGAGCTCTCCCTCGTGTCAAGCGTGATTAACACACTCTGTCCTGATTTTCTCTTTGCACGCGTATTCTTTCAGTTCTGCATGTGTTATGGGAAAAACAATACAGACATAACAGAATACACTGCACGTTTCACTTTATAGACGTTCATTGTGCAAGGGGACTTTGAAGAATTGTTAAGTGAAGCACCACTAAACAATACTAAAAATGATTTAGTACTGAAATTATTTCAGTACCAACTTGAAAAGGGAACAGGAAGTCGTGTTAAATTATGAAATGACATTCTCATGATTAATAATGCTTGCTTACAAGTTGATTTCCCAGTTTTCAAAAGGCTATGTATCATCAGTGGCGGCTCCTCCGCTATGGTGAAGGAGTGTCGCCCCCCCTGCCAGCTTCAAAACTTGAAAAATAAAACGGGTTTATTATCGTTTTATTTTCCAAGTTCTAGTCTTGAGGGCAGGGCCATCGCGGGGGCAGTCAGGAAAGGGAGTGGTGGGCACTGCTATCAGTGCACATGTCCATTTGGCCGGCTGTCTGATGCCAGCCAAATCGACTTGCACACTGAGCTGTCTCCAAACCAGCTGCATTGCTGGGTTGGGGACAGCAAAGCACAGGCTCCCAGTCTCTCTGGGAGTGCATATTCACAGCGCTCAGGCCAATCCTGATGCTGCTTTCAAACATGAGAGCAGCGTCAGGATTGGCCGCAGGGGAGCCTGTGCTACAGCTAGTACTGAGAGAAGAAGAGCCGCGGGCCTGCGTCAGGTACGTTTTATTTCCTTTTTTTCGTTTTCTTCCACCGTTCTGTCTCCCCTGTTCTCCCCCACCCCGCCACTCCACCCGCACAGCAGCTGCTACTGAGTATCATATGTGAAACATTCAGTCAATCCTAAATCTTTAGAAAATAGCAGTTTGCCTTCTGGCACTCATAGGTTCCAATTTATGATAGAAAACTTAAACCAACATATACCAGAATGGAAAATGTATCGCCTGATTATATCTTGGCTGAATGAAGTGTACCCACATTGCATGACACCACCTTGAAGCACTGCCGCTTTGTGGAAATTTCATGCCAATTTAACGATTTGCAAAATCCCTAAAAGCTGGCGGGTCTGAGTATGGTGTTTGTCTGGTTTACACACCCTGAATTTCCTCCAGAACAGGGCTTTTGGAACTGGTGAAAAGGGTCCTCTCCTACGACACAGGGAGAGGTCTAGTAGGGAACAACTTGATTCTACCATTTTTAGAATATCCAAGATGATGTGCAGGGGTGGATGGATGGCCCATTGTGGAGGAATGTGTGGCAGCTCTGGATTGGACAGAGCTCCTCATCATCTAGACTTGTCCATCTCCACTTTTGAACATATGGACAAGGACAAGAGAAAAATCAACTACAGAGGAAAAAGGATGGATCCTGAGTGGACGAATCCCTTCAGAGAGAGGACTACAGGCTTTTACGTTCTAGGACTTTCCTGCATCCTGTCTCTAGGGCCAATGGCACTGGCCTCTCCATTCCCTCTTAGCAACAGTTGATGGTGGTCTTTCTGGGGACACTGGAGGAGATGTTTCTCCTGGAACTAATGTGGGCCAGATCTAGATGGTGGTGCCCTTAGAAGGCGTTCCCCAGGAAATGACAAGACATGCAGGTACCATGCAAGTGGCCAGGACACCATGGTACCTCTGGAGTGCAGACAGGTGGCATAGCCTGCTTCGAAGCCATAGTATGCTCCTAAAGAAAGACCCAGGCCAGGCTACAAGAACACCAAGGGGAATGAAGGCAGGTCTCTGACCGCTTCCTCATAGGAGGAGGAGCAGTCTGCAGGAAATGCTTCATAAGAGACACACATGAGGTCAGGAGCACCAGGAACACAGAATAAAAACCTGTGGTGATTGGCTGAACATGGACAGCGAAAACTACATTTCATCAGCCCTCTCGTGCAAGGAATTGCCAGTGGGCCCCCGAGGATGAGAGCTAAAAAAAAAGCTTGACCAGATACTTAACAATCAATGAAAAAACACAATAGGTGTCATGTTCAGCAGACCTAATGCCTTTGGAAATAATTTTTGCTGATACTGAATGGCATCTGCAAAAAGAGTAAAATGCCGATGCTGTGCAGTATCCCCCCAAAAAAATGAAAGAAAAAAGATGCTATAAAGTGTGCACATGCATGTGTCATTGCATGACTATGTACATGTAGCATACGTCACCGCCCATGCTCATGTATGCCACATGAGACGCCTTCTTTTTAAAATTTAGCATTCAAAGATGACAGACACCAATCTTGGAACAGTAAATAAAAAAAGTTGAATATATGCAGCCTTAGGTTGCATTTTCCGGGCTCTCCCCAAAATGTTTTTAAAGTGTTTATGTAATGAAATCGGGAACAGATGAATGGGCGTGTGGCAATATGTGGGCGCAGGTAGGAAAAGAGGGAGGGTGGGCAAGCAATATAGGAACTTGAACCATGGTGAAGAAAAAAAAAGAAAGGGAAAAAAGCTAGAAGGGCTGGGAAAAACAAGGTACAAGATAGGGAGGAAAATAGCAAGCAGTTGGGAGCTGATATTTGAGGGGGGAACAGAACACCAGATAGGAGAGCAAGAAAACACTTGCACTCCCATGGAGTGTAGAAAGAGAAAGAATAAAGTAATTAACTGAATGTGAGCAGAAGAATGGTACGCTCCAGGGAAGCGACAAACACATGAAGAGGAAAGGAAGCAACTGGATAAAAAGCAAGCAAAAAATACTGTCAGAAAGACAACCAATGGGCTGGGCCAAAGCTCACTGTAAGCACTGGTACTGATCCTTAATAGGCATTTTCGAGAACATCCAGCAGAGAAACAAGCTGAGCATTTGGAGGTTGGTGTCAGGATTTTATCTGTTAGCCAAGTCAGCTTGTGTTCTTTAGACCTGTTACTACATTCTCCGTGTGACTTGCAATGGCCAGCCTGACATCTGTGGTGCTGGCTTAGCTGGTATATTGTGTGTGCAGTTTTCCTTAATGCATTGTTTTTTTATGTGTGGCCCATGATTTCTACAGCTGTGTTTCCCAGTGTTTCGCAGAGCAATAAGTCTCCTTGTTGTCAGTAATGCTGCATTATTTATCAGCCACTGATGCCACTGGGTTTCTGAACTGCTGATCCGACAGTATGTATCCCATTTATGCTAACATTAATGTAATGTTGCATTTGTGCTAAATCAGGCTCTTTTTCTAGGTCCGGGGAAAATTTTTAATTATGCCAGCATAATCTGGGTATTTTTGGTAATTTTGCGATACTTATGTTGTACAGAATTCACGCAATTACCCCCATTACACCATGTCACCTAATTATGTTGCCATTTGCTGTAAAGCTATACCGTGGGTACAACAGGAAAAACCAGAAGTCGAGCGGCTGTTTCCTACAAATGTGTTTTAGTCCCTTTTTAGCACAAAATTCGTCCTTGCGTATTAAATTGATAAAAGGACGCATCCCATGCTAAAAATAGCGTTAAATAATGGATTTCCCTAAATATCTGGAAGGAAATTACGTTAATTTCGTATACACCTAATTTTTTCTCACCACCCAGACATCCTCCTATCCACTCCTTCACAGCCGGACTGAGAATGCAAACCAGCCCTGGCAATTAAGTCGGACCGGCCGAGGGAAGGCGGGTGGGGGGTGCTGGTGGGAAACACTGCTGCTGCTTTTATTACAGGGGGCCGATATTGCAGCACTGCTGCAAAACCGGCCCCACTGCTCCAAAACTGGCCCCCACCCTTCCGGCCCACCGAGATAACACCCGGTGCCCGCCACAGCCAGTCCGGCCCTGCACTCCTGTAGCACTATGTTTCTCTTTTTGCTATTGATGTGTCTAGCCTCCTAGTAGCTATGTAAACTGCAACAGTTTTGCAAAAGTTACATAATCAAAAATTGCAATTCATGTTGGAGGTCTTCATGGAGCAGTCTCACGTTATGTAGCCTTTGAGCCTCCAATATCATCCTATCAGCCCAAGCAGTCTCATATGGATGGTCCTCGCGAGGAAGCATGCACTTTCATGAACATCTTCAGATTCCAGTGCTCTCAGTTTGGCATCTTCCAGGAGCAATACAGGGACATTTATTCACCCTCATTCCAATTGTTGAATTATTTACAGTCGGCACTTGAGAACATATTTACCTATTGATTTTACAGAGTACCGATTTCACATCAATATTTTAGAGGAGGGATGATGCAGGCAGAAAGGCAACTGCAGAGATTAAACCCTCTTTCTGACCAAGCATTGGTACCTGGGAGTCTGAGTGGGTAGAGGTCTCCATTAAATACTCGAGAATTACATCTCCAAGGTGTCAGTGCAGAAAACTGTAAACATAAATCCAGATCCACTGATGAAGGCATAGAAAATGAGGGGCATTAACACAAGATAGATGAAGAACATTTATAGAAGTCTTAACTCTTCAAAGAATGGTTTATTGATGCCTGAAGCAATACCCTGCACTAATTAAAACCATCTTCCTTGGTTGCAGCAGTGGTTCTTAACCTTTGGACTTCTGTGAACCTACAGAAAACTGGGACCCCCCCTACCTAAGCAATTTATGTAATTTAAACCTCAAAACAATACACAAAACTACAGAAACAAAAAATACGTCAAACAAATTTACAGTTATTTTATTTAATGCAGAAACAAAAATATATAATAATCGAAAAATGTATATTAATGCGAAAGGTGGAGCTTTCTAAAACGTATTGTCTTTATGAAAGACGAAGCATTACACTAGACTCCAGGATATCACTAAGGCCCTGATTATGATGTCGGTCGGAGTTGCCTCACACCAACATCATCATGGATTCGGGACCGACCGACCTCCTGTCGGCGGTCCAGACCGAAGTATTACAATGCGACTGCACATGGTGCAGTCACATACTCCCATTTCTCTATGGGAACTTGTACTGCGGCCATAAACCAGCCGTAGCACAAGTTCCCATAGAGAAATGGGAGATTTTGTTAATCCCTGCACCTCGTGGCAGGCACCTCAAGGTGCAGGGATTAACAGGTGGGCACTCTGCCCCTAACCGGAGGCTTTGGAGGAATGGGGGCTGTTAGATATGGGGTTTCTGGTTGGCTAGGGTATGCACCTAAGCCAGGCAGAACCCACCACTCTAATACAATAAGCAACAGAGCACAGCACCAAAAAACATTTCTCTTCTGATCAATTCAGGTCGGACTTGTGTTTTAATGTCCCATGTACAACATAACATATTCCAATCCAAGTAGCAAGAAATAAGCAGCATATATTTGTAAATAAGAGTTGACACGACGTTGTTGAAAATCCATAGCCGACACGTGTTTCGTCGTAAGAACGACTTTTTCAAGGCTTGATAAAGTAAGTCCGTAGTCAAATGTGTTCTCAGGAGTACCACCAGTAGTATTTAATTTACAGGCCCTGGGTATATGGGATACCACTGTAGAAGGGACTCACAGGGAAATTAAATATGCCAAACAGGTTAGACCAATCTTACCAAGTTTACCAGAGAGAGCACATGCACATTAGCACTGATCAGCAGTGATAAAGTGCCCAGAGTCATGAAACTACCAACAACAGGTCAGAACAAAATTCAGGAGGAAAGCAAAAAGTTCTGGGATGACCCTTCAAAAAGGGCCAAGTCCAACAGGGGCCTTGCTAGGGGCCCCTAAAGTCACTTTCCGACAAGCTTTCCATGTCAGAAAGCCTGACATGGAAAGCTTGTCAGAAACCGGCATCGTAATACCGACTGGGGAAACACAATCGGATAGGGATTATGTGCTGGTTCAGACTGGCCGACGGGCTCCTTAAGCCCGTCGGAAGCCAGCCGGAATGATGGCCGGTTTCAATTCCAACCGCCTAGATTGAAATCAGGTGGCCGGAATTGGAACCGTTGAAGCCTTGGACCTGTTGTCGGAGGCTTTCCAACCGACATTATAATCAGGCTCTATATCCTTTTTACTCCTAATGCATGCTCTCCTTTTGTTGGCACATACCAGTTCTTCAATCTAGACTACAAATCATCCAGATTGTATTCCGTTTTTTGCATTTGCTATGTTTCCACAAACTAACCTAAGGATACCAACTTAATTTCTAGCCTTCAATTTCTTTACATTTGCAGAGCATTTAAAAAATCAATTTTGCTTTTGCATGTTTATATGCTTTATTTTTAGGCTAAAATTATTTTATTTTTTAAACAGTCGTAGACCCCCTGAGAAGGTGCTGCAGACCTCAGGTTAAGAACCACTGAGGTATGAAACTTAAACATCAATACTCTGCAGCTAAGCAGGGCTTTGGTCTCCCTGACACACAATATATAGAACTATCTTATTGTTTTTCCTACCAGTAAAGTGAATCAAACAAGGACAAGGGAGACTCTCCAACTGGATGTTGATGTACGGGGTGTGCCAAGAGTGATGCAATCTAGACTATGGCACGTATTAACATCTGAGAGAAGCTAAATGAAGCAGAAATAAGACAAGAAAGAGGATGAGATAATTCCTAAAAAATAGGAAGCTATCTGAAAGGAAATTTCAGCCTGCTCTCAAAACTGGTAATAATTGATTTCTCAGTTCAAAATGGTCAATGATTTCGTCTAATTAACAGATCGCCAGAGAAGGGGCCCAATTCATAAAATATTTGATGCAAATTTCTCTTTTGGAACCCCCTAACTCCAAGAGTAAGAAAAGAGTAAATAAAACAATGAATAAGCAAGGACTACTAAAGGACAAAGTCACTCCTACTCATACACTAATATTTGTGAATGGAGCCCTAGGACTTTCATTCGTAAAGAGCAACATGGCTGAAAGATTTATACATCAGAAGATATATTACAGAATACCTTAGAGTACTTAAAAAATACATACAATGGTAACTATGTTTGAGTTTTAAGGAAGAGCTAAGTAGACACTCACGTATGTTGAGATTTTGTGAGTGTCCCAAGTCAACCAGGAACCCAATTTCTAACAAGCCCGGATTTATGTCTTGGTGGAGAGGGAACTTCATCGCAACAGCAATGGAGTTCCCTTCCAGATAAGACTATGGTCCTTCAGCTCGATTTAAATGCGGGTGGATCATAGCTTAACGATCGCAGAAACTGCTCCATCTACGCCATGGTAAAAATTCTTCAATGGTCCGATAGTTTAAGGGCCGCCAGAGGTTTGCATATTTGCCCACCTAATGTGGATGGGCAGACATATGGCCTTTTTTCAATGCCCATCTGCGCAAGGAAACACCTGGTGGTACAGGGAATCTAAAAGTGCTCAATTCATCCCTTGCCATGGGAGAAAAGTCCCATGGAGAGGGGAGCATTGTTTTTTTTTTTTACAAAAAGAAAATGCCACCTTGGGATTTTCTTTTTAAAAATAAAAAATAAAATGACATTTTGACATACCGCTCTGTCATGTTTGGCACAGCCGTACGGAAAAGTTACAATGCATTGGCAGGAACTACCTTGACAGCGGTTCATGTCAGTGCTAGAAATGTTTGCCGGGCCAGCGGGCATTTCAAAATTTGGTGGGCAGTACCTCTGTTGTCGCCTTGGCAGAGGACTGCCAATAACAAATTTGGGCCTGTTAGAAATGGGGGTTTCTATTTGGCAGAGGTAGATACCTTTGTCCAAATAGGGACCCTTGCTTCTAGTCAGGGTAAGGGGGATACACACTTTAGATAACCCCTGCTCACCCCCTTGGTAGCTTGGCACGAGCAGACAGGCTTATCCCAAGGGCAATGTGTAAAGTATTTGTACCAACACTCACAGTAACACAGTGAAAACACCACAAATGGACACCACACCAGTTTAGAAAAAATTAAATATCTTTATCTAAACTGAACAAGACCAAAATGACAAAAATCCAACATACACAGTTAAAAATATGACTTACAAAAGGTTTCAAGAACTTGTACCATAGAAAACTATGGATGCGTGACTTTTCACCAAAGGACCTGTAGATGCGTCAAAGTTCCAAAGCCAAACAGCCGCAGAGTAGGAAAACAAAGAGATGCAACACTCCTGAGACCTTGGGGAGGCGATGCGACAGTCCCGCTGCAGAGGAAGGGTTGCGTCGAATCAGGTCTGTATGAGGAGTGATGCGTCGATTCTTCATGACGGTTCCGGTCCGCAGGTGATGCGTCGGAAGAACTTGCAGCACAGGTACGATGCGTGGAAATCCGGGATGCGTCGGTGATCGATGCTGCGTCGTCGAGCGGCGCTGCGTTGGTCCTCTTCAGCCGCGATCCCTCGATGCGTCGATTTCTGTAGTTCTTTGAGTTTCTTCTTTCTTCCAGCTCCCAAACAGCAGCAACAACCTCCAGAGGCCCAAAACTGGTACAGGCACCTCTTGGCAGGTCAAAACTCACAGCAACAGAGTTCAGGGGAGCTGGGGGTGAAGTCTTTGTGTCCCTGAGACTTCAGAACAGGAGGCCAGCTCACTTCAGGCCCTTGGAGATCTCCTTCAAGCAGGGGACACAGCACACAGCAAAGTCCTTCTCCTTTCCTTGGCAGAAACGGCAACTGCAGGCCAACCCCAGACACACAGCAAGGGCAGTACTTCTCCTCTGTCTCTCCAGCTCTTCTCCTTGGCAAAGGTTCCTCTTGAATTCTAGGAATGACCTAAAGTCTGGGGTTTTGGGTCTGATACTTATACCCCAAAATGTCTTTGTTCTCTTTGTGCAAGGGGCTCTGAGCTCAGTTCAAACCAGTTCTGGGGGGCACTCTGCAAGTGCACAACAACATCCATTGTCAGTGTGAGCTTTGGCTCCAGACACACCACAGGGGGGCAGAGCCAGCATTGTGGAAGGCAGGCACAGCCCTATTCAGGTACAGGTGCTACTCCTCCCACCACTCCAAATGCATATCAGGCATATTCAGCCTAGTGCGGACTCATCCAGACTCCTGGAGCCACTGCACCTCCCCAGCCCCTGTCACTCCAAAGCCAGATAGTCAATCCACAAACAGGCAGAGGCACACTGGATGGTTGAACAAGAAAATAGCCACTTTCTAAAAGTGGTATTTTCAAACACACAATTTAAAAACCATCTCTACTAAAAGATGTGTTATTAAATCCTGAGTTCAGGGATACCAAACTCCATTTTTCTATCTTATCCCTATGGGAAGATATGCTTGTAAAATGTTAGAAAGCATTCCCCATTCTGTCCTATGGGGCAAGATAGCCTTTCAATAGTGAAAAACGAAATTGGCAGTATTTCAGGACATGTTACACACACCAGTACATGTCCTACCTTTCAGATACACTGCACCCTGCCCAGGGAGGTACCTTGGTCCTACAATAGGGGTGCCCTATATGTAAGAAAATGGAAGGTTAGGGCCTGGCAAGTGGGTGCACTTGCCAAGTCGACTTGGCAGTTAACAAACTGCGCGCAGGCACCGCGGTGGCAGGCCTGAGACATCTTTTCAGGGCTACTCATGTGGGTGGCACAATCAGTGCTGCAGGCCCACTAGTAGCATTTGATTTACCAGCCCTGGCACACTCAGTGCACTTTACTAGGTACCTACTGGTAAAACAAATATGCCAATCATGGATAACCAATCACAATAACAATTTACACAGAGAGCATATGCACTTTAGCACTGATCAGCAGTGGTAAAGTGCCCAGAGTCCTAAAGCCAACAAACACAGGTCAGGAAAAAATAGAAGGGAGAAGCAAAATGCTTGGGGATAACCCTACAAAAAGGTCCATTTCCAACAGGGCCCATAGTATTTTACTGTGTTCAAATGCAGCTCGCATAATGTCCAGTACTGTTCATTACTCCTGGTCTCGTTTTCCTTGTCCCATTCATTACTTATGGAGATAACCATCTCCCTGACAGAACTAAGAACAGAGGAATGCTAGGACCCCTACCCACCCCCTCCCACTGACAGTACATAACCAGTAACTACCCAACATTCCGCCTGAACTATCAAGCCACCAACAAGAAGGCTGGCCGTCTGGTAGGGTGAGAGGGGCATCATGAATGGGACAAAGACAGCAGGACCAGGACTAATGAAGATTACCGATAAGTAATAGGACGTTACCCCCAGGTGCCTCCAGTCCTCGTCCCATTCATTACTTATGAGGCATACATACCAAAGCCAGGAACCCAGCCTTCTGAACCCCCAAAGAACACCCCGGAACCCACACCGAAAGCAGCATCCCAAGCAAAGCAAACAGGAGAACCACAGGAAAAAACAAGCAACAGCGCAAGCTCCCAACCAAAAAAAGGGCTTCACCCTCCAGAACAAGCAGGAGACGACCAAGGTGAAGAAAAAGGCAGGAAGCCCATGGCACGGCCCCCAAAGGGCCGCCAGCCCACACAGGAACTCCCCCGAACCAACAACTGAGAAGGACCCCGCCAAGAAAACACCAGAGAAAGCCATCAACAGAAGGACAGCGAGGAGGCCACAGAAGGAAGAAGATCCAAAGTGGTCAGACACAACAGCAAAGCCAGAGACAGACCAACAGGGACCCAACCAAGGCCCAGAAGAACCAGGACCCCGGAAAGGAGAAGCCACCACAGGCACCAAGGAGGCAGCCAACCACAGAAAAATGACCAGCAGGGCACGCAGGCCCCTATCGTCCCCAACTCCCAAAACCGCAGAGAGGAAGGGAGCCAGTCCAGAAATCACCACGAAGGCGACAAGGCAAGGAAAAACAAAACCAAGGCCGGAAAAGAGGCACACCACAGAGACCTCAAGCCCAAAGGCCAATCCCCAGAAGGGAAATGGTGGCCTAGGCAACCACACCACCAGAACAACAGGCACAAGGAGGACCATCACAGACCGAGCACCCCACAGTGCACAAAAAGCCCAAAAGGGCGCCCACAGGGCCAGAAGGGCACCACCCCCATGCCCCCAAGCCACCCCAGAGACACAGCAGCACAACCGACAGAGAGCATTCCAAAGCAGACAATGGAAGGGATGCCCAACAACGCCGAAACGCCACACAACAAACCCCAAAAGAGAGCCAAGAGGAAGCAGGGGAAGACCCAAGAGCCTCTGCCCCAACCAGGAAACGAAGGGTGACAGGCCCAACAATGAGACAAACCCCATCAGCACCGGAGAAGACCACAGCAGAGCAGCCCAAAAAAGAGGGCCCGCCACCAGGGCCAAGGTACACATCCAGAGGACCAGCCAAGGGTAGGACCAAACACAACAAACCAGTAAGGGAGGATGCACCGACCAAAGAGCAAGCCCCCACCAACCTGACTGACCCAGCCACCAGAGAGCTCAGCGGACACCACCGCCACTGAAAACTCCAAAGAAGGACCAGGCAAGAACATAAAGGAGCTAGAGCCGAGGCACAGGGACAGGCCAACAGGCCAAGACTGAGGCACTCACAAAGAATGCAGGGGACACCGGACCACAACCTCCGGAACCCTGCCCAACAAGGCACTGCAGCCCCCCACGGCCAGAAGGAGGCAAGCTCGACGAGCACCAGAACACCAGCAGCCTGAAGACCAACCATGAGGCCCAGGCAACCAGAAACTCACACCCCACCGGGGCAGGGAAAAAAACAGGGGGAGAGCTAGAGGTCAGAACACAGCGAAGCACAACACCCCCCAGGAAAAGAGGCTAACAACAGGGCCCCACCCAAGGAAGATACCCCCAAGGGGCGGGCAACACTTGAACCAGACCCAACCGGACCAGGACCCATAAACCAGAGAGGACCAAGGGTGGAGCAAAGCAAACCCCCAAAGCCATGAGACCAGGGAACCTACAGGCCAAACAAGCACAGCAGGGAACATCCCACCTCAAACAACACACACCAAGGATGACACCAATGGGGTACTACCGAAGGCAGACAAAACAGATCCAGAGAAAGACAAACCCCCCCAGCCAGACGAGCCACACACCGAACAACACAAACAGCGACTAGTCACCACATACCCCAGATCCAACAGCCAGGACAAGGGCCACAGAACTCTGGGCCAACCAGCCCAAACCAGGAAGGAGGAAACCTTCCAACCAAGCAACCAGCCCACCAAACGGCCGGGAGGGCAAAGGACAGCACCCAGAAACCACCCTAAGCGAGTCTCAACATCAGATGCAGAAGAGCCAAGACAAAGCCCCACTACAGCCGCAGAGCAACTGGAGACACAGACAGCCACTGGCCCCAGAGCCACAGGCCAAAAATCAGCAGGAAAACAAGCACCATGCCAGGGCCACAAGAACAGGAGATACAAGCAGGACAGCCACAGCCCAACACAGCCGACGTCCCCACAGGCACCCGAGAAGCCAGCTGACTGAACCACAGACCTGCCAGCAGAGACAGGAGGAGGAACCCCCCGCTGACCACCAGAAAGCCAGACTCCAAGATAGGAAGGCCAAATCAGCCCAGGAGAACAAGCAACAGCACACAACACCCAGGCCAGTGACTCGAGGTTGCACATGAAGCCAAATCCAGCAGCAGGGCCACCACCAACTGCCCAAGGAGACAATGGAACTGAGGCAGAAGGCCCCAGCGGAGCCTAAAAAGCTGGAAGCAGAAAACCCGCCACCAAAAGGCCATAATATCTGCCCCCTGAACGGGAGCAATGAGGCCACCAACACAGCGCCTCTACAGGCCCGGAAAGAGTGACACAGGGCCAAACAGCCACACACCAAAAATACTCCAACCCCCGAGGACAGAGAGAAAAAAACACCATAACCAGCCACAACCAAGGCCACAGAGGCAACACACCGCAAAAAGCGTCCGTGAAGCCAGGGCCGAAGCCAAGCAGACCGCACAGGGACGCCAACTCCACTGCCCAGCCCACACCTGAGGAAGGCAGGTGCAGAGGAAGTCCAAAGGGAAGGCAGGTAGGCTGCCTGGGCCCCAGCCACGCCAGGCACAGAACCACCGGACCACTAAGGGGTCCGGAGCACCCTCACCCAAGCAAGATGCCAAGAAGAGGAAGGAAAGCCAGAAAGGCCCACAGGCAGACACCCAAAAAGTGACCCCGAAGGCACCAAGACCCCAAACGCCAGTGCTGGACATACCCCCTGGAGGCAAGCCCCCCCAAACCAGGAAGCACCCAAACCAGGAGACAGGGGCAGAGAATGCACAGCCAACACAAACAGCACCCGTCAAATAGGGTCCAAACCAGAACAGCGAGGCCACAAAAAACAGAGGCAGAAGCAAAAGCCCCACACCCAGAGCGGAAGTCCTGTGGCAACATCACAACCCAAGGAAGACCGAGTCTGGAGGACACACAGCCGCAGAACCCACCGAGGGTTCAGAGGTCGGAAGTGGGACAGTCCAGAAACCGGACCCATGCAGACACAGCAACAGCAGAGTAACCAAAAGCCCAGGAACAGCAGAAGAACATGTGGCAAAGAGCCAACAAATGAAACCAAGGCACCCCCAGCTGAAATAAGGCCTAACGACACAGAGTCACCGGCAAAGGGACACAAACCCAGGAGCAGGAGGGGCTGGAGACACCAGGGTCACCATACCCTGCCTCCGAGCCACAGTGCCAAGCACGGGGAAACCCAGCAGGAAGGTGGGCAGGAACACCAACGGACCATGCCCAAATTACCAAGACCAAGCACCAGGCAAAAATGTGAAATGACCTTGCCCTTACAGCTGGGACTCGAACCCCGGCCACAGAAGGACCAGTGACACAGCAGAAAGAGACATTGCTACCGTAAACAGATGTCCAAGCAAAGAAGCCACGGACTCCATGTCACACCAAACACCACAGTCTCGGTCCAAAAGTAGCAAACTGCAGAAATGAAGGGAGAGAGAAAACCACTATGCAGTACTCACCACTGGTGCCGGCAGACTTCCGGCTGCACCGCCCACCATAACAACGGCCCCACCACCCAGTCCAGGTGCACACCAAATGCCAGAACACCTGGGCAGCAGCCAAATCATCCAACAGCAACCAAGCATACCAGGGGCACCTCCAGCACAGCCCCCGTGCCGCCAACCAGCCACCGCAGCACGTCCTCCAATCGGCCCAGCCACCAGCATAAGGCGCCCTACAACCCAGAACTGTCCGGGATGGGCCAGTGCACCCGCTGCGAAGGGCTAGCCAGCAACATCCGTGCCTCCTGGCAAGCCCAGCAGGCCAGGCGGCACATCAGAGAAACCCCGTCCAGTACAGCCAAGCAGCCAAACGGGGACTCATTCCTGTCAGCAGACAGAAAAAAGAAAAGGCGGAATGCTGGGTAGGTGCTGGTTATGTACTCACAGTTGAAGGGGGTGAAGTAGGGGTCCAAGCATTTCTCTGTTCTTTTTTCTGCCAGGGAAATGGTTATCTACATAAGTAATGAATGGGACGAGAACCGGAGGGACCTGGGGATAATAGTTTCCCAGAGCAGAATACCTTGAGGAAATTAATCTTGGGACATTGAGTGATTATTCGTCGATCCAATACTATAATGTTCACAATCTTTTTATTGTTTTACAACTATTATTAGTTTACCATGCAGTGTAATCCATTTTATGTTTATCATTTTTTTTTATTTCTTCCTTATGCTTTTATTATTTCTTTCCAAATATTGTGCTATGTGAAACAAGTAAGGGGCATATTATCAACGGCCAGCGATAATTATCGCTGGCCGTGCTTAGCGATAGATTTCTTATCGCTGGCTATCTCTGGAAATTATCGCCCTGGTAGCGCGTTATTAACAACACGCTTCGCCAGGGCGATAAAAATTCCGGAGATAGCGAGGTTATCGCCGTTTTGCAGGGAACATCGCTGGTTTTCCAGCGATGTTCTCTGCAAAATGGCGATAACCTTGCTGATACGACCCTGTGGTCGTATCAGCACAATCCACCCCCTATGTTAGGGATGGCTAAGTCGGGATTATAGCAGACGTTAGATTTTGGCGAAAACGGCCGTTTTCGCCAAAATCTAACGTCTGCTATAATCCTGTGGGCTGCCTTGTAAATATCGCGATGTGCACATCGGCGATATTTACAACGTAGCCCATCTGGGGTACGCCCAGTAACGCCCACTTTGCATCTCATTAGAGATGCAAAGATGGGCGTTGGGGGAAAGGGCGATAATGCAAGGATTCACGCGATAGCATGACCTTGCTGATTATGCGATAGAATTATCGCCGCTTTCCGTCCGAAAACGGACGCTAAAGCGGCGATAATTGACTATCGCCTGGTTGTTAATATGCCCCTCAGTGATTGTTCCCCTATATTATTTAGTGAACAACACACACTTTGTCTTTGCAACCAAATGTTTTCAAAGGTTAGAAAATATTAATGACATAAAAATACAATAAAAGAAGTGGTGTTACATCGTCCAAATAATGTTTCTAGAAATACAGACAACTGTTAATGTTGTGCTCAATGTCAGTGAAGGTATCAATTTGCATTTGCGAGGCTGTTACAATTTATTTTTATTAACCAATTTAGGAAAACTTGTAAAGTAAAACTGTTTTATTAAATTTCTCTGGGGCGCATATTGTTGGGTTCTCTGTGTTTATTTGTTGAACGTTAATCAGGACTCTGGTATATTAGATCACAACTAGCTTTCAAGGTAGGCACAAAATGTTATTCTGTCATAGGATATTCGGGAGCACTTCAAGTTCAATTTGTCTTCGTAAGGGTTAATTATGCTGGTATGTTGTAATTGGTTCTTCAGTATTACTGAAATTTCTTCGGAGGGAAGGAGGAGGGTCACGTTCACCGCATCAGCAATTTGCTGGATTGATCCCTTAACATTTCTGAATGCCTAGTTATTGAAAATGAGTTGCTGGCACATATGAGCCACAGTAATTTTAAAATAATGAACTTCTTCCTTCTCTCTAAAAGTGAGTTTAGTAGCACTGAAAAAAATACAGAGGCACCAGTTAGACACGCAGTATTTTCCATATTGGCCAATTCAGATATACTACGAACATTTTTACCAAACCAGCAAGACATTTCGGAGCTTTCATTTTAAATTACAAGCCCTTATTGTGAGACATGAAATCAAACAAGTTGTGACAAGAGCCGTGTAAGCCCTTGTGATTCTCAAAGTTGTTTCAAATGTAAACATCTTGGTCACAGGAAAAACCAGTGGCATAAGACATCATCTTTAGAGCCAGTCATCATTTATCACCTCCCAATTTTGTTATCCAGTTCCAAATAAAAGACTGTAAAAACCAGTCCATAGGCCGAACAATAAAAGATCAATGTACGTACTTGGGAATCAAAAACCAGTAATAATATTTGAGGACTGAGGTGGTGCAAGGGGACCTAATATAATGCAGTAACTGCTGTAGGATGTTCTCCCATACAAAATGGCAGGCATATTTGAGCATGCATGGTTTCCAGCCCTCTGTTATGTTTTCTATGAAAAATTGCAAAAACCTAATGAAAAGATTTTATATATAAAAAAATCAGTAATAATTAATAAATAAATGACCTGCTTGTAGCTGAGCATTGTGAACATGCTGACCATCTAGTGTAAGACGTGAAGATATTCCCTGCTTAACCTGTCTTGAAAATAGGGCAACTGGAAAACATCAATTTTTGCCCTTTAAAATAATTGCATTTAGAAAGACTGAACAACAAGAACAATCCTAGCTGATCACTGCATAAGCCAGCTTGCATCAGGATTGCATTGATCTTACACCCAATTCAAAATATTCAAAGATGATGGATATTTTCGAAAATCCAGCACTATTAGCAGAGCAGTTACTCAGAAAGCAATTTTGTACTGCAGAAGATGGAAGCCTACACACTGTTGTAAAACTACGTTTTTTATTATTTTGTGAATTCAACTACCAAAATGATTTCACTCTTCTGCAGGTCTGTATATGAGTCTGGATGTGTAATCTTTAGTAATGGACAAATTGTACTTTGCACGGAAAAAGGCTTGACACATCCAGCATAGGGTCTTCATTTCACAATGCACACAGGTTGGCTCAAGTGGGACAAATTGATCATGGGTACTCCAAAATTAACAGTTTACACTTTAGCTTTCGTAAACAGCAACAAGTGATCACCATAATTCCACCCACACATTGCACTAATTAAGACATTTACTCAAAATAAGTCTGATTCCTTTGGTGTATCTCTATGCGGTAGTGTGTAGCATATGTGCATTACCTTAAAGCTGTCAGGCAGGCTTCTAATAGTCCAATTTTGTGTCATTAATCCACCAAATTAGTTGCAGATCCAGACCCCCTAAGGATCTCAAGAAGAAAAATCCAAACAATATTCGTATATAATTGGCTAGGGGATTATTTTCTTGGTTATTTCAAAATCAACTGATCTTGGATATACGCCCGTTTCTAAAGTAATCTGATTTTTTTTCCAACAAGAGTACTTTTTTGCGGCCATTGCTATTTAATGCCAGGACGTGTTGAATATCTGTGATTCCCAAATTATTCCCTACATACATTTTCCTTTCAAGAAAGGTAGTTGAATGCTCTGACACATCATCGGCCACTTAAGGGCGACAGATGATTCTAACTTGGGTGGACCTATGTTCGGCACACCACCTGTGCCATACAACATTTGTCAGTGATAATAGATTACTCCACGGATGGATGGAGACCAATTCGCCTACAGCCTTTGTGTTACCTTGATGTAAGAGCACAGATGCCAGCACAACCTTAATTATGGCGAGCTTCCACCATCTAACCCAGAAAATGTGGATACTCTACTCTAGTGGAAGCATGAAAGATAGTCCACTAACCTAATTAGACCCTTAAGCATCAGTTAAGCATTGGTACTCATATTTTTTAAGGACTAACGTCGTCCTTCTGTGACGCAACTCATCGCAAGGCAACAGAACTCTTTAGGTGGTGTTTACAAAGCCATACAATGGGCTATTTGTGCCGGCTTGCATAACTTTGTAAAGAAATGTAATGCAATGCAGCAGCTTGTACTGCGTTGCATTACAGTTCATTGTGGTAGGCGTTCAAGGGGTGGAGCATGGGCATTCTCATGCACTCAGCCATGGAATTTGAAGCAATCCCATATTTACTAAAGGTATTAAACTTTGATTATGCCAAAAGGGTGCGCCTACCACAGAGAGACATGATTAGGAAAAATATGTTTATTTCTCCTCCTTGCCTGTGAGGACTGTAATGTGTTTGGAACAATGATGCAAGGGGGACTTTTTAGGCACTAGGCAGCCTCGAGTGCACCAGCGCAGTTAGAGAGCTGAAGAGTACCTATATCTTAGTAAATATGGGACTGTTTAGCTCTCTCCCATTCACACAACTTTACTTGCTGCCTTCTGTTGCAAGAACGTTTAGTATATATGCCCCCCAATTACGTCCAATGAAGTAGCTGGGGACAGTAAACTTGTGTCCAACACAAAAGTGGGTAGAATGCCTGAATTTTAGCAAGAGGTGAAAGTATGAACTATGAAACATTTAAAGAAATTGTGCATCTGTAAACTGAAAGGAGCAAAATGAAAAATCTACATTTTACATAAACCCACATAAATAGAGACTAATACATGGATTCATAAAGGAGACTGTCTATATTTGCAAACAGAGTACAAAACATTTAAGTTCTCGAACAAGGAAAAAAGTTAGCATAGAAAACATAATTTACATTTCACTTTTAAATCTGCTCCAATCTAGTCAAATGGTGATTGTTTCTAAAAAATGCTTCAGAAATAGTGTCCACTAAAAAACTTAAAACAAACAAAATGGTTATTTGAAAGAAAACACCATGGGGCTTTCTAAAGCTCGGTTTCGTAGATAAAAAATGTCTAAATAATGTTTCAAAATCAAAAATGTAGTCAGTAAACCAGATTGCAACGCAACACGAGTCGATTGGATTGAATAAAGAGGGCAGATGCAGAGGCAAGACAATGCATTGCAAATACGGAATTTAAACATTGCATTAACAATTAATCCACTTGCTGTTGATACTGTGAAGAGGCAGTCGTTCACCCTTTCTCTCAGAGTTTAGATGATCTGCAGTCTAATCGGTCAAGATGTCAGGGTCAGGTCATGAATCCAGTGACTAATGTCTCTATTAGGACTGCCTCAATATATGGTATATCGATTGCAATCAGTAAAAGCTTGTTTTTAATTAACTATGTACAAATGTGTATGTTAACTGAGGACACATGAAGCTTGCATACTGTACCATAAGGATTTCAACATTTAATGAATATATTTCAGTCAATAGAAAGTCGATTGCAATATACATTACTTTTTTGCTGTTGAGCATAAGATTGAAACACAGAAAATAATGTTCTTTACATGATGTATATATCTAATTCTATATATATTTAATTCGATGTTTGATGTCACCTTCATTATATCAACGATACTGTTCAGTATCCCCTATCCTGGGATCTTTACTTGTGTTGATGTAATTGAATTTTGACTCTACCGGATCCCTTAGTGAGGTATACATCACTTTAAGAATTTATGAATGACATAACTTATTTGTGTGAAATTGAAATCTCTCTAAAATTATTGGTGCCAAGCTTTCTGGATTCCAAGAACATAATGATGGAAATCCAAACAATATGAAAAGACCTGTCCTCAAAGCGACTCTGATGTTAATCTTATTTTGACAAGCAATTTATAAGCGCTCAAGATAGTACAGTCTTCTTGGCAAGGCAATCACTCAAAACATGTCTGCTTTGGAGAGCCTTTGACAATTGTCTCTTGCACTTCACTGCTAAATGGTAGCTAATTCCCTCTCATACGAGGACCGGCTGTATTCATTGCTTTCATTGCTCAAGCTCCAGTGCTAATCCGCTAAAATGAGACAATATTTTGATCTTTAACTTGAAACTTGAAAATTACAAATACGCCTTCTGCTTTTATACGTTTCTTCCACTGCATGTTCCAAGGTCTTTGAAACTCCTTTTGAAGGTCTGTGCTGCAAATTGCTTCACGCACATGATTTTTCAACGAGAAGGCAGACGAAACCGGCGGTTTATCTATCCACTGAGTGGTGTAGTGCGGCACGGGTGGTTTTTAATGCTTGTGAGGTCACCTCCGTAAACATGGCTGAACTCCAAAAGGTGATGGAAACATAGATCCAGCACAGACAGGATGACCACTACACCCCCAGGGCATTACAAATATTATAACTCTTTCTCCAGGCCTGAACATTTCACCTCAAAATCATTGATTTCAGGTATGTGAGTCTAGTTAGTTCAGTCGAAGCAAAACAAAACTACAACCCCCAGAATGAATTAGGCTATCACACACAAGTTCAGGACAGGAAAGAGTGGAGGGAGGCAGTCACCCTAGGAACACACAGCGCAGTAAGCACCTGTGAGTGATCTACCCATTGAGCAGTACAGGAGGGTGCATGTGATTTCCGTTTCTAATGAGGCTGGGCTGTGGCTCTCATAGTCTGAAGTGATACTAAGGGTTCTCGGCTATGGAATCTGGCGTGCAGACCTTAACCCAGGTCAAACGTCCACTCCTTTTTAAGAGAAGGTGCTGTTGGTGAATGAAACACCTGACATTATTGGGAATTTAGCGGAAGTGACTCTGAAATGATGTTTCAGTGGCACGTTGGGAGCCTGTCCAGTGTGCACAAATGCACAAACCACATTTTCACATTCTCAGTGGTACTTCTGGCTACAGAACACAGGATGAAGACTGAATAATTCAGATGCAATGGCTCTCGAGATATCCTACCCTCACTATGAGGGAAAAGAAACAGGTGCCACATACCTGGAAAAAGAAAAGCTAAATTCCCTGTCTCGCAAACATTGTACTCGCTCTGAGTCTACATTTTATCTTTGACTTTACACTAAGCTAGAATCCCAGTGAGTGAAATGGCCAGACTACGGTCAAGCTGAATTGCTCTTCATATTCTACCAAAATTAGCTTCAAAGTCAGTAATCATTGCGTCTCAGTGTTGTTACTTTTTTCCATGTCTCATGACAGTGCAATGTTCCCAAAATGGAGTCAGGCTTAGATGTTTCTTTAATGAAGCCAGAAGCCCGGAAAGAAGCACACAAGCCATTAAATATCACAGAAATCCTAATTCAATACCTTCAAGTCAAAATAATACGTGGAGCCAATAAGGAGAGGAAAAAGACACAATTGGACATTGTTCATAACATATGATGTAATAGATGATTATAGCAAAGAAATACAAGATGTATAAGGTGCAGGGTGGAAGTGTCCACATTTCATGAACCAGAAAGGATACACTCGACTTCTATGGAGTTTAAGGTGAAAGTAATGTCAGGAATGACAGAACTGACATGACAACAGTTTAACTTAAGATCTGATGAAGCATTTTCAGTTGAGCAATTGATTACACTCTCTTGTCTGGTCACCAGGAGGCCATAGCATGTTAAAGACTGGATGCATTCCTTCCTTACAGTAAGGAAATTCGCTATGGCTTCTAGACTTCCATAAACATCTAGCTTATCTCCACTATAATTAAACATCCATATGCAGTGGTTACGTGGGTTTATATACAATTACAAGATGGATATTCCAGTGTATGGTGATGTAACCGTATTGGTTGAAAAAGTGGAGAGGGGTCAAAAATAAGATCACAGACCTTATTTGAGAGATCCTGTACTGAATGCAGCGTGGTATGCTTGGGATGAATAGGTCTAAGAACTCAATGGAATGATCTACAGCTAGAACTACGTCCTACTGATGACTATATGTCATTTAGAAAGAAACTGAAAACCCATTTGTTCCCTAAGGTCTAGCTCTGGATACAGTGGCATCAATCATCACCTCACCCCTACCATGAATCTTGCTCTTCCATCGCCGTGATATCCTATCAGATGAATGTTGCGCTCTATAAATAAATAAATAAATAAGATGAAAGTGCTAAAAGTTGGTGTGAAGACCCTGGAGGGTAGTCACTTTTGTAGGCATCTTAACAGGGGGTGGAGTGTTTAAAATATTAAAGAACCTGGAGCTCTTGCTTAAACATGGTTAGTCAATAAATCAACAAATTGTGACAGTGGTTAAAGTAAGTAGTTTAAATCTTCTGAAGATTAAAAGCAGTTTTCCCTTTTTGAACACAGAACTGAGAATGACCCTAATTCAGACTATGATTGAAGCTGAACTTGAATATTGCAACTCATGGCACACGGGAAGCCCATTCAATACTTTCTTCGATTTCAATGAGAGAACAGAAAACAGCATTTAGGACAATATGGCAACCAACATGTTTTAACTTCATTGTCTTGCAGTGTCACTGAAAAAAGCGCAGTGATGCAGCCAGTAGCACAGGCCATGTCATAGTGCTTTTTTTGTGTTAGGAGGGGCAGGACAATAAACTCAACATGGGGGGCAAAGAGACTCAGAGTCAGCACAACATGCTGTGATTCTGGGCTGTCAGTGACTTTCAGCCATGCTGAACAGCAGATGTGCTGCTAGAAAAAAGACATTCACATTGACAAAGCCAATAGCTTGGGCGTTGTAGAGACCTATTGACTTTGCCAATGCTTGATCCTGATGCTGCCAAAACATCCAGTCCTGAACCAAGCTCTCTGAGGCAAGCCTTTGTGATGCTCAAGTTTATAAATACCTCAAATATAAACGTAAATCCGAACTGTGATCCAGCAGTGTCCTGAAGAGATGGGAGTCAGTTACAAAGGAAGAGCTGAAAGGTATACATTGCTACATCTCCGAGAATTCTCAACCAGTTTTCAGCCACATGAATAGAAGAATGAATGAAAGGGATATTTGTTAGGTGCACTGTTATCCCGACAGGGCATCCTGGTGCAAGTACTATCCTACTTCCACTGCTTAAAAGGAAAGAGGAGAGAATCCGATAAAATGGGGGAGGGGACATCTATGGCAGTGAAAATAGCAAGGTTTTAAGGCACTTTCTAAAGATAGCCTCATTTCCAACTTGTCTCAGAGAAATAGGATGCTGATTCCCGGCTTCAGCTACTAGAATAGAAAAAGATCTTCCACCTCTGATCATCAGTCTGTGAGATTGGTTGTCCATAAGAGTTTGGCATTAGTGGATCTTAAGATTCTTTGTGAAACAGTAATAGAAAGAAATTTCGGGTCAGTTTGATGGAAGGCTATCAAGACAATAGTCAGATATTTAAACACGATAAATTTCTCTTCCAAATGCCATTGGAGTACTTTTAGGCACTCGAATGTGGCACTCTTACGAGGGAATTTGAGCACGAATCGGGCAGCAGCATTTTGAACGACCAGCAATTGGTTGATTAAGTATTGGGAAATACCCAGAAAAAGGCAGTTGTATAAATCTATTCTAGAAGTAATTAAGGCATGTACTACATCTTCCTGGCCAATAAAGGAAGAAACTCAAAGAATTTGTTGAGAGATTTGAAGGGAGGAAAAAAGGAATTTCAGACACCGCTGTGACTTGACGATGATACAACAGATCACTGTCAAATGTAAACTCTAGATTCCTTACTACATCCGCGGGAGGTGACCAGCTGGCAAGTCCAACTAGCCACCAGTCCATGGCAGAGAACTGGTTGATTTTCGCGAAGTGCAGGATTTCAGTTTTCTCTGTGTTACACTTCAGGTAATTACACTTCTTCCACCTGATGATTTGAATAAGACAGTTCTCCAAGTTTAATTCGGAGCAGAAGGAATTCTTATCAAGGAAAAGGATCAATTATGTATCGTCAGCATATGAAGTAGTGGTAATTCAAAAAGATTCAATGAGGGAAACCAACAGTAACATGTAACATTGAACAATGTAGGGCTGAGAGATGAGCCTGGGAGGCCCCATACTTCAGCACCTTTTCGCCTGAAATAAAGTGACCAATTGTGACCGCCGGCTTCCTGTCCACAAGAAAAAATTGCAACAATGTCTAAGCACAGCCACGGATTCCAATGTCAGCGTTAAGCTGTAATAAGATATCATGTGACAAAGTGTCAAAAGCCGCCGACAAATCAAGTAGACCTAAAATGGTCTTATTACCACTATCAAGAGTGATCTTTATGGACTCATAAACTTCAAGAAGAGCTGACATTGAGGAGTGCAGTGGTCTGAATCCGGATTGAAGAGAGTGTGGAAGCTAGAACCTCTCCAAATAGTCCACTGTTAGAAATGGGATTTCTGGTTGGCTAGGGCATGCACCTAAGCCAGGCAGAAACCCCCACTCTAGTCAGGGCAAGGGAGTTACATGCTGAAGATAACCCCTGCTCACCCCCTTGGTAGCTTGGCAGAACAGTCAGGCTTATCCCAGAGGCAATGTGTAAAGCGTTTGCGCAACACACTCACACAGCAGCAACACCCTAGGCACACCACAAAAGAAACTCCACACAAGGTTATATCAAAAATAGCCTTTGTATTACTCATAAAACACATTAGAATGTAATCACATATATACACTGTGCCACCTGGCACTTAGTATGAATTTACAGAGGATTATATACACCACAGGCCCCAATCGGGCCACTGTCATAACATCACATATTACCCAAATCACTTTGGCCAATCGGGCCACTGTAAAAACCCATTACAGTAAGGATAACCAGTAACTACTGGTTAGGACTGAGCTTAGCACAACACCTCATGCCTAAACATCTGCAGCAGCGCAGATTCCATACCACATCAGGCCCCTCTCGGGCATGGACATCATTACTGCACATAATCAAAGAGCAAGGGACCCCCTCTAGAAGCAAATGAGGTCTGAGAGTAAGAGGGGAACTAAACCGACCAATATGAACCAAAAAAAACTCCCCTATGACCTATATTTCTTTTTCAAAAGATTGAATCTGGTATGGGTGTCAATATATGCCAAACATCAAATATTTGTAATATTATAACAACACATTTAATTTTATGAAGTTATATTTATTATTTTCATTAACTTCTTTTTCCTTTTACCCATGCATTAAATGCCATTTTTTGAAGAAATAAAAAACTTTTTTTCCCTTTTTTATAAAAATATATGTACATGAAGTCAATTAGTCATGCAAGGTTAAATACAATATTGTTGCCCCCCAATTAAATAACAAATCCTCTTTTCAGCTCATTCATTCCTCACAATCATTCACACTCATACAAGACACTTATACACATCTGGATTTAGAGGAAGACACAAGATGATAACAGTTTCTACCAAGATGAAAAAAACAATAAGGTCTGGACACACGAGGTCGACGTGCGTTTCGGTGGATTAACACGTAACGTGAACCACCTTCATCAGGACCTTGTCCAAATTGGGCACAGTGTCACACAGGCAAATGGGCAAGGGGAACCTGGGGAGCAATAGAAAATGGTATTTGTTAACCCATACACTAAAAACATTTAGGAGACTGTACGTTTGATCTGACCACTTCGTTGCACAACAGTGTCAACACTACCAGGATAGACAGACTAAAGCCCCTTCACCGTGATCATGCTGATATAGTGTGTGGACTTCTTTCTCATAGGTGCAAGCACCAATGTCTTCTTAGAGCCTCTCATACTCACTTTGAGGGGTTCCAAGTAGTAAAGATAGAATATATAGTGCAGTGAAAGTAAAAAGCAAGTAATCAGTATAGCTGATTATAGGTACCCACATGCGAAACCTGCAGAACTCCCATAGTGCGATATCGTCTCTTATTATCTATGTATTATAGGGCAAACCGGGGTTTAACTTACAAGTTTCCTGTATTGTAAATTCCAGGTCCAAGACTGGAACAACAGAGTCTTTATTAAGGGTGAATGTCACTATATTTTGTTTTCTATAATGAAATAGAGTGGCAGGTGTCAAGCTACTATAGGTGAATCTGCGAGGTCACTATGTACTGAATACTAACATATTAGTGAAACCTTTCCACATAATAAAATGTACGTGTGTCCTTCAGCGTATCTTATCTAGGTCAGTGCAGGACCATAGTAGAGGTAAAATCACGGATAATCTAGAGAAGAAAATTATTATATAGGTATAAGAACAATTCCTTATCCTACAACGACCTTCAGTATTTTACAATCGTTGTGCTCTCATACTCAGATAATTGCGTATATTGCCAAGTCTTATCTTTTCTGTATGTTGTGTAGTCTCTAAATGAGAGACGTAATCAACCACCGTTAGAGGTGATAACCCCGCCGTGTGGTCCAAAATACTCAATAGATATAGCCTCCAATAGCGATTCCTAAAGGCAAGATAGTCGTAACTAAGTTGGTAATTATCCGTGAATGTTTGCCCTAATTAATGTTGGCATATAGCAAAAATAAGGCAGCCTGTTAATAGGAAGGTGACAGCGACTACCTAACGGGCCCCCAAACTAAAAAGCATGTTTCTCACGAGTCGACTTACAGAGGTACCCTCGTATGTTCGACAGGTTAGTGTATAACGTACGCTCTCAGATGGCAAAATAACCTTCCTGTAACTAACTTTCGGGAGCGTAAATTGGATTCCCCAGATGTATTATGGGAACTTGTCCTCCAGTAGTTCCTACTGGTTATGACCCCACACAATACTACGGACAGCCCCATACCCGCTAATAATAAAAATTATTAAAAAACAGGAGGGGCAGATATTCCTAACCAGACCCCTGGCCGGAGACTCACCAGATATCATAATAGGGTCCTTCAAACAGCTACGCGTCCCTCCATAGTTGCAGATCCCGGTGGTAGTGGGATCAATCTTTAAATAGTGTGCTGCGCATGCGCAGAACATCCCACATAATGATACCTATGAATATGGGAATCACGTGCGGCAAAATCGCGGCGGTTTCAGCGTATAGCATATGTGCCTTCTTAGTATGGTGTGTACCCAAAGAGGAGAAAGAGTTGCTTAACATAGTGCTATGCCAGATAGGAAATGCCAGGGCTGAAGAATCACAGTTCTGCAAAATTTGTGACTCTTAATCGGGGAAAAAAATATTTCACTTTTAAAAGTCACGCCAAGCATTAACTTAAAATATGTTCTATGCAGATAAATGCGTGACGCGCTCTGTCAGTCGGCACAATAACCTACATACTGTAGTGTCTTTTAATGATCTGTATTCCTATGTGTAAACTGAGTTTGTTAACAGTTTCACGATTGTTCCTAAACACCGTCTTAAGTAAGCTTGAGTAAGCTATGGCTGCAAATATCTACCGGACGTTAATCGAGTAGAAAATTAGGCTTACCTAGAGGGAATAGAGAGGCAGTCACGACGCATAGTGCATGTTGTGAATACAACTGAAACAATAAAGTAAATGAAACATGATATTTCAATGTTTGGCTTTCCTTACTACCATATAGAGCCTATTGCTGCGGATTACTCGCAGGGAAATAGAATGAAACCATGCCAAAATATCATCCTAGAGATAACAGCAGTAATCACTGATGTATATTAGCAGTAAAACACTATCCAGTAAAGAATAAGAAACTGCAAATAAAAATGCACGTCTTTTCTAGAATGTTTATGCAGAACATGGCCTTGCTGAGTTTATGGTTCCTAGAAAAGACATAATAGGAGAACACTTGTGAAAATCAACCCGCATGTCCATATTAAAGCATTTGTGCAGAACATGACCTTACTCTATTAAGGGTTCCTAGAGAAGACAAAATAAAAGAACACTTGCGGATGAAAAGAACTTGTTCAAACCCCACAGCGGTGTCCAGACTATGCATAACAGTTAGTGATGTTCCAAATTATCTCCTCATTTACTCCCTCCTTTACGCTGTAGAGGGTAAAAATCCAGAAGGTTTCCCTCCTTTTCCGGATTATTTCGGTAGATAGTCCTGGCTTTAATTTAACCTTTTCAAGGATGCACCAACGCAGATCATTTTCCCCATGGCTCATTTCTAAAGAGTGTGCAACAATTGGAGCTGAAAGTTTATTTGTTTGAATGGCTGATTTGTGCTCACTGTATCTGGTGCGAAACTCACGACTCGTTTCCCCTATGTAGGCCAACTCACAAGGACATAAGATTATATATATGACATTGTGACTCCTGCAGTTACTGAGCTCTCTAAGGTTGATGTTTTTCCCTTTGTAGGAGAGGGTGTTAGTGACTATAGCTGTGTCACATGCATGACAGCAGCCACATCTGTGGTTTCCTAAGATGGGGGGAGGCCCGTAAGCGTAGTCTGCTGGTATGTGTTGTGGGCTTCTTGTCTTGTGTGTACAAGCATGTCACGGAGATTTTTGTTTCTCCTATAAGCTACTAAGGGTAATTTCAAATCCTCATCTCCATGTGCATTAAGAATTTTCCAGTTTTTAGTTATGATGTTTCTAATTTTGTAATTTAGCTGCGAATGATTGACAACGCATACTATTTGGTCTTTTGGAGTACGGATATTGCCCTGCAATAGGGCATCTCGGTTGTAATATTTAGCCCTTTTAAAGGCCGTCGAGACCAAACAGCGGGGGTAACCTCGAGCAAGGAGACGTTGTTTGAGTGCCTCTCCATGAGTCATGAAATCACTCATATTAGTGCAGTTGCGACGTACACGCAAGAATTCCCCAAAGGGGATAGAATCCTTTTGACATGAAGGGTGGAAACTTTGGTGCTGTAAAATGGTGTTTTTTGCCGTGGGTTTTCTGAAGAAGTTCACTTGTAACCCTTCATCTGAGCTTCGAATTACTATATCCAGGAACTCCACTTGTCTGGGACTATAGTTAGCTGTAAACTTCAAATTGCAATCGCTGGCATTGAGCCAAGCGATATATTCCTGTAAGGTGTCATTGTCTCCTTTCCAAATAAAAAAAATATCATCAATGAAGCGCTTCCAGGAACACACATTGTCAAAAAAAGGAGCTGCTTCATTGAAAATGTTCTTAAGTTCCCACTCGTCCATATAGATATTCACGATGCTGGGCGCACATGAAGCGCCCATGCTGGTGCCCTTGATCCGCTGGTATATCAAGCCATTGAAGTCAAAAAAGTTGTTCAGTAAAACCATTTCTAAACATTCCAATATGAAGGCATCCGGACTTTCACCTGGGGTTCTACTTAGGAGGGTGGCCACAGCTCGTAACGCTTGACATTGAGGGATGTTGGTGTACAGAGCCTCAATGTCAAGCGTTACCAAGATATTGTTGCGGTGGTCAAACGGCATGCCTTCAATTTTCGCAATGATGTCCGCTGTGTCTCGAATGTAGGAAACACAGTTCCTAGTGAGTGGACATAGGAAAGCGTCAACATACTTGGAAAGGGGTTCCGTGCTTGATCCTATGGTTGAGATAATGGGGCGCAAGGGGGGATCTGATGTGTTCTTATGAGTCTTAGGGACTCCATAAAGAGCTGGTACTACAGGGCAGGATTTATTCAGAAACAGGTATTCTTGTTGACAAATAACACCCTGTTCTAGCGCCCTTTTGGTCATTTCTTGGATGCAGGTGTTCAGTCTACCTAATTCTCTTGGGTGGGATTTTTTGTAGTGCTCTTGTACTGACAACATAGTGAGAATTTTATCAGTGTAATCAGTTTTGTTCATGACTACAATTCCCCCACCTTTGTCACAAGGTTTGATGACAATAGTTTTGTTATTTTTGATGTTATTGAGGGCTTGATGATCTTGAAGGGACAGATTATGTTGTTTATGTTGGGGATACTTAGTCACACGTTGTATCTCTTTCAGTACAGTTTTCTCAAATATTTCTACCTCTGGACCCACCATGTCTAAGGTGGGAGTAAAGGTAGATGGTGGTTTGCATTGGTATACGTTTTCTTCATTATTTTCTAAAGGTCTATGCATGGAAAAAAAAATTAATCTGACCTTTCTGAAGAAGGAGAACATATCTTGATGTAATTGAAACAAATTAGGACTGGTACTGGGGACAAAGGATAGACCCCCACCTAGTAATTTTGTCTCCTCCTGTGTTAAATTGTTTGATGAGAGATTGAAGATAGGCAGGGTATCATCAGCGTTGGATTGCTGATGACTAACCCTATCTAAGTCCTCCAATATTGTTGGTTGCGTGTTTTTAAGTAAGGTTGCGGATGTTGAGGGGGCATTGGTGATTGCTGATCCCCCCTGTCCTGTCCCCAACGTCTGTTCCTCCCGCGGTACTGGCCACGGTGCAAAAAAGGAGACTGGCCCCGATAGGATTGTTGATTTATTTGCCTGCCTCTGTTTGGTCTGTGATGGAAGTGCATTTCATCAGTATTTTGGTAATTATCTGTCTCAGAATCAGATGAATAAGTGTCTGAGAAATTGATCACTGTCCTTCTATTATTTCTGCTATGAATTTGGTAAGAGGCGCCCTGATTCCAATCTTGGTAATATGACTTCTCCAAGTATGGGTAAGCCCTGTCTTGCGAATACCACCTCACATCCTTTCTTAGTTTTTCTGATTTCCTATTAGTGAGGTAATCTTCAAAATCTTTCATATCTGCACTCATTTTTTCTAACCTCGCTTTGGCTTCCTCAAGTGCTGTAGCTGCTTTCAACTTATCTTCTAACTCTGTTATTTCTTTACTGAGGACCAACATAACTTCCCTGGCTGTTTCAATTATCAAGATCATCCAGTCCCTGGAGCAGCGGTTCGCGATGTGGGACCACCGCTCCAGGAACTTTCGTATCTCGACAAAAAGTGCCGGTACGTTACGAACCCTCAGGCATGATGGAATGACACCTGCTCGTAAGTACTCTAGCATATAGTTGGCATGTGACTCCATTCTTTTTTATTTTTTTCTTAGATTCAGTAAGTTGTTCCATTCGGAGTCATCTCCACTATGTGATACAGAGGGGCCTTCGCTGGAGATGACTTGTCCTTTGAGTGCAGAAAAGTCCTCATCGGAGAACCCGAACGTTTTTAGTCCCTCCATGTGAGTGCGTGTTACAAGATGGACAAGATGATGCTGGGGTCACTACAGGGTGATCAATCTGCTCTTGCTATCAGTGAAAGAAGGTGAGTGCATAAGATGTAGTGATGAGGATATGTGTGGCGGAGTGCCCACATCGTGGTCACAAACCTTACAGTTAGGGCGACCAGGTCTGACATTGGGTAAAATACACATGAGTATCAGGGCATAACTGCAAGACCCGTAAAAGCACTCACTACTCCAGGATGGCAGTAACTCTCCACTCAATATGGAGTACAGGGATCTCCGTTCCCCCCCCTTTGGGAAATGCGTTAAGGCGCTTAGGGCCCCATCCTGAGCTCTCCCCGCACAGCCCCTTTTCGAAAGTGAGGGCTGGGGCAAGGGGGCCGGTCATGCCCCTAACCAAGCAAGGCCGTATTTCCCTTCGTACCAATGCTCCTGAGGGCGGGAGGGACACACCCTGTCCACTCCAGCGGGGCGACCTCCTTCGGCCACCCCGCTGACACCGGAAATGCGGAAGAAAGAGAAGAAAAACAACAGGGCTCCTCACCAGGGTCTCCTCGATCTCGGGGCCGCTGGCAACTGCGACGTCCCTTCTCAGCTTACGCTCTTTGTGTGAGGCTTGTGGGTAGCCACCCCCCCCATTGGGGCTCTTCTCACCACGGCTGCCCGCAACCACGGTGCAGCCACTCCGTTCGGCGACCATAGCTTCCTCAAAGGCAGGAGCAGGACCCGGAGCGAAGCCTCCGACAGTGCTGCTCTTGGATGGCGCCCCGCCCACAACCAGGCTTCGCCTCTGCCTGGCTCCAGATAGGCGGCCTCTTCTCCTATGTCAGGCTCTGGAGGCAGGCCGGGAGGCAGGCTGGACATGCCGATCAACCAGCCTCCACCACAGACGTCTGTAAATAGCTGAGAGGAGCGTTGTGCTCAGTCTCAGCTCTTCGTTTTTCTTTGACAATCCACAGGGCTCTCTGTTACTTTGAGTTAGGCCCCGCCTACAACCAGGCAACAGCCGCCTGACTTCCCGTTCTGCGGCATGACGGCGCCCGCTGCCCTCAAGATAGGAGCCCCTCCTTGGGCTCAGGTAATAAAAGAAAAAGCGCTCACCACGCGCTTTCTGCAAATCACCACCCGGAGTCTGGGCAGTGCTCTTCTCGCGCCGAGCGTGCTCCCCGGGGGCAAGGGCACTCAGTTCTCCCAATGCAGGGTGAAACTCCAGTGTGTACCCTGCGCTGAATGCCAAAGTCACACAGGGCAGAGCTGGGCCCAAGCAGGCCAGCTCACAGGGCCCTCCGGCAGAGGGGGAGTCCTTTATGGCGGTTCCTCCTGGCGCCCAGCAGTCCTTCAGCTCCAAGTAAGCACACAGCACCCTTTCATGGGGTCACAGCCCCAATATTTATACTACTTCCAGTCTTTGTTCTGCCCTGGCACAGGGCACTGGACCTAGTCCAAACCAGTTCTGGGGGACACTTAACAAGTGCACAACAGCCCCCATTGTTAGTGTAGGCTCTGGCCCCAGACACACCACAAGGGGGCGGAGCCAGCATTGTGGAAGGGAGGCACAGTCCTATTCAGGGTCAGGTGCTACTCCTCCCACTACTCCAAATGCAGTTAGGGCTATTCAGCCTAGCACTGACTCACCCAGCCCCTCTGGAGCCACTGCACCTCCCCAGCCCCTGTCATCCGTAGCCAGACATGCAATACACAACAGGCAGGCACAAAGACACATAGCACACCGAAATTCCCACTTCTAAAGGTGGCATTTCTAAAATAATGATAATAAATCTGCGAACACTATTACGCAGCATTTATTGCCACTATTCCAAACATACCAAACTTGATCACGCCACCCCTCTACTGTCAGGAATTACCACTGAAACGCAAATCAGGAAATCCCCAATGCATTCTTATGAGAGGGCAGCCTCACAGTAGTGAGAAACCAAATAGGCTGTTTGTCACTACCAGGACATGCCACACAGTTAAGGCACATGTCCTACCTTTTACCTACACCGCACCCTGCCCATAGGGCTAGCTAGGGCCTAACTTAGGGGTGACTGATATGTAGTAAAAGGGGAGTCTCAGACGTGGCAACCACTTTATGTGCCAAGTCACAGCGGCCGTAAACTGCGCGCGCAGGCCCTGCAATGGCAGAGGCCTCAGACAGGTTTGAAAGGCTACTTTGGTGGGTGGCGCAAGCAGAGCTGCAAGCCCACCAGTAGCATTTAATTTACTGGCCCCGGGTATATGAGATACCACTTTACAAGGGACTGATATGTAAATTAAATACGCCAAACAGGTGTAGACCAATCTGTGAGAAGGTGGCCTGGTATATGCTGCCCACCAATTAAAGTGGGCACCTTGTACCAGTTCACACGACCCTTATGATGTATGAGGTCAAAGATAACCTTTAGAAAGCTAGAGCAGCTTTCAGGCTTAATCTTGAAGGAATGTAAAGCAGCTTGTTTTACCAGAATATCACCTCCTGAATGACCAAATCAAAGGAGAACCACACAGTAGTTATATAAAAATAGGTATTTATTAATATAACACTCTCTACTAATCTCTACACGAGATTAGAACACAAAGCACACAATACTGAATCAATAGAACATTCGTAAGTAGCACAATACACAGCGGGCTCCAGGGGGAGACCGAACCATATACAAAACAAATGGTATAACAATCACGACTTGACTAGACACAGGGCCTAGAGCACGTAGAATCGCTGGGACCCCAAGGAACCACCCAAGGCAGTGACACAGGGAGCCCACGGAGGACGGGTTCAGTGAGGAAACACGACTGCGTGCTCCGTACAACTCTATGGGAAAGTCGCGGTTGAAAACTTACAGATTAAGGACACTTCTACGAGGACTTCGAGCAAACCCTTTGGAACATAGGAGGTTCTAGAGCCAACCCACCAGTGAGAACCAAGGTACCCGTGTTACCTATCCCAGAGGAGCCGGGTGCATAGGGGTCAAGTGGTGTCGGAAACCTTTGTTGTTTTCAATGGAGAGTTGCGAAGAAGTGCTGCTGCCAGGAAGGCGAAGAGTGTCCGGTGGAATCCAAGCCTGGATTCTAGGTAAGAGGAACCTGAAAGCAGAGGGGACAGAGTCTGGGTCACTTCAGGTGACCAGGGGCTCGGTAGACGAATGCCCACTGATGTTGGGTGCTTCAGGTGCGAAGAAGGGATGCTTGACTCTGCAGCCACGGGGACCAGGAGACATCAAGGATGACCAGGACACGGAGGTGAGATGTCCCACAAAGGATGTCAAATGCTGAGGGGTCGATGTCCGGCTGGAGCACCAACAAGCCTTGGCAAATGCAACCCACGCAGGAAGGACAAACAGGTTACGGTGTGGACCATCAAGGTCCAGGGGACTCTCCAAGCAATGGGGAGTCAGGGCATGTCTAGAGCAACCAGGGAAGCCCAAGCACAAACAAGGTGACCCTTGCCAGGACCCACAGGCCAACAGACCAGGGATCGCGAGGAGACCTCGAGCGAATTTACAAAGCACCAGCCCACAGAGCACTCGGTGAGTGGAGGCCGGATATCTTCGGTGCAAATGCTGCTCGGGTCAGGACTACACGGAGTCCAAGGCACAAGCTTGGGGATCGCCAACAATCATATGCACTTGCAAATGTACGCGGTGCACAGGGGTTCGGGTTGCACGGTCCCCATGAGGGATACTGGTCTCAGAATTGCTGAGAGGTCAGATCAACCCCAGGGACCATCGGGAACCCACCTCCTGTGTTGCTGAAATCTTAGGAGTCTGCAGGAGCTCTGGAGAAGCAAGCAGGTCAGATGTTCTTAGGTGCCTGCTACTGCAGGGGAGTAACTCCTTTACTCCAAGGGAGATTCTTTAGTCGTGCAATCATTGTGCAGGCAGTCGAAGTACTTGGTTTCTTCTTAGCAGAATCTTGTCCAGGTAAAATCTAAAGTCCTGTAGCCAGGTAACCCACTTTATACCCACAGGAAAGGGTTGGACAGATTCTGGGGACCCTCCTAGGGGAGGGGCAGGACAGAGGGGTGGCTACACCCATGTCCTTTGTCCAGTTTCGTGCCAGAGCAGGAGCCAATGGCTCCCAGAACTGGTTTGAGCTGGACTATGCACAGGGACACCAAATGTGCTCCCAGTGCAGACTTTCTGGCACTCTCAGAGTGCACCCACCAAGCCCCAATACATTAAACCCTGTCTGGGAGGTGGTCACACCTCCCTGTGACAGGATGCCTAATGTCATGCCTTCCTCTGCTCAAGCTTGGCTCAGCAGCAGGAGAGCAGAACCGTGTCTGTGGCTGACAGCGTCCATTTTGTGCTGCCCGGGTCGAGAAAGCTGGTACCGGGTAGACCAGTGACCCACAGTAGTGGTTTCAGAAGGGTGGAATCATACCTCCCACACCAGTTACTGGTGTGGAGGTATGATTCGAAGGTGTTTGAAACCAAACACAACATGTTTCTAAGCAGCCGTTTTAAAGTTATCATTTACCGCGAGGTTATAATGCAACGTAACCTATATGTCTGGCTGCATCACTGCCAACCCCGGAGAATGGTCTCCGAAGGCTGCAGAGGGGCTCTGCTCATGCAGGGGCACTCTCTCACGTAAAACCAGCACCCTGCCTTCAGGATTGATATGGCCGGCCTAGGGGTGACTGATAGGTTTTTAAGTGTAGTGATTTAGAGCGATATAGTGAACCTATATCTAAGTAAGTGGTGCAAGCACCAGCTTACACAGGCTGCTGTAGCAGACCTGTTGTGTCATTTTGAATGGCATCTCATGGGTGGCATAATACATGCTTCAGCCCATGGGAGGCCTCGGGGGTACCTATGCCCTGGATACATGGTGTACCATATACTAGGGACTGATAAGGGTACCCCAGTATCCAATCTGGAGTGTACCTAAAGTACATTCATAGCAATTTAAGGGAGAAAGCAGATAGACTGGGGTCCTGGATAGCAGGATCCCAGTCAGACTAGTCCAAAAACAGTGAGACATCAGCAAAAAGTGGGGGTAACCATAAGAAGCAGATACTACTTTCCTGCACACACCCCTCCCCCAAACGCAAGGACATTAAACTAACCTTGAGTCTTCATGTTCTAAGTGGAAATATCTGGAGAGTCCATCTGCATTGGCATGGTTACTCCCAGGTCTATGTTTCACTGTATAGTCCATCCCCTGTAGGGAGATGGACCACCTCAAGAGTTTGGGGTTTTCACCCTTCATCTGTTTTAGCCATAAGAGGGGCTTATGGTCTGTCTGAACAATGAAGTGAGTGCCAAACAGGTATGGCCTCAGCTTCTTCAGAGCCCAAACCACAGCAAAGGCTACCCTCTCAATAGCTGACCAACGTTTCTCTCTGGGGGTCAGCCTTCTGCTTATGAAAGCTACTGGCTGATCCTGACCCTCCTCATTCAATTGTGATAATGCAGCCCCTACCCCCAATTCAGATTCATCTGTTTGAACAATGAATTGTTTGGAATAATCAGGACTCTGCAGAATGGGAGCAGTTCACATGGCCTGCTTCAGGTTATCAAATGCCTTTTGACAGCTAACTGTCCACTGAACTTTCTTAGGCATTCTTTTGGAAGTTAAGTCATTCAAAGGGGTCACTATGGAGCCATATCATTTGACAAATCTCCTGTAGTACCCAGTCAGGCCCAAGAAAGCTCTGACCTGAGTCTGGGTAGTTGGAGCAACACAATCCATAATGGTTTGGATTTTGCTCTGCAATGGTTGAACTTGGCCTCCACCCACAAGGTGGCCCAGGTACACAACCTTACTCTGCCCTATCTGGCACTTGGTGGCCTTGATAGTGAGGCCTGCTTTTTGCAGGGCCTCCAGAACATTTCTCAGGTGGACCAGGTGATCCTCCCAGGTGGAGCCAAAGATAGCAATATCATCTAGATAAGCTGCACTATAGGCTTCCAGACCTGTGAGAACTTTATTCACCAGCCTTTGAAATGTGGCAGGTGCATTCTTCAAGCCAAGAGGCATCACCACCAATTGGTAGTGCCCACTAGGGATTGAGAATGCTGTTTTTGGTTTAGCCTCCTCAGCGAATCTGATTTGCCAGTAACCAGCTGTCAGGTCAAACGTACTCAAGAATTTGGCAGAGGCCAAAGTGTCAATAAGTTCATCTGCCCTTGGAATTGGATGAGCATCAGTCCTAGTGACTGCATTGAGTCCCCTGTAGTCAACACAGAACCTCATCTCTCTCTTATCACCCTGGGTGTGAGGTTTTGGTACTAAGACTACTGGGTTAGCCCAAGGGCTATCTGAGGGCTCAATCCCTCCCAGTTCCAACATTTTCTGGACTTCAGTCCTGATACAGTCCCTGACATGGTCAGGTTTCCTGTAAATCTTATTTTTAACAGGCAGACTGTCACCTGTGTCCACCTCATGTGTACACCAGGTAGTCTGACTTGGAGCCAGTGAAAACATGTGTCTGTACTGATTGAGGACCTTCCTACAATCAGTCTGTTGCGGTTCAGTGGGGCTGCCTGCCAAGGCTACACCATCAACTGAACCATCATCAGGGTTCTGTGAGAGGAGGCCAGGGAGTGGATCACTCTCTTCCTCCTGTCCCTCATCAGTAGCCATGAGCAAGCCCATGTCTGCCCTGTCCACATATGGCTTGAGCCTGTTCACATGGAGCACCCTGTGGGGGCTCCTGGGAGTTCCAAGGTCCACCAGGTAGGTAACCTCTCCCTTCTGCTCAAGAATGGTATGGGGCCCACTCCACTTGTCTTGGAGAGCTGCTGGAGCCATAGGCTCCAACACCCACACCTTCTGTCCTGGCTGATACACAGTCAAAACAGCCTTTTGTTCATGCCAGGCCTTTTGCAATTCCTGGCTAGCCTCAAGGTTTTTGGATGCCTTCTTCATGTACTCAGCCATCCTGGAGCGGAGACCAAGTACATAGTCCACTATGTCCTGTTTAGGTGGTTTGAGAGATAACTCCCATCCCTCCTTAACCAAGCATAAGGGACCCCTAACTGGATGTCCAAACAGAAGTTCAAAAGGGCTGTAGCCAACCCCCTTCTGAGGAACCTCTCTGTAGGCAAAGAGAAGGCAGGGCAAAAGGATATCCCATCTACGCCTGAGCTTGTCGGGGAGACCTTTTATCATGCCCTTGAGGGTTTTATTGAATCTCTCAACTAACCCATTGCATTGTGGGTGATAGGGTGTGGTGAATTTGTAATTCACTCCACACTCCTTCCACATAGCAGTAAGATAACCAGACATAAAGTTTGCATCTCTGTCTGATACCACCTCCTTAGGGAAACCCACTCTGGAAAAGATTCCCTGGAGGGCCCTGGCCACAGCACGAGCTGTGGTGGTCCTAAGGGGTATTGCCTCTGGATACCTAGTGGCAAGGTCCACCACCACTAGTATGAATCTGTGTCCAGATGCAGTTGGAGGATCCATGGGACCAACAATGTCAATCCCAACCCTCTCAAAGGGAACCCCCACCACAGGTAGTAGTATCAGGGGGGCCTTTGTAGTACCACCTGCCTTACCACTGGCTTGGCAAGTGATACAGGAGCGACAAAACTCCTTTGTGTCTTCTGACATCTGAGGACAGTGAAAGTGAGGGACAAGCCTGTCCCAGGTCTTGCTTTGGCCTAAGTGTCCTGCTAATGGGATGTCATGTGCCAGTGTTAATAGGAAACCTCTAAACTTCAGAGGTATAACCAGCCTCCTGGTAGCACCAGGCTTGGGGTCTCTACCCTCTGAATATAGAAGTCCATCATCCCAGTAGATCCTGTGGGACCCACTGACACTCCCAGCAGCCACAGCAGCAGCTTGCTGTCTGAGGGGTTCAAGAGAGGGGCAGTTCAGTTGTTCCTGGCTCATCTGCCCTGGAAGGGCCCCCTGTCCCCAAGAACTCAACCTGGTTAGGTTCAAGTTCCTCTGAGACAGTTCCTTCACAGGGACTGAGATCATCTCCCTCAGGAGACTGATCCTCACTCTGAGGCAGGGGGGAAGACACTGCCTTACCGCTACTGCTCCTTCTCTTGGAAGGCACCTGGTCCATTATTTCAGGATCCAGGGCCTGTTCAGTGGAAGACATTTTTGCCTGTGACCTAGTCATGGCAAACACATCTGCAGGGATGCCCAACATTTCTGCATGTGTCCTGAGTTCCACTTCAGCCCAGGCTGAAGTTTCCAAATCATTGCCCAATAAGCATTCCAGAGGGAGGTCTGAGCTAACCACAAACTTCTTAGGGCCAGTTACCCCTCCTCAGGTGAAATTCACAACTGCCAAGGAATGGTCTGTCCTGACATTGCTTGCATTGGTCACTTGGTACATCTCACCAAGTATGATCTGGTCAGGGCCCACACGATCTTTTGTCACCATTGTGACACATTTGCACCTGTGTCCCTATATGCCATGGCCTCTTTACCATTGATTAAAGGCTGTTGTCTGTACTTGCCCAGGTTACTGGGACTGACAAATAAGGAGGCAATATCCATGCCTCCATCACAGACCAAAACAGCATGAGTTGGAATTCTGACTAGGCCAGAATCCATCTCAGATCCCAAGGTTAGCCCCACTATTCCCTTGTTCTGTGTACCACCACTTGAGACTGTGCTAGGGGGGACAGTTGCCTTAGGGGCAGTGGTGGTAGGAGTAGAACACTTGGCCCTTGGACAATTGGCATCCTTTGTCCAATGGGTCTTCTCTTTACAGATATGACACCAAGGTTTCTTTTTGCCTTTACCCTTGTTAGATTGTGTCTCCCCCCCAGATGCAGGTTTTTGGGGCCCTTGTGAAGACTTCTGGTCTTTACCCTTCTCCCCACTCTTATCTGGAGTTTTAGCATCTTGCTTCTTTTGGTCACCACCTTGATTCTGAGTTTTCTGCTTCACCCTGGTTCTGACCCATTTGTCTGCCTTCTTTCCCAATTCTTGGGGAGAGGTCAGATCAGAATCAACCAAGTACTGATGGAACAACTGGTTTTGGCAATTATTAAGGATCTGCTCCCTCATAATTAAATTGTACAATCCTTTAAAATCATTCACTTTACTGCCAAGTAACCAGCCTTCTGGGTGTCTCTGAACTTAATCCTGTATTGTTCAGTGGTTAAGCCAAACCCATCAATGAGAGCACTCTTCAGGACTAAATAATTGTCAGCATCCTCTTCTCTATCAGTGAGGAGCTTATCTCTATCTTTTTCAGCAAAGGAGAGCCACAAGATAGCTGCCCACTGCTCCTGAGGGACCCTCTGTACCCTACAGGCCCTCTCTAGTGCAGTTATCCATTTGTGGATGTCATCCCCACTCTGGTAGGGAGGGACTATCTTGTTCAGGTTCCTATGATCATTAGTATACTCCTTAACCCTAGGGACACTGTTGCTGCCACCATGGGACTCTAGTCCCAATCTCTTTGTAGCTCTTTGGCGCTCTAGGGATTCCCTGTCTAGGGCCAACTGCTCCTTCTTGAGCCCAAGCTTGATTTTCTCAAGCTCCAGAAGTTGGCACTGTCTATCGTAAGAGGATTCCCTCTTATTTGATATGGAAATCACTATAGAAGTTCCTGAGTGTCGAGATTCTACAGAGGGAGACCTGGATCTCCTAGGTAAACTCTGTACTCTTCCTGGTGGAGTAAAGAGAGGGCCACTGGGGCCTTCTCCCCACCTAAAGGAAGATCTATGTTGTCCAGGTTAGAATCATTTTGATCCTCCTGGCCAGGGTTTGAGTCCAGGTCAAAGAAAGTTTCACTTCCTGGCCTTTCCTCATTCCCTGCCCCACCCACTCTATCTACCTCATCAGACCATGGGGTCTTCCTAAGGTCATCCAAGAGCAAAATCTCTATGAGACGTTGGGTGTTTGCACATCTCCCTGTCCCCAACTTCCTAGACACACACATGGCTTTCAATTCCTGGAATGAGAGGCCATTGTACCTAGTTGGCAGAGAGCCACTGGTTTCTCCTCTAGAAGACATACTAGTGTTATGTGGTGTAGGCACCTACCTAACCTAGTGGAGACTAAACTCTCGAGTTGGAGAAAGGGTGTGCTAGACCCTTGACTTACCCAACTCCAAGTTCAGTAGAACTTACTTATTCAAATATTGATGTATTATATGTGACTAATACTTAGTGGTTTTCAGTTAATCACTCAATGAGATTTATCTGGTAAAGCAATAGCAAGCTTGAATCCCAACCGCTGCACACCAATGTGAGAAGGTGGCCTGGTATATGCTGTCCACTAATTAAAGTGGGCACCTTGTACCAGTCCACATGACCCTTATGATGTATGAGGTCAAAGATAACCTTTAGAAAGCTATCCTAGTGGTAGCTGTGGAGAGCAGCCTTCAGGCTTAATCTTGAAGGAATGTAAAGCAGCTTGTTTTACCAGAATATCACCTCCTGAATGACCAAATGAAAGGAGAACCACACAGTAGTTATATAAAAATAGGTATTTATTAGTATAACACACTCTACTAATCTCTACACGAGATTAGAACACAAAGCACACAATACTGAATCAATAGAACATTCGTAAGTAGCACAATACACAGCGGGCTCCAGGGGGAGACCGAACCATATACAAAACAAATGGTATAACAATCACGACTTGACTAGACACAGGGTCTAGAGCACGTAGAATTGCTGGGACCCCAAGGAACCACCCAAGGCAGTGACACAGGGAGCCCACGGAGGACGGGTGCAGTGAGGAAACACGACCACGTGCTCCGTACAACTCTATGGGAAAGTCACGGTTGAAAAGTTACAGTTTAAGGACACTTCTACGAGGACTTCGAGCAAACCCTTTGGAACATAGGAGGTTCTAGAGCCAACCCACCAGTGAGTACCGAGGTACCCGTGTTACCTATCCCAGAGGAGCCGGGTGCATAGGGGTCAAGTGGTGTCGGAAACCTTTGTCGTTTTCAATGGAGAGTTGCGAAGAAGTGCTGCTGCCAGGAAGGCGAAGAGTGTCCGGTGGAATCCAAGCCTGGATTCTAGGTGAGAGGTACCTGAAAGCAGAGGGGACAGAGTCTGGGTTACTTCAGGTGACCAGGGGCTCGGTAGATGAATGCCCACCGATGTTGGGTGCTTCAGGTGCAAAGAAGGGATGCTTGACTCTGCAGCCACGGGGACCAGGAGAGGTTGAGGGCAACCAGGACCCAGAGGTGAGCTGTCCCACAAAGGATGTCGAGTGCTGAGGGGTCGATGTCCGGCTGGAGCACCAACAAGCCTTGGCAAACGCAACCCATGGAGGAAGGACAAACAGGTTACGGTGTGGACCAGCAAGGTCCAGGGGACTCTCCAAGCAATGGGGAGTCAGGGCACGTCTGGAGCAACTAGGAAAGCCCAAGAACAAACAAGGTGACCCTCGCCAGGACCCACAGGCCAATGGACCAGGGATCGCGAGGAGACCTAGAGCAAATTTACAAAGCACCAGCCCACAGAGCACTCGGTGAGTGGAGACCAGATATCTTCAGTGTAAGTGCTGCTCAGGGTCAGCACTACACGGAGTCCAAGCCACAAGCTCAGGGATTGCCAACAAGCATATGCACTTGCAAATGTACACGGTGCACAGGGGTTCGGGTTGCATGGTCCCCACGGGGGATACTGGTCTCAGAATCGCTGAGAGGTCAGATCAACCTCAGGGACCTTCGGGAACCTACCTCCTGTGTCACTGAAATCTTTCGAGTCCACAGGAGCTCTGGAGAAGCAAGCCAATCAGATGCTCTTAGGTGCCTGCTACTGCAGGGGAGTAACTCCTTTACTCCAAGGGAGATTCTTCAGTCGTGCAATCATTGTGCAGGCAGTCGAAGTACTTGGTTTCTTCTTAGAAGAATCTTGTCCAGGTAAAATCTAAAGTCCTGTAGCCAGGTAACCCTTTTTATACCCACGGGAAAGGGTTGGACAGATTCTGGGGACCCTCCTAGGCGAGGGGCAGGACAGAGGGGTGGCTACACCCATGTCCTTTGTCCAGTTTCACGCCAGAGCAGGAGCCAATGGCTCCCAGAACTGGTTTGAGCTGGACTATGCACAGGGACACCAAATGTGCCCCCAGTGCAGACTTTCTGGCACTCTCAGAGTGGACCCACCCAGCCCCAATACACTAAACCCTGTCTTGGAGGTGGTCACACCTCCCGGTGACAGGATGCCTATTGTCATGCCTTCCTCTGCTCGAGCTTGGCTCAGCAGCAGGAGAGCAGAATCGTGTCTGTGGCTGGCAGCGTCCATTTTGTGCTGCCCGGGTCGAGAAAGCTGGTACCGGGTAGACCGGTGACCCACAGGTGTGGTTTCAGAAGGGTGGAATCATACCTCCCACACCAGTTACTGGTGTGGAGGTATGATTCCAAGGTGTTTGACACCAAACACGACATGTTTCTAAGCAGCCGTTTTAAAGTTGGCATTTACCGCAAGGTTATAATGCAACTTAACCTATATGTCTGGCTGTATCACTGACAACCCCGGAGAATGGTCTCCGAAGGCTGCAGAGGGGGTCTGCTCATGCAGGGGCACCCTCTTACATAAAACCCAGCACCCTGCCTTCAGGATTGATAAGGCCTGCCATAGGGGTGACTGATAGGTTTTTAAGTTTAGTGATTTAGAGAGATATAGTGAACCTATATCTAAGTAAGTGGTGCAAGCACCAGCTTACACAGGCTGCTGTAGCAGACCTGTTGTGTCATTTTGAATGGCCTCTCATGGGTGGCATAATACATGCTTCAGCCCATGGGAGGCCTTGGGGGTACCTATGCCCTGGGTACATGGTGTACCATATACTAGGGACTGATAAGGGTACCCCAGTATCCAATCTGGAGTGTACCTAAAGTACATACATAGCAATTTAAGGGAGAAAGCAGATAGACTGGGGTCCTGGATAGCAGGATCCCAGTCAGACTAGTCCAAAAACAGTGAGACATCAGCAAAAAGTGGGGGTAACCATAAGAAGCAGATACTACTTTCCTACACAATCTTACCAAGTTTACCATAGAGAGCACATGCACTTTAACACTGAACAGCAGTGATAAAGTGTCCAGAATCCTAAAACCACCAACACCAGGTCAGAAAAAAAAAACAGGAGGAAGGCTAAAAGTTCTGGAGTGACCCTGCAAAAAGGGCCAAGTCCAACATCCACTCACTGAGAACATTTTTGGCTGGAGCAAGATGCAAGGAAATACATCTGAAATTGGTTGCAATCTTGGGGTCCGATGTTAGCTTTTTTAAACTTGAGTTTAACCATTGCCAACTTCCATCTGTCGGACACTAAACCCAATGTTAATGACAGGTTTGAAATGGAATTCAGAATGGGATTCATGATGTTAATGACTTTCCTGAAAATTGACAGAGAGGAGGGGTCGGTGGGCGAGTCTGATTTACAAAGCTGGATAGCTGATTTCAATTGCTGCAACGTGATTGGTCTGAAACTCATGAAAATGGCAGTAAATATTTCAAATTAATCAGATTAATCAGGGGCTCAATCCTTCAAACTTTGAATACTATCCAGCTGACTCATTATTATTCAGTATTCTTGAAAACTGGATGACTATGAAGGAAAACATGGCAAAACAACCAGTGCAGTATTTGTATGCCTGAATAACTGCACTTGTTAGACAAGCCATATTGTCTTGAAGTCAGTTTAAGTCAAATTTGTTACGATTATTTTAATGAATTAGTTGTGCCAAACTCTATTTAATTGAACATCTTCTACCTCAGTAAGTTAATAATTCTGAGATCTTAATCCAATTGTTTAGCACTATTAAAACCTAATCAAAGACCTCATGTACTAAATGTGGATTTGGACAATGTAATTACAATTTGCACACCAACTTTTACTGAGTGGATCTGTAGTTTGCGAACTGACTATGTACTTGTCTTTGACAAAAAAAACAAATCATAGTGGGTCGCAATTCGACCTACCTCATAAATATTAATGATGTAGGTCATAAATTGCGACCCACTTTCATTGGCTACCATCACAGGCATGATGGCCTAATGGTGTCAGCAGACCACCATGCCTGTGCTTGCTTTTAAATAAAGCAATGTTTTCTCTAAATGCAGCCGGTATTCCTAAAAGGAAATCAGGATGTGTGTAAAAAAGAAATTGAAAACTTTTACAAACATTTTTAGGAGCTGTCAGTGGTCTCATGGACCACTGCTTGCTCCTAAAAACATGTTTTTATACACATTTAGAAAGGGGAAGGGGTCCCTTGGGGGTCACCTTCTGTTTGGAAATGGATTACCACATCCTTTCAGGTGGCGGTAAAATATTAATGTTTTGTACCCAGATTTCAGTTGCAATATGTTTGTACATGCCATAAGTAATCGTATTTGGAAGGACGCCCTTAATACATCCCTTCCAAATACCAATTCCTTATGGTTTCCTAAACCCATTTAATGATTCAGAAAATCTTTTACAAATCGTTAAATGGGCTTAGCACATTTTAAAAAGGGTTTTAGCACTCTCAAACCCTCTGATTTATTGAATCAGAGGGTTCGCGAATGCAAAAACCCTTTTTAAATGAGGCCCTATGTACCCAGACAAAGGTTCAGATAAACACTTAAAACTGCAACACACTGCCTCAATATTTTTTAGAATGAAAGAAGTACCCAGTATATCAGGTACTAGTCCTGAAAATAGGGGCATGGAGTATACAACCCAGTTATTTGCAAGCATTGTTGTGGAGAATGAGTTCTGTCATGAGGAGGTGTCTTATTTGCAAATTGGAAGCTCTTCTCAAGGAACAGCTTTCATCTGTGAATTGTGGCCTTTAAAGGACCGAAGCTGCTAAAAAAAGGGTTCCTTTAGCTTTTGTTGCCCTAAGTGGGAAGGGTATGCCCAGATGTGGGTCCCTTGCTCGCTATGCCACTGGATTCAAGTTAGCCTGGCTGATGAGCGGTGATGCCCCGAAAGCGGTCCCAGGATGCTTGTTTCTGGTCCAGGGAGGATCTGGCTTGGCAGTTCGGGCTGGACTGTTCCCATGAGGAACAGGGCCAAGACTGATTTGCATATGGCTCGATCTAAACTGAGGTGGCGTGGTGAGCAAAAGAACGATGGATTAAACCCAGATGTTTGTGACTGGGGGTGAATGTTTGCATTGTTCAGCATTTCGTCCATCATTTGTTACTTTTGCTTTTAAAAAAAAGGGTTGGCATTTAGGAAATGCAAATTTAGAAATGAAAGACCGCTATCCCTTGCAAGCCTCTGTCCTGGCATTCACAGACATTTACAGGTTGTCACAAAGAGGCGACTCTCTTATGAAAATTGAGGAGGCAGGGTATTTTTAAATCCTGGTGAATAGACATTTTGCAATGCCACTAATTGATACATCAGACAACCAATACAAAACAGACGAACTTGCAAAGCATTTGGTTTGCAAAAAACCCTGAGTGGTTTGAGGGTTCACCTTGGTATATAGCCCTCAATTATCATTACAGTACATTTGCATATACTACTATATATTGAGCATAATGAAGCACTGGTATGGAAGATATATGATATCCTTACTGAAACTGTTCAACAATTTAGCAGGAGTCTGCCTGACCTGCTTTGTGAATTTAACCATCAATCCACCCTTTGGACTTTTGTTAGTGCCCAAATACACAAAACATGATGACTTCCTACCATTCCTCTTTCAACAACTTTTAGAATCACTTCACCACCTCTCAGACCTCGTTCAGGGGATCATGAGACAAACATGGTCTACTGGGCCTCAGCTGTAGGGGCTGAGGTCATTTTCCTCTGATATCCTGGGATCCATCCTATTATGGCTCTACAAAATGGACCAAGTACAACCCATTCAGCATTTGACTCTCAGTGATAGTGATGGTGCACACTCACAGTCTTCTTAGAGAATAGCGATGCATCAAGCTGGGAACTCAATAATCACCCAACAGTGCAATATTTGAATGTCCATCCCAAACGTTGTCTTTTATAAAAGCAAATACTTTAATAAACTCAAAATATTACACACTACGATATGCAGGTACAAATATCCATCGGTGCAGGTCCTCTGTACTCAGGGTTTGAGATCCCTTTAACCCCACCTTCCCCTAACTAGGTGTAAGGCATGATATGGCAGGTTTCAAGCACAGGTGCAATGCTACCTCTCTAGCTTAGAGTTTGAGAGCCCAGTTTGTAGAGTCTTATTTCCAGTACAAAAATCTCACCAATATGAGTCTTTTTCTCACACTGTTCAAGACCCATAGCACAGGTCTATTCCCCTCTCCCTCCTCTGGGAGGAGAATTCACTGGCTGGGAGTGGATCCCCACTCCAGCCCTGTCCTGAGGTTTGGCTGGTGGGAAGACTTTGGATTCACTGCAGGACTCCAGTCATTTGAAGGGTGCAGGGTAGGTCAGGCAGCCTTACATATCATGGGGCCATCGAAGTCACTCTTTAGGGCAGAGTGCAGCTCTGACACCTTAACAACAATAGGAAAACAGCTTTGTTTGTACAGGTCCGGTCGATCCTCACAGCTGTGTAGTCTGGCCACACTTCCCAACTTGCAGTGGTACAGTCTGCTTTGGGCACAAATGTTCAGTTTCACAGTGGTGCAGTACACTTGGACACACTTTAGGACAGTACCACGGTACAGCCTACTTGCAGGGTCACAGCTTCGCAGTCTGTTTGGGCACATTTTGGCAGTGGCACAGTCCAGACACTTCATCATCACATGATGCAGTCCACTTCAGGTATACTTCAGGACAGTGCCATGGTACAGTTCACTTTTAGAGTCATAGCAGCGCAGTCCATCCAGGCATACTTTGGTGTTGCCACGGTGCAGCCAGTAGTGGCTTTCTTTCATAATAAGTGGTGTGGAGGTGGGAGGTGGGAGGTGGGAGGGGTAGGGGGTATATAATTGTTTTTAAAATCACTTACCTGCTGCTACACTGCTGGCTGCCGTCTTGTGGTTCTTCTGCTCTGGTCACTGCACACGGCACAGGCTCCTAGTAGCGAATCAAGACACTGCTCTCATGAGAGCAGTGCTGTGATTGGCCTGAGCTGGCTTGTTTAACACTCAATCAGGTCCCAGGAGCCTGTGCCTCTACTTCACCTGGCTGTACAACACAGCTCGGATGGAGAGAGATCAAAGTGCACTTGGCAGTTTGAACGGCCTAAGACAGCTGGCCAAACTGTCACGCGCACTTACAAGGTGCACTACTCCTCCCCCTGCTCTCGTCATGGCCCTGCCCTGCCCAGACCTGGCTGCCTTTAGCAAAAAGAAAAAGAAAAGGTTTTTATTTTCCCGTTTCTGCTAGCTGCCTGGCACTCAGCAGGGTGGTGGCACTCCTCAGCCATAGCTTCAGGCAAGAGAGTTGCAGCCATATTCTGGGAGCATGCTGTTAGTTCTTACTTGAGTCTCTCTGAGCAGACACACCCTCTGCTCCGGGGTCAACTGCTTCCACCCGCCTTAGTAGTCAGCACCTCCTGCAGGGCTGGCAGTCTCCTTGGTTCTTCTCAGGCAGGTCGTACTCCAGGTGCTTCAGGACAGGTAGATAGATCTTGAGATGGCATTCCCCTTCTTTGCATCGCAGCTATGTATTTACAAAATGTTTTTTACAGTCATGCTTCCTTCTTTTTGTCTGTTAACTAAGTACATGAATATACACCCTGAAACAGACTGGTTTCAAAATCAGTTTTTAATTCCTGCCAGCTCTGTAACCAGGAGCCCTGCTTCAATACTAAAAACTGCAACCGCAACAGGCTAAACCCTCTGCTCAGGGAAAAGCACAATGATCATGCTGTTGTTCTCTCCTTCTGCTGTTAGTTCTTTCTTATGTCTCTCTGGGCAGACACGCCCTCTGCACTGGAGTCAGATGCTTCCGCCCACCCTAGTAGTAAGCACCTCCTGCAGGGTTGGCCCTCTCCTTTGTTCTTCTCAGGCAGGTCAGCCTCTGGGCACATCAAGACATGGAGACAGCTCTTCCTTCCAGATCAAATCCAGGTGACTTCTGGGAATCTTAGTGTCAAGCAGATGCCAGTTTTGGGTGCACAGCAGGCCTCTGCACTCTCTCTCCCTTGGTCGAAGACAAGTGGGTCATCTGCTCCTACTGTTATATAGATTATGCAGACAGCGGGTATGGATTCTGTCTGCAACCTCATAACAGGTTAGGGGTGGCTCTTCTTTTATGTGTACTTTCTAGGCTGCCTTCAAGAGACAACCTTGGTGTAGAGTGATGCTTCTCATAGCAAGATTGTACTAGTTTGCAGTATCCCACACATTAGTGGCACGAAGAGGAATCCGCTTTCTGCAGCTGGTTATCAATAGCCACTCTGAGCAGTGACCAGGTAAAAAGACAGAATGTGGGCTTCTCTAAAAGACCCTTCACAATCTGAACAACAGAGACTACAGTCCTACCTTTCACCCTCACCAACTACTTAATGAAAGTTCTCACAAAGACTAACCAGCATCTCCATGCAGAAAAATAACCTTATCGAATTTCGAAAAGAAGCTCTATCTTCTCTTTTCCCACTTCAGTGTCTAGGTCTCCTTTCTCCAGGTTCAAGAATGTCAGCAACACACTTCCACTGTCTGTAAAAAACACAACTTCGCCTCTATCTTGTGCAAATAAACAGACCAGGGGATTCCCAAATGCAACCCATAGTCCTCCTTCAATCTGGTTCACTCATGCACCCATTACATGCACCATATTGGCCACACACATATATACACGCAAACCTGCACTGGGATTCTAGTGCTAGGACCAGGGTTCACTCGTAGCAGTGGAAATTACATGAGTGAGCTAGTAGTCACTCCCATGACATAGACAAAAAGGTGTAGTCTCAACTACTAATTCACAAAATATGGTAAGCTGCAACTAGCGCTCTACATTCTAAACCCACCAAAGGGATGGTAGTCCACTGTCAAACAAATGAGGGCATGCTTTGTGCACTTTTCCAGGTCCAGGACAGGTCCAAGGCCACACTCATGTGAAGGGACATGCCTAGGTCTTCACACACGTACTAGATTAGTGTGAGGCTGGGCCCAAAACCAAACACACGGACACCTTATGCTCTCATTGGGCACTCAGGGCAGGGGAACATGACTCTACATCATGTACGGGACATTCCCGTGCCAACACCACCTCATCGCAAAATTTATAAAAGTTCAAAACTCTCCAACTTGACACCCTCTCCACTACCTTTGAAACACCCTCCCCCATTTTCATTATTAGAAAAAAAAAATACGTACCACACTGCACTAACCTCAAAACACCCGACTACACTGCTTTCCATTAGTTTTTAAAAATGCACATTCCATTCTTCCACACACATCCCCCTAAACCTCTGTTCAGAGCCTCATTCCAATTTAAACAAAAATCCCCAATACATGGAGCCCTGCCACCCACCTCCACCAGCCTTTGTGCTTTACTTCCTCCTTCCCACACTCAGCTGTGCTTGGTCACTCGCTCCTTAACCTGGTAATAAAAAGCTTGTAATGCCTTAAAGATGCAACACTCGATAAGTTGTTTGATAATGTTACTGTTACGTTAGGTCAGCAAGAAAGTGTTAGTTACATAGTGATGACCAATACAGTATTCAATGCATTGTAAAAGGAAATAGAAAATAAAATAGAAAAATAGAAAAGACCTGTCTCATTGCCAAGCTGTTGTTGTCAGTTTATTGACACACTTTCTTCAGGAATACTACATAGGGGAATCTTTCAGGACATCCATGTTTTGATTCACTTTGAACGCTGGTGCAATTTCTTGGTAATCGAAAGGCGAAATTATGAGTTGGAAGGAATCTGATCATTATTTAGAGGAATCAGACAATGTGGTGACTTTGTAAAAGTGAGATGGAAATTATTATGAGTCTTCTGTTTCATTGGACTGAGATAATTTTTGTCCAAATCAATTATGAGTGGCAAATGGTAAAAACTATAGAATGCCAAATGAACAAGAAAAATTGAACTTATAATTGAATCATGTTTCTAGCAATGTTTGTTTATAATTTAATTCAGTTTTGCAAATTGAAATCCTTTAAAATCACTTGAATTGGGCTTGAAAGTAATACTTTTGTTGGTTTCGGGTTTAAAAACCATAACATAAAAAATAAATAAAATGTTGTTATAAAACCTAACAATTAACATTAATATGAATATTAGTGGGCTCGGTGTACAGAGACCCATCTTCCTCTAACTTCTTTTTATGAGCCAGGGGGGTTTAGCCTTTTGCTCTTTTGCCTACTGCAGTAGTTTTTAGTATAAAAGCAGGGTTCGGGATCACAGGCCCAGCAGTACTTAAAAATTGAGGGGCATATTTACAAGCCCCTGTCGCCACCATGGCGATAGGGGCCTCACCTTATTTACAAGGCAGTGTTAAGCTACTTAACGTGGCTTAGAGTTGCCTTGTAAATAAAGCACCCTTTCACACTGTGTTTAGCGTGAAAGAGGTGGGCAATGAGTGTTGCGGTGGGTGTTCCACCGCAACACCCATTGATTTTGACGCTGGCCCCTATTTACAAGGGCAGAGTAAAGAGGAGGCAGCGCCAAAATTAAGACCAGGGAAAACCTGGTCTTAAACAGGTGAAACTTGCTGTTTCCACGTGTGCTGCCTTGGGCAGCAACATAGAAACAGCAAATTGCCTATGATTGTTATGTGCAGGAAGGGTAAACAACCATCTTAAAAAAATGCTGCTTTGCAACTTCTATTTGTGCTGCATTAAGCAGCGCACATAGAAGTTACAAAACGGCATTTCAAGATTGTTTATGTACAGGAAGGGGGACCTTACTGGACATAAACAATCTTCCCCTCAACACAGGCACCCTTGCACTATGGTGCAAGGGTGACTGCATTGGAGCTAGGCAGCTTTAGCACCAGCACAGGCGGAAATGCAGGGCTGCACCATATTCTAGTAAATATGGTGCAGCCCTGCGTTTCTAAAGTGACGAAGCGTGTCGTTAGCCTTCTTGGCTTAACGACACGCTTCACCACGTTATTGTAAATATGCCCCTGATTTTGAAAAAGGTGTTTTCAGGCTCTATATTCATGTACTTAACAAACAGATGAAAACACTGAACCTTGACTGTAAAAAAATATTTAGGAAATCCATGTCAGTGATGCAGCCCCTGTTCTTATTTTACATGTTTACTTCACCTTGGGTAACCTACGACTGTTTGCTTTTTCAAGATACTGTGTTTCTACTGGTTCATTGTGTGACTCTTCTACGCACAGACTATTAACTGGGTCTCGTAAGGGTATCTGGGTGAGTTCATGCTGTGGGTGGGTACTAATGATGGGACATGATTGGGAGCTCTGCAGCTTAAGCTGAAGGCATTGTAAGTTTCTCCCAATACCTGTCAGTGGCTCATAAAGGTTTTCAGACTACATACACATCCAATCCTTGACCTCTCTGTAGAGCGCGCAGTGTGATTGCCACATGTGTCCCAATTGTAATTGTGATTATATGAGAAAGTGTGTGAAGGAAGTACACAACTGCAAAAATACTGACAGCACCAAGGGAAAAGAAAGTGGAATGCTTACAGGTGAGTGAGTGTGTGGGTTGTGAATGGGGGGGGGCTGATAACTGAAGGAGATGAAAGGAAATACATGGAAAAGGAATGACTGAAAAGACAGTGCTGAAGAGGAAAGACATGATGTGTGAGATATGCAGAGGACGGTTTTCAGAATGATGTGGGAGGGAAAGGGTGTGTGTGTCTAACAAAGTGAGAGACTACAGAGGTAATTGGTGTGAAGGAGTCAACAGGAGTGATTGAGACAACCTGAACTGCACTGTCCCTTTTACACACCTTAGTAATGTTTAATTCACAGCCTTGTGTTTTCAGAATTTAAACATTTCAAACCAAATTATTCACAACAAAATCAGTGTCGTTGATGGCAAATTGTCAATTGTTGTGTTATATATCTGTGGACAATCAAAGAAAACTCGGAGTGGCACCCAAATACTGGTCAGGTAGCGTGCTTTGTGAAGCTCAGAATTTTAGTTTAAGCCATACCTTTAATTATATAGGCCTTATCTCTTGGAAAAGTTTCTTAGATATACTTATTTTACCACACCTTTTTTAGGGCCCCACAACTTTTTAAATCCCATTTTAAAGGCTGTATAAAGACCGCCCAATCTGCAAATATGGGCTGGCAATGCTAAAACTGCTGCGACTGCTGGTACTGCATTCTTAAAATGATGAAAAGGTACCTTTTTTCTAAATGCCAAAATGCTCACCTTAGTATGCTTCACACAAAATACTCAGCAATGGACCTTCTTGCCAAACTGATACGCAAGTACCACTTTTAAAACCTGAGTAGCATGCAAAAATATGACAACATCCATCTTGTGCTAAAACACACAGGTCTAATGAGATATTTTTCATTATATGTGGTTAAAAGAAGTTAGGCCCATTTATTTTGTTATTCTGATTCATCATTCCCTTAAAATGAGAACTGGAACTGTCTGCAGATGTACTATGGGGTGGTAGCTGCCTAGCGTTAGATTTAATTTGGAGGACAGGCGAGTAACGCAAAATGTTGGGGCCCCTGACAAAATGTGAGGAGGGACCCCTGAGTCTTCCTTATTTCAAAGATATTCATTGGCCTTGGGCTGAATAGAGGCCCCCTAAAGATTGGGGCCCCTGAATGCGTGGGACCCCCTGTGCCACAGGGGCTGCAGAGGCTTGTGTTACGCCGTTGGGACAGGCATTTGTAATTCTCAAGGCATGGTATTTATAGCCCATGGAGAAGCATGAGTCCATTTCTCAAATCCAGCTGTCGTTATGAGGCAATGTGGACTCAGACCATGTTCTTGAAAAGCCCCAGAATAGCTATTTTGATTAGGGGAGAAATCTAGCATCAGCATTTGGACAGTAATAAGGTAAATCCCAAAATATGTTCTCTGCCCATGCTGTGCGGTTGGACAATTAGGAACAATTTTAACTGGCTATTTCAAAAGACTAAAATACCCATAATGCAGGACTGAAATATTCTAACTTAATGCGACTCTGTGACTCTCTGAAAAAAAAGATAATTTCTCTAGACTAACCCTTTGCAATTAAGACCACCGTGTTTGTCCTATTTACTGCAGGTCTTAAGAAAATGTGCTAATTGTCAGCCACACATAAGCAACTCCTCTTTCAGGAATGCAATGTTTCCATCAATAAATACGTTTTATTTATTTCTCCTACACTACCTATTCACCTGGAAAAGCAAATATTAAATTGAAATATATTCACATATATTCACAATAAAATGTGATCTTTAAAACACTTCCCTATTAGTGCGTTTTGTTCATTTGTCTTTCTTGGAAGAGTGTTTTGGTGTTTTTCCTAAAAGTCATTTGTACCACATTTTCTGGCATGTTGAAGTTGGCAAATCCAATTAAGCTGTTACTTATCTATCTTGAACAACTTTGTAATTCACGGATCATCTACAACAGAATATGCTCATTGGAAGGTAATCAAATGAATGCTCATCAAAGGCCTGACGTAGATCTACCACATTACGCCAACACTGAAGAAGCTACACTATCTTCCTACTATAAGTTTGAATCACCTCCAAGATTTGCTGCATCACCTACAAAGCTATCAGAAGTATCACCCTCCATAGCTTTCAGAGAACACAAGATCGTCAGTCAGTCATCACTAGAGAAAGAACCAGGACACCCCGGGACAAGAAATGAAAAAATTCCAAAGTAAAAGATCAAAAGGAAGGGCTTCTCTATCTGTGCCCCAAGGATCTGAAACAACATCCCCATCAGAATGACCCATGCCTCTCATTAAAACCAGATTGACACGGAAAACTCTTCTCTTCAAGGGACCCCCCCACCCCTCCCCCCCTCGCACACATGCACAATAGGACCCACGTCACCTGCCTTCATGTAGGCGATCATGAGTCTAGGGCTCATACTCCCTCTTTTGAACTTAGTTGCTCTCCACTTAGATTTGCACAACGAAATACCTTCACATATTGCATGTATGCTGAACTACAACTCTGGCGTCATTAATAATAAAAAACAATACACTTTTCGGAATCCAGTTATTCACTGTTTTGTCTGTAAAGTAGTAAAATAAGCAAATTGATTTCTCAAAGATGGCACAATAGCCTCACCCATACCTAATGAGTCGATTATTCTCTAGAAAAAGGAGACCTCCACGCTGCTTATAGCAAAAGGACAGGCACTCAGTAAATGAGCAGACATAATTTTACACATATGAGCTGAAATAAAAAGCAAAATAAATAACTCGCTCTGATAAACAATGGAAAGCCAAACAAAAGAAAATGAGCTACAATATGAATAAAAGCCAAAGTATAAAAAAACACAGTTTCAAAGTGAAAGTCTGGAATTCATCAGAATTAAAATAAACACTTCTTGTGTGTGAATAGGAGAGTGCTTTTTACATATCATAGGAAACATGAAGCTATCATTATAACCTTCAACATACCCAAGACACATGTGGGAATGACAATAACCACACACTGCACCTCTTAGGAACATAGGGCCAAATTTATCAAAAATTCACATAATGTAACGCAACGCAGCAAGCCACCTTGCTGTGCTACGTGAAAAGGAAATGGCAAGAAAGCTCTGTATTTACCATTATACGGCACATTCCTGTTCTTTCCTAGCACTGGTGCACTTGTGGCTGCCTAGCGCCAACGCAAGCTCCCTTGCGTCATGTTCATGTTGCAAGGGTGCTTGCGTTGTCGGAAGGAATGTTTTTGTGCAGGAAGGGACACCTTTCTACACAAAAACAAACCTCAGAGGCATTTTACTCTTTCTAAGAGGGCTGCAGAATGTAGCCCACGTAGAAAGAGGAAACAACGAGGAGAAATAAAGATATTTCCCCTTGTTGCACCTGTGGTGGGTAGGCATGAAATTCTAATGCATTCCAAGGATTGACCAATGTAGGTAAATCTGGGAATGTGTCAGAATCCATGGGTGGATGCATGGGAACATCCACGCGCCAACCATTGCATGCCTCCCTCTCGCAGAGTAACACAAGGCAGCGATTTGTGCTGTCTTGCGTTACTCTTGATCAAGTCACTCAGGTCCACGTAAGGGGGCCTTGCGTGGCTTCATAAATCTCATTTAGGTTTTTTGCTGCCTTTGTGTTCTCTTACATGGCGCAAGGGCGATGCAAAACCTTGATAAATATGCCCCATAAACGTTTAGATGAGCGTCTTTGAACAAAGGGTGTGTTGTTCAATTCCGAGAGCTATTATAGATTTGGCTCTCATTGTATAGGATGTTATTTGGAATCATTTGGTGAAAAATGTCTGGTTATTGGCTGCTGCCCATCCATTATTCTAAATTTAGACAACTTTTCAGATACCAGCCGGAAACATATCCAATAGGTATAAAGGATCCAATGATACAAGGCAGGCAGACATGCAAATGTCTATATATAGGACAGGAAGTCAGAAACATTAATGTGGTAGGAAAGAGGTTCCCTGGCGTTAAATATTGGCCCTTACATAGGCGAGTTATTCAATACTGTTAATCCCTATGTAAACAGACTGTTTTAATTTTTAAACTGTCTACCACTTTCAAGCATGTTTACAGTGTCAAAATTTACCAGGGCACAATTCAGCGCCTACTAATATTTTCACACCATTCATAAAAGATTGATTTGCCCGCGTGTTTTGTATACGTATTGTTCTAATCACCCACTAACTCATATTTTTCGTAATCCTCTTCTCTAGTCTGGTTAAAGAGGGTACTTGAAATTGCCCTCAGACAAGGGAGGGGCACATGCAAATCAGTAGACACACCCACAAATGAGGACGTCATCCAGGCTGAAATTTAATTTACAGAGGAAAACACACACACGCCTGCTCATGTAGTACTACAAGCACACCTTGCTTAGATGTCCACCTAAGCAGCCTTGAAGAAAGTCATACCACGCTGTGAAATTGCTTGTGTAATCTTGGGAACAAGCAAAAGAACTTTCATCAGAGTAAACAGACACTGATTGAAAAAGAAGAGAAGGACTGATTTATATGACATTTGTTTTGAAGAATGATTTTGTTATACTTTGAAGGTTTTTAAACCTCCATTTCATTGAAACATACCTATATCCTAGTTTGATTTCCCTATTCAATTTGTTTCCTGTATTTTAATTGTTGAAAAATTATCTTTGTTTTGATTTTAATAGCCATACATGCCCCAAAATATCTATTTTTGTACTTCAATCCACTCCTCGTCCCTTCACTTATTTTGTATATATTTTGTGTCTCATAGTATTTCTTATATTTATGTGTCATTTATTTTTGATTGCTATGTGAAATATGAATGATAATTGATATGTCAAGAAAGGCATTGTCTGTGCGTTGATACATAATGGTCATCCTTGACAAAACAAGTCACATGCAACACTGACACAAGTCAACATCTTGCGCATGTTAAGTCTTGACACAAATAACTGAAACCATCTCTCCCGTAAGAGTCAACGTTTATTGAACATGAAGTCAGCATGGGTAGTGATGTGAACAGGAATATATGCAGATATGTGAATGATGTTGGTGCGGTGTGTTTAGGGGAAGGCTTCTAAATATTATTTGTAAATAAACTACTGTAGTTTTATTTATGCCCTTTGGGGGTATCATCGACTTCGTAGGGGAAATATTGCACCTGAACCTATATATTGCATCCACAATATTACACACATCTATACTAGCAAGCAAAAACTACACATGGTAACATTTACGATCACAAATCTAGGCATACAACTGTGGATCAATTATGGTTAAATAATTGGCCTCTGTGTGTGTAATGATGACTGTGTAGGTTTCTTAAACTGGACCAATTCAGAAATATGTGCACTTGCAAGGGTATGCTCCTCAGTTCACAAATTTATTTTTTGAGACTTGGACCAAATATTTTTCATACAGTCACTAATTATTTTCTGTTTATTAAAAGGGGCTGTGGCTTAATTTTTTTTTGCTGGTCCAGCTTCTGAGCAGTACTCACAAAGATAATGCACTAAACAATATAGTATTTGTTAGACATGTCATCCTTAGGGTGGTCTTCCCCCAACATCATGCCTGCTTACCTCTACTTTTTGCTATATCTTTTTGTTGGCCTTAGGACTCTGAGCACTTTACCACAGCTTACCAGTGCTAGAGTGCTTGTGCTTCTCCCCTAAAACATGATTACATTGGTATATACCCAATTGGCATATTTAGTTTAACTGTAGGGCCCTCTGTAAAGTGGTATACCATATACCCAGGGCCTGTAATCTAAATGCTACTAGTGGGCCAGCAGCACAGATTGTGCCATCCACACAAGTAGCCTTTCAAACCTGTCTCAGGGCTGCCATTTCAAGGCCTGAGTATGCAGTTTAGGGCCCCTTCAACTTGGCAATTAAAGCCCCTTCGCAAGCCATAAACTCCCCTTATTACACATAGGTCACCCCTACAGTGGGCCCAAGGTAGCCATAAGGGCAGAGTGCTGTGTAAGTTAAAGGTAGGGCATGCACTTTTAAGTTTTACATGTCCTGGTAGTGACAAACAACTAAATTCCTTTTTGCACTCCTGCGAGGCCTACTCCTCCCATAGGCTAGCATAGGAAATTCCTTAAAACACTTTTAAGCTGTAATTCCTGATTAGAAAGGATTAACTAAATCGCGTTTCATATCTTTGGAATGGTAATGATAAATCCTCTTTAGTGGTAAAGTTGGATTTGACATTACTATTTTAGAAATGCAACTTTTAGAAAGTGGACATTTCTCTGCTCCTAACTTTGCTCTGTGTGCCTGCAACCTGTCTCTAATACTCGTCTGGTATGGGTGACAGCTACATTTTATGCATTCCCTCTAGACAGCTACAAACAGAGGAAGGGTGGGTGTGACAGAGGACTCATCTGTATTCATCTGCATTTTGATATCCTTCCTGTGCACGAAAGGGGAGAGGGAGCTCACACTTACATCTGAATAGGCTGTGTCCTGTCCCCACACAAAGGACGTATTACCCCCACAGATAGCCTGGCAGACAGGGATGGGATGAAAGGGGACCTGTACACTTCAAGGAGCTGCTTTGAAGTCACCCCCTCCCTCTTCAAAGGCACATTTGGGTTTAAGTACTTTTGACCCAATCAAATCAGTACACTACTGGACCTGGGAAGACCTCTGCTGGAGTAAAAACTGCTGTGCTGTAAAGATTGCCACTTTGCCTTGACTGACTGTTCTGAGGAACTGCTTCTCTGCTTTGCTGAGCAGCCCTGCTGCCTGCTGATCTCTGCCCTGCTGAGGACAAGGACTGGACCCATCTCACTTGAACTCAGAGTGACTCCAAGGGCTTGCTGGCTTGCCTGCTGCTTTCTGAAGTCTCAGGGACACAAAAGACCTCCTACAATCCTGCTGGTGCTGCTGGACTATGCCATCTGTGAGTCCTACCCTTGCCTGAGGTGTCCCCTCCAGTCCAGGGTCCCTAAAGTGGGTTTTGAAGCTGTTTTGCTACACAACTGATGCATCGTCACCATTGCGTGGGTCGAAACTGTCGCATCACCATTCTACGCCAACGCAAAGGCTGCTCGACGACAGCGGCTCTGCAGCCTGAATGGCCTGACTGACGCTCGACGTGGCTCGACGATGATGCATTGCCTGCATTTCAACGGAGCTTGATGACGATGAAGTGACAGGACTGCATGGAAAAGATTGATGCATCGTTCCCAAAGCATCGATAGTTTGCTCGATCCAAGGTACTTTTTTCAGTGGACCCTGCGTGAGTTCTGTACCTGGCCTGCACTCCATTGCGGTCGGCCTAAAATTTGGATTTACTCTAGTGTGAGAAGTTGGCCTGGCATATGCTGTCCACTAATTATAGTGGGCACCTTGCACCAGTCCAAATCGACTCTTATGGTAGGTAGGTTAAAGACAACCTTATTGAAAGCTATCCTAGTGGTAGCTGTGGAGAGCAGCCTTCAGGCTAAGTCTTGAAGGAATGTAAAGCAGCTTGTTTTACCAGTCTATAATCTCTTGAGTGACCAAATGAAAGAGCACCACACCAGGTATATATTCAAAATATATGTATTTATTACTAAACACACCCCTCTAGTCTCTTTATGAGGCTAGAGTTCGAAGTACATAGGTTATAAGATCTTAAATCACAGTAATAGCACAAATACACGTTTGAGCCCTAGGGGCGTACCAAACCATATACCAATAAAATGGTATGCGAACCACGACTGAACTAGACACTAGGCCTAGAGCCTCTAGAAGTGCTTGGACCACAAGGAACCACCCAAGGTAGTGACACAGGGGACCCACGGGAGACGCGTGCAGTGTAAATACACAACCGCGATACGCCGTTAACTTCTATGGAGAAAGTCGGGATCGGGAAAATAGAGGAAAGGGACACTTAAAAGAGGACTAGGACAAAACCCTTTGAGATCTAGGACTTTGAAGAGTCTCTACCCACGGGAGCACCGGAGTACTCGTGTTACCTCACCCAGGGAAGCCGGGTGCATAGGTGCCTTTCGGGGTCGGGTTTCGTCGTCGTTTCTTATGGCGATCTGCTGCAAAGTGCTGCTGGCGACCAGGAGAAAAGTGTCCGGGTGGATCCAAGAGTGGATCGGAGTTCTGAAGAACCTGAAAGCAGAGGGGACAGAGTCGGGGTCACTAGCCAGTGACCAGGAGGGCGATGGACAGATGCCCACCGATGTTGAGTGCTTCAAGTTCGTTGACGGTCGTCTTGACTCTTCAGCCGCGAGGTCCGGGAGGCGTTGTCGGCAACCAGGAGCAGGATTCGGGCTGTTGCTCGATGTCTGTCGAGTGCAGAGGTGTCGGCGACCAGATTGGACCCAACAGGCCTTGGCAACGGCAAGTCTCGAGTAAGATGTAGATCGTCGATGATGCAGACCAGCAAGGTCTGGGGAACTCACCCAGCAAGGGTAAGTGAGGGCAGGCCTGGAGCAACCAGACTGCCAAGTAAAGAAAAGATTGGCCTTCGGTAAGGGCTACTAGCCAACGGGCTAGCGACCGCGAAGGAGCCTCGTGACGCCGCACGTGGAGCTGGCTTACAGGACACTCGTGGAGTGGGGGCCAGTGATCTTCGGTGCAGGTGGTGCTGGAGGCTAGGGCTACTCGGAGCCCAAAGCACGACTTCTTGGGAGACCCAGAAGATGGTGCACTTGCAAGTGTGCTCGGTGTCCAGGGGTCACGGTCTCACGTTACCCACGATAGCCACGGGCCTCAGCTTTGCTGGGGACTCAGGGTAGCCTCGGGGAAGTCTGAGAATCCACCTCTGGTGATGCGATGACTTCGGCGTCCGACGGGAGCTTCAGTGATGCGAACCGGACAGATGCTTCTTTGGTGCCTGCCAAGCAGGGGAGTCACTCCTTGACCCCAAGGGAGATTCTTCAGTCCTCTAATCGTGAGTAGAGCGTCGAAGGTCCAGGATTCTGTTTCAGAGTTTCGTCCAGGTATAATCTAAAGTCCTAAGGACTGGGTTCCTACCTTTATTCCAAAAATAGGGGATGGACTACTCTGTGGCCCCACCTATGGGTGGGTCAGGGCAGAGGGGTGGCTACACCCCTTTCCTTTGTCCAGTTCGCGCCAAAGCAGGGGCTACAAGCCCCTGATCCGGTTTGAACTGGGGTATGCACAGGGACACCAAATGTGCCCCCAGTGCAGGACTTCAAAGCACCCGAAAGTGCTCCCGCCCAGCCCCAATACACATTGTCCTGTCTGGGGAGGTGGTCACACCTCCCTGGGACAGGAAACCTATTGTCCAGGCCTCCCCTGCCGGAGTTTCGTCCAGCAGCAGGAGGCCAGACTCGTGTCTGTGGCAGCAGCATCCATTTTGTGATGCCAGGGCTCTGGAAAGAAGTTACCGGACTCGTCAGAGTTAACATGCCTTTCCCTCTAGAAGGGTGGAATGCTACCCCCGCCGCCAGGATTGGCGGGGGGTAGTATTCCAAGATGTTTGACACCAAACACGACATGTTTTGGTGCAGCCATTCCATAGTTAGCATTTTACCGCGAGGATATAATGCGTTTAAGAGTATATGGTCAGGCTGCACTACAAACAGCATCAGAGATGGTCTCCGAACGCTGCAGAGGGGCCCTGCTCATGCAGGGGCACCCTCTCACATAAGAACCACGCACTCTGCCTTTAGGATTGATAAGGCCCGCCTTAGGAGTGACTTATAGGTTTATATGTGTGTATGCTTTTAGTGATATAGGTAACCTATACCACAGCAAGGGGTGCGTGCACCACCTTACCCAGGCTGCAGTAGCAGACCTGTGGTGTCAGTTTGGAGGGCCTACCAGGGGTGGCATAATACATGCTGCAGCCCCTGGCAGGCCTCTGAGGTACCTATGCCCTTGGTACATAGTATACCATATACTAGGGACTTACAAGGGCACTCCAGATCCCAATCAGTGATGTGCCTAAGGCACATGGAGACCCTTTTAAAGAGGAAACAGCTAGGCTGGGGTTCTGAATAGCAGGGCCCCAGCCAGACTAATGTCGAAAACCAGTGAAGTATCAGCAAAAAGTGGGGGTACCCCTGTGAAGCAGATCCTACTCTCCTACACAACCCCCCCCCAAACGTAGGGACATTAAACTAACCTTGCCCAGTTAAGTCTTCATGTTCTAAGTGGAAATACCTAGAGAGTCCATCTGCATTCGCATGGTTACTCCCAGGCCTATGTTCCACTGTAAAGTCCATCCCCTGTAGGGAAATGGACCACCTAAGCAGTTTGGGGTTTAACTTTTCACCCTTCATTTGTTTTAGCCATAAGAGGGGCTTATGGTCTGTCTGAACCAGGAAGTGTGTACCAAACAAGTATGGCCTCAACTTCTTCAGAGCCCAGACCACAGCAAAGGCCTCCCTCTCTATGGCTGACCAACGTTTCTCTCTAGGGGTCAGCCTTCTGCTAATAAAAGCTACTGGCTGATCCTGACCTTCTTCATTCAATTGTGACAGTACAGCCCCTACCCCCAATTCAGATGCATCTGTTTGGACAATGAACTTCTTGGAGTAATCAGGACTCTGCAGAATTGGAGCAGTGCACATGGCCTGCTTGAGGTCATCAAATGCCTTTTGACAGCTAACTGTCCACTGAACCTTTTTGGGCATTTTCTTAGAAGTTAAGTCATTCAAGGGTGTCACTATTGATCCATACCCCTTGACAAATCTCCTATAGTACCCAGTCAGGCCTAAGAAGGCTCTCACCTGAGTCTGGGTAGTTGGAGCAGTCCAGTCCATGATGGTCTGGATCTTGCTCTGCAAAGGTTGAACCTGGCCTCCACCCACAAGGTGGCCCAGGTACACAACCTGACTCTGCCCTATCTGGCACTTAGTGGCCTTGATAGTCAGGCCTGCCTTTTGCAGGGCCTGTAAAACATTCCTGAGGTGGACCAGGTGATCCTCCCAGGTGGAGCTAAAGACAGCAATATCATCTAGATAAGCTGCACTATAGGCCTCCAGTCCTGTGAGAACTGTGTTCACCAACCTCTGGAAAGTGGCAGGTGCATTTTTCAGACCAAAGGGCATCACCACAAATTGATAATGCCCACTAGGGGTTGAAAATGCTGTTTTGGGCTTTGCAGCATCAGCTAGTCTGATCTGCCAGTAGCCAGCTGTTAGGTCAAATGTGCTGAGATATTTGGCAGAGGCCAAAGTATCTATGAGCTCATCTGCCCTGGGTATTGGATGGGCATCAGTCCTAGTGACTGCATTGAGGCCCCTGTAGTCTACACAAAACCTCATCTCTCTTTTCCCACCACTGGTGTGAGGTTTAGGTACTAGGACTACTGGACTAGCCCAAGGGCTATCTGAGGGCTCAATCACTCCCAATTCCAACATCTTCTGGACTTCAGTCCTGATACAGTCCCTGACATGGTCAGGTTGCCTATAAATCTTGTTTTTAATAGGCAGACTGTCCCCAGTGTCCACTTCATGAGTGCACCAGGTGGTCTGACTGGGTGTCAGAGAAAACATGTGTCTAAACTGATTGAGGACTTGCCTGCAATCAGTTTGTTGCTGGGTAGTGAGGCTGCCTGCCAAGGCTACCCCATCAACTGACCCATCGTCAGGGTTCTGTGAGAGCAGGTCAGGGAGTGGGTCACTCTCTTCCTCCTGCCCTTCATCAGTAGCCATGAGCAAGCCCATGTCTGCCCTGTCCACATATGGCTTAAGTCTGTTGACATGGAGAACCCTGTGGGGACTCCTGGGTGTTCCCAGGTCTACTAAGTAAGTGACCTCACCCTTCTGCTCAACAATAGTGTGGGGTCCACTCCATTTGTCTTGGAGAGCTGCTGGGGCCACTGGCTCCAACACCCACACCTTCTGTCCTGGCTGGTAAACAGTTAGGACAGCCTTTTGGTCATGCCAGGCCTTTTGAAGTTCCTGGCTAGCCTCAAGGTTTTTGGTTGCCTTTTTCATGTACTCAGCCATCCTGGAGCGGAGACCAAGTACATAGTCCACTATATCTTGCTTTGGGGGCTTGAGAGGTAACTCCCATCCTTCCTTCACCAAGCACAGTGGACCCCTCACAGGGTGGCCAAACAGAAGTTCAAAAGGGCTGTAACCAACCCCCTTCTGAGGCACCTCCCTATATGCGAATAAAAGGCAGGGCAAGAGTATGTCCCATCTACGCCTAAGCTTTTCTGGGAGCCCTTTAATCATGCCCTTCAAGGTTTTGTTGAATCTCTCAACTAAACCATTGCATTGTGGGTGATAGGGTGTGGTGAACTTATAAGTAACTCCACACTCCTTCCACATTGCCTTTAAGTACCCAGACATGAAGTTTGCACCCCTGTCTGATACCACCTCCTTAGGAAAGCCCACTCTTGAGAAAATTCCCAGGAGGGCCCTTGCCACCACAGGTGCTGTAGTGGTCCTAAGGGGTATAGCCTCTGGATACCTGGTGGCATGATCCACTACCACCAGTATAAATCTGTGCCCAGATGCTGTTTGGGGATCCATGGGACCAACAATGTCAATCCCCACCCTCTCAAAGGGCACCCCCACCACAGGTAGTGGTATCAGGGGGGCCTTTGTAGTGCCACCTGCTTTGCCACTGGCTTGGCAGGTTACACAGGAGCGACAAAACTCCTTACTGTCTTCAGACATGTGGGGCCAGTGAAAGTGAGGGACAATTCTGTCCCAAGTCTTGTTCTGGCCCAGGTGTCCTGCTAAGGGAATATCATGGGCTAGGGTCAATAGGAAGCCCCTGAACTTCAAAGGTATTACCAACCTCCTGGTAGCACCAGGCTTGGGGTCTCTACTCTCTGAGTACAGGAGTCCATCATCCCAATACACTGTATGGGGACCACTAGCTTTCCCAGCAGCCTCAGCAGCAGCTTGCTGTCTGAGGGGTTCAAGGGAGGGGCAGCTCTGCTGCTCCTGGCTCAGATCTGCCCTAGAAGGTCCCCCTGTCCCCAAGAACTCAACCTGGTCAGGCTCAAGTTCCTCTGGGACAGTTCCTTCTTCAGGGCTGAGATCATCCCCCTCAAGGGACTGATCTTCCTCCTGAGCCAAGGGGAAGGCACTGCCTTAACCCTACTACTCCTCCTCTTGGAAGGCACTTGGTCCATTCTTCCAGAATCCAAGGCCTGTTCAGTTTTAGACAGTTTAGCTTGTGACCTGGTCACAGCAAACACATCTGCAGGGATCCCCAGCATTTCTGCATGGGTCCTGAGCTCCACTTCTGCCCAAGCAGAAGTCTCTAAGTCATTGCGCTTGTGGTGCTTGTGATTCAAACTGAAGGGAGATCGCTTTTTACACTCTGTTCCAGCAATTTTAAATCGAGGTAGAATCTAGTTTTTAGAAGTACTGTGTATATTTCTTTGCTATTTGCACATCTATGCTTTCACTGTTGCTCGAGCTGTGTTAAAGCTCAGGGGGGTAGTTTAACGATATAGTCAGCGTTCTAGTGGCTGACGTTGACGTAGGAGCTTCGGCCCATAAAACGGCCGATGACGCGACCGCGCAGCGGCGCTTGTGGTGCTTGTGATTCAAACTGAAGGGAGATCGCTTTTACACTCTGTTCCAGCAATTTTAAATCGAGGTAGAATCTAGTTTTTAGAAGTACTGTGTATATTTCTTTGCTATTTGCACATCTATGCTTTCACTGTTGCTCGAGCTGTGTTAAAGCTCAGGGGGGTAGTTTAACGATATAGTCAGCGTTCTAGTGGCTGACGTTGACGTAGGAGCTTCGGCCCATAAAACGGCCGATGACGCGACCGCGCAGCGGCGCTTGTGGTGCTTGTGATTCAAACTGAAGGGAGATCGCTTTTTACACTCTGTTCCAGCAATTTTAAATCGAGGTAGAATCTAGTTTTTAGAAGTACTGTGTATATTTCTTTGCTATTTGCACATCTATGCTTTCACTGTTGCTCGAGCTGTGTTAAAGCTCAGGGGGGTAGTTTAACGATATAGTCAGCGTTCTAGTAGCTGACGTTGACGTAGGAGCTTCGGCCCATAAAACGGCCGATGACGCGACCGCGCAGCGGCGCTTGTGGTGCTTGTGATTCAAACTGAAGGGAGATCGCTTTTTACACTCTGTTCCAGCAATTTTAAATCGAGGTAGAATCTAGTTTTTAGAAGTACTGTGTATATTTCTTTGCTATTTGCACATCTATGCTTTCACTGTTGCTCGAGCTGTGTTAAAGCTCAGGGGGGTAGTTTAACGATATAGTCAGCGTTCTAGTGGCTGACGTTGACGTAGGAGCTTCGGCCCATAAAACGGCCGATGACGCGACCGCGCAGCGGACGCGCGCAGCGGGCGCGCCGCTGGCGCGCCGAAGGCGCGCCTAAGGCAAGCCCGTCTGCGCCCGTCCGCGCCCAACCGTGGCCAGGGGCAGGAACCCCTGCGGAGATAGGGAAAGAGAGGATTGTTTACACCGCTGAAGAACTCATTCAGCTGAAAGGAGAACTTGAATGTGAATGCCAACATAACGTATGCGTAGATAGTCTTAGTACCTTTTGCGCACACTGTGATTTTAAATTTCTAACTACATATCATTTAAGAACTGGTTCTGGCAATACTAAACTGATTACGATGCTTTTATTGAATTGCCGCTCACTTTCTAAACATTCGGCTGAAATTCTCTTACTTTTAGAGGAGAGGAAGCCCGATGTTCTGTTTTTAACAGAGACTTGGCTAAATAAGGAGGCAGATCCTGATATCGTTCAAACACTACCTCCTAACTACTCCATTCAGAGGCTTGATCGAAATGGAGGACGTGGAGGCGGATTAGCTATTATCTATAAGGATAACCTTGTTTGCCGGTTTACGACTAACCCTATTCCTGACTGTGAAAGCATGCTTTTTATAATTAATTTTTCTTCCTGCTTCACTTTTTCCGGGATCCTAGTTTATCGACCTCCGGGTCCTTTTGGTCGTTTCAACAAAGATCTACTTGAATGTGTCGCACATTCGGCCAGCTCTTCCCCCAATTTTACTATCTTGGGAGATTTTAACATGCATTTTGATGATGCAGAATCCGCACCTTCTTTAGAATTGATTGAGGAGCTTTCTACCGCTCAACTCTTTTAAAAGGACTCGGCCCTACCCATATTAAAGGCCACTTGCTTGACCCTGTTTTCTCTAACGTACAAAACCTACAGATGGGCAATACAGTCCCTTTACCCTGGTCCGACCATTTTTTAATTCCTTTTAGCTGGACGCTAACTGATTTTATTTTGCCCTCTGTGCGTACTAGGAAATTGGCGCGCAAATGGTCGAAACTCCCTGTAGAGGCGTGGATAGATAATCTAAACAACTCCATCCCCCCACCTCATTTAAACCCTAATGTGGCTAATGAGAATTTTAATAACTGGCTTGAGATATCACTTAACCGTATTCTTCCTAAAGTAGTGATTTCAGAAAAAGATGGAGGGAAAAATAATCCCTGGTACTCACATAAATTAAGGGAACTGAAACAGCAATGCAAGAAACTGGAAAGGAGTTGGAGAAAGGACTTCTCTACTTCTAGGAAACTTTTATATAGAGAAGCCATTAGAATTTATAAAACTGAAGTAAAAAGCTCTCAAGCCCTCTATTTTCAGGAAAAAATTATAAGAGCAGCAAATTCACCACGAGAAATATTTAAAATTACTAAAGCTCTCCTTACACCTCCGGCCCCGTCTAGTGCTTTGGATAAAGCCCAATTGCGTTGCGATCAAATAGCGGATTTTTTCTCAGAGAAAATTCAAGCTATATATAAATCGTTTCCTTTAACTGTAGACCAACATCCCCCTCTATTAGGAAATATAGCCATTTTGGAAGGTCAAATTCTGTTGGAGGATTTTCCGCCGTTAGACCTTCCTACTTTAACTAGGCTGCTAAGAGATTTAAAATCGGGCTCGCCTTTAGATCCTGCCCCGCCTGCGGTCCTCCATCAGATTTGTGAGGTTGTCTCACCAGTTATCCTTGAGGTGATCAATATCTCTCTCAAATCAGGTATAGTACCTCTCTCTTGGAAACATGCGAGGGTCAAAGCACTTTTGAAGAAGCCCAATCTGGACCCTGAAGACTGGGCTAACTATCGTCCCATTTCTTTATTACCCGGATTAAGTAAACTTGCTGAGAAATACACGAATTCTATTTTATCCACCTTTTTAGAAAACAATAATTGTTTACACCCTACACAAACCGGCTTTAGACCGCGACAGGGCACGGAAACTGCCCTCATTGCCGTGGTGGAGGAAGCTAGGAAGATTTTGGATTCCGGAGGCTGCGCTGCTCTGATCTTACTAGATCTTAGCGCAGCCTTCGACACGGTAAATCATCAGTTGATGATCCAAAGACTTAGGGAAGTTGGAGTGGCCGGATCAGCTTTAAAATGGCTGCAATCCTTCCTTCAAAGCAGAGTATTCACAGTCTTTGAAGAAGAATCCGCATCTAAACAAATTCCTCTGACATGCGGGGTTCCTCAAGGCTCTTCCCTGAGCCCCACTATGTTTAATATATATTTGCGGTCATTAGCAGAAATAGTTCACCCCTTTGGTATACAGATTGTCACATATGCTGATGACACTCAACTGATTGTCTCCCTGAACCAACATTCCCAACAAGGCCACAATTTAGCTGCATGTCTTGAGAAGGTTTTTCATTGGATGAACAATTCATTTTTAAAACTCAATGGAATTAAGACGGAACTTATGCTGCTGGGGAACTCTGCCCCCCTAAATATCGATTCTTGCTGGCCCAGCTGCCTAGGCTCTCCCCCTCTTCCTAAGCAGCAAATTAAAAGTTTAGGAGTTTGGCTTGATTCAAACTTAAACTTTACTGAACAATCACGGAAAGTAGCGGCTTGTTGCTACGGCCTTTTAAGAATGATTCGGAAGATTCTTCCTCTACTACCTTTTATGGCCAGACGACTGCTGGTCCAAGCTCTTGTTCTTTCACGGCTGGACTATGCGAATGCTATCTATTTGGGAGCCCCATTATCTACTACCAAAAGACTCCAAACAGTGCAGAACTGTGCGGCGCGCATGTTGTTAAACATTCCGAGACGTATCTCGGCCAAACCCGCTCTCACTTTGCTGCATTGGCTTCCGTTCTGTCAAAGAGTTCAATTTAAGGCAATGTGCATTGTACACAAATCACTTTTTGACAATGGCCCTTGCCTGATTCGTCCATGGATTCAATCCTATTGCCCTAACAGACCCCTTAGATCGGCGAATAAAGGCCTGATTGTAGTTCCTAAGATCAAACGTGCTCGGAGTGGAGGTCGACTGTTTACATATAATGCAGCCAGATTATGGAACAGTCTGCCTCCCCACCTACGCTCTGAGACTAATCACACTAAGTTTAGGAAACTTCTGAAAACCTCTCTTTTTCGCTGAGTGTCGCATAGCATCACTGTTGTCGCAGCGCTGGGATGCCTTTGGGTAACCACGCGCTTTAGAAATACTACTTCATTCATTCATTCATTCATTGCCAAGCAAGCATTCGACTGGTAGGTTTGCACTTACCACAACCTTCTTAAGGCCAGTTACCCCTCCCCAGGAGAAGTTAACAACTGCCAGAGTATGGTCTGTTCTGACATTGCTAGCATTGGTCACTTGGTACATTTCACCAAGTATAACTTGCCCAGGTAGCACAAGGTCTTGTGTCACCATTGTGACACTTGCCCCTGTGTCCCTAAATGCCAAAGCCTCTCGTCCATTGATTAAAGGCTGTTGTCTGTACTTGCCCAGATTACTGGGACTCACAGTGGAGGTCACATCCATGCCTCCATCACAGACTAACACAGCCTGAGTCAGCTCCCTGACTAAGTCAGAGCCCAACTCAGTTCCCAGGGTGAACCCTACTAAACCCTTTGCTGGAGCACTTCCACCAACTGTACTAGGGGGAACAGGTGCCTTAGGGGCATTGGTGGATGCTGGACTGGAGTCTTTGGACTTGGTGCAATCACTGGTCCAGTGGGTCTTTTGCTTACAGACCTTGCACCATGGTTTTCTTTGGCCTTTACCCTTGGTAGACTGGGAATCCCCACCAGAAGAAGATTTTTGGGGGCCTGATGAAGACTTTTGATCTTTACCCTTCTCCCCACCCTTGTCAGAGTTCTTAGCATCTTGCTTCTTGGTTTCCCCACCTTGGTTCTGTACCTTCTGCTTCACCCTGGTTCTGACCCATTTGTCTGCCTTCTTTCCCAATTCTTGGGGAGAGGTCAGATCAGAGTCAACCAGGTACTGATGCAACAGCTGGTTTTGACAGTTATTAAGAATCTGCTCCCCCATTATCAGATTATACAATCCTGAGAAGTCACACACCTTGCTGCCCATCAACCAGCCTTCCAGAGCCTTGGCAGAACAATCCACATAGTCTACCCAGTCTTGAGTCTGTGCTTTTTGGGTGTCTCTGAACTTCAACCTGTACTGTTCAGTGGTTAGGCCAAACCCATCAATAAGAGCACTCTTCAAGACCTTGTAATTGTCAGCATCCTCCTCTCTAACAGTGAGGAGCTTGTCTCTACCTTTGTCAGCAAAGGAGAGCCACAAGATTGCTGCCCACTGCTCCTGAGGGACCTTCTGTACTTTACAGGCCCTCTCTAAAGCAGTTATCCATTTGTGGATATCATCCCCACTCTGGTAGGGAGGGACAATCTTGCTCAGGTTCCTATGGTCATAGGACCTTTCCCTATCTCTAGGGATATGGCTGCCACCATGGGACTCTAGTCCCAACTTTCTTCTCTCTTTAAGGAGATCTAGGGATTCTCTATCTAAAGCCAATTGCTTCTTCCTGATCTCCAGTTGAGTTTCCTCATACTGGACCAGTCTCTTTCTTCTCTCATGAGAGGATTCCCTCCTGTGAGAAGAAACAGAGCTCCCTATTGAGGTGCCAGAGTGGTTAGACTCCTGAGAAGGAGACCTGGACTTTCTGAGCACACTCATAATCCTTCCTGGGGGGACAAAGGTGTGGTTCTCCAGATCCTCATCTTCATCTTCCCCAGAAGGGATTGGGTTTTCCAGGTCAGGGTAATTGTCACCCTCCTGGTCAGTTTCCGTGGGGGGGGTGGGGGTAGTAGTACCCCTGGCCCCTTCCTCATCTGCTGGCCCACCCTCTGCTCCTACCCCTTCAGTCTCTGAGGACTTACTAAGATCATAAGCCACCAACATCTCCTGGAGGTGTTGGGTGGTGGGACTTTGGCCTGTCCTTAATTTCCTCACGTTACACAAAGCTCTCAGTTCCAAGAATGGGAGTGTGTCATACTTGGAGGGGGGAAGCTCCATGGCTTCCTGCAGGGCATCTCTGGATCCTGCTTTTAAAGACATCACTAGTGTGGTGTGGTGTATGCACTACCTACTCTAGTGTGGCCTACTAAACTCTCTTGAGTTGTAGAAAGGGTTGTGCTATCCCTTAACACACAATTCTAAGTTCAGTAGAACTTACTGATATTCTAAGCTTAAATTATATGTACCTTAGGTACCTTTAGTGGTTTTCAGTTGATCAATTCAATTGAGATTATCTGGTAAAACAATAGCAAGCTGGAATCCCACACGCTGCACACCAATGTGAGAAGTTGGCCTGGCATATGCTGTCCACTAATTATAGTGGGCACCTTGCACCAGTCCAAATCGACTCTTATGGTAGGTAGGTTAAAGACAACCTTATTGAAAGCTATCCTAGTGGTAGCTGTGGAGAGCAGCCTTCAGGCTAAGTCTTGAAGGAATGTAAAGCAGCTTGTTTTACCAGTCTATAATCTCTTGAGTGACCAAAGAGCACCACACCAGGTATATATTCAAAATATATGTATTTATTACTAAACACACCCCTCTAGTCTCTTTATGAGGCTAGAGTTCGAAATACATAGGTTATAAGATCTTAAATCACAGTAATAGCACAAATACACGTTTGAGCCCTAGGGGCGTACCAAACCATATACCAATAAAATGGTATGCGAACCACGACTGAACTAGACACTAGGCCTAGAGCCTCTAGAAGTGCTTGGACCACAAGGAACCACCCAAGGTAGTGACACAGGGGACCCACGGGAGACGCGTGCAGTGTAAATACACAACCGCGATACGCCGTTAACTTCTATGGAGAAAGTCGGGATCGGGAAAATAGAGGAAAGGGACACTTAAAAGAGGACTAGGACAAAACCCTTTGAGATCTAGGACTTTGAAGAGTCTCTTCCACGGGAGCACCGGAGTACTCGTGTTACCTCACCCAGGGAAGCCGGGTGCATAGGTGCCTTTCGGGGTCGGGTTTCGTCGTCGTTTCTTATGGCGATCTGCTGCAAAGTGCTGCTGGCGACCAGGAGAAAAGTGTCCGGGTGGATCCAAGAGTGGATCGGAGTTCTGAAGAACCTGAAAGCAGAGGGGACAGAGTCGGGGTCACTAGCCAGTGACCAGGAGGGCGATGGACAGATGCCCACCGATGTCGAGTGCTTCAAGTTCGTTGACGGTCGTCTTGACTCTTCAGCCGCGAGGTCCGGGAGGCGTTGTCGGTGACCAGGAGCAGGATTCGGGCTGTTGCTCGATGTCTGTTGAGTGCAGAGGTGTCGGCGACCAGATTGGACCCAACAGGCCTTGGCAACGGCAAGTCTCGAGTAAGATGTAGATCGTCGATGATGCAGACCAGCAAGGTCTGGGGAACTCACCCAGCAAGGGTAAGTGAGGGCAGGCCTGGAGCAACCAGACTGCCAAGTAAAGAAAAGATTGGCCTTCGGTAAGGGCTACTAGCCAACGGGCTAGCGACCGCGAAGGAGCCTCGTGACGCCGCACGTGGAGCTGGCTTACAGGACACTCGTGGAGTGGGGGCCAGTGATCTTCGGTGCAGGTGGTGCTGGAGGCTAGGGCTACTCGGAGCCCAAAGCACGACTTCTTGGGAGACCCAGAAGATGGTGCACTTGCAAGTGTGCTCGGTGTCCAGGGGTCACGGTCTCACGTTACCCACGATAGCCACGGGCCTCAGCTTTGCTGGGGACTCAGGGTAGCCTCGGGGAAGTCTGAGAATCCACCTCTGGTGATGCGATGACTTCGGCGTCCGACGGGAGCTTCAGTGATGCGAACCGGACAGATGCTTCTTTGGTGCCTGCCAAGCAGGGGAGTCACTCCTTGACCCCAAGGGAGATTCTTCAGTCCTCTAATCGTGAGTAGAGCGTCGAAGGTCCAGGATTCTGTTTCAGAGTTTCGTCCAGGTATAATCTAAAGTCCTAAGGACTGGGTTCCTACCTTTATTCCAAAAATAGGGGATGGACTACTCTGTGGCCCCACCTATGGGTGGGTCAGGGCAGAGGGGTGGCTACACCCTTTCCCTTTGTCCAGTTCGCGCCAAAGCAGGGGCTACAAGCCCCTGATCCGGTTTGAACTGGGGTATGCACAGGGACACCAAATGTGCCCCCAGTGCAGGACTTCAAAGCACCCGAAAGTGCTCCCGCCCAGCCCCAATACACATTGTCCTGTCTGGGGAGGTGGTCACACCTCCCTGGGACAGGAAACCTATTGTCCAGGCCTCCCCTGCCGGAGTTTCGTCCAGCAGCAGGAGGCCAGACTCGTGTCTGTGGCAGCAGCATCCATTTTGTGATGCCAGGGCTCTGGAAAGAAGTTACCGGACTCGTCAGAGTTAACATGCCTTTCCCTCTAGAAGGGTGGAATGCTACCCCCGCCGCCAGGATTGGCGGGGGGTAGTATTCCAAGATGTTTGACACCAAACACGACATGTTTTGGTGCAGCCATTCCATAGTTAGCATTTTACCGCGAGGATATAATGCGTTTAAGAGTATATGGTCAGGCTGCACTACAAACAGCATCAGAGATGGTCTCCGAACGCTGCAGAGGGGCCCTGCTCATGCAGGGGCACCCTCTCACATAAGAACCACGCACTCTGCCTTTAGGATTGATAAGGCCCGCCTTAGGAGTGACTTATAGGTTTATATGTGTGTATGCTTTTAGTGATATAGGTAACCTATACCACAGCAAGGGGTGCGTGCACCACCTTACCCAGGCTGCAGTAGCAGACCTGTGGTGTCAGTTTGGAGGGCCTACCAGGGGTGGCATAATACATGCTGCAGCCCCTGGCAGGCCTCTGAGGTACCTATGCCCTTGGTACATAGTATACCATATACTAGGGACTTACAAGGGCACTCCAGATCCCAATCAGTGATGTGCCTAAGGCACATGGAGACCCTTTTAAAGAGGAAACAGCTAGGCTGGGGTTCTGAATAGCAGGGCCCCAGCCAGACTAATGTCGAAAACCAGTGAAGTATCAGCAAAAAGTGGGGGTACCCCTGTGAAGCAGATCCTACTCTCCTACATCTAGTCCCTGACGTCTGAGCACTGTTTTTGGATTTATTCTTTAAAAATTAATACCTTGACTTCTATTGTTTGGGTTTGTGTTGTTTTGGTCTTGTTTTACTCAAATAAATATTCTCGATTTTTAAAAATCTGTGTGGAGTCTTTTTGTGGTGTATTCATTGTGTTTCTGTGGGTGTGTGTTGCACAAATACTTTACACATTGCCTCTTAAGTGAAGCCTGCCTTTTCTGTGCCAACCTACCAGAGGATGAGCACAGGTTAATTTAAAGTGTGTATCTAGCTTCCCTGACTAGAATTGTGGTCCCTTCTTGAACAGGGTGCAAACTTCTGCCAACTAGAGACCCAATTTCTAACAGTATTTATTTATGGAAATTAATTGTGTGCTTAGTTAGAAAACATGATCATTACTGGGTAATCTTTTAAAACGTGCCAATAAGAATTCTGAACTGCCCGAAGATGGGCCTGATTAAGAGTTTAGGTGTTATTCATCCCACCTGATAAATAATGATACCATGGGGTACGTTATTTACTGGGTGCGATACATAACATCTATTAGGAGTTTGTGGGGAATAACATGCGGATTTAGATGTTTAACGCACCAAAATCTTTTCCCGGTTAAATTTCAGCTGGTTTGACCTGCCAAAATTTAACGAAAGTTGAGGTATTTAACACATTCCATAATTATGGGATGTGTTAAATACAGTCAAACTCGTAATTCCAGCTCATGTGTAAACAGGGGTTAACGCATGGGACGAACTTGAACGAGCAACATGTGACCAGGCCCTAGGTATCCATTGAAAGATCGGGCATTTAAAGTACAATATAATTCAATACCAAATATATTACAGATGGTAACACCGCAAAAATCTGTAATCTTAAATGCCATGGTGTTAAGTGCAGTTAATATTCTAAAATCTCGAAAAACAGAGTCTGGGTTGGGAAACATTCCTCACTCGCACAGCTGAACCAAACAAACGGCCAAAGCTGTTACTGAACATCACAAAACCAGAACTGTATATGAAAGCACCAGTCAGCCAGGACAAAATCTGTTTGCATACCCAGAGGGCCACATTGGGAATAGAAAGCATTCACGTTAAAAACAACAACAGGTGCTGGGAGCGCCTCAGCCCAAAAGCTACCAGACGCATCTATTTGTAACATGTAAGCATGTAAAATCACGGGGGGAGGAAGCAAGAGCTTGGAATATTTAGCCCACCCCATCACCTTTGGGAACCATGCTATTAGGAAAAAAACAAAAAAATGTAACAGAAAAGCAGTTAATAATAACCTTAAAGTTTGCAGGGAAAGATCATTTTGAGGATCTGGGATCCAATCAAGCATAGGTATAAAATGGCAAAAATGTGATTACAGAATTTCTAAATGGGGATAGAGTGGTAAAATGAGGCAATAAACAGGAAATTAGGAAAGTTAAATCAAGCAACTATGGCCGGACGTGACTATAACAGTCATCGCCAACTGAAATGAGAGGCTAGGTTCTGTGAAGAACCCCATGTTTGAATGTCCATGCCCACACTTGCAGGGGCTCACTTTCAACAACATGCCTGGTATACACACACATATACACCACAAGGATGGCAACATGTAAGCTGCACCTGCAGGAGTGAAAAACAACAGATCAGAGAATTGAGGACAACAAATAAACACTTAAATAGTAGGAAGAGCTTGCATCATTGCAATCACAGCACAGTAATGCACAACTCTGTGCTCTCCTGGAAAGTCAGCACCAAGATTTGCATCCTACAAATGGAGTGGGGACATGTTCTTTTCATGCAGCGAGCTGCGCTAATGCTCAGAACTTGTAGAAAAAGCTACACTTCTTGGAAATGAAAGATCACATGTCAGACCCACTTATGCAAGGTATCAGAAGAAGAAGACAAGCACAAAGGAGAAGGGTATTATTACAAGAAACGAGAAGACACTAAGGCTCAGATTTTCTAGGGGCAACACAAGCCCTTAAGTGCGATTTACTAGGCCACGCAGAGCCACTTTTTGTGGCTTTGCATGTCATAGTAAATCTGGAGTAATGCAAGGCAGTACAAGGCGCTGCCCTGCGTTTTTCTGCCCTCAAAAACATATTATGGGTGGAGCATGGATTTTGGGGCATTTCAAGATTTATTAAAAATAATAAACCTAGGAATGTGTCTAAATGCTGGGAATACAATTTTAGAGCTAAAAACAGGACCCGAACGGTGCGTAGAATACTAATACGCACTTTATGAAACAACAGTACTGATTTAAAAGTCTCGCTGGTGCCTGCTTTCAGAATTCAAAACTGTCCATCTGTAAGGCAATATGTGAAGAATAGGCACACTGAAACCCATGGTGGGATGATATACCTCCTTGTCCCATAAACCATAGGAAAGTTTACAAGCCCACACACCTTCAAAAATATAGGTATCCACTCTCACAGTAGAGGTCATTGGCTACACACATATAATCAAGAAGCATATGACCCATCATTTTGAATATGGCAACTCCAAAGATTATATATGTTTCAACATCAAGTTAATAGGTAATTTTTACTTCTGTTTTCACAACATAATTCAAATACAGTGAAAATAGGTAACATGAGAGTTTTTTCTGGACAAGGTGAAGAAGATACAGGAACCGTGTGTCAGCTACCTCTATGTGCACACAGCCCATCATATATGCACCAGCAACAACTCATTTTTTTGGGATTTACCCTCAGGTAGAAAAAAATCATGAAATACATTAAATAAATACATATATTGCATGTTCATTTTAAATTCATATATCCTCCTTATAAAATAATACAACCAATCGATGCTGCTTATATGCTACCTCTTGTTAACAAGCTTCAGTTACTTCAAACCAATCAAGCCAAATATCCTCAAACCAGCAACAACTCATCACTATACATGACTTTTACACAGCAGAATGACATTCTATCACTCCTCTGCCAGCGGGAAACAACCTGCCCCCCACTGTTAGACCTGACATCCTTAGGGTGGTCTTCGCCTAAGCTTTTTGCCTTTTTGACTCCACGTTTTGCTGATTCTTTTTGTTGGCTTTAGGACTCTGAACACCTTAACACTGCTAACCGTTGCTAAAGTGCATGTGCATCTACACTATACATGATGACATTCATGTATACCTGATTGACATAATTGATGTACTAGTAAGTCCCTTGTAAAGTGGTACACCATATACCCAGTGCCTATACCCAAAATGTTAATAGTGGTTGCAGCCCTGTGCCACCCACAGAAGTAGCCTTTCAAACCTGTCTCAGGCCTGCCACTGCAGTGCCTGTGTGTGCAGTTTACTGCTACCTCAACTTGGCATTTAAAACTACTTGCCAAGACTTAAACTCCCCTTTTATTGCATATAGTCGAATATAACTTTACCCAGTGGCGGCTCCTTGAGGGAGTGCTGCGGGGGCGGTCGGGCGGGGCGGGGGAGGTGCAGGGTGGGGGGTAGTAAACTACAGCATACGGCCGCACAGAGTTAAGTAACTAAATAAATAAATAAAACGAATTACATTGCGCGCGCTGCATCGTAAATGGTGATGCAGCGCGCGCAATGTAATTAGTTTTATTTATTTATTTAGTTACTTAACTCTGTTCGGCCGTATGCCGTAGTTTACTACCCCCCACCCTGCCCCTCCCCCGCCTCGCCTCACCGCCACGCAGCACTCCCTCGAGGAGCCGCCACTGACTTTACCTCAACTTTAGCCATAAAGCATAAAATAATTTAAAATTGTACAATAATATATGCAATTTTAAAAATATTTAAGAAATTATCACATTTAGTAGCAACTATGGATATACAGTAATATGTGCACATCTTAAAATGACGCATTAAAAAATCACATTAGATCACATTAGCAACATGACAGATATTGAACTCACAAGCAGTGCATGGATTTCTATACTTATGAGCATCGGTTACGGTTAATAACATTGTATGTCAAAACCATTCCCTATAAACTAAAGCTATGGTAGAACAGTTATGGAAGACCTTCTTTTTGCCCTCGTCAGGCCCAAATATTTTGTCACCCCTTAGGTGAAGAGGGCATGGGCAGCTCTTAAGATCCTTAATGCAACACAATAGTTTAAAGTACCTAGTTGCTTGCAAATCTGTACTAGCCATAGGAAACGAAACTTAGCATATGTAGGGCGTGCAAATAACACATGCAGTACAGACTCAGTTTGACCTTCACTAAAAGGGCAATCCACACAAACGAAACCTGCCCACCTTGCTGTAATGACTTCATTGGGAGTGACCGCACTGTCCTATCCAATGGAGATTCTCCGCCAAAATAGCAGTGGCTGTAGAGGAGCTTGACGAGTTACCTTTTTTAATCCAATATCCATAAATAAGGGATGCAATAAGGGATGCAATGGAGTACTCGCTGGAAGTGAGGCTATTGATCTCAAAAAGTTATTCTCTGATCTCACTAAATCAGTGATGTCACTAAAACCCCATTGCTCCACACCGTAGAGCGCTACTCCTACGGCTTTGGCTTCATAGAGTTGTAGTGATGGAGCAATTGGTTTTGTATAGGAAGTACAATGAACTTTCAGAGTTGCACCCACAATCTGCCTATGCTTTATCAGATCACTATTGATGTGTGGACTCCAAGACAAATTGGATGAGAGTTTGATTCCTAGATACTCAAAGGATGCTACCCTCTCCAATGCCATAGCCTCCATTACTAAGCTTCCTGTATGCCTTGTATTATGGTTAAACGCTATGAATTGTGTTTTGGTAACATCGACCTCTAAGCCATGGCCTACACAAACGGCACCAAAGCTGTTTAGTAGTTTTTGCAGTCCACTTGGTGTTTTTTAGATCAATAAAGTATTGTCTGCAAACAGCAATGTAGGTTTCTTAATGATGGCTATCGAAGGAGCATCAGCTGGGATCTCAGAAAAATAATGTGCTAAGCCATTTATGTACAGGGAAAAAAGGGTAGGTGCCAATACGCACCCTTGGCATATACCTTTTCAGAACCAGAATCTTATCCGTCAATTTGCCTTGCATGCCCCACCTCACCTGGGCATAATTCTTTTCATGCAACCTAATCAGCAAGGATAGAATTTTGGCGGGGCATACCCATCACCCTAAGGACCTGCCATACCCTCAGGCTTGGTACCAAATCAGAAGCAGATTTCAGGTCGACAAAGGCAACGTAAGTTGCCCTTGCCCAGCAATACCATCTTCAATATATTATAGTGAATCGAAAAACCTGGTCAATAGTCGATGTTTTAGGTTGAAACCCAGCTTGTAATGGACTGATAAGATCATTCTCTGTAACCCAGCAGTGAACATATAAGTCTCCCCTAAGTTAGGCCCTAAGTAAGTAAAAAGTAGGACATATTCCTTTATGTTTTGCATGTCCTTGTAGTGGCAAACAGCCTATTTCGTATTTCACTACTGTGAGGCCTACTCCTCTCATAGACTAGCATCGGGAATTCCTTAATACACTTTTAAGCTGTAATTCCTGATCAGAGAGGAGTAGATATTTATGTTTCATATATTTGGAATGGTAATGATAAATCCTCCTTACTGGTGAAGACTTTTAGAAACTGGACATTTCTCTGCACTTACTGCTCTGTGTGCCTGACAGCCTGTCTCCAATATACGTCTGTGGTGGGTGACAGCTACACTTTATTCATTCCCTTTAGACAGCCACAAGACAGGAAGGATAGGTTTGTCTGTGTACCCATCTACATACATCTGCATTCAGATGTCCTTGCCTGGCCAGAATAGAGGGGAGGGGCTAACACTTCAGTTAAATAGGGTGTGTCCTATGCCCACACAAAGGACTGATTACCCCCTACAAATAGCCTGGCAAACAGGACTGGGTTGAAAGGGTCCTTGTGCACTTCAGAGAGCTACTTTGAAGTCACCCCCACATCTAAGGCCCTTTTGGGTATAAGTACTGGCTCTCTGACCCCCTGAAATCAGAGACTACTGGACTTGTAACTGAAGCTCTGCCAAAAGAACTGATGTGCTGCTTAATGAACTCAATTGGACTGCTGATCTGGAAGGCCTGATTTTTTGTTTGTTGCCCTGCTGCCTGCTGCTCTCTGACACTGCTGTAGGAGAGCTGGACTCTGCCTTCCCTCCAAGTGATCTCCCACCTGCGCAGCTGGGAGATGATGCACATCTGTCTATGAGGTTCAGCGGCGACGCAGCGACGATCCAAGGTCACAACCGTGAGGCTTGACTTCGATGCACCAATCTGACAGCGAGGTTCAATGAAGACGCAGTGCCGATCCAAGGTCCCGACTGCGAGTCTTGACTTTGACGCAATGACCCGACTGCATGAATCGAAACTGATGCATTGCCTTCACTTCATGGAAAAGATCAACGCATTTCATTGCTTGCATCCAGGAAAGTTACTTTGTTCACCGGGGCCTGTGTGGGTCTTCTTGCCGGCAAGCACTTCCACGAGGTCAGCCTGAACTTTGACTTTGTCCCAGTCCAGCGTGACCTAAAGTAAGCTTTTTAGCTCTACTTGCTTTTAAGCCCTTAAAGCGTTTAAAATTCAATGTCTCAACTTCTATACATTGAATTTTTGTTGTTTTGATCTTGTTTTGTTCAGAATATAATAATATATTTTTCTAAAACCATGTGAAGTCTTTTTGTGGTGTAGTCATTGTGTTACTGTGTGTGTGTATTGCACAAATACTTTACAAATTGCCTCGTTAGATAAGCCTGACTGCTGTGTGCCAAGCTGCCAGAGGGTGAGCCCAGGCTATCTTTTAGTGTGTATCTAGCTAACCCTGACTAGAGTGGTGGTTCCTGCCTGGCCTGGGTGCATACCTCAGCCTACCACGAATCCCATTTCTAACACCCACCCATGCATGATAACCATGAAGAGAAGCATCTAACACTTCATGTTTATGAATCAAGGGATCTGTGGTACCCAAGTGCTTCAGCTGAAGACATGTTGCCTCTTAATTGTCTGCTTTATGATGCAAAATTTGGTTAACAGATGGCTCCCAATTCATAGTGACCATGGATATCACTTGATTGAATCACCCCTGCAACTTATGAAATGTCAATAAAGCAACTACCAAACCACCACCATCTTTGAAGTGCTTGTGACATAAGCACTTTTATCCAAGTCCAGAGAATACATTGCTCACACATACATAAGTAAGGATTGCAAACATGCATGTTTGCTCATGGTATTGTAGGGAGCAGTAGGTTCCCTAAGAAGTATACAGGATACTGCCACCAATGGAACCCTCACACCTACAGCAACACGGACGGGATACCTTCCTGCACAAAAAGAAATCCCACAAGGCGTTTTCCTCTTTCTGTGTGTGCTGGGGAAAAAGGGGAAAAAATGAGGGGAAATAAAATAATTCTCAATACATCTCCCCTGGGAATATCATCAACACAAAGTGGCTTTACACTGCATTGGTAACATCAGTAGACCGGATCACACCCAAAGCATCCTCCTAAGGGATGGGATAGGTTCCTTGAACAGGAATATCCTCACACCACAAACTGTGACTGGTGAATTTGCTAGTAGCATGTCAACCTGCATAAAGGAGGAACTAGAAAGTGTGGACAGCTGGCTGAGAAGACTGAATGAGCATATTACAGGAGGGTGACATCTAAACAATCTTGCTGGGAAGCTCATCTAGGTCAGTGCAGGTTTGTGAATAGATAAGCATATACTTGTGCTATCACAATTTCTGTTCTGAGAACATGCCAGCTGAGACAACTACTTGCCAAACCCATTCATCATATTTTGTTTTCCACCAGCATACTGCAGAACCAGCATCCTGCAACTCCTCAAACACTGCTGGAGTTTGCCATTGCACTTCTATCACCATTTCCATCACCATCTTTTTGGCTGTAAGACATTAGATCCTTATTTGGGCTTGGTGACACCTCAAGAAATAATCACAACCTTTGTTAGGGTGAACCCTCAAAGTCACTAAGTATACCTAAGTTCAACCCTAGGTAGCTATGGCATAGAGTAGTCAGGCTTAACATAGGGTGATGTTTATGTAGTTCCAAAACAGTAATAAAGATGAAATGCAAAACAATGAAAATCCCAAACAAAATTAGAAAAATAGATGATATTGTATTAAACAAAATGACAAAAATCCAATAAGAGTACCTGGAGATATGATTTTTTAATGTTTTAGGTAGGGATAGCGCCAAGGAGCATAAAGTGCCAATGATAATCAACAGTCGCCGTAGACCGGAACCTAGGTGCAATTTGATGCTGACAGTGATAGAGTGCAGATCAGATACACCAAATAGGTATGTCTTGGTCCAAGATTTTACCTTCTGAAATTTGTCTTTAAGGCCCAATCCACCACAGGCATTTACAATCAAAGTAACCTATGACCTCATGGGAGGAACTTAGATACTCACAGTATATCAGGCAGTGGTACAAGCCAGGCCCAGTTGCCACTGGTCAGCTGGGCAGTTGCAGGGAAGGCCTCCTGTAACTTATAGCTTTAATAGGAGGTCAGACTTATGAACATTTGAGTCCACTTCTTTATCCAGGGTACAAGAGTGAGCAGGTCCAGTCCTTCAGGGCTCTTCCCAGGTTGCAGACATCAGGTTAAATTCTCTTCAGATCATTCTCAGGTCTAAGAGTGTTCCGAATAGAGTGTCTGTAGGTGCCACAAGTATGCTTGTATACCTGAAGTTTTTTTAACAGATAACCCGGGATGCCCACATAAAGGGCATTGGCTTAGTCCAGCCGGGACAAAATAAGGGCACAGATGACAGTCTCTTTCGCCGCCCTGGGCAGGGGAGGGAGAAACTTCCTGAGAGATTTCAAAAGGCCAAAGCAGGTCCCAGCAAGTTTCTTAATCTGTGTGGCGAAGGAAAGATTCTCCTCAAACCACACCCCCAACTTCTTAGCGGGCTTCCCTGTAGAGGTGGAGATAGGGAACTCGGGGGCCATAGAGTTTCTCTGAAATTGGAGGGAAACTTTCCATAGAGGAGAATCTCCGATTTTTCTTCATTGCACTTGAGTTGTGCAGCCGCTAGCCAATGAAATATGGAGGACAGGCAGTGTTGAGCAGAGGAAACAGAGTCCTCATTCTTATCCCAGGTGAAAAGAAGCTGGGTATCATCCGCGTAGGCCATGACCTTGGTCCCAAGTTCTTCTGCCAGGTACACCAAAGGTGTAAGATAAATGTTAAAAAGAAGGGGGCTAAGGGAGGACCCCTGTGGGACCCCTGTGGTCACTGCCTGGGGAGAAGAGGAGGACAGTGGAAGCCATATCTGCTGAGCCTGTCCTTCCAAAAAGGATCTGAGCCAGCCCCAAACAGCACCCGACACCCCGATCTCGGTTAGCCGCGTGAGGAGGAGGGAGTGGGGGACAGTGTCAAACGCCGCCGACAGGTCGAGCAGAATTAATGCTGCCTTTCCGCCGGCGTCCAGACACTCCCTAATTGCCTCTGAAACCTCCACCAGGGCCGACTCTGTGCTGTGGGAGGCTCTAAACCCTGACTGGGCTGGGTGCAACAGGCTCTCTCTCTCAACAAACTCCGTAAGTTGTCTGTTCACCACCTTCTCACACACCTTGGCCAGGCCAGGTAGAAGGGAGATGGGACTGTAGTTCACTGTGCTAAGTGGGTCGAGTGTCGTTTTTTTTAAGAGAGGCAACATTTTGGCCTGCTTCCAGGTTTCTGGGACGCAGGCCGCCTGAAGAGACAAATTGATGATACCATTCACCTCATTATTAATGGTCTTGGCAACTGCTGCCAGCATTCTGCTTCTCGATTTGATTTTGTTGCCACTTGATTAGATGTCCTACTCCGGCGGCAGTTTTTTCACCGTGATTGGTCATGACTGCCTGCGACTGCCCGCATTGAGGAAATCTCATTGGGTGCCCTCCTTGCACCTCAAAATAGTGCTAGGGAGCGTGAGTTCTCGCTTGTCAACTTACTGTTGGCGAGCCGCATGCTAGAAAAAATTCTGCAACGCGACAGTTGGCGGAATTTGATCAAAACTATGCGTTACATGCATAAAGTGGAGTGTCCAAAACTCTGCCAACTGCGCCAGCAGAGCAGAATTTATCACCCACCCCTACCCACAATATTTGCAGAAACAGATTTCTGGTGGAACAAAAAGTAGAGTTTTCCAGCAACCAGACAGGAGATACACAAGAATTGTTTTGGAATCCTGTTTTCCTTCCTTACAAGAGCCCCCTAAATTGTTATATGTAACCCCAGCATATCTGTCAAACAAGATTTGACATTCAAGTAGGATTTATTTGACACTGTAATGTCAAACAAGAGCTCACAGCCCCACCCTGCATATTCTGTCAGGTTCAGAGGAGTCATTTTCTTCCTATCAAGGTCAGACTATTTTTTGTTATGGGAAGCACTTTGCGCCTTTTTCACACCTATGCAAATACTAATTACTGGCTGGCAGAAGTGGGTGAGAAAACACAAATTTAGCCTTCAGGAACTTCAGGCTGGAAAAGGAAAACTTTCTAAAAGTTACTTTTCCTTAATATTTATTACAAATCTGACCTTGGCATTGAATTAGATTTTTAATAACTATTAAATATAGATGTTTAATTAATTTTCTAACTTGTCCCATTCCTGAGATGAAGAATTAGGGTGTTTAATCTGTACTCTGGCTTTCTGCACAGGACAGCAAGGATTGCCAAGTGAAAAATAACTTTCGGGTGCTAGTCACTGTAAGGACATGTTATCATTAAATTTATACATATCCTACTTTTAAATACCCTGCACCCTCACTTGTGGACAGCAAGGCCTACAGAGGTGTATGAACATTGAAAACAGAGGTATTGACCTGTCAAAAGGATTTATTTTGACAGGTCAAATTGCAGTTTTTAAACTGTCACATTCTGGCTACAATGATAGGCTGAAGCCATGTTTTACATTTACACTGTAGTGAATGGTACAATTGGTGCTGCAGTTCGCTAGTGACATTTAACTTGTAGACCCTGGATACATTTTGTACAATATACTAGAGACTTTTTGGAAAGCTAAATATAGCAATTGGGAATATACCAATTTGACCATGTTTAAAGGGAGAGCGTAAACACTTTACTACAGGATAGCAGGTTTAAAGTGACAGTAAATAAAAGGCATCTGAACACCAACTCTATAAAGGGTGGATGATCGAATGGCTTATCTCCAGTAGCTCGTTCTACACCACGCTGTCAAAGAAAGCTTTACACCAGTGAAGTAAATTGTACTTTGTTGGCATAAACCTGGTGGTCCATCTGACTCAAATTTGGGTGGGAGGACAATGAGTTTAGTGGACTGGGTACTCTGTCGCAACAGTAAAATTTTGACTGCGAAACTCTAAATAGGGACCTTTGACAGTAAAATGTTCTAATGGCAAGGAATGATGTGTTGTGCACCTCTTTGGGACCCACAGTGGCTCCTTGATGTGAAGAACATAGTCAGTGACACTTAAAGTGTATATTCAGAATATATACTCCACCCGTTCACACCCTCTCTGTCAGATGTATACCTGCATCGGCAATGAATGTAGCCCCCGCCCCTCCAGAGACTTGCAAATACGTACTCTCTGGTAAACAGTGGGTCTCTGTAACAGGTTATTTTAACCCATTTCCAACTGTCAGAAAAACTACCGCTTGCCAGCCAACAAAAAGGTGCAATTCCGTCCTCTGACTCATATTGGGGACCTCTACCAGGGTGCTTCTTTCACACTTTCACAAAAACATGGATGAAACCGGAGTGCTAGAATATATAATTCTAAATTGCACCCCAATGTCTACAAAAACTCCCCTTGGCAACGGCCCTACCTACTAAAGTTTTCCACTGTCCAGTCCTGTACTGTAGGCAGGATACTAGTAAAAAACCTTAACTGACAGTGGGTGCTCAGACCAGATGCGTCGTGAGATCCCAATTTTGCCAGCCCTGAGCGATGCCCCAAGTGGATTTTACCATATTTCTTTCATTAGCAAATACTCGATTTAACACACAAATTATGATTTAGGGCTGCGTGCTAGTCGCTGAATTGTTGTAATATTTCCTGCGTGTCTCCTCAGAAATCCATGCACATGTTTCTTTTTTAGCCAATATATATAGCTTGTCAACATTAAATAATGTATTGGGGCAGCGAACGCCCTGCCCTCAAGCCCGTTGGAAAATTTCACTGGTTTCAGGTGGGTTTCAGCCTCTTTTCCCCGGCTGCCGCTGGCTCCCAGTGAAGCCATATCCCTGTCACAGCCGGCCTTCTTACCACCTGCGGAGCATCTGAAGGACGTAAGGAGGCCACATTAAAGGGAAAATGAAGCCTCAGTAATAAGATTCAAGAATTAAGTGCTATAACATTGGGGCAAAGAAACAAAATCCACCCACAGTGAAAAAAATTCGCTCGCTCACTTCAAATCGTATTTGAGTGAAAGTAGAATCCGATTTAAGATTGACATGTCAAGGGTTATAAAAGCGGAATAAATGCTCCATTTTTAATGCGAAATGAATGTCGAACTGGCAGGTGCTGTTTATTGCTTCCCCCATGTAGCTGCTTGCAGCCCCTGTGGACTGCTTTGAAGCCCTGCTGATCTAACCAATGCGACTGTTGACCTTTTGATTATCAGCTGCGCCCCTAGCTTATGCGAGTTGTAGTAGCTGGTTGGTTACAAATGTTTTTATATTATCAGGTTGTAACCTATTTCAAAAGATTAATGCGGCTGGTGCTGGTAATCAAGAATCTTGCACTGACACTTCCGGTAATGTTCTCAAGGGCCAGAGGGCATGTAATGTTACTTGCACTACGCCTATAATTTCTGCAAAATAATACCAAACGTCGACATGGCTAGTTGAGGAGTCCAATCAAGTTCTGCCCTGAAATGTAGTATGTTGAATAACAAAGGCAGGTCAGCATGGTTGTAGATATTATGAATTAATGCACATTTTCAAAAACAACACTACGGGATTTCAGCCCGTGCATATTATTGACATTAATGTGTGCAACAAAATGTAATCTTATGATTCATTTTGACTTAGCTTTGGCAATGACCCCGCACCCCACAGTAGGTGTCCGGTGTGGGAACCTGTGTGCAATCTGCTGGGATTTTGCTAATTCACTCTGAGTCATTATCTGCCCCTTATGGCCAGTCCAGCATTTTTCAGAGGTTGGTGGAAATTCTAATGAGGCAGTAATGCAGCCTGCATAGAGAACGGGGAAAGTGCACATGACTGATTTGGGTGGCCCGAGAGCGCCGACCAAACAGGCATTGCACACTTAGGACAGCCCCGCCCGCAAAGGAAGTAATCATAAAATGATAATAACTAAAAGTTATTACCATTTTATATTTCCTTTCCTTTACACTGCTCAAAGCAGTGGGGTGACGCTCCTCCGCCATAGCAGAGGAGCCGCCTGGAATGGAAGGGTGCTGGAGTGAGTTTTGCACAAAATGTTGGACAGCAGTGAAGTTTCAGAGCAGTGGGTAAGCGGTATTTAGGAAGAGAAGGGATGAAGTTAGTACTCTTTAGAGTCTTTGAACAACCAACTGCCCTGCGATAAGATATTTGTCGATAAGTTGAGATCAATGGATAGAGAATTGATTGTTGGTGGATATCATAATAGAAATGGTTGGGCTTCAATGTGGGACTGTGGTCACATGGGCACTTTTTCCATGATTAGCTTGAACCATTGCAGGTCGATGTCACTAAAGCCTATTTATTAGAAATGGGATTTTTGGCAGGCTAGGGCATGTGCCAAAGCCAGGCAGAAACGACCACTCTAGTCAGGATAAGAGAGTTACACTCCTAAAATAAACCCTGCTCACCCCCTTGGTAGCTTGGCATGAGCAGTCAGGCTTATCTTAGAGGCAGTGTGTAAAGCATTTGCACATAACCAACAGTAATACAGTGTAAGCACTACAAAAGGACACCACACCAGTTTAGAAAAATATCCAATATTTTTATATACTTAAGACAAGAACAGAAACGATAAAACTCCACAATACAGTACTCAAAAATCTTCAATTATCAAAATACGCTTGAAACACAGTTCCTTGATGTCGATAGCTCCGTCCGGGGCTATCACGGCGTCGTGAGCAAACAAATCCAAACAGTTCTGGCTGACCGCGGCGTCGCGGGCCAGCTACGGTGTCGGGAAGACCCACAAACAGTACCTTTTAGAAATGCAGGGCATCGATGACCTCTCGTTGAGCTTCCGAAAACACGGTGTCCGCAGGCGTCGGTTCCGGAGGTCGGTTCCGGAGTCGTCGGGGCCCTCGAAGTCACACGCGTTGCAGGTCGATCTCCTCTCTGATGAAGTCATGAGCGCTGGCGTCGGCAGGCGTCGTGTGCTGGGGTGCGAAGTGCAGCGGTGCGGCGTGCGGTGCCCTCAGGTCGCGGTGCGAGCAGCGGCTCGGTGACGGCGTCAGATGGCGTCGTCGGTGAGACCAGGGTCGTGGTGCGAGATGAAGGCGGTGCTCGTCACGGTGCTGGCAGGTCATGGTGCAAGCAGCGGCGTCGTCGTTGCTGAAGCGCTGTCGTCGGCTGACGAACTGGAGTCGATGGTGCCGGCGTCGGTAGGCCAAGGCTGCGGTGCGGGATGAGGGCGGTGCGTCGTGTAACTTTACGAGCGGTGCCCTCGAACCACGGTGCAAGCAGCGGCATCGATTTTGGCTTGAAGTGTCGGCGTCAGGAAGGCCCCGGCGTTGTCGTGTAGCGAGGCGGTGCGGAGTGCGGTGCCCACAGGTCATGGTGCGAGCAGCGGCTCGGTGGCGTCGTCGGGGAGACCAGGGTCGCGTTGCGGCGTTGCGGCGGTGCTCTCTGCGGTGCCCAAGCTTTGGCGTGAAGCAAGGCGGTGCGGAGTGTGGTGCCCACAGGTCGCAGTGCAAGCAGCGGCTCGGTGGCGGCGTCAACAGGCGTCGTCGGTGAGACCAGGGTTGCGTTGCGGCGTTGCTCTCTGTGGTGCCAAAGCTTCGGCGTGAAGCAAGGCGGTGCGGAGTGCGGTGCCCACAGGTCGAGGTGCAAGCAGCGGTTCGTTGGCGGCGTCAACAGGCATCGTCGGTGAGACCAAGGTTGCGGTGCGGCGGTGCCCTCTGCGGTGCCTTCAGGACACGGAGTCGGCAGCGGCATCGTAGACGTCGTCGAGTTGGTGTTCTTCGGGTGGCAGCACAAAACACACAGTCCCCAGTGCTGCGGGATGAAGAACTTGAAGTCTTTGCTGTTCCTGAGACTTTGTGAACAGGGGGCAAGCTCTACCTCAAGCCCTTGTAGAGACTCACAAATTAGGTTGCAGAAAGTCCAGTCCAGGCCTTTCACTGCCCAAGACAGAAGCAGCCACTGCAGGTCAGCCCAGCAAAGCACCCAGCAAAGCAGTCGCTCCTTTTCGCAGCTTCTCCGGCTCTTCTTCTTGGCAGTCTTCTTGTTCCAGATGAGTTCTAAAGTTCAGGGGTCTGGGCCCCAGTATTTGTATCCAAAAATCCTTTGATCTCTTAGGCAGAGGGTGTCTGTGCCCAGCCAGAACCAGTTCTGCCTTCTCTGGTGTGATTTCCTGGCAGGAGGTGGAGACGGCATTGTCAGAGGCAGACCAGGCCCTTTGAGGTGCAAGGAAATCCCCTCCCCCTTCCCCCATCGCAGCCCAGGTCTATTCAGCCCTTTCCTGACCTACCTAGACTATCTGGAGCCCCTCCTGATTCCTAGCCTTCTGTCATCCAAAACCCAGACAGGCAATCCACATTCCAGCAGAGGCACATGGGATGACTGAGCAAGAAAATACCTACTTTCTAAAAGTGGTATTTTCAAACACAGAATGTAAAAATCACCTTCACTAAAAGATGCATCTTTAGATTCTGAGTTCAGGCATACTAGATTCTATTTTCTTACCGAATTCCCTGGGCCAGTTATGTTTATAAGATGTTATAAACAAACCTCCCATTCTATCCTATGGGGAACTGGTAGCCTTGCAATAGTGAAAAACGAAATTGGCTGTAATTCCCTATCAGGACATGCCACACACCAGGGCATGTCCCACCTTTCACATACACTGCACCCTGCCCACAGGGGTACCTTGGGCCTACCTGAGGGGTGTCTGACATGTAAGAAAAGGGAAGGTTAGGGACCGGCCGGTGTGTGCACTGGCCAAGTCGACATGGCAGTACAAACTGCGCGCAGACTTCTGCAATGGCAGGTCTGAGTTACCGTTTTCAGGGCTACTCACGGGGTGGCACAACCAGTGCTGCAGGCCCACGAGTAGCATTTGATTCACCAGCCCTGGCACACGCAGTGCACTTTACTAGGGGCTAACCGGTAAATCAAATATCCAATCATGGAAACACCCATCCATAGCACAATTTACACACAGAGTATATGCACTTTAGCACTGATTAGCAGTGGTAAAATGCCCAGAGTCCTAAAACCAACACAAACAGGTCAGGGAAAAATAGGAGAAAAAAGCAAAACGTTTGGGGATAACCCTGCAAAAAGGGCCATTTCCAACACTATTTCAGCACATGGGAATTTTGAATGCTGCGAGGGAGGTCTGCTGGTCCTCGCAGGCCTCAATCCCAGCATTCATGACTCTTTAATAATCAAATCAGAAGGTTTGTAATTCTTGGTGCAAAGTCCCTTAACAGTGAGAGGGATTTGAGTGTCCCACAAACCACAAAGGAAGAGGCTTGTCCCAGCAAAAATCTCTTTTGAGAATCATTGTAATGTATATTTGCATACATGTATGAGAACATAATTCCACCAAAAGATTAAAAAGACCTTAGTCAATCTCCTGAGCCACTAGACACGCTTATAAAATAAAGACTTTTCACAACATGATCCGAAGCACTGGTACAATCTATGCTGAACACATTTAATTGGAGCCTTGGCAGGGTATAATATTTTTTCATCAACTGAGGTAGCACTAAACCCTCTTGACCCTGAAACCAGTCAGGTTTGATATGTTTTGCTTACCCCATTCTTCCACTAATGTTAAAAGAATAGGCGCAGATTTTGCCTGATACTATCTGTTAGTGGTATTAAAAGATGTGCCTTTAGGTCATCATAACCACTTTTGAAAATAGGCATTACCATACTAAATTTCCATGCCGTGGGAACCGTCTTGGTAAATCAGGAGTGATTTTCAAGCAGGCTTTTTTTTTTATTACAATGAGGTTTTTGAGATATCTTTAGTTAAACATTAAAGGCGTCTTTAGGTCAACTGGAACCGAGCACTTACTCCCTATATAACCTTCGTTCTACAATTTAGTTCATGTTTTTACATGCTGTACAATCTCTTTCACATTTTAGCTTACTAACCCCAAAATTGTATTGAATAACTTCCAACTTTCTGTGTTTTGTTACTACCTATAGCTTTTACAATTTGGGATCAAGCACTAATCTTCGCCAACTTTTTTCTGTACTTTAGCAAGTATCTAAACTCATGTTTATTTTATTTCACTTCTAAAATACTAATGGACTAATTTTTTAATTTCTATCTGTTCTATATCTTCCTTCACTGTATAACTATCTAGAAATGTGTTGGTTAATTGTTCTTACTCCATTAAATAACTTCACTTGCTGAATCTCAATGGCAGCGGATGCGTAAGTCCTTAGCTCCCTACCAGCCACCCATGAATCACACCACTCTGCAACATCCGGAACTGAGAATACCATCATTGGAGGTAGCAGAAGAGTGTCTGAGGCAGGAAGGGAGAAGTGAAATTCTTAGAAACCAGTAGTGTGGGTGGAACAAGCTTCTCGACCTGGGTGAGAATGACCCCCAGGATGGCGCAGGTAACCCATGCTGAAAGGATACATAGGGGACAACCGCATACTGCAGTTTCTGAGGCCGAGAGAGCCTGGTGATACTATTGGCGTGCTCTTGAAGACCTGGTCACTCTAACTCCTAGTGGTGGGAAGGTGTAATCATATTAAGGAATTGTTGCATAATTTCAATCTATTGAACAATCTTGTAGGTAACACGTTTCACTATATAATATATCTCAGCTCTTAAAGTGGAGTTCCACAGATGAGCATGCCATAAATAGCTATAGCAGAGTATGGATTTACTATATTTTTAATGTCAGTTGTCTCTTTGATAGGAGCAAAAATTGTAAGTAATAGCTAATTCCACTTCTTAGATAGCATGTAATTCCAACTATTAAAGTTTATAACGCATTGAATGATTCACTAATTGCATATAATGTAGGAATCTATACTGAACATTCCTGGGCTAGGGGAAAGAAGTCTACAAAGTAGTAATTGAACTGCAACATGAAAATGCTCAAGATGATACAAGGAGAAATTTCCTCTATCCTACTGAATTGTTATAGATCCCTAATTTATAGTGGGTCAGATCATTTAGAGTATACAGCAAACAGTAATTAATAATGGATTATTTTTCATTTGCACTCTGCATTTTCCGCTTGATATCATATAACAGTTTTAAAGGTGCTAACAGGGAATAAAATATGATGTTATGTCTTTTCGCTTAGATCGAATCAAATAGTAAATTTCTTTCATTTTTATTCGGTTAGATTATTGATTTCGAGGCTTCGTTCAATGGCTACTCTATGTGTGGTGAATAGTTTCTGGAGCATTTTTTAAAATAAATGTTTTAAATTAAATGACTTAAACCCTCATTATGAGTTACCGGGTAAGTTTCCAATATATACAGTAACTCCTCTTCCTGCACATATCGCAACTATGACATTTGTGCTTTCATCACTACTGGTACATAATGGGTGCAACAAAAAGAACCCCCCCCATATATTCTGGCAGGCCATACTTGCCGCAGTTTAAAGAAAGGCCCAAAAAATACTGGGATATACAGATTATGATGTGGTAAGCATATAAATCCACGTGTTAGGCACCGTTTTAGGAGAAACGCTCACATTAGGTCTTAATTATCACACCTGATAAAATACCATAATCCAAGGTATCATTGATTTAATACATTACAAATCCAAACAGCCTAATATGGCCTTCAAATTCAAGGGTGGCTCCTCCGCTAAGGCGGAGGAGCGTCAGCCCACTGCTTTAAAGCAGAGCAAAGTAAAAATAAAATGATAATAACGGCCGTCTGTTATTATCATTTTATTTTTACTATTGCAGTTGCACTGCAGAGCAGCCCCATAAATAGGGCGGGGTGGGCCCGCCGCGCCTGACCTCAAGGCCGGAGGTGGAGTGGTGGCTGCACCTAATGTGTGCATGTAGGTTTGACCAGCCGCCTCGGGCCGGCCAAACCGTCATGCGCACTGTACATGTTCTCCACAGGCTGTATTATACAACATTAGTGGAGAACATGCCCGGCCTCAAAGCCTCTGTCTGAGCGCCAAACCACAGTGCTTAGACCAATCACAACGCTGCTTAAGGCAGCTTTGTGATTGGTCAGGGGATTCTGGGAGGCTGGATGCTTCCTGCTGGCTAATTCGCGGTGGCTGCGACGGTGCGACCTCCAGGTAAGATTTCTTTTCTTTTTTTAAATTATTTATTATTTTTAATTCCCTACGCCCCCCTCCCAGCCACCCCCCCAAAACCCATTCGGTAACAGCCGCTACTGTTCAAATTTGCAGAATGATATATAATGTGAGCAATAATACTTAGTTATATTTGCAAAATTACTTTGTTTCGTTAGCACCGTTTTACAATACTTTCTTTGCTCAACTATTCTCTGTCATACCTCAATTTACTGATTATTGCTAAAATAGGTATGTTAATCAAGGTTAATAGGGTTTTAATGAAAACCATGAAAGATCCATTTAATAAAAAGCACTCAAAAGTTTACAAACAATAAAAGGTGTGTCTTGCAAAAAGTCATTTAAAAAAGCCTTTTACATTTTATTAGAAATTTTATTGGAGGCAAAATTAAATTGATAAAGACTAACATAAGGAGTTGGATCTAATTTATTTTCAGAATAATATGGCAAAGGAGTAGATTGTTTTAAAGTTCACATTCCCATAATTTTTACTGCTAATTAAAGTGCACCATCTTGCAGTTCATTTTCTGTTTATTTATTTGTTTTGTTGATGTTCTATTTATTGAACTGCAGTGATGCTGACGCCTATGTCCGTCTGCTGAGCAGAAATAACTATATCCATTCTAGGAACACAGCCAGCAATGCCAAGACATATGATCGTGTTATCGCAGTCTCGAAATACTATAACACAAATCAATCAGATAAAAAACACACATCCTACAACAACATCCTACTGTTAAAAATAGATCCAGCTGTAAATCTCAAAGACTATTTTTAGAGCACTCAAACAAAGTAAAAGGCTGTTTACCTAATGGGCTGATTAAAGTTAGGAAGATGTTGATTAACTTGTTTATGAACATGGACAAAACCCGTAGGACTGCAAGCTGGGGAAGGTGTAAATCGGTTCTTCTTTACAGCTACTAAGGGGCCTATTACGATGGCGGGCGGACATAGTCCGCCCGCCACCGTAACGTGAAACGGGACCGACTGCCAGAGGTGCGGCGGTCCCGCCAAGCCAATTAGGATGCACCCGCCACACTGGCGGGCGCAACCTCGACTTTAACATTGCGGCAGGCGGTGCTGTAAGCAGCACACGCCGCAATGTTAAAGTCCATGTGGCACAGCGCGGTGCCTGCCACCATGGGCATGGCAATGTAGGGGGGTACCATAGGTACCCCCCAAATGCAGCCCCCCACCCCCCCCACCCCCCTGGGGGCCCGCAAAGGGCCCCGATGCAAAACTCCCTATGCCTTTCCATGGCGGCATCGCCGCCATGGAAAGGCAGGTTTTGGCATGCATCCTAATCTGGTGGACGGTGCCTGCTAGGCAGCACCACCATTTTGGGCCCTCTGCACCGTCCGCCAGGCAATCGGTACGATTGCTGGCAGTGGACGGTCTTTGCGTCCGCAGCGGACGCAGTTATGTTCCCACCGCCATCATAATCTGGCGGTGGGAAAATTCCGTTTGATGGCGGAAGGAGCGCCACCGCAGGGCCGGCGGTTGCCACCGCCGGCCCTTTGGTGGCGGTCCTTCCGCAATCCTAATCACCCCCTAAGTCCTAGAAACATGTGCACAGAGATTAATTTCATAGATGTCTACTTGTGTTAGCGTACATTGTGAGCAGAGGTCAGCGTCGGATTGGCCTATGGGGCAATCAGGCAGTGCCAAATGGGCTGGTCTCACAGATCAGTGTGTGGGTGGGTTTTTTGAGCAGTTTGTGGGCCTGTTTTATGGCCTGGTGGGCCGGTTTTCTGCAGTTTATTTCTCTGATATTAAAACAAAGATTGCCTGCAGCAAACACAAATGCATTCAGTCTCCCATGCCTTGCAAAATACTCATGTGTAGCAGAGAGACAAAGGTTCATGTGGACAATGTATAGGATACTTAATACTGACTGTGCACAATGCAGTTACTATTACTATACTATTACTATTACTATATGAATGCTGAAAGAGAAGACCAAAAACACAAACCACAATATAGGGGCCAATTATTGTTAGTGCAAATAGTATATTTGTATTGTAATACAGCTGAAAAAGTGCTCAGTGTCCCAAGTGAACTTAGAACCTATACAACCAGAGTGACAAATTGTAACATACATTGATGTTTCATAATCAACAAAAATGACCATTATACAATACATAATTGTTGTTCATAGCCTTCTAGAACATTAGTGAGGGCTAAGAAAATGGTTTGTTTGATTGCGTGCATAATACTCACACAGCATGTCTTTACAAGTTCAAAACTGGCCTAATTTACAGATGGCCACATTTTTAGTGATCTGGTTTGCTAACTTGGGCTACTTTTATTTCAGTGATCTGGCCTATTTTTTGTCCCAGCCAGATCCTGGCAGAGGTCTACTCATTTTGTTATCTGTACAGAATGTGAACAAGCATACATACCTAATATGGTTCCCCTGTTTTACACTACATTGGTCTAGGTATGTTCCTTGGGCCCATCAGAGTAGTGTCTACAGCAAGACAAGATTGGGACCGACGGGGCGACTTCCATTTCTGGATGACAGATTGGCTTTAGAAGTAAGAAACGTGTGGAGAATCAAGGTGAAAAAATCAAAGAGGGAACAAAGCAAAGATGATTTATTGGACAGAGCAATTGCAGAAGCAGGGTAGAATTGTAACAAAAAATAGACTGCACAAAAATAAAATTGGTCACCATTATTGAAATAGGTAGATAAACAAGCTTTGGCATAGCCAATAGGTCTCGCCTGTGGGCCCTTATAAGTGTTTAGCCATGCAGTACATTAATTAAAGCTAATTCAATTAAAGCTTAATTCCTGAATATATGTACTTCCAACATCCACGTTGTTTTTTTTTTTTGCTAAGACGAATACCTGAGACTACCGCTACAATCCAAACTGCTAAATAAAATTTTAACAAATTGAACTGCATTTATTGCCCAAACAAATAAATAATATTTAAAAATGAACAACAATAAATGGACTCACATGCAGCCCCTCTGTTTTAGAAGTACTAGTGTCTGAGGCAGCAGTCCAATGGGATGACCTGCCAGTTTATTTTATTGGACGCGAAGGGGTTAGCCTACACTTAACATGGCCGAGTTTATACTTAAAAACGAGTCCCCTTGGGTCTAATACACTTCTCATACTAGTGCCCATGCGTTAACACCGGCAGCACCGCAATCCGTAAAGGTATTCACATCCAAGTCACGTTTTTTTTGTTTTGCTAAGACGAACACCAGAGACCACTTGCGACAATCCGATCTGCTTAATAAAATTGTAACAAATCAAACTGCATTTTTTGTCCAAGCAAATAAATAATATTTAAAAAGTACAACAATAAACTGACTCATGTGCAGCCACTCTATTTTAGAAATACTGGTGGCTGAGGCAGCAGCTCATTAGGACGACCCGCTCCATCATTTTATTGGACATGAAGGGGTTACCCTCACTTAACATGGCCAAGCTTATAATTAAACAGCAAAAGCGTGGTCCAGCCTTTCAGAGGAGGCTCAGTGTAACAAGTCACATGCGTTGTTGTGGGACAACACCAAATTTAATAAAAATACCACATGATAAGCACGTTCTTGTAATGGAATGAAAACAAGCAGTAAAAAGCCAGAAAACTAGATAAGCATGGTATTGTGATGCAAAGAAGACTAGAATCTTAAAGCCACAAAGCAGGATATGTCCATTGTGCCCAAGGAAGTGCATTGTTATCATGGCTTGTTGTGCTTAGGGAAGTGTGTTGCTCTCGTGGCTCACAAACGAGCTGTGAAAAGTACCAAAAAAGAATGCTCATAAAGTATCCTAAATAACATGAAGAGTGAGAGCATTCTGCAGCACACATAGAAGAGAAATATGCCTTTCAGAGTTGTTTTAGTGCAGGAAATTGCCCCTCCATTCGCAAAAACAATCCTGTATGCATCAAAGGCACTTTTGCACCATGGTGCAAGGGGGGCTGAGTTGGCGCTAAGCAGCCAAAATGGCGCCAGTGCAGGGACAAAGGCAGGAATGCGCCATATTTTTTTAAATGCAGCGCATCCCTGCCCTTTATCTGTCTCTGCTTTGTTGTGCCCTGCTGGGGTGGGACTATGTACTCCAGCATCACACTTGCTTGTTTGAAGAGGAGGGAGTGTCAAACGCCTCTTTAGCACTTAAAAGCGCTCTTCAAACCCCGCAGCACGGGACGCGAGCAGGGCGCCCCCGAGCATGTGCCTGGGCCAAAATTGGGCCCATCTTACCCAGTCAGAGGCCAAAAGAGGCTGGGCTGTGCCACCCCTCTTGGTCCTGTGGGAGAAGGTACTTCTCTCCTGCATATTCTCTGAGCGCATAAGCAACCGGACCTCCTACCTTTGTGCAGGCTCATCTGCCTTGCCATTACGCTTTGTGCTCAGTGCAAATTTTTCCACCAAAGCAGGTTCCTTTCCCATTGTAAAAGTACACTGCACCCTTGGTATTATTATATCTGCACTAATAAACCACCGGCTTGTTAACTTATGGGCCTCTGTAGGGTCCCTGTTTAAAGAGCATAGGGGGATATTCTCAAGAACGTGCGATAATCATCGCCAAAATAGGTTAACGCAATTTTTCCGTCTATCGCGGGAAAATAACGCTGTGTCAACATCTTATTCTCAACACGGTGGTAACATGCGATAGTTTCCCGATAACGCATCAAATATCCGCGATAAAATTACCGGGACGTCGATTAAACTCTAAAGCCGAACGTGAAAAAAGTGGCGATGGGCCCAACCGCGATAAAAAAATCAGCGATAAGCTGCGCCAGGCCTGCAATTCACACACGTCAGGCGGGAAAAATCACTATAAATGCAGAAAAAAAAACACAAACAAAACCAAAACAACTGAGAAGCACAATAGAGGTAGCCGGAGCAAGTACAGAGGACAACCAGAACCCCACAAGCCCCACGGAGGACCAGCCTGGGACCTCGGGGTCAGGGAAGGGCAAGGAGAAGAAGTAGAGGAAGACGCGGTTCAATTCGCAGGAAAACAGTATCCTGATAAAGGAGGTGATAGAACACCATCAACAACTGTTCGTCACCTCCACTGTGTCATTGGCAACAAAAAATGGAATATGGCAGTCCATCGTGGACAAGGTGAATGCAGTCGGAGTGCTGAGGAGGACAATGGAAGAGCTCAAGAGGCGCTGGAATGATGTGAAGCGCAAAACCAAGCAGAAACTTGGCAACAACCAGAAGGCAGCAATGCAGACTGGAGGTGGGAGTCCAGCACCACAGGAGGAGCTGGATGAGATGGAGGAAATGGTGTCCACAGTCATCAGTGTGGAGACGGTGGCAGGAGTTGGGGGACCGGACACTGCTCAACATGACCTGGCACAACAGCAACAGGGTGAGTAACGACCAGGGACTGGGGGGACGGGAGGAGATGGGCACAATGTCACACATGCACAATTAAGTACAGCACAGTGCACACCCACAATGACTCTGGATCATGTCCCTGATCCCCTTGGCACACTGCAGCACACCTAGAAACAGCAAGTAGGCCCCCGTCGACTATGTGCCCAGAGTGGGCCCTTCCCACACATCACCAATCTCACAACCAACCCATGCACATGTGCCAAACCCAGCAAAGCGGCATGTCTGTGAGCCACACTGACAATGCAAGTGACACTGCATGACGAATAGCATGGTTGCAGTCAATATATCATGACATGTTGCACGCCACGACACTGAGGTGGCTGAGTGTGGACCACATCCGTAAAGGAGCAGGTCACACTCTTGACACATCCACGTGCACAAACAACCCCTGACGTCAACAACACATCTGCAGACAAACCATGCCCCAGAGTCCCAACTCCCACCAAGAGCCCAATTTTCCCAAGTATGCAACATCTCAGCACTGTATAAGCACAGAAGTCAAAGGCACACCGCCTGAAAGGGATAAGGGGCAGCAAAATCAGAGCAGCATGGGTGACTCTCCCAAAATGCAGCACACACACATAACATTCAGAGCACATCAACTTTGACAACAATGTGGTACAAACTGCAACACGTTCACAACAGAACAGAGGACACAACTGGTGCCGCTTGTGTGTAGAAACTGGCCAATCACATTTGGCATAGCAGGGAAATGTGAAATGATAATGTACAAGTACAAACACACATCCGTGATGTTGTCGAAATGTCCACTGTCCCGCATCAAATAGGCAGCTCCTCCCAAACAGTCACAATGTACATTGTCATGCAGTCTGTATGTAAACTTGTACAATGCATCAACATACATGTGAACACAATGTTAAACTGCATCTCCCCTTCACATTGCAGAGGGAGAATCAACACCTCCTGCAGAGCAGACCGAACATCTCTTCACTGATGACGAAGAGGACCTCTACACCTTCGACACCGACGCCCTCCAAGAGCTCATGGACAGCTTCGGCACCTCACCTCCTGGAGCAGGGCAGCCCAGCTGCATCGAGGAGACCTCACCCCCTGCGCAGACCACACAGCAGGAAGCACCCACCACCACGGCTGCCTCCCAGGACCCCCACGAACAACACATGGCCTTCCAACGCTGTGTGTTAGGGTGCCAGGAGAAGATGGCTGATCAGGTGCGGGTGGGGTTCGACCTCATGGCAGCCAAACTAGATGCCATACGTGGGTGTCTAAGTCCCATCAGGGACCACTTACAGTCCCTAACGGACACTCACAGTCCACTCCATGCTCTCCAATGATCCATGGCTGACATCGCTGGAGTCCTGACTCTGAGACAAGGACAACTGTCTAGTCAGAGTGGCTCCAGCGATGTCAGCCGGGAGTTGGGACACATGCCGAGGATCATGGAGAACAGGGAGCGGATACAGGCGGAGAGAATGGCTGCCATGGCTGCACACCAGCGAGATGTAGCTGGGATCTTCCATGCCCTGCAGACCCTCATCATGGCATTGCTGCCACAAGGCCTGGCGCCGATGAATGCTGCTGCTGCTTCTACATCCACATCTCCGCCCCCTGATGTGTCAGTGACACACAGTGTGGCAGACAATCCACCTCTGGCCACTGATGTGTCACTGCCACACCGTGATGCAGACAAAACAACACCACCCACATGTGAGGCACATGAAACATCAGAGGACGAAGATGCGGATGAGTCTGCCTTAGTGGTAAGAAGGAAGCGGTAGCATTCATCTCTGCCATATGGCCTGTTTCTGCTTGGTTCTGCCCTCTGCATCATCACCTTCCACTGTCCCCCAATACACTCTGCGACACTCACCTTGGACCTCGACATGGACTGCCATATTCTGTTTGGTTACCAATGACACAGCAATCAGACTGCGGACGGAACTCTTCCTCTTCCGATGAACTTGTCATTCCCTAAAGGACTCTAGCTGGCCCTCCACGGGGCAACAATGTAAAGTGGGGTTTGCATGGCCCTGTACTGCTCCAGCTTCAACACTCCACTGAATGTGAATAAAACATTCAAATTCACACAGATGTGTCATGTCTATGATCATTCAAGTATGAAAGTATGGATGAATGTAGGGTCAGTGATTCCCCCTTACGTCCATGTTGCTCATGTTGTGGGACTTGAGTCACAGGGTGCAACATTGCCGATTGCGGTTCGGGTGGCGCCGACACTACAACAGAGACACACGCATTAGTTACTTTCTTGTCCAGCCCAGAACTGAACCACGCCCAGAGCCCCGGGCTCATTGTTCACACCCCTACGCTGGACTGGCATACGCCAGCCCAGCCCACTCCGCTTACGCTTACAGGGGGGGGGGGACAAAGCTACATGTCCCAGGTCTTCCCTGTAGTGATCTGCTGATCACTGGTCTAGTTGTCAGCATGCCACAGCCACTCCCTGAGGGCTGGTTTACACCCACACCACACCCATCCAGCACAGGCGTCACAGGACATGTGACCCTGCCAATAAAAGGGGCCTACCACATCACATTCCCCACTGCCGAAGGTGACATGATGGCGTCCGCACCACAAGACTCAATCATAAAGGGTCCATGACTTGTGGCGCACTGGGTTAGTGGCACCCGATGCACTGTGGCTGGCACGTGCCTACTGCCACGGGTCGATGACTTGTGGTGCACAGAGTTGGTGGCACCCGATGCACTGCGGCCGGCACCGGCCTACCGCCATGGGACGATGACTTGCGGTGCACAGAGTTGGTGGCACCCGATGCACTGCTGCCGGTACGGGCCTACCGCCACGGGACGATGACTTGCAGTGCACAGAGTTGGTGGCACCCGATGCACTGTGGCCGGCATGGGCCTACCGCCACGAGACGGTGACTTGCGGTGCACTGAGGTAGGGGCACCTGAAGAGCTGAGCGGGTGTGCAGCCTTCGATGATGCGTAGACCTCGATACGCCGTCCTGCCAATCAAGATTTGATTTGAATTGAGAGCCCTGCTGGACCGCAGTGTACGCCGAAGGCAGCAGTCAGCACACACATGACTCGGCGGTGCGGTGCGGCAGGGTGCGCGGGGGGCCTGTGGCGCGGAATCCAGCGATCGGCTGAGGAGGTTGCACGGCATGTGGTGGGCCCTCTTGGAGACACGCCGGTGGCAGCAGGTGAGCATTGAGGCCTGGGTGCGCAGGGGTGGCCAGTCATCGCTGGGCGGGGGACCGGTCTGGGGACCAGGGCTGGGGTGAAGCAGGCGCACAGGATCACGCAGGCACCACCAGTCACGGCGGCGGCCTCGTGGCTGGGTAGGGGGCGCCGCCCTGGCAGACACGACCCTGCATGCGATGACGAGATGTGCGCGGGTTGGCTTGGGACGTAGCCACCTCGTCTCCAGTGTAAATCTGGCCGTTGAAGGTGGTCGGCCACGTGTGTGTAGGCCTATGGACAGGATATGGCAGACACAGAGACACACGCAGTAGTTACTTTGGTGGCCATCCCGGAACTGAACCACGCCCAGAGCCCCGGGCTATTTATTCACGACATACGCCGGCCAAGGCCACTCGGCTCACGCTTACAGGGGGGGACGACAAAGCTACATGTCCAAGGTCTTCCACACTGCCTGGGAAGTTTGCGACGACATTCGTGAACAGGCCCCGGTGGTCCACTTTTGCCTGCACATTGATAGAATGCGTGTGCTTTCTGTTGCGGTTATTGTGTGCCGTGTCGGCAGGGGGCACAAGTAGTACATGTGTGCAGTCAATTGCCCCCAACACGTGCGGGAAGCCAGCTATGGCGTAGTTCCTTTGCTTGGTCTCCAGCTGTTCCTGCGCAGTGTGGGGGAAGTGAAGGTGCAGGGGTATCAAGCTGATACAAACCGTGATGCTTACAGGTATGATAAATCCTGCATAATAAGACCGTAACAGAAGTTCGTGTGGTCGTAACCTTCCTTTTCTTTCCTAAGGAGGTTACGACCACACGAACTTCTGTTACGGTCTTTTTATGCAGGATTTATCATACCTGTTAGCATTCTGGTTTGTCCAAGTGCAATACACTGTGCCAGATTACGTTTGTGACTATACGGAAGCTTGACCATTGTCACCATTTATCCAACAGGTTTCTGAATACTGACTTTCGGAATATGGAATTGTATTGGGGAGTTCCCGCAGCATATGCAGTTAATTGAATCCACACGTTGCCCTGATGAAGTTCCCCATTGGGAATGGAACGCGTTGGCTGAGCTTTTCGTATTGTTGATTTATGTATTTGTAATAAAGAACTGTTTTTACACTACTGTTGACTACTGGACTTCATGACCTGGCGCACCCCCATTTCAGTGACTACAATCTTGGATCTGGAGCACAGAGGCGTCAAGCAACGGCTGGCGTTGGGGTTGGTTGCGCAGGAACACTACAAATTGGGACTAGCGTGTGGTGTGGATACAGGGGCCCGCCGTTGCTTTTGTGGACATGCTACCAAGACAGGTGTGAGGAACTTTGATAGGGCTGGCTGTGAGACTCCTCCGACTCTGGCAGTTGTTGGTTGGAAGGTACCAGAGGCAAACAGGTGCAGCACAGCCAGCAGCTTTGTCTGCGGAGGGATGTTGGTTCTCCGCTGTGTTGGTACCGTCAGCCTGTGGGCAATGTGGGTCAGGATGCGGAGGATGGTTGTACTTTTGAGCCTGTAGTGGGCAATGGCATCCTCTGGCGTTGAGTGTCTGAGGCTGGTGCATTTTAGGAACGTCCGCTGTCTTCTTCTGTGCTGCCTAGGTGATAGTCAGGGGGGGTGGTCCGGGGGGGTCCTGGGGGTGCTTGCGGTGGGTGTTGTGGCCCTCTTGGGTCTCCAAGCTGCATGATCATTGGCTCCATGGCATCTGTTGGTCTTCAGATGTGGCTCTGGGCTGGGCTCCCTTTCTACTGCAGGTTGTCGTCCTGCTTAGCACCAGTAATAGGCAGGTGTTAAATCCCTGCTGCTAACGCGCCTTATCGCCTGTTTTTGGATCGCTTCGCCGATCTGGCTGGTCGTTGAGAATATCGCGAAGTGGTGTTTTCGTGTGATTTTGCACTGGAACGCCTACTCTGCATATCATTAGTTAGTTGTCGCTCTCATCCGTGGCGATGTTTTTTGCGGCAGCTATCGCTAGAAAACTGGCGATATCAGCAGTTTGCACCAGCTTGAGAATAGGGCGAAAAATCTATCGCCACTTTTGTGGCGCTAAAGTGCCGATAAATCGTCGATGAGTCCTTGAGAATATGCCCCATAGTCTTTGTGCATACAAATGGGAAACGGCAGGGAAAACCAAAAATTAAGCTAAGCAAGCTGCAGAAAACGATATTCTAGACGATATTGAGGTGCTGATCAAGGAGGTGGAGGGTTTGCTGTCCGAGAAAGACGTTGAGGGCAGCCGCGGCCCATGCAGGTAAGAGCGGTGGGGCTGGGCTGAGGGGGGATTCAACAGATGACCATGAGTGAAAATTAAATAAATAATTAATTTTCCCTCGTCTTCGTCTGTCGAAATTCCCCCCATCCAACCCCACCGCCCCACCGCTCCTACCTGCACAGGCCGCAGCTGGTTGAGGGACCAATTAAGATGACCAAACCAAAGAACCCAGATATAAAATCATATCTAATAAAACCATCCCACATCATGAGTAAGCCGTACGCACCTGGGTCGCCTTCTCAAGAAACAATACTGGGGCATCCCCAACTAACCTACTAGAGACGGCAGCTACATGCACTGTGCCAGTATTTACAAAACAGCAAGTTTATGGTAAATGTGGAATGCAGGAATAGATTTTCAGCCTTGCACCCACATTTGGACATATGCCCCCCTCGTGACTTGGTGCTAAGAGATCCAGATTCCTCTTTAAGCCACTCCCTAGTGAGAGACATAAATGTACTGCAATCAATAGCCTTGAGGAAGGAGTTAAGCGAGTTAAGGAGACCCATCACAAATCACCCCCAGTTAACAGCGTTAAGGGAAGAGATAGCTGAGCTTAGGAGAACTGTTACTCTCCTCACACAAACACTATCACAGAAAGTGGACAATTTGGCTACTCTAGTGTGAGCTTTAAGTAGCAGGGGGGCTCTTGATACACCCAAAACCCCTAACTCCAACACAATAGAAAATGCACCACACATCCCCAGCCTCCAAAAGGACTGGCATAATGCCACAGGAGCTGCACTCCCCTTGTCTCTGTGTCCTTAGCCCAATACATCTATGGTTTCTAGAGCAAGTCAAGAAATAATGCAGCATTTCTCGAGAGGAGATCTAAGGAGGCGGGCGGATTACTTCCAGAAGTATTTGGGGACTGTGCATTTGGGACCCAAAAGCCATCTTCTGGTTACTTCAATAGGATGGGAGGGAAGTGCTCCAAGCTCTCAATTACCATGCGGAGGTGGGGAATGTAGGCAGCCTCACGCCCAGTGCAAGAGAAGTGATAGAGCACACCTGGGTGACAAAATTTTTTTGACTGATGTTCTCAAGCTCAGCCCAGGGGCAATAGTAGATAAGACTATTCACTGGCTGCGTAAAGTATGCTACTGTAGGTCAGTAATTAGAGAAAACATTATTACAGCCAGGAGCTATACTAACAAATGTGACAGACTTGACTACAAGCAATAGGATTAATGAAGGACTGCTAGCACTGCAGCACAGAGCCCCACTATCTGATGCTACGAAGATTTGTATCAACTAAAAGCTCTATCAACTACTCCCTGTGTGACTCATAAAGGACCCAAATCTTCCAGAATGGCTAGTGAACTGAGGGCAGGCAATATGCGATCTACCAAGTTGTCTGACATTGATTGACTCTCACAGGAACCATCTTTAATGGCCTGCTGTAGCCACTCTATAATACCACTTGTTTTAGAGAAGAATTTGGGGGGGGGGGTCAGTACCAGCTTATCACTCAGATTCACCTGGGCCCCAGGGCCTCTGTGAATTGTGAAGTGTACGTGCCCCCTTCGGTTTCATTCAGAACACACAAAGAGGGCGAGTGGAGATTTAAAGACCAGGAGGAGTTGACTCCGCAAAACTTAATATGGGGTATTCCCTTTTCAGGACAAATTCCCTGACCCACCAGAGGTGGCATGCTTCATCATAGGGAACCTCCTCACACCGTCATGCCTAGTCACAGTGTGTGCTACAACTCCCTCACTAAAGGGAGGAGCTCAGGGATGTTTTCAGAGGTATAATAAATACCTTACTAATGAGCATGAAGTGGTGAGGAAACAGCAGAGCGTGAGTGAAGGGTGTGGGATTTAAAACTGGCTATAAGCTAAGCTATACAATTTATTCATGCGTCCTTGGGTCAGAGTTAAAAACAAGCAGAGGGCCAGACGGGCGTAGCTACGTCCGCTGGCTCTTTCCAAAAGTGTAGGTCATCCTCCTTAGAGGTGTTGCAGCATTCTTCAGGACCTATATAGCGAATGCTTCTGCTTAAATGCTCAAGCAATATAACAGAAATTGTGTCAAAAAATGCAAAAATACAAAACCAGTGGTCCAAATATTAGTTAAGAGTAGAATTTCAATGGTAGTTTCCTGCTATTGTAGGGATTAATGCCTCAACTTGGGCCCTGGTGTGTGGATCAGTGTATATTCTCCCCAGCTGTGTCTCTATGCGTACGGGCAAAACATGCCGAGTCGTCCTCATTAGTAAGGTACTTATCGTACCTCTGAAAACATCCCTGAGCTCCTCCCTTTAGTGAGGGGTTTGTAGCCCACACCATGACTAGGCATCACGGTGTGAGTAGGTTCCCTATGATGAAGCATGTCACCTCTGGTCGGTGAGGGAATTCGTCCTGAAAAGGGAATACCCCATATGATTGAGTGACACCAATTCTCTTTCCTCTTTTTTTAACTTTACTTCACTTTTTCTATGAGACCCAGGCGTTCAGTGTGTGGTTAATAAAACCTTCGGTTTCATGCCAGCATTCGACCGTTACATCCTTAGTCAAGGAACCTGACACTATAGCCAACTTTTTGTCATGGAACGAGGTGGGGCTGTGAGCTAAATTAGATGATCCTGAATGGGGGAGTTTATTGATACCCATCAGATAATTTTACTTCAAGAAACATGGGCCGCAAAGCCTATTAATAGATTAGGCTACCTTCCATCCTTTGCAATGCTGCACCAGCAGACCCTCAGGTGGTCTACTAATTTGGCACAAAAATTGAAATAACTTTAGGGTTAATTCCCTAGACTTAGAGTCTAAGGACATCCTGGGGATTCACCTTACTTTCCACAGATCTGCTGTATTGCTAGAGCACTTGGTGCTGGTAAACATTTATGTACGGTCAGTCCAGGCCTATGTAGAATCAACTACTGCACACATCCTACAAGCCTCTCTAGAAGATGCAATCCAAAACTCTTGGCCTGTGGTAACAGCGGGTGACTTCAACATCAAATTTGAACCACTAGACTTCCTTTCCACTCTAATGATTCAGGAGGACGAGGATTGGGGTATCCCTGAACTCATTAGCAAATCAGCTATAAAATGGCCCAAAGTGGCCAGTCAAGTCTTTCACCTTTGCTTAGACCATGACATGAGAGCTGCAAATAGGACAAACCAGGTCTGATTATAATTTGCTACCCACATTTAAAAGAGGGTCGTATACGAACCATCTAGATTATATATTGCTTGACTTAAGACTTTGATGCCATATGGAATATATGAATGTCATAATCGGAATGGATAGTATTCTGTAAGCCAACTAGAGTCTCTTGTTAATACTTTTCCAACTCTGCTAGCTGTAACAAATAAACTGCAGGAGCATCAAATAGATAAGCATCAATAATGACACCAATACTAAGGCGAAAATGTATCAACCACTTGTTGACCTCTTCGGTTCCTACAATGATAATCTGTCCCCATCGGGGTTTAGTAACAAACACACTAAACTATTTGATGCACTTAAAGACTATTTTAGGAAGTACTCGAAGAAGCCACAAGTAAGTGTCACTAGATGTCCCTGGTTCACCAAAGAGTGTAGGGATGCAAAAGGAATATTGATTAAGGCTATAAAGGAGGGGTCACATCTGGGTAGAGCATGAGCCAGGAAGGATTACAAGCAAACTTTGATTAATAACCAGTGGGAGATTGAGCAGTGGCCACAATTGTTAGAGGCCCTTAAGAAACGTGATCATAAGGCCTTCTGGAAAATCATTGCAACAGGCAAGAATTGTGGGTACACCTGTCCTACAGTATTTGTCCCAGAGAGCTGTTGGATCAATCACTTTGAAGCATTATATAGCGAGAAGGTCAGCACAAATCTAAGCCCCTGTACACGGGAGGATGCTAACTTGGGTTCCTTTGTTCAGGAAGGTGTCATGGATCCTTGAACCCTTACTGTTTCTGCTACACCTACAACTCACCCACTTGTATTTTCATTGGAGGAAACTAAAGTGGCCCTTTCACACATGAAGAGAGAAAAAGTCTCCAGCCGTGACAGTATCCCAGTCAACTTATTCCTTTCTGAACCAGATATCTGGGTGCCATCTCTAAATATGCTCTGTACCACACAGTAGCTAAGGTGAAGCAAATTCCATAATCATGGCGGGGTGCTACTATTGCCTTAAGATACTCCTGCCTTCTATAGGCTGATCAGCCGAATTGATGCCACCCAGAAAGGTTTCTGTAGGAAAGTCCTAGTTTGTCTTCAGGAGTTGATGGAAGATCAGGTACTGTCGCATCTTTAGACAGGTTTTCATAAGAACACAGGCATGACCGATCAAATATTTTGCTTCATGACCATCTGCTGAAAGTATGTAACCATCAGCAAGGAACATCTGTATGTAGCATATATAGACATGAGGGCTGTCTTTGGCACTGTGCTGAGACACACCTTCTGGAAGGTACTGGCCCAAATGGGGATTCCTCATGATCTTCTCAATCTCCTTATTAGACTACATGCAGGTGCAGATGCTCAGGTCTGATGGAACGAGCAGGGTGATCTAACCCAAACAAAATCCCATTTAGGGGGGCGTGAGGCAGGTCTGCATCTTGGCTCCCATGCTGTTCTCCCTGTTCATGAATGGCATGGTGTATGCGCTGAGCAACTGTTTGCATGACGCTCCATAGATAGGCAGCACCCACACCCCGTACTACTTTTTGTCAATGACACCTTGCTGCTTACTTGGACTCCTACGGTTCTCCAGGAACTATTACATTGTTTTGTGTACTTTTGTTAACTGAGGGGCCTAGAGATGGATGCCAACAAATCCAAGCTGATGGCCATCAATCTTCACCACTCTTTTAGTAACAAGCTGAATATGAAAGACTTAAGCATCTCCCAGAACAGGAGTTTTGAGAATTTGGGAGTTAGGCTCATGGACAAACTTTCCTGGCATCAACAGGTCCTGAAAAGTAATTCTAGCCTATCCCACAGATCAGCAGCCATTATTAGGAGACATTAATCTTCGACCAGTAGGGTGGTGTTGCCAGTTCTTGAAGTGTAGAGAGCTGCAGCCCTAGGATGCGCATTCCATGGAGCTGAAATCTGGGGTGCATGCGACACCTCACAACTTTGCATCACGGAAAATAAATGTGTTAGAGCTTTTCTGAATGTCCAGGGAGCACTTCATTATTACCTCTAAGATGGGACTTGAATCGCAACTGGATTGATCACATTGCCCCTCTAAAAGTCTTGATATACTGGATATGAATATGGACCAACCAGGATCTGGCCCCGTACAGAGCTGCCTTACAGGAATTAATCCATGTGGACAAGCGCTGTAGTACTCCGTGGCTCAAAGCCGTAAATTCCTTGTGTAGTGAGCTGAAGCTTCTTGATGTGTGAGGAAACCCTAGCAAGATGAGGAGCAACATAGCCAAGCGGGTTAAGGAAGCCTATTGGAACTTTACACTGAAGAAAGTCTGGCGAGAGGCCAGGCCTAATGGAGATATTTCTAAACCACAAATGTTCTCCTGGATTTGAATTATTTTTGGAAAGAATCACACCCCCTGTGGCGTAGTCCCTTTATACGCGCTTTTGAGTGGGTTCTTTATCACTCAAGTCTTTTACATTGAAGGGGGATAAGGAGGAGGAAGCAGTGGGTGATTGCCCTTTTTGCCCTAGCATATTGGAAACTCACTTTTTTCTGTTTTTTTTTTTGTGTAGCATTTATTTTTATTAGCATGAATTAAGTACTGAAAAAAACAGCAAATACAGTGACATGCAAGTTCAACATGGACCCATATTGACTTGCAAATGTTGATTGTGATACATGCACCAGTGTGTGATTGCAACACATGTCTATTGTGAGCAGCCCTGCAGCCTGAAGCCATGCCGGTGTCCAGTGCCAGCCCTGAAGGAGCTTAAAAAGACTGAGCTTCATCTGTGCCTCCCAGAATCCCTGTTCCTGGGCCTCCAAAAGTTCTGCCCAATCCTCCTCATCATATTACACCTGCAGGCGAGTCTGCCAGGTCGTCCAGAGGCTAGCCAATTGTGGCTGACAATAAAGGTGGCGAATCAGGAGATCATAGAATCCGGACATCACGTCTTTGAACTGACCCCAAGTATTAAAGTAAGAGATCACTGGGAAACAAGGGATGATCCAGGTTTGGGGACCCAGTTTATTTATCAGGCAATGATGTAGTTGTGTATTGTGCCACTGTTGAGTATGCAACAGGCTGAATTCGTCTCGTAGCATCTCAAAGGACTTGAGTTTGTCACCGGAGACAGGTGTGTAAGAGTCAGGATCCCAGCTCTGCGCCAGGGGCCCCAATCAAGCATGCCCCCCCCCATGCGGACACCAGTATTGTTCCAGAGGGGGGCTTTGTCATGGAGATGCACGTCAAACGAACAGAGCTTGTGAGCTCACATCAAGGTGGCGTACATGACTTTCAGCACGGGGTGGAGGACCCAGTGATGGAGCAAGGACTCACAATGAGACTTGCTCGTAAGCAATCTTCTCACAGTATTAATTAATTTGTACTAGAACCTTGTAACGTCTTTATTAATAAGTGCATACACAACATTTTTTTTATCCAGATGATGCTTGCCTATGTGTTTTCCACTAATAAGTAATCCTTGTCTAATCCAAAATGGCCGCTAAAGCGCGGGAACTCAATTGCGCATGTGTCAACCATATCACGTGGTATGACGTCTTTCTTTGCTTGGAAGGAATCTTTTGCTTCTGCACAGTGTATGCTAAAATGGCTGCTTTATTTTCTCACATGCTAAAGCTTTCGTGTTGCTGCAATTAATAATGTGGTATTCTAACGCTATTAATGCGGGAAAGATTTTATAATTAAATGGGAATAGAGTAGAAGTAGGGGGTATACAGTGAAAACATTTATTTTTGATTTTAATATGTTTCTTCTTTGATTTCTATTAGTTCGTAAAATGGGCCTGGGTTAACTGAACAGCAGCTCGAGAGCCATGTGACCTGCGCATGCGCTCTGAAACTAACAAGACAAAGCGATGAAGTCAACTTGGAAGATGTCCAAGGACATGACCCGCTGATCACCTTCACTGTACATCTGAGATGTCCTACCAATTGAAACATTTTGTATACACTTTATATTAAAATTTGTCGTGAGACGGGTGGGAAATAAAGCAAATGTATTCATTGTGAGGGGCGGTATTTTAAAACAATGGGCTTAAAGAAATCGAACTAAATTGTCATGGTGTGATGATCAACCCCCCTGCCTTTGTCCAATCAGAAGTAGTGGGCCCATAATTTTTAAACATTAATGGGAGGTACCTGGGTGTAGTAGGGTATAATAGATATAGAATTAGCTAATTAGTTAGCGTTGAGGCTGACAGCTTTGAGGACCACAGAACGAGCTGATCGATTGCATACTGAACCGCTGTCCAAAGAGGTCCTGAGGTGGGGGCGGCGGATTCCATTAGAACGAAGACACGGAAAAATCGAGGAGGAACGAAGTGCCAGAGAGGGGAAAAGACGCAGGCGTCGTTGGTAGAGAGGTCACCTATCCTGTCCTGAACCTGGACCGGAGGTCTTTGGTCTTCATCTTTCTTGGGACCCTTTTCCAACTCCTTGGCCAAGGGGTTTGGTTCTCACACTTTTAGGTAACTATAAAGCGTAATCTTTAGTTTGTACTGCTGTCTCTATCTTCTCCATTCTGAGGGACCGTCATTTGTGATTAATAGGTGATATTATAGTGTACTTCCTCCTTGATATGTGATTAAGTGCCGTGTGGCTTGTATATTACTCTGCTAAAATATTTAGATAAACATTTTAAAATTTCCTGAGTCAGTGGTTATTTCAGGTGTTTTATGAAATTGTTTTTGTATGATCTCATTTTATCCCCAATTATCAAAGGTCCATTGGTAAGTCATTACTCTTCAATCAGAAAAGGTAATTGGTAGCAGGGATTTTGATAAAGAGTACAACTGATTCCTACCAGCGGTGATTATTAGTTAGCGTGAATGAATGGGCCCAGGTGAGTATTTTGTGTATGAATGCTTGTTGCTAGTAACCCGCTGGATCAGTTTTCTGGTTATCAGAGGATGGTTACACTTTGTTAATTGGGTAATGAGAATTTTATTTTTATGAACTAACATCCGTTTGTTTAAAAGTTTTGTTTTATGTTGTCTAGAATCCCCGGGGAAATTGAACGGCGGATGGTAAGTGGAAGCCATACTGCAGTGAGGTTATCTGTCAGGCAGAAATAGTACTGAAAAGTTAAGCAGGGCTATCAGTACTTGTTAGGGACTCTGTGCGTGTGAGTGACAGCAAAGGAATACGCTGGTGAAAATTTGATGTTATATCAACATTGAAGAAGAAGCAGGTATTTCCGAAGCTTATGTGTAGAGTAAACGGAAGGGTTTTACTCGTAGTGTATGTTTAGTAAACGGAAAGGTTTTACTAAGTGTGAGAAAAACTATCTTTTCCAATTTAGAGAAACTGGCACGATAGAGAATGTTTTATGTTGTTACTGAATTTTAATAAGAAGCGTAGAGAAAATAAAGTTTTGCGTACGATTTTGTAAAGGGAGGGTCAGCTGTCGGCGTAGAAGCTGACGTCACAAACGCCGCGCTGGGATTGGTCGACACAGCGGGCGTGGGGCGAGCCTGTAAAGGAGGAGTCAGTAGTTAGGAGTAATACTGACGTCACAGGTGTCGCGCTGGGATTGGTTGAAACAGCGAGGGACAGAGAAGCGCAGATTGTAAAGGAGGGGTCATCAGACAGACGTCATAGAAAAGCCGCGCTAGGATTGGCCCAAAACAAATGTTAGCTGGAATTTGATTGGTTGTCAGCATAGATGTCAAAATCTTAGTGGACAGTGTAGATTATATGTGGAACGTGATCCGTCCAGACAGGAGATTTTTAGGTTTTGCAGAATATAATTCAATAAACAGATATTTACTCAAAATGTACGGAGAAAAGAGAAAAATGTCATTCTTACAAAAGATTAAGAACTATTTTAAGAAGGATAAGCCAATCAAAACTAGGGAAGGAATTATTATTCCACCAGCAAAAACGCCTGCCTCATTTATGATGATGGATAGGGGTTATCATACTTGTGTATGGTTAGAAAATTGGATAGAATATACAAAAGATGACGGAATATTAGCTTTCCCAGAGAATGGTACTTTCAATGGGAGAATTCTTCAAAATTTAAGAATAAGAATGAATGAATTAGAACCCAGACCAAGATTAACGCAATACGAAGCCCTAGAAGAATGGGAAACAGAGGCATTTGAACGTGATAGACCCAGAAGCAATAGGGGTTATAGGGATTTTACCCTAGACACCAAAATGAGACACGAGAAAGTCAGATGAAACAGTGGAGACGAGCGATGCTTACCGAGGGTTTGTAACCAGTATTCATGGCAGATGAGCCATTAGGGAGCAAATGCAAAGAAAAAACAAAACACATGACAGGGTTTGGAGAATCCGAAGATGAATTTATGGAAGAAATATTAAAGAATCTTCCACCATACCAAGAAGGGCTGGGTGGATGTTCCCCAAGTGCACCAATTTTGAGAACACCATTGGAACTATTGTTCGTATGAAGGAGTATAACAAGAAATGTAAAGATATTCCATGAAAGTTAACGGCTTTGGCCTCAGAAATGGGAATTGAAATAAGAAAGTCAAAAGTACTACAGAAACCATATAGAGCAGACTTTACTGACAAAGATTTAGAAAATATGAATACATCTGGTAGGAAATTACAAGTGAAAGAATTAATGTCAGTATTACAGAAATGGGGAGAACTGGATAAATGGAAAACTAGATGGACAAAGAAAAAGGAAGAGGCACGTTTCAGTAGAACAACTTCCGAATATTTACTGAAGGAAACAGGAAAAGTAGAACTGATGTACCCGATGCGGGAGGTTTCAGGAGGAGGTTATGTTCATGTCCCATGGAGCAGGCAAGACATTTTGTCATTTACGAATGATTTTCCAAAGTTGAGAGAAAAACCAATTGAATGGTACAAGCAGGTTGAGAGGTTTGTGAAAGTTTCAAAGGTATTGTTAAAAGACTTAGATGGTTTGTTTGACATAGTGGTACCTGCCGATTTATGGACAGATTGTAAAATTACAATCGACTGGCCTAGTGAAGAGTATCCTAGAGATTCAAAGACAGGTGCCCCATCAAATGATGTGATGAAAAAGTATCACCAGGTAATAACTTATTTGAAAGGGAAAATACCACCAAAAGAAACAGATTGGGTGAAAATAGACAGGACTACCCAAGAGGCAAATTAATCGGTACATGCCTACTACGAACGTCTATTACAGGTGTTCAAACAGTACCGCGGTTTTGAAGATATTGGAGACAAAAATATGAGTCAGTTTGTCTATAGATTTGTTTATGGTCTAAAACCAGATATTTGTCAGATGATTAAGCAACACATGTTATGTTGGCAGGGAAAACCTATCGATGAAATTTTGAAATATGCTAAATATTGTGGAGATGATATTGAAGACAGACACAAGAAAATACAAGAAAAAGTGATGTGGGCTCAAGTGAAAATGGCTGAGCGACAAGGAATTAATTTGGATAATCAAACAGATAGTCAGGGAAAAGAATCTGGAACGAATGGTGACACAGGGAATGGTGGAAAAATGAGAGGACGAATGAGTAGAGAAGAGGCTAAAAAAAAATTTCCTTGTCATGGATGTGGAAAGTTGGGACATTGGAAGAACGAATGTAAAAAGATTCAAAATAATAATGGCCCAAATCATAATTTAAATCCACAGATTCAGAATGACTCACAGCAGGGTGTAAATCCTCAGAGTCAGTTGCCACCTGCCCCTATACAGGGTAATGTAAGCAGAGCAAAGCACGGTACAGACGTCGGATATCAAGGAGGAAGTGGTAAGAATGAATATGTAACTTCACAGTTTCTTTTACAGGATGATTTTAATCCATATAATTATCAATGACGGTGCCTAAGAGAGGGGGAGAAGGAGTGCGTACTTGGCACATCCTTTCCGGTAGATCAGTCAGGTCCATATGTTGAAGGGAAAGTAAGAGGTAATGATATCACTTTTCTTTTGGACACTGGTGCTACCCGTTCTACTGTGAGAACAGCAGACATCCCAGACCTCCCTCTCTCTGGAGAAGCTATCCAAGTTGTAGGTGTAGCAAATCAAAAAATCAGAACACCCCTTACTGAGCCCATGGAAGTAAGAATAGGAAACTTCCGAGAAATGCACCAATTTGTGGTGTGTGATTCCAGTCCAGTAAATTTACTGGGCAGAGATTTACTGTGCAAAATGAATTGCACTATTTTTTGCACACCGGATGGTGTTGCAATACAGACCCCGGATGAAGATCATGTTTATAAGTTCATGATAGCCAAGCAAGGTACGGAAGTAGATGAGATGTTCTCCTTGATAACCAAAGATGAATTACCAGAAGAATTAAGAACTACAGTGAGCTCTAAGGTATAGGATTTTACTAGGAAAGAAGTAGGACTTATGGCAAAAATAGACCCAGTAAAGATCACTGTAAAAGAAGGCGCAATTTTCCCAAATACCAGACAGTACAAAATGAGTGCAGAAGTAAAAGCAGGAGTTACTGAGGAAATTGGCAGAATGGTGAAACAAGGCATACTAAAAGAAGTTCTGAGTAGTCCTTGTAGTTCGCCAATTATGGGTTTGAAAAAGCCTAGTGGAAAATATAGGATCGTTCAGGATTTGCGGAAAATTAATAAAATTGTGGTACCTTGTTGTCCTATAGTACCAAATCCTGCAGTGATCCTATACCAGATACCATGGGATGCAGAATGGTTTACCGTGATTGATCTGTGCCAAGCATTTTTCTCAGTACCATTGCATCCAGATAGCCAATATCTGCTTTCGTTTAAATTCGAAAACCATGTCTATGTGTGGAATCGTGTTCCTCAAGGGTACACAGAAAGTCCCTCAATTTTTAATCAAATACTGAAAAAGTGTCTAGAAAAATTAGTACTGCCCAGGAACTCAGTCTTGGTACAGTACATAGACAACTTGTTGGTCGCATCAAGAACACATGATGATTGTGTCGCAGATTCAATTGCATTACTCAACCATTTGGCTGAGGAAGGACACAAAGTGTCACCTGAGAAGTTACAATTCTGTACAACGGCAGTTAAATATTTGGGACACCAAATTGAAAGAGGGAAAAGAAGAATAACGTCTGAAAGAATAAAAATAATCAAGCAAATGAAAATACCAGTAACACAAAGAGAAGTGAGAATGTTTCTTGGAATAGTAGGACACTGTTGACAATGGATTATAGGGTTTTCACTACTAGCAAAGCCTTTAATTCAGCTAACCAAAAAGAAAGCAAAAGATCCAGTTGAATGGGATGATGAAAGTGCCGGTGCATTTGTAAAATTAAGAAATGCTTTGTGTGAGGCACCTGCCTTGGGCATGCCTGACTATACAAAAGAATTCACACTGTTTTGCTATGAAAGAGAAAATTGTGCACTTTCAGTGCTAACCCAAAGACATGGACTAGACAAGCGTCCTATAGCATATTTTTCTGCTACATTGGACCCAGTGGCTGCAGCATTGCCAGGCTGTTTAAAAGCAGTTGCTGCTACTTGTATGAGCATTGAACAAAGTGAGTCAATAGTAATGGGATATCCTGTTAAAGTGTTTGTCCCACATGCAGTTGTGATCCTGTTGACAAGAACTAGAACTCAGCATCTCACCCCTAGTCGGATGACAAGATATGAGCGAATAATTCTAGGAGCTGAAAATGTGACCATAGCTAGGTGCACAGTTGTAAATCCTGCTACATTATTGCCAGATCCATATTGTGAAGAAGTTAAGGACGATCCAGAACATGACTGTTTACAGGTCACAGAGTTGTGTACAAAACCGCGTCCTGACATACAGGAAATGCCCCTGAAGAACCCAGACAGGGAGTTGTTTGTGGACGGCTCATGCCTAAGACATGAGGATGGCAAATTGAGTGCAGCCTATGCTGTATGTGAACTTTCTGGAATAGTCGAAGCATCCTATTTACCAGGAGTCAAATCTGCACAAGTAGCTGAATTAATTGCTTTGATCAAAGCATCCAAAATTGGGAAAAATCTAAAAGTAACCATATTTACGGACAGTCACTATGGGTACGGGGTTGTGCATGATTTTGGCCAACTGTGGATGCAGAGGGATTTCATGACTTCTTCAGGATCCCCAATCAAAAATGGGCAGTTTGTAAAGGAATTATTGGAGGCAATACAATCAGCAAAAGAATTGGCAGTGGTGAAATGTGCCGCACACCAGTCAGGAGATGACTGGGTGGTAGCTGGTAACAGATACGCAGACCTAATTGCTTAACACTGTGCCAGAAATAGATTGGCAGTAAACAGAAAAGTCGAAAGGATGGGAATCAGCTGCCAACTTATGCTATGTTCAACACCTGAAACATGGAATGATGTGAAACGATTGCAGGATGATGCTGAGGAGAGTGAAAGAGATGTTTGGATAAAAATAGGGTGTAGACGAAGAACAGATGATGACGTATGGGTTTATTCAGATGGCAGACCAGTCATGCCTGATTGCCTGATCTCACAAATGGCCAGAATGTATCACGGAGACACACATGTAGGGAGAGATGCCATGATTAGACTTTTTAGACAAAGATGGTACAATCCAAAGTTTAGGGCTGCAGCAGAGAGTCTTTGCCAGAGGTGTTTAACTTGCCAAATGAATAATCCAGGAAGGAGAACAGTAATTGGTTTGGGTAAAATTGGGAAGGCTGAGGGTCCCTTTGTGAGATTGTAGTTAGATTTCATTCAGTTACCACCATGTAACTGTTGTTACGAGAACTCATTCCTCTGTTCGGTTTCCCAGTAACTTTGGAATCAGATAGAGGGAGTCACTTCAATAACGATGTAATTCGAATAATCTGTGAAGCATTTAAAATGTAACAAAAATTGCACTGTGCGTACCGCCCAGAGGCTTCTGGAGTGGTTGAACAAATGAATGGCACAATAAAATCAAGATTGTCAAAGGTGTGTGCATCTACATCGTTAGATTGGCCAGATGCATTGTCTCTTGTTTTAATGGGACTCAGAAGCATTCCTGATAGAAATACAGGATTGAGTCCACATGAAATCATCATGGGAAGAGCAATGAGACAAGCACATGTACCTGGAAATAAACTGCTGAACATAACTGATGATATGGTTCTAGATTATTGCAAAGCATTGGCTGACCTAGTGCGTTCCGTCTCTCACCAGGTTGGAGAAGACGCAGTTTCCAGGCAGCCTGAACAAGAGCATGATCTGAACACCGGAGACTGGGTGGTAGTGAAGCATCACACCAGAGAAACGTGTTTATCACCCAGGTGGGGCGAACCTTGTCAGGTTATATTGGTTACAAACACAGCAGTGAAATGTGCAGGATTGCCTAATTGGATTCATGTAAGCCACACCAAAAGGGTGCCAGCTCCTGAAGGAAAGGATCCTCAGTCAGCATCAATAGCTGAGGAAGCTGAAGGTTGGCCAGCTGAAGAATCCCAAGTGATAGATTCGGAAGAAACTGAAGAAGAACAACCGAGCACAAGTCAGGACTGGATGCCTGTGGTTGATATACCAGAAGTTTTCATTAAAACAAGAAGTAGAGCTAGATTAGAGGAAATTAGTGAGGACCAGATAGGTAAAGAAGAAGCAGCTCAGGATAGGGAGAATGAAACAATAAAAGAACCTGAGCAGGCCCAGATAGGGAAAGGAAATTTGGCTCAAATTGACAACGAAACAACAAAGTTTGATCAGGGACTGACAGGTTCAGAATAACGCGGTCAGGCTGCAGAAGTACAAAGTGCAATAAGCCCTGATCAGAACCAGTTAGAACAAGAAAAACACGTTCAGGGAGAAGAAAACGAAGAAAACATAGAGCAAGAAAGCATCAAGCACAAAAAGGTAAATCCTGAACAGGGTCAGTTAGTAGAAACTCACACTCAGGCAACTGAAGAAACAACAACAAGACCTGAACAAGAGCAGATAGAAGAGAAAACTGAAATCGAGGAAAATCAATTTGTGCCACATCTTGAAAATAAAAGAGTTTCTGGAAAAGACTCAGAAGGTGAAGATACAGTGCAAACAAAGAAAGTCAGAAAAGGTGATCATTGGCATTGTGTCATTAAAAGAGTAAAATACCATATAGAAACCCGAAGTGAAGATCCAGAACAAGTATATGAAGTAACAAGCTTATCTGGACAAACAAGTGGAACTGAAAAACGAAAAAGCAAAAGATTGAAACTTGTGAACAATAAGTTTAAAGGTCCTGATTGGACTTATATAATCCTTGAAGACTACGAGAGTTCAGAGTCAAGTGAAAGTGGTGACTAAAGAACAAGTGCAGAACTGACTTATAAAAAGAAGTGAAACCACCTTGATAAATTAAAGTCTTGAAAGAAAAAGAAAAGAAGAAAAATCTTCTTTTGTCAAAAATGGCTGACGACAGAGTTTCTGGGAGACCGAAACAGAAATGTTGTAAAAGATGCTGTGCTATATGCATATGTAGTCTGGTAGTGGTGCTTATAGTGTGGTTAGTCGTGATTGTAGCAATTCCTTACCTTATGATAATGGACAAAAAGATTAACAAGGAAACAAAGGGAAGGATAGATAACTTGAAAGGTGATAGAGTAAAAATAGAAGCAGAAGATGAACCAGAGTTTCATCACGTGGTAACAGATAATGATACTAGTTTAAATGTTTTCACTAAATTATTGTTTCAGTACGTAGATACAATGGAAGTTAGTGACTGTTATGTCTATATGAAGTTACCTGAATCAGTAGCAGAAGGTTTAACATATCATCATTTGCCTTTAATTTATGGCATATCATGTAGTGTACTAACTAGTTTATTTTATAGAACAGGGAAACTTCAGTATTATTATTCAAATATAGATGTGATATTTTCAGAGGTTCCAATTCGATAGAATCTGAACCCAGTGCTTAGTAGTCAAGATGCACAATTTATGGGAGAATTTTTCTTAACAATGAAGTCGATAGACATAACACATGCACATAGAAGCAATCTAACATGTTCATTAAATGAAGAAGAAAAGATATTTTTGAACTTAGTTGAGAATAGAAGACAGAATTTCCAAAAGAAAGCGTCTGAGCATAAAGCTCATCTTCCACCTTGGGCTGAGAAAGAGGGTATTTACACACCTGGCAGGGCTCAAGCTGCTGTGGCTCTGGATTTTGTAAAGACAGGGAAAATGTGTCTACATAGGTTAAAGACTGATTATAACAATATTTTCATCAGTACCAGTGAATGTGAACATAATTTCTTAATTCTTGGAGGTTGGGGACTAAAAGGAGGAACAGATTCAGTTTTTCCTGGAATTTATTATGTGTGTGGGAATAAGGCTTACTTTAGGCTTCCTGCACGGTGGTATGGAAGTTGTTATTTTGGAATAGTTTTTCCAAAAGGATACCACGTAAAAAGAAACACTGGGAACAATGAAAATAATAGTGAATTAACACGTAGTAAAAGAGCTAGTTTTTCAGAAATTGTAGGTGATATATTTGGTGCATTGATACCTTCAGTGAGAGTAATTCTGAACTCAAGGAGAATATGTAAATTGTCTACAGTGGTTGATCGTTTATCAACGGATACTGCTGGAGGATTTCTAATGATTAATGCGGAAATGGTTGCGATTAGATCTATGGTTATGCAAAATCGACTTGCTCTTGATATAATATTAGCAAAAGAGGGCGGAGTCTGTAAATTGTTGAAAACGAAACATTGTTGCACGTATATTCCGGACAAAAGTGCAGAAATCGGAACGTATATAAAGAATATAACAAAACTTGAGAATGAACTGAAACCACTGGAAGTTGATAGTGTATGGGAAATATTGACAATAGCATTGTGTCAATTGGTACCTGGTTTACTAATGTAGGAAAAGGACTTATAGGTAAAATAATAGTACCCTTAGTAGGGATAGCAATAATAGTACTGTCAATAATGATATTTTGCAAATGTTGTAGAAAGAACGAAACATATAAGGTGACAGGAAAAGGCAAGAAACGGAAATTTGATGAAATTGAATTAGAAGATCTGAAAAGTGAAATATACAAGAAACTGAAAGGAGAGGATAAGAATAGACAATGTAAAAATGAGACTGTGACAGAAATATGCTAGAAGTTTGCATCTGGTTGTGGGTAGTTTTGATGGCTCAGAAACGCCATCAGAGAGGGGATTGATGGAGCAAGGACTCACAATGAGACTTGCTCGTAAGCAATCTTCTCACAGTATTAATTAATTTGTCCTAAAACCTTGTAACGTCTTTATTAATAAGTGCATACACAACATTTTTTTTATCCAGATGATGCTTGCCTATGTGTTTTCCACTAATAAGTAATCCTTGTCTAATCCAAAATGGCCGCTAAAGCGCGGGAACTCAACTGCGCATGTGTCAACCATATCACGTGGTATGACGTCTTTCTTTGCTTGGAGGGAATCTTTTGCTTCTGCGCAGTGCATGCTAAAATGGCTGCTTTATGTTCTCACATGCTAAAGCGTTCGCGTTGCTGCAATTAATAATGTGGTATTCTAACGCTATTAATGCGGGATAGATTTTATAATTAAATAGAAATAGAGTAGAAATAGGAGGTATACAGTGAAAACATTTATTTTTGATTTTAATATGTTTCTTCTTTGATTTCTATTAGTTCGTAATATGGGCCTGGGTTAACTGAACAGCAGCTCGAGAGCCATGTGACCTGCGCATGCGCTCTGAAACTAACAAGACAAAGCGATGAAGTCAACTTGGAAGATGTCCAAGGACATGACCCGCTGATCACCTTCACTGTACATCTGAGATGTCCTACCAATTGAAACATTTTGTATACACTTTATATTAAAATTTGTCGTGAGACGGGTGGGAAATAAAGCAAATGTATTAATTGTGAGGGGCGGTATTTTAAAACAATGGGTTTAAAGAAATCGAACTAGATTGTCATGGTGTGAGGATCAACCCCCCTGCCTTTGTCCAATCAGAAGTAGTGGGCCCATAATTTTGAAACATTAATGGGCGGTACTTGGGTGTAGAAGGGTATAATAGATATAGAATTAGCTAATTAGTTAGCGTTGAGGCTGACAGCTTTGAGGACCACAGAACGAGCTGATCGATTGCAGACTGAACCGCTGTCCAAAGAGGTCCTGAGGTAGGGGCGGCGGATTCCATTAGAAAGAAGACACGGAAGAATCGAGGAGGAACGAAGTGCCAGAGAGGGGAAACGACGCAGGCGTCTTTGGTAGAGAGGTCACCTATCCTGTCCTGAACCTGGTCCGGAGGTCTTTGGTCTTCATCTTTCTTGGGACCCTTTTCCAACTCCTTGGCCAAGGGGTTTGGTTCCCACACTTTTAGGTAACTATAAAGCGTAATCTTTAGTTTGTACTGCTGTCTCTATCTTCTCCTTTCTGAGGGACCGTCATTTGTGATTAATAGGTGATATTATAGTGTACTTCCTCCTTGATATGTGATTAAGTGCTGTGTGGCTTGTATATTACTCTGCTAAAATATTTAGATAAACATTTTAAAATTTCCTGAGTCAGTGGTTATTTCAGGTGTTTTATGAAATTGTTTTTGTATGATCTCATTTTATCCCCAATTATCAAAGGTCCATTGGTAAGTCATTACTCTTCAATCAGAAAAGGTAATTGGTAGCAGGGATTTTGATAAAGAGTACAACTGATTCCTATCAGCAGTGATTATTAGTTAGCGTGAATGAATGAGCCCAGGTGAGTATTTTGTGTATGAATGCTTGTTGCTAGTAACCCGCTGGATCACCAGCAGCAGGGGGCCAAGAATATAGAGGACCTGCAGTCCCAACTAGGCCTCCTGAAGTCTGCATTCAATTGCGACCCTTAACTTGGGGTCTTGGATCTGGGGGGTGTATGTACGCCATTTGTGCCAAACGTAGGGCTAGACAGTAATGATCCACAGAAGGCAGGCCCAGTCCCCTTGCTGATTTATGGACGATAAGTTTCCAAATTGCCAGGCGAGGTCTCGCTGAACGCTAGATGAAGGCCTTAATGGTCTTATCTATCTGACAGAGGGTTGTGAGGGGTATTAATTGGGGAAAGCATTCCTAACGTACGTGAATTGGGGAAGAGTAACCATTTTCACAGTCTGAGTCCATCCCCAGTGTGAGAGATTCAGGTGGGACCATTTCACGAAGTCCAATCGCATTCGCTCCATACGTGGGCCCAGTTTATCCACCATCATTCTCTCCAGGCCCCTGTTAACTAAAATGCCCGGATACTTAAGGCGACAAGTCTTCCACTGGAATGGGTAACCAGCAATGGTGGCGCATGTGGTGATCCATGACAGTGGTAAGGCCTCACTCTTTCCCCAGTTCACCTTGTAGCCGGATATTGCCACAAAAGCATCAATGGTCTCCAGCATTATGGAGATGGAAGAGGGATAAACCGATAGGGTGAGTAAGATGTCATCTGCATATAAATATTGTGTCAAGAGACCTCTGGGCATGGAAATACCTATGATCTAATCCGATTGGCACAGGGACGCCGCTAAAGGCTCCATTGGAAGGGCAGGGGGAAGAGTGGGCAACCATGACGGGTACCTCTACGGACCCGGAAGGGAACCGAAAGAAAGCCCCCACAATTGACCTGCATCGAAGGGGAGTAATAGAGCCATCTCACTCTGGAGATAAAGTTGCCAGGTAGGCCACATTTCCGGAGCACTGCAAACAGTTAGTCCCATTCTTTCCTGTCAAAGGCCTTCTCTGCATCCAACGACAGTGCCAATGCCTTATCTGGAAGGTCCGCTGCTAGCCAGACCGCATGAGATAATGTGCGAAGATGGTTACGTGATGAGCGACCTGGGACAAAACCCACTTGCAAATGATGAGTAAGAGAGGGGAGGACTCGCTTGAGGCAATCAGCTAGAATGTCCTCTAGCTTCGTTTCCGGGGTACTGGCAAGTCATCTGCTGCTCGCAGAGGATAGCATCTGTGCATCTCTTTGCCCTCCCAATCCTGCTGGAGCTTCTCAGCTTCTGTCTTGGTGAGGTGCGTCTTCTGCAGAAGTGCTATGTCTGTTTTGTTGCAAATACAAAACTGAGCGATATAAAGGGATCCTGCCCTTGTGTTGGTCTGTAGGCATCAGGAAATAGGGGGAAGCCTTTTGCCTCTTCAGAGGAGCTACTTCAGCTGCGCATAGTTTTTAAATAGCACATGGTTTATCAGAGCATCTGCACTTTAAGGGGTTGCACAGGGGCTTTAGGCAAAAGAACTTGCGCCTGTTAGTGTGTTTTGTGGAGGTCCTGCCATGATGATTTCTCTAATCCCTTATTGCTATTTAAATATTTATTGGCTGCTGTAACTTATTTTGATATTTTTTAATTTGTGAAATGTTTTTATCGGAATCTTTTATTGTGTTTTAGTATAGTGTTGTACTTTTTAAGGTTGACCGAGGCCGAAATAAAGTAATATTGATTGATGATGGTTATCTAAAAAAAAACAGATCAAAACTCTACTGTAGAGAACTACAAATTAATCTCGGCAGTGAGCTCTCTTCCAAACTATCAACTGACTTATGCTTCCTTCAGTCGTGTGTAATATTTGATTAAGGTGTCTGGCAATGAGATATAAAATAATTTTTGGGCATTTACACAGCGTTAACAAAAATTAGAAATATTACTTGGGCATGGCCTGGACTATACCCAGTAGGAATGCTATGTAAATTATTGGGGGGTGGTTCCTACACACACATTTCAACATATTTTGTGTGTAGGCCCAAGAAACGAGACCTCTGCATATTGTTCTTAGGCACTCTCGGCTTGGACGCAGGCATTGAAAAGTGACCGATTCTAGGCAGTGTTCCACAGTTTTTGTTTACAGTTTGTTAGATGAAATTAGCCAAACATATTCAGGACTGACTCAGATTAATATCAAATTGCGCTCTGCTGTCTGTAATGTTCTTTTAAAGTGCTAAAAGGAAATCATGTACTACCTTGTTTTTATACTTTAAAGTTGGCAGCCAAGACAATAAAGTTTTTGTATTACACATTAAAAAACATTGCTGTAAATCACTGAATGTAATCTATTTACAGAAGCATAACAGGAATGAAGGTAGCAGGATTGTGTCTTATATAAAACATTTTAGAGTGCATAAAAGTCAATATTCCCCATGTTTAACTGCTAATTAAAATGCTCCATCTTGCCTGAGCTGTCTATTTCTTTCTTTATTTTCTGTTGATGCTCTATTTATTGTGTGGCATTGATGGTAACTCCTCGGCCCATCTGCTGAACAGGAAGACATATGTCGTTACTGGAAGACAACCAGGAATGCAAAGACCTAAACTGGTGTTACCACTGCATGCCATAAAACCAATCAATAAGATTAAAGCAAATATCCCAAAACAGCTTCCTACCATTAAAAATAAATCTGGAAGACCGTTGTTAAAGTAGGCAAACAAAGCGGAAGTTTGTTTAGCAAATGGATTGATTGCACATTAGGGGGAAATGCTAGGCTAACCTGTTCACGGAACACCTGGAAGAAGGCTGGCACCGAGATGGCCCAGCTTCTCCTGTGTTTTTTAATCACAACCAACTACAGGAAGACCGTGCATAGCGAATGCTGTTTTGTAACGCAAATGTTTTGCACATATCAGAACTTTGCACAGAAGAGGAGCTTGAGAGCAAGGAGATGGAGGCCAAAATTACACAAAAAACACTACAACAATTTTGCCCCAGAATGTGAATACCTCTTGCGCAGTGGAAAGAGTGCACAGGTCGCTCAGTGCAAACATTGTTTTGCCTTGATCAGAAGGTACAGCTGTCAATGTAGAACTGCTGCATGGACTCCATGTAATTTGGAAATGTGTGTGCATATCTCTTGCAGGTTCTTTGTCACCCCAGCTTTCTATGTCACCATTTCCCTATCTTTCTCTGCCTCCTTTATCACTATTTCTGCATTTTTTATCTTGTTCTGTGTCAACATCTGATGATGAAAAATAAGTCAGACCACCCAAAATACGAGTGACGGTTCCCACCACCTGTAACCTCTGGCAGACATTAAGCACTGGAGGAAATGGCGTAACACAGCCCCCCTCTCTGCTGTGCGGGGGAAGGGCAAGCTCCAAGTACCTTCCAGGGGGGGCCCTCAAGTTTCATTACGCCAGTGGCGTGGCTCATTTCAAATTTAGATACGTGTCTGATCAAAGATGACTCTAAAATATGACAAAAAGTTCCATTTGTTGAAAGTATTCCTAAGGTCTTTGCGCTTTATGGTAATCTCCATATTTAGATTACAATTTTACAAGGGCACGTGATCACATGCAGCGCCCTTGCCTTTCCAACGATTCATTGGTTTTCACCAATTGATGAGCCCTGGGTCCAGGAGCCAGTGCTACAGTTTCGTTTGAGATGTGCTAGCTTCTTCTACCTCAGACATTCAGGTTTTTCCTTTGGGATTCACCTTATTCTGTCTCTGCCCTGCAGCTTGCCGTTTACAGTCATACCTGGCTTGTGCAATGTTTGTGCGAGTCAAGGAGTGCACAGACTGAGAAATTGGTTCCTGTAGTTGGCTTTAATGAGGTCCTCCTCTATTGATTCACGACCAGGAGCGAAATGAAATTGCAGAGGAACTAGAAGCTAAGGCATTCGTATTTAAACATTAAACCAAGTTCTGTCGTAGGTTTGTTGGGGCTGTTCGGCTTTAGGAAAGCTAAACAAACGATGTAGAAAATGCCAGCTTTATTGCAGCCAGGAGGAAAGTCAACCTCTTAAAATGAAGAGCGATGATAAATCCTGAGGGATTAGTACAGGAGAGGAAGCTAACCAAACAGATGAAGGCTCTTCAGGCTATTATACATAATGATTTAGATAGGTACAAAAGTGAGCTGGCTATGAGTAGAAGAGATGAATTACAAGCATAAATAGAGTTTTACCAAGCAGAAAAGGGTCTCTGTTAATTCTGTGCACATCACTGTTGAGGTCACCTCCTTCTATTTTCTTCAGTTCTCTTGATTGTATTCCAGACAGGTAACACTAGTTTGGTGAGAGTTTAGAGACAAGCAACATAATGATGAACACTGTGGATGAGTAGTCCTGCAGGGATAGGCGCAGGAATTAAAAGGTATACACAACGATACAGGAGGAGTAGATTGTCGTGGCATGACAGATGCTCAAATATGAACAGGAAAGACAATACATTTTACACACCAGTCCACTTTTTGAGCCACTTCTATTAGAAAACTCACAACCAATGGATATGGTTAGCATAGTAGTGACAATACACAGAAATACAGGCTAGAGGACAGGCATTACAAAACAGACACCTAGAACACCCTGCACCAAACAAACACCACACACATCTGCAGACTTCGATCCTAACAAAAGACCCTCAACAATGTCAAGAGCTCAATAATTAGCAAGGCTGTGTTTTACTGTACCACACAGATTAATATTGCCTGTGCCGCCGCCGTTACAGGAGCCTGCACATTTGTTTCTGTAGATTGTGTGCTTTGGGCAAGCACTTTCCTAAGCTGGAGAGACAATTCTTCTCTTCTACCTGCCCATTTAATGAAGTGCTTCAAACCCACTGAATAGGAGCTCATAGGTGGCGAGGCAGGTGTGGTAGACATTGCATGACAGAGCCAGACAGACAGGGCAGCCTTCTGTGACTCAGAGGAGGAATGATTAGGTGGTCCGCACTGTCCTGGTTGGACGACAAATACAAGAGATAGTGCTACCACTTTATAATGGCTGGGGGGAGTCTGGCCCCATTTGAGTCCTTTGGGCACCAGTCATGTGTTGGTTAGACCCAATGATTGTGACAAGTTAGGATGGCAGTCATATAATTCCCTCCATCAGCTTTGTGTTACAGCCCCTGTCGCACAGATAGGATGGATAATTGACATGTTGGCTACATTAAGCATAAACATATGAAGTCGTAGGCCTTTTACTTGTTTTACACTACACATGCTTTATGCTGGGTGTTTTCAATGCACTCGCTTTTGAACATCACTAGATTCATTCGTGATATGGAAGAATCAGACATTCAGACTGCGCGTATAACTAGGTGCTCCTTTGATCAACCCTTTTGTAGAATCCAAAAGCTGCCACGTAAAGTGAGTAGATGTCACGCAGAGAGGTAAAGATAAGCCAGATCAATGGTCGTCTTACACTGGCTGTCATGAGGGGAAGCCTTTGTTATCTCTTCATTAAAAAAACTAAGAACAAAGAACTTGGCAAGGGGCACTGACATCTGCAAATAGGGTCTGTGGGAATAATGCATATGTGCAACAGATTACATTACAATTAAACATACATACTTAGAACTGGCCAAACACAATGTGTAAAATACTAAAATAGGCGCTTCTATCTTTTTTTTCAGTACCGCCTTGCTATACTTTCACGCTTTTTATATTTAAAACATATTTTGTTGGTTATAAGCTTCGTATAACCAACAAAATATGTTTTAAATATAAAAAGCGTTTTGTATTGTTCATCATTCTTTCATTTATGTTCATTCGAGTGGTTTAGTCAATGTTGGTTCATTGATTGAGAAATTAGGTTGTGAGTGTAAGCTTGGCATTTTTCACAATGCAGCATCAACACAACAGTATGAATTTCGGTCCCAGCTTGTCCTCTAAATTCACTTCCTCGTGTTTTTGTTGACTTCTTTGCGGAGAGGAACACGTAAGGCGCCCATCAGCAACGACTGTGATGCAGTGATTAGTGGTGTGACATTAATCAGCTAGAAACTGGACTTGGAGTCACAAGCAATTTCACAGAGGCCACGAGCAGCTGTCGAATGGAAATGACCTTGGGTCGGATTACAGACATATTACGCTTTCTCACCCCGAGCCAAATCATTGAGCCATTTACACCCTCCCCCCTTGTTTACTGAAATCATGCCCCTTTTTCACTAGCCGCCTTACATTTGCAGAGGACTGATTAGACGAATCAATAAGAAAGTGGGCCTTGATTTGTAGTTTTATATCGCTTTCAGTCGAAAGGTCATTATTAAGGTTTTATCTACTGTCTCAATATTTCATTTCTGAACATTTATTCTAGAATGTTTTTGCTCTGTACGTACATGGCATAATCTTTTTTAATGAGTGTCTCAAAACATCAACTTTTAATTAGAATTTATCACGTGTTTAATTTCCCTAAATATTTCAGCATGCTGTTATATTTCCTAAAGGATACCAAATAGAAAATATGTACAAGGTACCATGTTTTGCATTTTTTTTTAAGTATGGATGTCTCAGAGAACCCACTCTTATTAAACATTTATCAATTGCTATTTTTCCCAAATATTTTACCCTGCTGGACATTACGGGGCAGATTTACAAGCCCCCTGCGCCACCAGTACGTCACTTTTCGTGACGTACTGGTGGCGCAGGGGGCTCCTCGATATTTACAAGGAGAGGAAAAGCCACCATGCGTGACTTTTCCTCTCCTTGTAAATACCGTCCTTCACACGCAGCACTTTGCGTTGAAGGGGCGTTCCATGGGTGTTGCTGTGGGTGTTCCCACGCAACACCCATGGGAACAAGACACATCTCCAGATTTACGAGTAATCGTAACTCTGGAGATGCGTGTGAATGCTACGCCACCCTAGAGGTGGCGTAGCGAGGCGCACCGAGGAGAAATGTTTTCATTTCTCCTCGTTTTTCTCTTTCAATGCGTGCTGCATTCTGCAGCACGCATTGAAAGAGGAAAAGCCTGTACTGATTGTTTTTGTGCAGAAAGGTGCCCCTTCCTGCACAAAAACAATCTCCCCATGGCGCAGGCATCCTTGCACCATGGTGCAAGGGTGCCTGCGCCGGCGCTTGGCAGCTGTTCGTGCGCCAGCGCAGGGGAGAGCACAGGAATGCGACATATTCTTGTAAATATGTCGCATTCCTGTGCTCTGAAAGTGCCGCAGCGTGGCGCAGCCAAAGGGCTTGCAGCGCCACGCTGCGGCACTTTCTTGTAGATCTGCCCCTACATGTGTCAGATCCCGCTCTGAGCGGCTTTTTTCCTCATTCCTTCCTTGTCTGCCGTTGCAAGTGTCAATGCACTGTCGCTTTTCAACAGAATGATGTTCGGCATATGAAACAATGATATGGTAAAATGACCCTCCGCGCATATAAAGGATTTTCTTGATAGTCCGGGGATGGGCTGGGGCTAGGCCAAATAACCGAAGTGAGTGCATTAGTGCAGAACTGAAGGAATGCAAATATCCCATTCTCAACTCATGTATGTGTTTCTCTTTCCTTATAATGTTTTGTTAACACTCAAAATTCTCTCAAATCCACCCCTTATGACAATGATATTCTCCTATCATCCTTCACCAAGTTTTTTCCTCCTTTTATCAACCCCTTTCATACTTGCACCTTTTTCCTTATCCACTGTCCTCAAAACAGGCAAAATTCTTACTTTAATAAAGAAACTCAACCTTGACAGAGGTGATCTACAACATTACTGCCCTATCTCTCATAAGACCTTTCTTGCAAAATCAGTGAAAAATCAGAAGCCCTACACCTTTGGTCGCACTTAGACCAATATAATCGTGTCGAAACCTACCAATCTGACTGCTGCTCATACTGTAGGCCTGAGAGAGACACACTAAAAGTCCTCAAAGACATCCTCCTAATCACAGACAAGATGATTTCTTGTCCTCTGAGTCCTTTCTGAGAAATGTAATACCATCTATCACAAATTCCTACTTAACATTCTCTTCTCCCGCATGGGTTTCTCCACCACAGTCCGTTATTGGTTCACGTCCTTCCTCTTCAGCCACCAGGGAACGTGTGCAGCTTGAATCTTCCACATTACTTCTGTTCCTGGTCTCATGTAGTGCCCCCAAAGGTTTTAGGCTATCCTATAATGCTTTCAACTTTGACATGGTGCCACATGGCACGCTACAAGCAATTTTTGAGATCTCCAACAACCAAAACATGGACAACATGCAACTCTAAGACTGTAATGTTCATCGAATATTCAACACTTAAAATAGTGTTTGGAAACTACTCAGTCATGGATGTTGTCTGTATGTTCCCAAAAAAACCCTACAAAAAACAAATTAATCGTAATCAATAGTGGAAAATTGCACCAACCGATTTAGTCATGTCTAATATCACTGCATCTAGATGGCTTCTTTCCTTCTCTGTCTACTGATGTAAAATCTCTGGACTTCCACATTCACCCTTTTCCTTCCCGCATGAGAATTTCAACAAAAAATGACAGAACAGCTTGGTTCAAAATCAAACTCATCTGCAATATGGCACCCTACTCCCTGTTCATCGCCTCAGCTTTAAATATCTAGATATGCACGTATCGACTCTACCGGACCTCACTCGGGTCCTCTACCTTGCTCCCTTCCTGAGGGGGACTAGATCCAGCCTGGTGGCTGTGGCAACATCTCCCTTTTAATCTTTTGGGCAGACTCGCACTGATGAAGGTGATGATACTGCCCCGGTTTCTATATATCCTGCAAAATTTCCCGCCCACATTCCTATGACATGGTTCAACGAGGTGGCGATGCTGTTTAGGTCCTTTCTCTGGAGAGGCTGTCCTCCCTGCATCGACCAGGCTTAATGTTGCCAGTCAGTCTATGATGGAGACATTGAAGTGGTGGACATCTCACTCCTCTATGTACTCATTTGCTGACCTCCCAACTCAGTTTACTCTCTCCTGCACCCAGTTCCACAAATATTTACTGGCAAGTCATGCCCTCAGGTGTTATGATGCTCGCCTACAGGAGCTTCTAGACTTTCACCCCTTGGAGGCACAATCGTTGATGGAGAGATTGGGATGTGGGGTTATCTCCAAATTATACAGCTCTGACTGAGGTGGGAGGGATGGATCGGGGAAGTGGAGGAATTGAATGACGGGAGGATACACGGCTCCTAGGGTACTAAATGTGTATCTGCACATTTACGCCTGGTCCAGCTACACTACCTCCATTAAATCTAGATGACTCCCGAGCGACTGGGATACGCAAGTATCTTTTCAGATCCCAAGTGTGGCTATTGCCAGTCTCCAATGGCAGACTTCTTTCATATGGTCTGGCAATCTCCGTAGATTGCCCGATATTGGCTTTGGATTAGTACTGCCCTCTAGGTGATCCGAGACAAATCAAAAATGTTGAATCCGAAAGTGGCCTTGTTGGGGAAAATTGATGACTTTGGGGGAGATGGGGAGACAGCGCTCTGGTGGGCTTGGCAGACCTGTTGCCAGAAGGGACATAGCACAATCCTGGAAAGGGCCGGACCCACCGAAATTGATGCTGTGACACACTGGTATGGATTGGTGTGCCAAGCAGGAGGAACCAATTTATATCGCCTGGCGATGTCTGCAGAAATTCTTTCAATTTTAATGTAAAAGGTGGGATTACTATGGGTTGTCCTTTACGATGGAAGCTATGCCATTCTAATGTGGTTTGATGTGTGGTGGGTGGCGAGGGAATGAGACTGAGAACGGGGAGCATTGCTTTTGTTTATGATATGTTGTTTTTATCTGTGACATCCATGTTGAAACCAATAAAATTTGGTTATCAAAAATAAAAGAATGCAACCCATTTCCCCCCACCACCTTCAAAGCTGCAGATCAAGCTCTGGTCCTCTCCCATATTGATGAACATATTTCCCATCTAACCAGTCTTCCTGAGAGCAATCTCCTCACTCTCTAAACTGTCTCTATCGCAGCTGCTTGTTTTATGGCCAGTGAGCACATATCTGATCACTTTACCCCCACTGTCTGAAGGTTCACTCGCTACCTCTCTCAGTATTTTTACATCTGTCTGAATGAATAGGCCTACCTAGCTGAAAAACTCCCTTCTACCTGATTGTGCTCACACATATTACAATACTAACTAAATGATCCTTTAAATTCCCAAATCTTCTAAACAGAAAGCAAAAAGCCAGCCTTCTCCTCTTTGATTCTCTCTCTCATACAACCCTCCCCCCCACATTTAAGGATTGGCAGGTTGCCTCAATACTTTCTAATCTTCAAATCTAACATCAAGGCTTTGAATTAAACCCCTCCCTCCACTAGTTAGAATCATGCCCTTCCGTCCAATACTCTTTGTATACGATTTGTCCATTTTTCTTTCTTGAAATTCCCTGTATTAGTTGATCTATTCCCTCTAATCAGAAATGCTCTCTGGTAATCCTCTTCCATCAAAGACTAATGATTCCAGAGAACCCTTGCTCTCTGTCATGGGTCTTTCTTTCCCACCCAGCTCCTTCCTCTCTCTTCTCATGGATGCCCCCTTCTTGGTTCTCTTTATTTCAGAAGTCCAAATCTTGTGTAAAACTCCTTCCCACTAAACACAAATTAGATGCCAATCGCATACACGTCAGCCCTGGAACCATTCATATGTGGATATGCAGGCAACAGTGATGGTCCCTCTCTCATTCCATTTCCAAATATCAATCAATCAATCAATCAATCAGGGAATTGTAAGCGCGCTACTCACCCGTGAGGGTCTCAAGGCGCTGACGGGGGGGGTCCGCAGATCTGTTTAGCCGAAGAGCCAGGTCTTGAGGTTCTTCCTGAAGGTGTTCAGGGAGGGGGCACGTCTGATGTCTGCCGGTAGCTCGTTCCAGGTCTTGGCTGCAATGTGAGAGAAGGATCTTCCGACCTGCTCTGGCTCTGTGGATGCGCAGGGTTTCGGCCAGTGCGAGGTTGGAAGATCGGAGGTTTCTTATGGGTATGTGGAAGTTGATTCTGTCGTTGAGGTATTTGGGTCCGTTGTTGTGTAGGCATTTGTAGGCGTGAGTGAGGATTTTGAAAGTGACTCTTTTCTCCACGGGGAGCCAGTGGAGACTTCGTAGGTGTTGGCTGATGTGTTCGTGTCGGGGGATGCCGAGGACGAGTCTGGCGGCGGTGTTCTGTACTGTCTGGAGTTTGCGGAGTAGGGACTTGTTCATGCCGGAGTAGAGTGCGTTTCCATTGTCCAGCATGCTGGTGATGAGTGCGTGGGTGACTGTCTTCCTTGACTCGGGGGGGATCCACTTGAAGGTCTTGCGGAGGATGCGGAGGGTGATGAAGCAGCTGGAGGTGACGGCGTTGACCTGTTGGTTCATGGAGAGTGATGAGTCGAGTACGATGCCGAGGTTCTTGGCGTGGTCTGAGGGGGTAGGTGGGCTTGGGGGTGGTACCTAGGACGAGGACTTCTGTCTTCTCGGCGTTGAGCTTCAGGCAGCTGTTGGTCATCCAGACTGCGACGTCTTGCATTCCTTTCTGGAAGTTGAGTTTGGCAGTGGTGGGGTCTTTGGTGAGGGAGAGGATGAGCTGGGTGTCGTCGGCGTAGGATACGATGTTGAGGCCGTGTTGTCGGACGATGGCTGCGAGGGGCCCATGTAAATGTTGAAGAGGGTGGGGCTCAGTGATGAACCCTGTGGGACTCCGCAGGTGATTTTCGTGGGGTCGGAGAGGAAGGGTGGGAGTCTGATCCTTTGGCTTCTTCCGGTGAGGAATGATCGGATCCAGTCCAGGGCTGTTCCTTGTATGCCTGCGTCGTGTAGTCTGACGACTAGTGTGCGATGGGGAGACGGTGTCGAAGGCCGCTGATAGGTCGAGTAGGATGAGGGCTGCGGAGTGGCCTTGGTCCAGGAGGGTGCGGATGTCGTCTGTGGCGGCGAGTAGGGCGGTCTCTGTGCTGTGGTTGCTTCGGAATCCGGATTGGGACGGGTCGAGGACGGCGTTTTCTTCAATGAATCGTGTCAGTTTCCTGTTGACTGTTTTCTCTGCAACTTTGGCTGCGAAGGGGAGGAGCGAGATGGGCCGATAGTTCTTGAGGTCAGTGGGGTCAGCTGTGGGCTTCTTGAGCAGGCGTCTGACTTCTGCGCGCTTCCAGTCGTCTGGGAAGGTGCCAGTTTTGAAGGTGGTGTTGATGGTGCGTTGTAGTTCGGGTGCGATGGCGGCCACGGCTCTGTGGTAGATGTGAGGGGGGCAGGGGTCGGTGAGGGCCCCCGAGTGGATGCTTTTCATGGTCGAGGCAGTGTCTTCGGCGTGATCGGTGTCCAGTTGGAGATGGTGGGCTGGCTGGTGTTTCTGGGGGGCGGGGGGCCGTCTGTGGCACCTGGTGGATGGTCGATGAAGTTGTCATAGAGATTTTTGATCTTGAGGTGGAAATAGGTTCCAAGCTTGTCGCAGAGGTCTTGGGATGGGGTGATGTCTGTGGCTTCGCTGCGTGGGTTGGTGAATTCTTGAATGACACTGAAAAGTTCCTTGGAGTTGGTGGAGTTGGCCAGGATTTTGTTGTGGGTGAAGTTCCTTTTGGTGGCTCTGATCTGGTTGTGGTAGTCCGTCATGGCGTCCTTGTAGGTTGTGTGGTTTTCGGTTGTCTTGGTGTTTCTCCAGTTCTTCTCCAGGCGTCTGCAGGTGCGTCTGGCTTCTTGGAGAGCAATTGTGAACCAGGCGGCTTTCCTGGGGCGTTGTCTGTCGGGGGTTGCGTAGCGGGGCGAGCTCATCTGCGCAGTTGAAGATCCAGGTGTGGAGTTCTCTGGCTGCGTCGTTTGCGCTGTTTGCATCGGGTGCCCAGGTGTGGTTGTCTCGGTTGAGGGTGGAGTTAAGTTGCTCGTCGGTAACCTTGCTCCAGTTCCTTCGTGGTGGGCGTGGGGCTGGTTTGGGTGCCTTGGGTTTGTTGATGGCGAAGTGTACGCAGTGGTGGTCGGTCCATGGCGGCTGCGTTGTGTGGCTGAAATGGACGCTGTTTCCTGCCGCGAAGATGGGGTCGAGGGTGTGTCCTGCTCTGTGGGTCGGTGTGTTGACGAGTTGTTTAAGTCCGATGCTGGCGAGGTTGTCACGAAGGATAGTGGAGTTGGGGTCGCTGGGGTTGTCGAGGTGGAAGTTCAGGTCTCCAATGAGTATGTAGTTTGTTGAGGCGATCGCGTGGGGTGCGATGAAGTCAGTGATGGTGGCAGCGAAGGGTGTTCGGGGCCGGGGGTCTGTAGACGAGGGTTCCTCGGAGTGTGGCTTTGGAGGTGGTCTGGATCTTGAAGTGCAGGTGTTCGGCGGAGGGAAGGTTTCGCTGGAGGTGGTGAGGCGGAGGGTGCTCTTGTGGGCGATGGCGAGGCCCCCTCCTGGGTGGTTGGGGCGGTCTTTCCTCTGGATCTTGTATCCGTCTGGGATGGCGGTGCTGATGTCGGGGGCGGAGGATGCGTTGGTCCAGGTCTCTGTGAAGAAGGCAATGTCGGGCGAAAGAGAGTCGAGTAGGTTCCAGATTTCCATGGCGTGTTTGTGTACGGAGCGTACATTGAGGAGGATGCATTTTAGGGTGTCGCCGGTGCTGGCGTCGGCGGTGTTGGAGGCCGGGGTGGCGGTGAGGGTCTGGCGGCAGTGGAGTCAGGAGAACTGGCCGTGGGTCGTGTTCGGCGAGGCCTGTTGGCATTCTCTAAGTCTTCCAGGGTTGAGTGCGAGGAGGGTGGTGGTGCCGTAGCGATGGGTAGTGGGAGGGCCAGGGTTCCTGGCGCTGGCCGCGGTCGGGTCGCGGACGGGCGCAGACGGGCTTGCCTTTGGCGCACCTTCGGTGCGCCAGCGGCGCAACCACACAGCGGCCGCCATAAGTAGGGGAGGTGGGAGGGAGGAGGTGCTGGGAGGCGGGAGCAGGGGAATTCCGAAGGGGAATTCCGGGGGGAAATTCCGGAGGGGAAATTCCAGGGGGGAATTCCGGGGGGGCGGGGCCGCAGGGGCAGCAGCGGTGAAAGGCAAAAGGAACAGACAGGCACGAGAAAATAAAAACAGTGGTGGAATTAGAGCAAGACACAGATGGGCACAATAACAAAGTATCAAAGATATAAACATTCTTTTTATTTCACTTCTGAAAACTTCTATAAGTGAGACATGCATTATTTACAATGATTTTAAAACTAAAGTTTGTGCAGTGCACAATTACAATCTATCTCATCATGGCAGAACTGATATGCATCCTCTTGCTATGTAGACAACAACACCCTCTGGTTTTGATAATAAGGTAGCTTTTCAAATAACATCAGATGAGAAAACCATATGTTTGCCAGAGATGTGTTTTTGGATGGTGGGGAAGCCCATGAGTCTAAATACCTGTGTACTGAAAGTAGGACCATCACAGAATCAGAAACATCTTCCCTGCTGATGGGATCCAAATTGAAACTAAGGCAAAAACCAAGTCACCCTTTCAAAAGGACTTGCTCTTCCATAGCAATGCCACCATGTAGGAAATGATATATGTCACGTTTGTGATGGAGTATCCCATCTGCCAAATTCGAAATAAGGTCCATAGTCTGCAAGCTGCATAGGTTTGTGAAAATATACCCCATAGACACAAGTCATCAGAATGTTACCTAAACAGACATATTGTCATTATTTAACATTTTAGAAAAAGGAACACTTTTGAAAATACTGACAGACATTAAATTCTGCGCATCTTTAGCTCTGCTGCTTTGTTCACCTTTTCAGTAAGCAGTGCTTTAATGTTTACTGGTAACAGAGGTGTTGTTCTGCTGTGGACCAACTGTAGCAGATGGAAGCAATCACAGAAGAGAGTAAAACAGGAGCAGCAGATGTGACTCTTCCAGAATGCTATGGCTGTCTTGGACCCGTATGGTGCAATACTGGTAGACATTTAAGTTTGTGAAATAAAAAAAGGGAAATCCTTACTGCCCTTCACGCTGCAAAGGTATTGATCACAAGGGATGCATCAGTATTCCTCCTTCTAACTCCAGGAAAGTTTCTAATGAATGTACTGACTGGAAATTGTGTAAAAGTACTTAGCAAAGCGATGTTCTACATCCTCAGTGACCCATCCGCCCAAGCACAAGAAATAACTTTTTGTGAGAGTATCTCTGCTTTAGAATCATCTCTATTCCTGAGCCAGTGCTCTTTGTATACATTTAGAAAACAGACTGACCACATTTATTTTCCTCCCATGGAGGATACTGGGAAGTGGTGACGAATAACATAGTGAACAGCATCATTATAGAGAAAAATGGCCCTCTGGAACACAGTGCGCTTGAAGCCTGGGACTTACTTGTCCCACTCATGCAATACTATTTAACAATGTCTGGGATGTGATTACAGGTGAACATCCATAAACTGGTGCAAGACCACATTCAGTGTTTTGGTGCATTTATAATAGGGATTGCTTTAAGCAAGGCCAGTGTACTTATGTTATCATTGTCAAGACGATGAAATGTAGAGTCTTCGCAGGCAGGATTGATATACATGACTTAGAGATTATTCAAAGGCGTTGTTATGAAAACATTGTACTTTCTATATTCACTTCACGAGTATGAGGTGGAGGTCATGTCTGATAGACTTTGAGACTCTGATCTTTAGGTGAATAACACATGCTCTGGGTCCCGAAGTGAAGAGAAATCTTTTTGACTGACTTTGGAACATGCGACAGTCTAAATAATCCCTCCAAACATATGAAACTGTGCCGTGCTGCCATTATTATTACCCTATGATAGTCATGTGATAAATGTTAAAAGAAAGAAAGACTAAGGGCCTTACTCAGAGTTTGGCAGATGTGAGACATCCACCAAAAGTGTCAGATGTCCTGTCTTCCCTCTATGGAGTGAATACACATCAACGTATTCTACCTACGGTGGATGGGCCATTCACCACTATTTCTCACTAACATTAAAACCCGTGTTCAATGACCATGAATTTTACATAATGGAGGAATCTTACAAAGAAACTATAAATAGCCTTGTTGACATTTTCCTGAGCACTGAGGAATAGTAATGTGGGTAGGATTTCCATATTGTGCTGGTAAGATTTGGAAAAAAAAGCAAAATAAGTCTGCGTTTTTGTGAAACCTTTAGACTTCTCAGTGATTTGGAGATCTACAATATTAAGAATTCTTAAGGGTTATTTGCAGCAGACAGCCTTGACCTTGATAAAGATCGCTACTATTTCGAAAATAAAAATAAAAATTGTCTGAAAATAACCTGAGAATCTGAGGAGGAACCTAGTGTTTTGAACTATTTGGTTTGATTGTTAGATGTTAAAAAGCACTGTAAATTCTTGTTGTATTGTGTTGGTATGATTAATGGCCAAAATATTTGGATTTGGAATTTGATGTTTGTAAAACAAAATTGACGGAGGGGCCATGTAGTCCTATAACCTAAAGTGAAAGGGAAGGAATAAACCCTAGTATACACCCTCCCTATACTACAACCCACAACAATTGGATGCATTGCCACCTATTGGTGAGTGAGGGATTTTGTCCTACGAAAATTGCACTCCTTGTGCAAGTAAGTAGACAGGCTATCCTTCTTTCACCCTACAGCTCGGGTACCAGTTGTTGAGGGGACACGTAGTTGTTTTGTGACTTTAGAGTTCTGTGCATTACATGTGTTAATGGATTGCTCCTTTTTCTTAACAGTAGAAGAACCTACCTTCATCTATTGTTGTTAATGTATAGTGTGCTAAATCGTAATGTAGCAATTGATCTCTTAGTTTATATTAAACTAATGCATGTGGCAATTAGTCTTAGGCAATTTTTATCTTCTGCAAAAAGTATAGTTTTCATTTGAGATTTTACATTTTATATATGATACTGATTTATCAAATTAGTACGTTTTTTAGAGCTTTTGTTTATATAAATTACTCTTACAATAACAGCATGGTTGATGTATTTTGTGGAAGATCCTCTCACTGTGACATACTGGACCTACATTTTCAGTAACAGCAAATCTTGTATGTAAGTGTGACAGTAAGTTAGTGACCAAAGGCCAGCAATTATCAATGTCATTGAATGCAAAATGAAGATCCTAAATTTGCAGATGGGTCGCTAAAATGTTAACTGCCTCAAACACTCGCAGATGCACGCCTTCGTAGCCCGACCAGCTGCACTGCAGAGACCGGAAATGCTTAAGTTACGCGCCAGCTGCATATCTTGAAATGTTGATGGGGACCAGACCAGCAAACAATCCAACTGAGTCAGTCAGAGACCTACTGCCCCATACCAGAAAGCCTCTCGCCCCAGCCAGCCCTCCCACCCTCCTATCATCTTTTGTTAGTGAAGAATCTTCTTCATTGGGATAATATGTTCAAGCGTAACGTTTCTCAGCTTTGGACCTCCCAACCACACATATTCACAGCTCTCACAACAGGCATTCTGTGCAAATTGCATTCACCCAAATTCAACCCCTCACTCACATGAACAAATGATCCAAATCTAAGTGTGTCCTTCTTAGGTATTCTGAAGTGGAATTTGTGGGGATGAGTTACTTGTTAAATCAAAAATGGGGGGACACTGTTCCGGAGGAGGGGTGCTGCGTGTCACCCACTCACTAAGAGGAAAAAGAGAGAGGAAAGAAGGCAGAAAGAGCGGTCCTAGGCCTAGAACCCACAGGTTAGAGGGAAGAACAAGTCTTGCCTCTTGTTGCCCTCACACACCCCGAAGGATGTCATGCTTCATCATCGGGCGTTTGCTCCTCGTCGGGCCGGTGCTGCAATGCCCTACGGGCCCCCCGAAGGGTCGCTTTAGCGGAGATCTTTTGCGAACTGCCGTCTGATGCGTGCGGGTATGTGGGGTGAGTCCTATATAGAGGGTGAGTCAGTGCAGGCAAGGTTAAAACTGGCTAAGGGTTACCAGAGAGGTGTGTTTGTTGTGACGGTACCCTTGTCAGAATAAAAAACCCGAAGGTCAGTTGTTACCCCAATAGGCAAAATGTGCCTAGGTAACTAAAAGGTCAACATGTTTTGCGCCTAGGTGGTCACGAAGATCCGTGGCGCTTCATCAGGACCAGAGAGTAAAGCGTGATGTTAAAGTGCACGTGAGTAGTGGGTAAAAGGGATGAAAAACCCTCTGTGAAATCAGGGCGGGCCAAAACTGTGAACCCTACAGTTAGGCTAAAACTAAATAGTTGAAACGCTCTTGATGTAACCTAGGAAACAAAGAAAACAACAAAAAGACATACATCAGAAATATACACGAGGCGTCAAGATATGCCTCAATAATGTACATCAAGAAAGCGCACATGGTGCATTAAAACAAGAGACTGACTGAGTGGTTATACCATGGGACAAGTACCCAACGTGGTGGCTCCCCTGGCGTGCACAGCGGGCTGGCTGCAGGATATGCCAGGAAGCTGGTGATCACGTTTGCGGCCCTGCCGGCACCCTAGGAGCAACCCTTGTTGGTGAACGCGCCATGAAAATGGATGCCCAGCATGTGAGGCCAGTATCGCACTTGCAATGCATAGAGTGAGGCACACAAGCATAAAAGGGCAACTGGCGCATGGTAAATAACAGAAATAACAGCAACCACAGAGGAAGCAGGCATGCGTCGTGAATCAAACCACCCATCTATTGGGTCGGCACTGTGTGACAAGAGAAATACGTTGCTGTAAAAATACCTGCGCTCAACAATGACGTATATCAGTGAGCAATAAGGTAGGAGATCCTTACCTAATATCAAAAGGGAGTAATGCTCCTTGGGCTAATGGCGCAGGATGCCCGCACCTTACCGAGCTAGAGAGGAAAAACAACATAATAGAGCAAATTGTGAGAGGAAAGCAGGCAAGCCCCAAAACCAACGTCCCACAGCGACTTACTGTGCAGAGTCCCGGGTCCATGTCTCCTATATCTACTTACAATTAAGCTCGGGTGCCGGCTCAGAAGCACCTACCCCCTCCATACGCCTGCCCAACTGTAAACTGGCGCATGTGCATACGTTGGGATGACCACCCGACCTGTGAAGGTCAGGATCAGTGAGCACAAGAGCACAATTAGACGCGGCAGGACGGCAACTAAGATGACCAACCACTTTATTGAAAAGGGACACTCCTGTGAGGAGATACAGTGGACAATTCTAGAGGCTAATCAAATGTCGAGTAACATCTCACTCCTACGCCGTGAAAAACGGTGGGTCCACCGTCTGCACACTCACCTACGGGGCCTGAATGACGAGATACCCTGGGTCGAACTATAATCTCCTCCTTCTGACCCGTGTTACCACCATCCTGTTACCCTATATTTTCTAGACTCCATTCTTGGCCATCCCTAGGTCCCTTAGGGCTGTACCATGGTACAACGTCCCCCCACAGTCTGAGGCCCAGACCTCTCGTACCCTCCCTTACACACTTGCACTGTAGCTGTGTTCATCATATCTCATGAGTGTGGACACCCGCCACTCATTATGGGGCATAGTTCATCTTCCCCTGTGTCCCAGCAGGATAGCTTTGCTTAAATTCACATGACAACCCAGGAAAAGGTTCCCAACGTGAATGTCCTTCGTGACCCCCCGGCGCAAGATGCTATAATTGAGCCTTGTCCGGGGTGTTTCACTTTTCCCTGTATTACTTCTACCACCTTGTTAACATTTCACGCCCCACCCCACTGGCATCAGAACTCCATGGCAACCACTTATGCTTTACAACAATCTGCACGCTTACACGCAGGTCACTAGGAATTGTCTGCTCTTCCATGCGCATGCGCAATGCCTAGGGACTACAACACTAAACGTATGCACATGCGCACCAACTTTCACCTTGACTCAGCATCCCGGAAGAAGGGACCGCCCTAGCTACAATTATCGGCACTATATCTGGGCTGCCCCCACCATGGCCAGTTTACAGTTGAGCAGGCGTATGGAGGGGGTAGGTGCTTCTGAGCCGGCACCCGAGCTTAATTGTAAGTAGATATAGGAGACATGGACCCGGGACTCTGCACAGTAAGTCGCTGTGGGACGTTTGTTTTGGGGCTTGCCTGCTTTCCTCTCACAATTTGCTCTATTATGTTGTTTTTCCTCTCTAGCCCGGTAAGGTGCGGGCATCCTGCGCCATTAGCCCAAGGAGCATTACTCCCTTTTGATATTAGGTAAGGGTCTCCTACCTTATTGCTCACTGATAAACGTCATTCTTGAGCGCAGGTATTTTTACAGCAACGTATTTCTCTTGTCACACAGTGCCGACCCAATAGATGAGCGGTTTGATTCACGACGCGTGCCTGCTTCCTCTGTGGTTGCTGTTCTTTCTGTTATTTACCATGCGCCAGTTGCCCTTTTACGCTTGTGTGCCTCACTCTATGCATTGCCTGTGCGATACTGGCCTCACATGCTGGGCATCCATTTTCATGGCGCATTCACCAACAAGGGTTGCTCCTAGGGTGCCGGCAGGGCCGCAAACGTGATCACCAGCTTTCTGGCGTATCCTGCAGCAGGCCCGCTGTGCACGCCGGGGGAGCCACCACGTTGGGTACTTGTCCCATGGTATAACCACTCAGTCAGTCTCTTGTTTTAATGCACCATGTGCGCTTTCTTGATGTACATTACTGAGGCATATCTTGACGCCTCGTGTATATTTCTGATGAATGAGTTTTTGTTGTTTTCTTTGTTTCCTAGGTTACATCAGGAGCGTTTCAACTATTTAGTTTTAGCCTAACTGTAGGGTTCACAGTTTTGACCCGCCCTGATATCACAGAGGTTTTTTTTATCCCTTTTACCCACTACTCACGTGCACTTTAACATCACGCTTTACTCTTTGGTCCTGATGAAGCGCCACGGATCTTCGTGACCACCTAGGCGCGAAACATGTTGACCTTTTAGTTACCTAGGCACATTGCGCCTATTGGGGTAACAACTGACCTTCGGGTTTTTTATTCTGACAAGGGTACCGTCACAATAAACACACCTCTCTGGTAACCCTTAGCCAGTTTTAACCTTGCACGCACTGACTCACCCTCTATATAGGACTCATCCCACATACCCGCACGCATCAGACAGCAGTTCGCAAAAGATCTCCGCTAAAGCGACCATTCGGGGGACCCGTAGGGCATTGCAGCGCCGGCCTGACGAGGAGCAAACGCCTGATGATGAAGCATGACATCCTTCGGGGTGTGTGAGGGCAACAATAGGCAAGACTTGTTCTTCCCTCTAACTTGTGGGTTCTAGGCCTAGGACCTCTCTTTCTGCCTTCTTTCCACTCTCTTTTTCCTCTTAGTGAGTGGGTGACACGCAGCACCCCTCCTGCGGAACAGTGTCCCCCCGTTTTTGATTTAACAATTAGCTCTAGGAGCACGGGCACTGGACCATACCCTGCTCCTGGTCCCCCCTTCTTACTGTTGATAGGGATGAGTTACTTCCCTTCAGTGACTGAAAGACAAAAATATGAAGCAGGAACAGTGTAAATGCCTTGTGGGGATGTGATCACATGAGCAGCGCAAGAAAATGCATTCCACTCTCCGAAGAGCAGGCCACAACCCCCTGCTTCATGTCCCTCACAGCAGCTGGGGAAAGTTATTAGATAACAAGACGGCTGCTCAGCACAACATATTTGTGAAGGCAATCACATGCTATTGACATCACACGGACGAAGAATGTGACACTGCGAGAAACAGACACATCATGCCACACAAAGACTACAATGTGCTACAAAGCGGAATCAGTTTCTGTTAAGGGTAGAAATAGGTGTTTTTTTTAACTCTGAGATATACGAAGTCGGTGAGAAAGTGCATTAGGTGGAGATTTTATGCACAACGCCTGACAAAATCTTCAAAGACAAATGCACTCCCGGAACATTTGCATGCTCAACATCAGGGATGGACTCAAAAGTCTCGAGCTGCATTATCTGGATATCCCTAGAGAAGGCTAGGCTTGATGTGCCACAAGTGGACGTGCACACTGTACAGCAACTGAGAGAGGGGTGCCTCTATGTATCTGAGAGAAATGAAAGAAAGATCTTCATGCAAGAACGTGTCCTGTGATTCTGGGCAAATCACTTAGGGACACATGCATCAAGCATTTTACCGGTCGCAAATGGGCCGATTCGACCGGTAAAATGCCTTTTCCGATGCATCAAAGCAAATGCAGTCGCAAAATAGGTAATCGCAATTTATTGCGATTACCTAATTTGCAAATGCATTTAGGGAATCGCAAATTGCGATTCCCTATTTGAAATGCATGTAGCATTTCCTAAATGCGACTTTGCATTTAGGAAATGCTAATTACCATCAACTTCAAGTTGATAGTATTTTGCAAAAACAAAAGTGCATTTTTCAAAGTGCCATGTGGCGCACACACATGTCCTTAGGGCACGTGTGTGCGCCACATGTGCACACTTACCTGTTTTGGGGGTGCAGCAGGGGGCCTTAGGCCCCCTAGCACCCTTGAAATTTGCGATTACCTATTTGGTCATCGCAAATTGCGAATGCTCTCCCATTCATTCCTATGGGCCTCTAGGCCCATAGGAATAGATGGGAATGCATTCCCTAATAGCGAATCGCAATTTGCGATTCGCTATTAGGGAATGTGTAGGAATCGCTATTTTTTTGTGATTCCTACATGCATAAGGAATTGCAACTCCTAAATAGCGATTCCTTAAAAATCACTATTAAGGGATCGCAATTCCTTTTCTTGATGCATGTGCCCCTTAATCTCCACGTGCCTAACAAAACGAATGTGTCGGCCTGAAACGCAACTGGTGCTCATGTAAAGCGCTCTGACGCCTTCGGGTCGAGTTCGCGCTATATAAAGCTCCCCCCCCCAAAAAAAACATACTTTTATTACATTTGAGCAGGTGGGAAATGGGGGAGGGGCGTTGGATTGGTGAAATCGTGAGGGGGTGAGGAAGGTGACAGTGGACAGGGAAGGATGCGGTCTGGCATTGGGAAACATTACATACTGCCACCGTGCTTTAGCAGGGGGGTCAGGCGGGGGCATAGGTACAAGCCAGGCTGCAGTTGCCCTAATGCAAACCTAAAATGAGTCTACCAGCCACGTTATCCAACAAGCAAACTGTTCCCATACACAGGATATCCAGGCCCAGGAACACCAGAACAGTTATAATTGGGTGAAGGGGCATCACACCCAGTGATATGGCTCCATCCAACTTGTAATCAGCCTTTAGAGTCACGCAGCCCTGAAACAACATGAGAGCAGCCCCAAAGCCACCAATGCAGACAGGCCTGCCTGCCTGGCTCTCGCCAAACTGAACTAATGGTCATTTTGCCCCTGCACAATATTAATTTCATTTACGTGAAATAAACTTTATGCGTGTTTGTTGTGAAGCTACACATCTCAGTTGGTGTGTTAATTTGGTATTTTAATGCACAAATGGATCTGTAGCCATACTATTGAGAGCTTTCCGAAACGTTTCGGACATTTAGATTAGAGATTCATTTACACCTCTTTCATCCTAATTGCCCTGTATCGAGTTTTTTTGAGACAATTCTCCCTCTTCGAATACAACAGTGCTTCTGGCTGTAGCAGAATGTGCTGCTGTTGGTGAGGGCACGATAATATATGTGTAATATACCGCAGAGAGGGAGAGCTGAGAAAGAAAGAGGGAGATAGGTGGCAGAGAAGTAGTAAAGAAAACGGTGAGAAGAATGAGACCAGATGGTGGGGACCGAGAAGGGATAAATCAGAAATTTACAAGGGCCCATAAATGTGATCGTCTATACATCACTAGCACATACAACTGTTAAAATTGCCTCAGATGAGCGGGTTTATTTTCCTTCCTAACTTGATTACCAGGAAAGCATTTTAATAGTTAGATTGATCGCCATTCCTTGAAGCCCCACTTAATGGCAACCAAGAAGCATTAATCCATCTATTCCGGTTTAGAAAAGTAGGCACCAACCGTGGCTGCAAACAATATCCAACTTTCCTTAAACCAGTGCTTGAAATGGAAAAATAGAAGTGCAGGTACTCTGTATCAGAGTATCTGCTTGTTTCTGAGAAGTGCCGGTACTCTTCAATTAAAGTATTAAGTCTCTCTTGAGAAGTGCAGGTATTCTCCCTCTCAAAATAGAAAAGGGCCAGTACTCAGTACCTGACACTACCGGCCCATTTAAAGCACTGCCTGAAACAAGATAGGAGTGTGACTCTTGCATTTTATTCCACTCTGTGAAACATACAGCTTCTTTTCGACACGATACAGTACTCACCTACCCTTGCAGCTTCGGTGGCAGGTGCAGACCGCAGGCGCCATCGCCTGTGCAGTTTACACTGCGCATGACCACAACACAAGACCTGCCCTGCCTCACCCTTTGCCCCACCCTGAAGACCACGCAAGTGCTGGCCGCGCAACAGCATGCATACACCAAATGTGAAAGTGCCGGTCTCCAACGTTTGTCCAGAACTATCATAAGTAGCCATGTCAGCTTTACAGGATATTGAGATGGGAGAAACTAAAATAAAATTGAAAAGGGAACCCGCATACAGGCAGTGTCAAGCCAGACAGTTCAGAATGATGGCAACCCTTGAATGCAAGCCTTCAACGCAACCGGTTGAAACTATCGGTCTTGCTCCACAGAGTTGCTGCGACGCATGGAAACGAGAAGCCGATTTAAGTGCTGTGGTCTTCCCTGTAGCAAGATGTTCTATTGTTAGCCCCCGGCACACAAGGTCAGAGTGGTTTACTTTCTGTGTTCTCCTGTGAAATATTCTGATGACTGACTGAATAACTTAGTTGGTCGAATTAAATCTTTTGTTTCCGCCCTTATGAAGAGGATGAGATTGTGCAGGACACCAGTAGTACATTTGCTGGCAGTAAAGCAGTGCTGCTGTCCCGTCATTTTGTTCTCATTTGCATTCTCCCACCTGACAGAGGTGCTGCACAGTTTGAAGGTCACTGATTGAATAATGTCAAAATGTTAAGACTAAGGCCGATTCAGAGTAATGGGTTAAATTCAGGGCACAATTCCTAAAAAATAAGTGGGGGGACTAACCTAGTTAATCAGTATGCAAGCGACATCACGGCTGGTGACATCACAGCGCGTGACATCACAGTGCGTGACATCACAGCATGTGACATCACGGCGCGTGACATCACTGCACGTGGCATCACAGGAAGTGGCATCGTAAGAAGTGACATCAGATCTTAAGCCCTCGCATATATGTTTATTTAACATGTCATGAGTACGTTGGAGCACAATTCGAGTATACAGGGGAAACCCTCCTGATTTAGGTAGAAGATTCACACTTTTGTAAGCTACACATAAAACAATATTGCCTTTTGTCAGCGTAAACTTCCTCTGCCCATAGTGCTTCACAAGACAAAATAGTGATATGCAAATTATTACAACGCCTCCTCAGGTGTAGTTAGCTTTATATAAATGCTATTTATTTTGTGAAAATACTGGGAAAGACCAACACGTGGGACATTCTTACAATGCATGCATATCTCCTAAACAGAGCCTGAACAAAGTGAAAAGCTGCCTCTCTTAAGTATGTACGAAGTGCTAACAAGGTGTGAGCCTTTGTTTCCCCTCTGCTGCATTTGCTTCTAGGTGTGAGGCTCCTGACTGCTGCCAGCCAGGAGACTGCAACAAAAGGAGGCCTGATGACCCCTCAGATTAGGCCATTGTTATCAAGACCGGCCTGTTTAATAAGGCTTTCCATGGTAAATATAGGGATTTCTGGCCCATGTTTAATTATCCATGTTTTCTGTCATTTCCTATGAGGTTAATGTCAATTATCATACTTATCCGTAGGTGCCTATTTCCCCCTTCCTGTCCTGAGGAAGACCTCACCGTAAGGTGTTAATGAACCTACAGATCTTCGGGATCGAAACGTCGACACTACTTGTTTGAGCCAGCATATTAAACAACAGAGATTGTTTTACTGTGTTTTTTGTCCTATATGCATGGTGCAAAAATTGATGTAGACTTTTGCGATTTTGAGCGAAAATAAGGAGCTACTGTTTTGTATTGTTGAATAATGAATATGTTTTTGGCACATTAACCCTATCCTTTTATATCACACCATTTTCACTCTATCCACCCCACACCTCTCCTTTTCCTTGGGCACTTGCATATCAATGTGAGTACATGTTATGATGTATATATTATAAGGTGACAGTGTGATTAAATAACACTGTTCCATTTCATTTTTGCATTTTGTGTTTCTTTATGTGGCAATATTTGTTTAAACTGTTTATTGTTGAATTATTGTGTACTGGGATCATCTCCTATTGTACCATTGTTATGGGCCCAGCAGGCGTCTGAAATAAGAAAGCCCACTCCCTGCCTGCACGTTGTTGTGGATCGAAAGCAGACAACAACGTGCAGGCGTCTGAATGTATCCCGGTGTTTGCAAATGACACCGGGATGATTTCAGCATATTTTTCAGTCGGGCCCAACTTCTTGGCAGGGTGGACAGTGTCCACCCTGTGAAAATAGTGGGTAGACGCTGTCCACCCGCGTGTACCCCCGACTCGTGCCCTGGTTACATTCCAACTGTTTCCTCATGGATTGAAATTTAAAATGTATTCCCACCCGTTAGCAAGAAGTCAGACTGCCAGGCATCTCTCATACACTCTTTCATTCTCACTTGCGCACCTTGAAACAGGGCTGAACGTAGGTCCCTACGGTGCAAAGCGGGGAAGTGGGGGCAAACCCATCAGGGGGCCCCCCAACAAACCCTCATCACATTCATAGGGGGTGCCAGGGCCCCGTCATTTTGCGTTACGCCACTGTGCGTGAGCCAAGCCTCCCAGGGGCTTTTTAATAATGGCCCGCCGTCCGTGCTTGAAATAAACTAACTGGTCACAGACCCAGTCTGTGTACTGTGCTGAGGGGGCCCCCTGGAGCTCGGGCCCACCCCCCGCACCGCGGGAGCTGTGGGGCTAAAGTTACGCCACTGGTAGTTTAATATAGCGCTTTGGGATAACCTATTTTCCTGTGCAACATCCATCAATGCTTCAAAACAGGTTGTAGTTGTACTTAGAACTAAAGACAGAACTACTTTGTATAATGTACCACTGTCTTTCAGGTATGGAGGAATATCAGAAATTTTTCAAAGTAATCCTAAGGTTGTCCCAACCTCATATAACAGAGGGTTCTCGACCCCTAGTGGTCATAACTTTGCCCTAGTAGCGGCCCAGCAACAGCTGCGGCCACTGCAGGTAAGAGCGGTGGGGCCGGCTTGGGGTGGGTGGATTTCGAGAGACGACCACGAGAGAAAACTAATTATTTATTTAATTTTCTCTTGTGGTTGTCTCCCGAAATCCCCCCCAGCCAGCCCCACCGCCGCACCGCTCTTACCTGCAGTGGCTGCGGCTGCCCAGCGAACTAAGAAATTACATCTAACCTGAATATTTACTAAACCCAGATGATAAACTAGGGTTTTCCTATTTTCTCTTAAGAGGGTAATCCCTGGGGCCACAAATTTGAGACCATTTTTTCCACCAATAGTTCGACAGATTTGATTGTGTTTCTAACAAATGCTGAGTATTACTCATTTTGATAACAAGAGAAAACACGCTATTGTATATCTTCGGATCTAATTGTGGAGAAGCTGGATATCTTATTAAAAATAGAAATAGGATTGTTTCAATTTAGAGTATTCAAGTTTCCATACGTTTTACCCAATTTCTGTGAGTGCAGATACAGCTTTGGATCTTCACAGGATATTGACTGTGTTAATGCTAGATGAGTTGATTAAAAAAAAACATTCCGGTGGCTTCATAAAAATGTTTATAAATTTTAGTCCCCTTGGGATCAGTGGGAGTTTGTGTAGTTGGCATAGAGTGCAGACCTGCTTTTGACCTTGCAAAATTGCACCCATCTGATACCCTCTCAGTTGCTCCGAGAGCCGCAATTTGACCCTCAGTGTGAAAATTGTAAAGAGGCATTTTAATCCTTGTGAACTTTTGCTTTTTTATTACAATAAAAAAACTATAGTGTTCCCCGTCACGGGGTGGGGGACACAGAGGTTCAGACTTTAGCAGAGCAACACGGGGAGTGATTTCTTTTCAAACATGTACGGCAAGATATCACCCTTTTTTGTTTGAGATAATGGTGGTTAAACAAAGACAAATAAAATTCTTCCCTACACCTGATCACTCTTCAATACCAGCATTGGGCAACAAGACACATAGGGGCCGATTCCGATCTCGGCCGGTAGGGCTCCGAATCGGATTCGGCTTTACCGGATCCGATTCGGAGCCCTGTTTCCCGACCGAACCGTACGCGGGTCCGGCCGAGCGAGTACGATGCGAAATCGCCGACCGACTCGTCCGGGCATCCCGACCGCTCCGACCGACTCGCTCCGGCTCGAACCGCTCCGACCGACTCGCTCGGACTCGACTCGCACCAGCGCAATGGAGACGTTTCCCGGCCGGGTAAGTACGATGCGCGCCGCGATGCAATCCGACCGAGCCGCGCCGTCCGGCTCGTAAGAGCTGTCGGAGCCGTACTTTGGGGGTCCGTGTCGGACCCCCTGTACGCGTAGCCGCGCGAGTCGCACACAGGGGGACCCGTGGGTCCCCCTACCTGTGCGTGTACGGCGCGAATCGCTTCGCCGCGTACCCGCTGTAGAGGCGCACTTGTCCGACTCGCACCCATTGAGTCAATGGGAGCCCGCGTACGCGTTGTGCGACCGGCTCCCATTGACTTCAATGAGAGTCCGACTCGACTTCGAGTCCGATAACATACGGACGCATCGTACTCGTTCGGTCGGACTGCACGGGTCCGATTCGGTCGGAAATCTCTCCGGGTCCGGCTCGGTCGGAGAAATTTCCGGCCCGAATCGGAATCGACCCCATAGATTTGTTCAGACTGAATCCTGGTGGGTTTTTGCACACCAGGGGCCCTATTATGTATAGGGCGCACTTTCTCTGTTTGCGCCCTGGCTCACCTGAAAACACGTGTGCTGGGCACAAACAGAGAAAGTGCACCCTATTACATAGAATAGCCACGAACTCGTGCTGCCCTGGGGGCAGCGCATTCAAGTGAATGCTCCATGTTTCATTGTGCAGGCTGCAACCCGCCTGCACAGTGAAAGGGGATTAGCGATCCCCTTGCAGGCGAGTGCAGTGAGTGACTGCACCCACCTGCAAGGGGATGTCTGGGGGTCCATAGGAACCCCCTTCACCTCTCCAGAGGGCTGCTATCAGGGGGTGCACTGACTGTGGTGCACTGTCAATGCGCCTCCTGAGAGCTTCTTTGCCTCTGTACCTGCGTCTATAATACGGCATGGGCGCAGAGGCAAAGGGATCCCCTCATTTGCATGGGGCACGCCCCCATGCAAATGAGGGAACGCCCTCTTGAGAAAACGCTGGCGCTGTATGTGCGCTGGTGCTTACAGTATTACAGAAGGGGCTGCACAAGAGTCTGCAGCTCCTTCTGTAATACCAAAGTGCCCCGGGGTGCGCAAAGTGGGCCAAACGCCTGTTACACCACCCGGGCCACTTAGTGTAATACGGCCCCAGGTGGGAATGATGAGAAACCATCCAATATGTCCTGGAAAGCAGTTTCTCTAGGCGCACTTAAAAGGCATGGAGTAGCAGTACATATTAAGAATAATGTGTGAAGATCAGACTTGAGTGTGAACTGTCTGCTAAATTTGATTTTGATTGACTGAAACCAGGGCTTCTAGAATACCTTAGATAGTCTTTTTCATAAGAGTTAAAATGGCCAAAATTTGAGCAGAATATGATGGAACTGCTGAAAATATATCATTGGAGTCATTCAAGCCAGCTAATGTATTTAAATGACCTTCATCATCTTAGTTAATAATCTCTTACGGACCAGTCAACAATCTAAATGTTGCCAATTTCCATTGAGACATTGTCAAAGAGATGAAGAGAGGATGACAAACTAGAAGGTCTGAGATCCTGAATGGATGTGACTGACACTTTCTGTAGTGTCTCCCAATAGTATTTCCTAGCAGTTCTTTTTGAGAATATTGACGCTCATTGTATTTACAGCAGGAGATGCTTGTTTTTCCACAAAGGCGTTTATAGAGTGAGCCGGGGGTTTGTGCACAGAGTATGCCTGCTTGGTTATAATTCCTAATTAGCAATGAGTGTGAGGTTAGTTGTTGGTTCTCCATGTGCTTTGAGGATCCGAGAATCACATTGTGTCAAGTTACGACCACACACATAAACTTCACCTACCATGCCACCAAAAGAAAAGGAAAAAGAAAAAAAGGAGCAAGGTTTTTGGTCACTGACCAGTGACCCGTCAGCTGGTGGACCCTTCAATGATGTGCTTAGAGTGCTTCAAATAGTGAAGCATTCTTCTTCAATATTTAAAGCAACACGGAGGTGAAGCGGTGAAGAGGTTCGAGGGCATTGGACCTGGATGCACTCTCTAGCTCTTTGCATCAACATCAACTTTTCACTGCTCCATCAAAGTTGCAGCACAAAGCTGATGAATGTAGTCCTGTAAGCAATCCCAGCTGCCTATGCTTTTAGCAACTTGTAGGTGAAGAGGCGGGAGAGTACAGGGTCTTGACTCACTCTTTAGATCTATGTATTGGCCCCAATACTTCATCCCAAAGTCACAGTTGCAGCCCAGAAGAGGTGAATGAACTCTTGTAAGCAATCCCAGCCATGTCAACTTGTAGGTGATGCAGCAGTGGGAGCATGGCTTGGATGTGCTCTCTAGCGCTTGTGTGGGCTCCAACCCTTCACCCTCTCCATCACAATTACAGAATAAAGCATGTACATGAACTAATGAAAGCAAAAGACGCACAAGTGATGGACGGAATGCAGAACAAATTAAAACATTCACCCCCAGTCAAGAGATCTGGGTTAAATCCATCGTTCTTTTGCTCACCATGCCATCCCAGTTTAGACCCAGCCACTAATGAACTAATGAAAGCAATCCCAGGTGCATCTGCTTGCAACAGCTTGTAAGTGAAGCAGCAGTTCGTGCAGGGCCTGGACGTGCTCTCTAACTCCTTGAGTTGTCTCTAGCACTTCACTTCCTCCAACACAGTTGCAGCAAAAAGTTGGTGAATTAACTTCTGTGTGCTATCATTTGTATGGGATAGGATAGTGGAAGAAATTCCACTGGCGGATTCTCCACCAAAATGACTTTGGGTTCAACAATAAACACCAAAGTGCAAACAATCAATAGAAAGCAGCAACAATGTATAAAATTATAGAGGATATGTTACAAAAAATTCTATATCCTTTACTAACAGTGGTCAAATTCCTATTAAAAAGAATGTAGACTGTAGTGGTTCAACACTAGCTTAGCAAAATGCAAACAAAAATACAACTCTAAGAGATAAGGCGACATTTTTCATGGGCTAAATATAAATACAAGGGTCCCATCAATAATCTAAATTCAAGTATAAACAATTCTACTGGAATTAACTAAAGAAACAGCTATTGGTGAGGTTGTTAGAAAGAGATGAGAGAGAAATTGAGTTATTAACGTCTCTTTAGGCCAACAGAGATAAGGGAGATGGGAAAGTAAATTCAGACTCACAAGTGTTAGTGAACCAGGAGACTTTACAGCACGTACTTCAGTAGTACTATTAATTCCTGTTCAGGTGAAATGGAAGCTTTGTCTGACTGACCATTATACTTAGTGCTAACGTTTTTCACCACTCAAATTTTGTCAGGTACAATATTCGGAGTTTGTGTGGGGAAACATTCTGAGTTCTGCACTGAGTTACCACATTAAACCCAGTTCAGAGATGCTGCACTTGGAAAGGGGAGGTAGTACCGCATCTGGTAAATAGCGCACCTGTCAGTGTCGGCATTTACCTGCTGGAGTATGACTTACAAAAATACTAGGGCATTTGTATTGAGGCCTTTAAGTTCTTTTTTGAACTTGAGTAAGAGGGTTTGGTCCAGATCAATCAATCAATCAATCAGGGAATTGTAAAGCGCGCTACTCTCCCTTGAGGGTCTCAAGGCGCTGGGGGGAGGGGTAAGCAGCTCCGTTTAGTCGAAGAGCTAGGTCTTGAGTGTCTTCCTGAAGATGTTCAGAGAGGGGCCGTGTCTGATGTCGATCGGGAGCTCGTTCCAGGTCTTGGCCGCGATGTAGGAGAAGGCCCTTCTGCCTGTTCTGGCTTTGCGGATGCGCGGGGTTTCTGCGAGAGCGAGGTCGGCGGATCGGAGGTTTCTCTTGGGTGCGTGGAAGGAGATGCTCTCGTTGAGGTATTGGGGTCCGGTGTTGTGGAGGTATTCGAAGGCGTAGGTGAGTATCTTGAAGGTAACTCTCTTCTCGAACGGGAAGCCACTGGAGGTCTCGTAGGTGTTGGGTGATGTGTTCTTGCCGAGGGACGCCGAGGACGAGTCTGGCTGCTGTGTTCTGTATGGTCTGAAGTTTGCGGAGCAGAGACTTGTTGATTCCGGCATAGAGGGCGTTTCCGTAGTCCAGTCTGCTGGTTATGAGTGCGTGGGTGATCATTTTTCTTGATTTGGGGGGGATCCATTTGAAGATCTTGCGATGGATGTGGAGGGTGTTGAAGAAGGTGGAGGCGACGGCGTTGACCTGTCGGGCCATGGAGAGGGAGAAGTCGAGTATGATGCCGAGTTTCCGGGCGTTGTCAGTGGGGGGTGGGTGGGCTGCCGAGGGCGGTGGGCCACCAGGTGGTGTCCCATGCGGTGGGGGAGGGTCCGAGGACCTCTGTCTTATCCGAGTTGAGCTTCAGGCAGCTATTGCTCATCCAGGTTGCGACATCCTTTATTCTTTCCTGAAAGCTGAGCCTGGTGGTGGTAGATGGTAGAGAGTAAATTAAGTGAATTCTTAATATTGCAAGCCTTCCTGATTCAAGGTATTCTGTTTTTTTCATGGTGTATTGTCATGTGTAGACTAGAAATGCTGAAGGTTCTTTACCAGCCTTATCATTTTTTTCCCAAAATGTTTTCAATTAGAACGATCAATTTTTATCAGAATAGCTAAAAAATATAAAAACCCCTCCTGTTGCTTCTCAACCTGAGAGAAGTCTATTTTCTTGCAAAAAAATTCAATAGCTTCACATAAAATATACAATGGACCAGAGTAATGACGAGAAATCAATGCTTGTAAGAGCAGCACGCGTGGCTGGGAATGAAATGAAACAATAAAACCATTTTAATGCTGAGAGATCTTTGTCTTATATTTCTAAGCGTGCACCAGTAAATGGAGCGTGTTTTCTTTAAACGTGCCATTTGGTATTGATTGTGCATCTATCACAAAATCTTTAAATATTTGAGCAAACGCTTGCAATTGTTGTCAAGTAACATGTGTTCCTTCTAAAAGATTCCCGAAAAAAATTAATTTCATATATGCGCGTCTTTCCATTTGATAATTATTTTTGGGAAGCAAATATGAAGTGCCCTTAAGCTGAACAGGTCACGTTGAGAGGAGGGATGGCAAAACTGCCATATCATGGAAACGTTGCTCGGGTGTACAATTGTTTGAACCGTGTTTGTTTTTTTGGCATATTTATTAGTTCAAATATTGTTTTGTAGCATGGCACAACAGGAAGGAAACTGATTTCACATTGTGTGCACATTGTTCCATAAACAAGAAACTGATCAAATACAGTTTTAAAATGTTTAATTTGGAATAAAATTTCAGGCAAAGTCAATGCTTTCCATTCTAATAGTACAAACATAGATGAAGTCAGTTTGCTCTATTTTTAAAGCGAACTTGTGAATTAAGAATTCTTAGTTAAAATCTCTATTATTAATTTAAGATTAATTATAAGAAATATAGGTGTTACATAAGGCTTCACAATTAAGTTCCTACATTTTTGCACTGGCACAAAAATCTTCTTGCTGTAGGAACTGTTTCTCCATTCCGTGCCACAGACGGAGGGAAAGGTGATTCTAATGGGTTTGCTGTACTTGTTTTCTGTACCCTGTGCAAAGTTTCTGTTATATGAAGATGAAGTCTAAAATACTACAGCTCAATATCAAGATGCCTTCACAAACAAAATGCTAAACTGTGCATTTTAAGGCATTATGTGAAAACCTATACCCCATAAAAGGAAACTTAAAATCTGGAAAAATAATTGGCAAGAAAACTACAAGCACAAATAATTTTAGGGGTTGAAGGGATGGATCAGAAGTAGCCTACACTGCATATGGCGATGGGGTGGGTGGAGGGCTTGGGGTAAAGGAGTTTACACACCATCTTCAAAGTAAAAGGATTTTACTACTGAATATTGACACCAACGATATCATTGCATACTAATATCAAGGACACAATATCGAGAGACAAAATATTGAAAGGTAAGTACATGCAGGTAAGTACAGATTTAGTATTCCTAACTCCACGCCTACTAACCTTGAAAATAAATGTACTGCGAAGGTACATATATGTGGAGTTAGGTACAGAAAATCTAGACTTACTTACAATCTGCACGTGTACATATTGAGTAACATTAAAAAACGTGCCAGGAAATGTTCTACCACCATAACAGTTCGGATTGCTCTTCCAGCTTTCTACTCTTTTTAATGAAATGTACATTTATGATAATATCTGTAGGAATCTGGATCATGAAACCGTAGAGTCTTGATTTGAGCTCCATGTGAACTTCAACACAGTTACAACAATGAAACACCCAGAAGTAAGCCATGGTTTCTGTGAGGTAATTTGTGCTCACATTTTAAAGCTTGTGGAAAAGCAAGTCCTCCTTAAGAAATTATGCATGTCATTTGTGCACCAAAAAAAGCATAAAAGATAAGAAATAGATATGGTATTTGTCTAAAACGAATTTAGTAAATAAAAGTATAATGTAATGACTAAAATAACAAAAAAAACAACAATCGAAAGGGAGGAGGAGTTCTAAATTTTCAAGAACATTTGAAATGTTCCATGCAAAACAACAGAAACACAAAAAGTTAATATTATTCTCTGTGGTACAGGTAACTGAGTCCTATGCAACCTATGGGGGCAAGGCGTTTTGCCCTGTTTCTTTAGGATTACAGTCAAAGTGCGGTTCCAACTGGACCAGCTGCTTTTCTCCAGGTTATTTAAAGTGACTCTATTCCTTTGTGCTCGCTCTTCTTTCCAACCTCCAGAAATGATGATCTACAGCAGTAGGCACTCATGGATAGGTCCTGAACCTTCTATTTTTCTGTCCGATTAAGATGACACCAGCTTTCTTGGTCCTTGGAGTAGCATTTCAGACTCTAAGATGCAGAATAAACTAGGAATAGTTGTCTCTCTGATAGAAAATAAGGTTCTCTTTTGGCAATCTCCTTCTATTGTTTTTCATTCTTCTGGTCTAACTGAATAGTGATTGGTGAGGTTCCTACAACTTATCATAGCAAGTTTCCCATAAAAAGCCCATCTATCTTTTTCATAGCACTTCCTGTCCCTAAGGCAAAAACCCTCCTAGGCGGCTACAGTGTCCTGCTTTTTAGGTCGAGCCTCGAGTAGTGCGCAAGCGCTGCTCTGGCGAGACTCTAAGTTAGGGGGTTTCGAAAGCTGACCAGACGCTCGTGCGTCATGGCCTTTTCCCTGCGGTTACGCGCGCGGCAGACATCTGTTTCCAGTTATCGTGCCCAGACGCGGGCGCGATAATCGAAGCACATGCCGGCCGTGCGGGGAAAGAGCATGACGCCTGGCGTCTGGTCAGCTCTCAAGCCCAGGCTGCTGCGCTCGCTGCGCCCCGCTCCTCTCTTGTTCTACTTTACAAGTATGACATGTTCCAGGGGGCAGGGAGGTCCGAGCGTTTATTCCCCTCATTCAAAGAGTAAGTCTAGCTCCTCGACCTCTCGGACTCCTGCACCGGGCAATTATCACAATCAACAGACCTCTCACCTGGGCACTAATGCTTTAATGGTGATTACCTGGATACTGTACTTGGACATTTCACATACGCGTGGCAAAGTTCCTTGAATACACTCCCGGGCACCTTTCACTGCTCTTTGTCCACCTGTGGGCATGCACGGACAAGTGCTCCCACAATGCAACGCGGGGACACGGATAACAATGGTGCCAGCAGCAGTGAATGGCGCACTCAAGGTAACCTGCACACTGCGGCATCCTGCCCTGCCCCTTTAACGGAACAATTCGTCAGGCTCATTGCAGACCCCGCCCGGCGCCGATCTCGCTGGGATCTTTAAATGAGCAGTTTAGGTTATCACTTTAGGAGGATTGAAGATTCCTTATGTGTTCAGTGTGCATCGCCGCCACTCCGAGACGTTAGCCTGCGAGTCCCCATGTGGCAAATGCTTGTTTTATTTTTATTATTGCTACATTTAGAAAAGGCTACTTTAGAGCATTTCTAAGTAGTGGGATTTTCTGTGAAATGGTATTTCCATTAGTAACAAAGTGGTGCCAACAAGGTATAAAGGGAATAATAATAAAATAAAATTGTACAAAAAATAATAAAAGAGAATTAATGCTGCTGGGTACTGCGTCGACAGGATGTATTAGAATATCTCATGAGTTTCTGTTTTGAACTGCATTTAAAAGTTATGACTCGTTACCCACCATATCTTAAGGAACTCTAATGCACTACTGATCTTCTTCTAAAACTCTTGAGCGCGTGACCCTGACAACACCCCCTCCATGTATAGGGAGTCTTGGCTCGCTATACTCACTCATCTCTATACCCCGGAAGCTGTGTAAACTCACTCACTGAAGACACCCCGTTTTCCTGTCCTTCAAGGACCGCTATGTCCAAAAGCAAGTTAATGCTTCAGAGTGTCACCAGCAGACACTGCAGAGTAAATACTGCAACTGGGGGCCGCAAATACTTTCTCGTTGGTGACGCACGGTCTTGGTGAGGGTTACATGCAGTTTTGCGGGTAGAACTGATAATGCTTGCACTGTTCCTAGTCCTACCGTGTTCTCATGCCTGTTTCTTTGCAGTGAAAGGGACGTTATTGTCACAGTTTAGATTAAGCCGGAGATTGCACTCTCCTCGACAAGCAATCATTTTCTTAGCAGAGAGTGTCTTTTTTCCCTTTTGATTCAATTGGACAAAGTATTGCTTTCGACCCTCCTGCAGCTGCGCGTCATTTCCAGCGACGCTGCTAAGTCGCAGATGTGAGCAACAGGAGAGGGGCTGCCAGCTGACAGGAGGAATGTGGCTATAAGCAGAGGCATTACTGGCCCTTCTGAGGTCCAGAGAGGCCGAGGCCAGCTCAAACCTTAGAGGCCCACCTGCCAAAACACCAGCTTCATCAAACAGAACTAAATTAACAACTGTCTAAATCTGAGATCCCTTTTAAGCTTCAGGCTTATTCCAGTTCTGCCTGCTGATGCACACTATGAGCCGGGATGGCCTGCTGGGCCCATGCAGGTGTGTGTAATACTGCATATTACGCATCACTGCAGACTCTAGAGTGCAGGGTGTCTGCCACTCCCCAGTGGGTTGACTCAGCAGTCTCTTCTGGGGCATCGGTCACTGGCAGCAGGTCAGAAACACTGTCATTAAATGCCATGACAATAATGAGAACAACAATGCCAATAATAGTAACAACAACAATACTAACAATAATAGTAAAATAAAAGTAAAAACGAAATAGTAAAAAATAACGATCATCATAACACTATGGATGAGGATAATGATTATTAATCGATTATCATTACTTGCATTTATATACCACTTACTAACGCGGGTGGGGAAATATTATACCAGGCGTTATTAAAATACAGCGTATCGATAGTCAATTTATTGACCAGGGAAGGATTAAGGAATGAATCAGCACTGCCAAAGATTCAAACTTATGAGTTGCAAATCAAACAAAGATGTCAGCAGCGCAGATCTCGATTCTAAGAGCTGTATGGAACTAAGTTTTGCAAGATCTGACCAGCTATCCGGGACCTCTTAATCCTCACAAGAAAACCATAGATTTCGTTTCTTTCAAAGCCTTCAATCTCATGTCTGCAAAATCAAACAGTTTCTACCTGATTCAGACTGGAAACCAAAATCAGCTCAGGCAAAAATGTTCCAATCTGCTCTACACTGCTGGAGTCTGGAAGGGGCCAAAGGGGGCATGGATGGGTCATTTCAGTCCAAGTTGCTCTGAAAGTATCCCCCTTAACCTTTTGACTTGCGTGGACCCCCACATAATCATGTCTGGAACCTGGGGCCCCCACCGAATCATTATTGAAATCCGAGGACACTCCACTGAGCCGTTACTGGTAACCGGTGACCACGGCCTAAGCATTTTCAATGATCTGAACTGCAAGATCGTACACAAAATATACAGAAACATTCATCAACAAATACAAAAATAATTAAATATTTTATGTAATTCACAAACAATTTAAAAAAAAAATTTAATAGGAAGGTTTTCTAGGTTTTTCTAAATTCAATTGACGGCACTCATCATCCATACTATGTTCAGTTTGATGAACTTGCACTGCTCCCACAAATCAATCGGAGGACACCAACTTAATTTTGGCCTCCAATTTCCAGGTTCTTTTCCTTTTACAGGACATTTTTAAATTTTCAATTGTACATTTTGCTTTTTCCTTTCTATACACTTTATGTATCTGTTAATATAAAATTTTCTGAAGAGTCACGGATCCCCGAGTACGCTTTGCGGACCCTATGGAGTGCCCGGACCACAGGTTAAGAACTACTGCTGTAGTCGGTTGCCTACCAGGGAAATGACAAAGGAGAAGGATGGCCGGTCCGGCCATGCCATCTGGCATGCATTTCAGTGAAAACAAGCATTGGCATAGCCAATAGGTTTCGCCTTTGGGACCTTATAAGTGTTTAACTATGCAACAGTTAATGTTGTTGCACCAAGGATATTATGCTGCATAACTAAATACTTATAAGGTCCCAAAAGCAAGACCTATTGGCGCTTTAACAATGCCAATAGGTCTCGCTTTTGGGACCTTATAAGTATTTAGTTATGCAGCACAATATCCTTGGTGCAACAACATCAACTGTTGCATGGCTAAACACTTATAAGGTACAAGGTTTAGCCATGCAACAGCTGATGTTGTTGCACCAAGGATATTGTGCTGCATAACTAAATACTTATAAGGTCCCAAAGGCGAGACCTATTGGCTATGCCAATGCTTATTTAATATGCTGGTGGGGCACCCTGGATAGGATCTTCTCCTTGGGTTTCGACCTGGGCAAAAGTTAAGTTATGCAAGTATATTTGCATAAGTTTTGTTCTCATATTTGCAGGGAAAAACCTTGCTTTAGCTCACTTTGGATGTTTGACTTTTTAGATCACCAGTATGACTTGTCATACTTTACAGTGAATTAACTCAAAAAGCAAATATTAGACCTGTCAGTCTCTGGGTGGTATTCGTCTCAAACGTTTTGTCTTATTCGGCCATTTTTTGCTGATCTCTTTTTTGTTGGCCTTAGGACTCTTTACCACTGCTAACCAGTGCTAAAGTGAGGGTGCTCTCTCCTTTAAACATGGTGAAATTGGCCTACACACAATTGACACATTTAATTTACTTGTAAGTCCCTCGTAAAGTGGTACTACATGTACCCAGGGCCTGTACATTCAATGCTACTACTGGGCCCACAACACTGATTGTGCCACCAACTTAAGTAGCCTTGAAACATGTCTCAGGCCTGCCATGGCAGCCTGTATGTGCAGTTTTAAACTGCCATTTCAACCTGGCAAACTAAACCTTATGCCAGGCCTAAACCTTGCTGTTTCATACACATTAGTCCCTCTTAGGCCCTAAACAGCCTATAGGTCAGGATGTAGTGTATTTAGAAAGTTGGACACAGACTTTTAACTTTTACTTGTCCTGGTAGTGAAATATTTTTACATTTGTTTTTCACCACTGTGAGGACTGCCTCTCCCATAGGATAACATTGGGTTCCCTTAGTACATTTAATAAGTGTTAAGATTCAATTGAGAGCAGATAAGAATATTGAGTTTAGGGTCTATGGAATTGTAATTTAAAACCCTCTTTAATAGTAGAATTGGATTTTTAGTCACTAATCAGAAAATGTCACTTTTAGAAAATTGACATTTTCTTGTCCTAACCATTTGGTGCCTGCAGCCTATATCCTGGGTCACATGACTATGTGTAGTTGCCAGTTGGCCTTTGTGTATTGCTCCCACACAGTGAGACAAAGGGGGAATAGGTGTTGGCAGGATGGGCTATCTCTGACTTGATAGGGGCAGAGCTATCACCAACAACACTTGCACATCACAAAGCCTCTGCCTGAACACACTCACAAAGGGATTGACACTAGTCTTTTGTGACCCCAGACAAGCTGGGGCCAGGGCAGGGAGGCAGGAAATTCCAAGCACCTCGGGGGTGGAAGGCTCTAGAAACCTCTACTTCAAAGTGGACACCAGGTATAGATGTTTATTCCCTCGGACCCAATGCTTCAGTACACATCTGGACATGTGGAAGACTCAGAAGGACTGCTGTGCTGCTCTGCAAGAAGGACTGCTACTTTGCTGCCCTGCTGCTTGGATGCCCTGCTGCCTGAGTGAGAAGGACCGGACCTGCATCTTGAACCTAGGACTACCAAAGTGACTCCAAGGGCTAGTTGGCTGGCCTCCTGATCAGAGCCTCAGGGACAGAAAAGTTCCAGCCACCTTGAACCCAGCACCAGAACTCTGCTGTGAGTCCTAGTCCTCAAGTGGTGTCACCCCAGTCCTGGATCCTTCAACGTGGGCATGAAGGTGCTCTGCCAACCCAGCTGTGGTCCTGTGAGCAGAACCGACACAGCGCAACACATCTCAGCGCAGCTGCACCGAAACTACGCGACGCATCCCCAACACAGGACCTCGCATCGAAGCCCACAGCTTCCTCAGAACTGCCACTGTGAGACACAATCTTGAAGCAGGACTTCACATTGCAAGCCCCTTGTTGACGGCATCTTCGACAAGGATGTAGGACTTTGCATCGCAACCCCACAGCTTCCTCGGAACTGCCGCTGTATGACACGTCCTCAGTGCAGGACATAGCATCACAAGGCCCTCATCGATGGCATCCTCGACAATGACACAGAACTCCGCATCGCATCACCCCAGTTTCCTCAGAACCACCTCAGCACAATGCATCCTCGACGTGGGATCTTGCAACGCTCTGCAAACCAGGATTTAAGGTACTTTCTTCAGCAGACCTAAGTTGGTCCTTGTATCTGGCTCACACTCCTTCACCGTTGGCCGACATTTGTGACTTTGTCCTGGTCTGATGTGACCAGATAACCACAGTTGGCGCTTTGTGCTTCTAGGCACAATCTTCACTTAAATATTTAAAATGACATAGCTTCGGTTCCTCTGATTGGATTTTTTTCATTTTGATCTCAAATAATTTATTAAATTTTACTCTATTTTTCTAAATTGGTGTGGGATTTTTCCTGTGTTATGTTTTCACTTTATTACTTTTTTAAGTGCTGCATAAATACTTTACACATTACCTCTAAGTTAAGCCTGCTTGCTTTTGTGCCAAGCTACCAGAGGGTTCAGTACTGGTTAATTTGGGGTTTGCTTGTGTTTAACCCTGACAAGAATTGTGTTTGCTGCCTGAGTAACTTTTCACCCCTTCAACCAGTACCCCAATTTCTTACAGCAAATATGTCAATTTATTTGTTCTAAAGTTTTACAAAGATTTACTACTGTTAAATATACTGTTGATTCAGTGAAGATGTGTTTAATGCTATTTTCATCTTCACTGTCAGTGTGTGAGGGGCAATGTAAGGGGAACAGCAGAGCAAACTGGAGCAGAATGTGTGATCGGATGGGGTCTGAGTTTGTCGAGGCAATAGGACTAGTGTGAGGGCGGCTGTGTGTATTTGTTTGCAGGCTGTGTATCAGTGGCTCAGAGGACAAGAGGCTAGAGGAGTATGGATGGATGTAGTGTGGCAATGATCAGTTAATGGGGTGGCAGTATGGGGTTAGATGAAGGCGGGATGTGTGTGTATGTTTCTGATATGGGGGACATGTGTAATGAGGAGCTACTTCGGCATGTGAGGGCAGTGTGCAGAGTTGTGTGGCCTTCCATCGCTTCTGGGTGAACACCATGTAGAATTTCTTTTGGGGGTTTGGTAGTGCCTCCAATGAGTTCCTCCGCTGGAGCTTAAGAGTAAATGCCATACAGCACTTCTTTTAAGAGTTTAACAGCGTCTCCAGTGCATTGTCTTTCTTACTAGAGGTTGAACCCCATATACCACTAGGTTTGGGGTTTAACAAGAGCTCTGAATGATGCTGCTGTAGGAGCTCCACATACATGGTGATTTATGGGCGCACATCTAAGGCTGTCTGTTTGCCCATGCTCTTGGCCCAATAGAGCTGTGACAGTCATGCAGAATGTGATATCAAGTTGTGGGCGTTTGTGCATGCTTGCACGTGACAATCAGTATGACAAACTGCACTAAAATGACAGCAAATTCCAAGACAAACTGTTTATAACCCGAGATTGATGTTTCAGCATAACAAACTGTGCGACATGGCAGTGTTTACAAACCGAACGATAATTGTGTAATATTACAGCAGAACAAGCTGTTCGAAATTCTTGACAAGTGGCATGACAGTCTGTTTACAACACTCTCGATAATTGTGTGATATTTTAGCAGAACAAACTATGCAAAATGAATGGCAAACTGGCACGACCATGGATTTACAAATCGAGTTATAACTCTGTAATAAAAACGCAAAACAAATTGTAATTCTTTATGCATGATGGCATTTCTAATGATGTAAGCATCAGCCAGAGTAGCCTGCGACCCGTCTGCACATCGCTCCAGCACCTCGTCGGGGGTCGAAAGTGCAAGATAAGTATCAATGCCATGCCACGAGCAAGGGAAAAACACGTGAAGGGTGCTGTTTAACTGCTTCTCACAGCCCATAGGTCTAAAACAGCAGCAATCTAAATCCTTAAAAAATACAAAAATATACTGGCAGAAAATGATAAAAGTGGGATATGGTGCAATATTAAAACGAGAAGGATTTATACAGACAACATTATTAGCAAAACTATGAAAAGGGAAGCTTTTTAGGATGCTACAATCAACGAGAACTAAAACTACTCATATCTTTGGGGTCACTTCACAATGGACTTTGGGATGTGTTTTTATGGACAAAGGCCCATTTAGGATATAGGTTAAGGCGGAACACAATCTTCAGGAACCAGCTCATTTAATGCAAAACCCTCATGCCTTATGCTTGGGTAATCATTTCTGATTTATTATTCTGAAGGGCCTATAGAAAAGGAATGAGATGTTCGTTTTCAATGATGACCTCTCCAAAAGCTTTACCTGTTTCTGAAATGTAATAAAGAAAATATGAACCTATTCGTGCTTCTCAATACATCTGATGTTTGGCTCCTTGATGCCATACTGGAATCCAGGATAGCCACACCAAATTGAGGCCTGCATTTACTAAGGGTTTTCAACAGCGTTGCTAACTTACTTGGGGTCAGCCCAGAAGCAAAATCTATTATGGGATTTACAAAGCCATGCAAAAGCCACTTTGTGTGGAATCGTAAAAAACAAAAGTAAGCAAGGCAGAGGACAGCACTTCCTTGTATTACCTTGCTTCAGGCAGGCATTATATGGTTGGTGCATGGGTGTTCCAGTGCATCTACCCATGTATTTTATTGCAAACCCATATTTACAAAGACTTGTAAACATGGGTTAGCACCAAAATGGTGTGTTTAACTGAGACTGGTGTAAAGAGGAAAAAAGTATCTTTATTTCTCCTCATTATTTTCTCTTTGCATGTGTGCTGCATTTTGCAGAACACATGCAAAGATGAAAAAGGCCTCCAAGAATAATTTTCGTGCAGGAAGTTACCTCTTCCAGCACAAAAACTATCCTGACATTAACGCAGGCCCACTTGCACAACAACGCAAGGGTGCCTGCGTTGGCACTAGAAGAGAGCTGAACCGCACCATATCTTTGTATATATGGCACAATTCTGCTATCTCCCTTTCACGCAAAGAAGCACAGCAACTTTTCTAGATGCCCTGCATTGCATGAACTCTTAGTAAATCTAGCCCTGAGTGGTGATAATGAAAGAGACATTTCTCTGTGGCTGATGTTTTTTGCTTACCTCGTTATCTCACAAACTCACCTAATCGTGCCCAGACTCACACATGCACAGAGATATAAACCTAAAGGGTACAGTCTAGCTGTACAAGCAGTCCATCTGAGAAGAGTGTTGTAAATGTTTGTACGTACGTATGTGTGAATGTATGTCTCTATGTGGCATTTGTATAGCGCAAAGCTTGCTAAAAGGCAACATGAACTGTACAGGGCCAAAGGCAAAGATACAGTCAATGAGTGATTGGATAGGTAGTTAATTTCTGGAAGCAGAAATGTTTCAGAATTGAGATGCAGTGTTCTTTAAAAAGGCGCAACTTCAACTCTTTTCTATATTGGTGCATGGTTGGAGCAGCCTTGATATTGTTGCATATTCTGGTGTATAGTTGGATATGGTGTGCTGCTTTGTTTACACATTTCTATGTTTTTTGTCTCGATTTTGATGGTGCACTTGCCTATGCCGAGAGGCATGGAGATGGTGAGCTTGTCAGGCACCTAGGTGTGACTGCAGGTTGTGGTTGCTTGGTAAAGGATGTAGCTGGTTTTGAAGGTGACATTGGCCTGCAAGGAAAGGTAGTGGTGCTCCATCAAGGTGGGGGTGATGTGATCATATTTCTTAAGGCAATACATGAGAGGTGCTACAGCAAATACAATAAAAGATTGAAAACTGGCAAATAGTACTGCTTGAGAGTTCTAGAACAAACTTAACATTAGGTGCTGCGAGTGCATATGAGAGAATTAAGCAATATTTCCAAAAACAATATAATAAAAAATTATTCTCACAAATGCTAAAATAAAAATCTGAAGTCATAACTCAAAATATAGAGCCATTTATAACTGATATTCATTTAGCGCATTTCATGCAATAAAAGTAATCATAGCAGAGCGTAGAAAGTTGTGTGCTGTATTCTCATTTTTTGCCAACAGGGGCATTGCCACAGGCGTCTTAGTAAAGCGAAACATAAATTGCAGAGCAGCAGGTGCAACAGATGCTAAAGTCAGAATTCCATGGAAGTATGATGTATCTTTGTTGAAAACAGTAGACACTTGTTGCCAGGATACAGATGGAATTTCAGACAGGCAAGCTTACTCCCTCCTCTGGCAATTAAACACCAGTCTAATGTTTCCACAGAAAAGACATTTAGGGCCTGATGTGCGAAATTACCATTCCTAAGTAGTGGCAAACTGTGAACCAACGTTTTGGAAATAGGAAAATATTTTGTGCACCAAACTATATACAAATAGGTCAGTTCACAAAATTCCAAACCATAGTGGGCCACAATACAACCTACTACATCAGTACTCATGAGGTAGGACATGAATCATGAATTGCCACCGACTATGATTGGATATAGCATTTTAGTAACAAAAATTCTTTTTTAAATGTAGACCCTTTCCTTAGTGGAAACAGAACTGCTTTTAAAAAGAAAGGTTTTTGCTTGGTTTCAAGTTTGTTTGAGAGTAGTCAGTCCCATGTACCATTGCCTACTCTCCAACAAATATTTTTTTTTACATTTAGAGACACATTCCCTTTTGCAATTGTGTTACCACCCCAACTCGGAAGTCAGTTATTTTTCAATACTTTGCGACCGGATTATGGTTGAAAAATATTCATGCATCCCTTAATAAATAACTATCTGGAAGGGACACTATAAACATGCCCCTTCGACATAGCTATTTGTTGAGAGCTTCTAAACCCATTTTGTGATTCATTAACCTGTTATGGAATTGCAAAATGGGTTTAGTACAAAACAAATAGCCATTTTACAAAAGTCATACTTGTGATTTTTTGTGAATCAAAGGCTTTGTCATCACAAAATTGTTTTGTACATCATGCCTAAATTCACAAAGGTTATCCTGCAGTAAAGGAAACATACTTTGAATAGGCGCTATTTATCCCACCCAACAATTTATGAAACCTGGATGTTGAATTTTGTCGGGAGCTTTAAATACCTCTTATCCTTCCATGGCACTTGCAAGCAGGCCTTTAAATGTGGTAATAACACAATGCTTTTTGCCTATAGCCCCTTTTACGGTTTCTACCACCAAATCTACCACAGCATTAATGCTTTTCATTTTGGAGGCCGACTAAAGGCGGGTGAAATGTCCAGGCTCAAAAATACAATAATTAAGAAAAACTTCCCATTTACAAGTAGAGATCGCATAATGATTTGGTATTCTCCCATCCAGGAAGTACCGGTATCGAGAGAAATCTAGAATACATGCTTTAGAATGTCATGTGCTATATTGTAGAGCCCTCTCCTGCAATAGTTTTCCTTTTCTAGCCCTGATACAGTGATTTCTGCTCCCTTCGAATATTTTGTATTGTAGCTCACTTATTCTGCTCCCCCACCAGTAAAAGAGTTCTCAAGTCCATCTCAGGTCCATCCAGTTGCATATTATTGGCCCAATTGAGAAACATTTTGCTATGAGTAGGTGTGTCTTACTGTTGTAGTACTGTAGGAGTAAACCAGAAGGGCTAGAAGAATCCATCACTGCTAAATATTAGTGAATAAGACTCTATGTTCTCCTAACCTTATTGGTTAATAGGTTTAATGTGTTTAGTCTGTTCTTCCTCGGATAAAAAGCTTTTCTGGTAGGGCACTATTCTGGAGATGATTTAAAGAAGAAATCCAATGAGTCATTTGTGAGTGTGGCAATAGTGAGCAGGTGTCTTTCAGAGACTGAATATTAATTGACCAAAGTATAAACCATCATCAAGACCCTTATCTTTACACGCAGGAAAGCACATCGGTCATTGAGGGTGATAAATCAATATTACTCACAATTAGTGTTGATTGAGAAGCCTTTTGCTGTACACTGGATCAGGGATCTCCAAACACCCCTGAGGGCTACCACTATTACACTGTATCTTTATGAGTCTTCCTCTGGCAGGTGATGGCATCACATATGATGAATGGGTGTGTAAAGAACTTTATTAACCACTACACCATGCTTCAGTTAGTCCTTCTGAAACATATAACAGGACCCTGATGATCTTACCTAGATCCAATCCCCCAGCTATCTTACATATCAAAAACAATTAACTATATTACCAGAGCAGCAAAACAAATCTGCCACAGGACTACCAATGTATCAAGCTCTGATGCACACTCTAGGAGCACAACTGGACTTCACAGATATGGCTCTGCAATGGTTGATCTTCTTCCTTCTCAATCAATTGGAACTTATCCAGATTAGAGTCAAAGAGTCCTAGAAGCATGTGATTACCTGTGAAGTACTTCATTACTCCCCTTGTCCTCTATAATCTTAACTCTCTGCATAGAGCACCATGGAGTCCTAATCATGTACAGCAACATCAAAATACATCAACCATGTCACAACTATGCCTGAAAATCTCCCTGCCCCATAACCCTCAGCTCAAAATCCACCTCGATATAATCCAAAATTGAACACTAAGTTCCTTCCTAAAGCTAAACCTCAATAAGACAAAATTCATGTGGTAACTTAATTGGCTGCAAGTGCCCCTTGCTGTGATTATATGTATTATTCTGGTCATCATTGCCTTGCATCTCTATGACCAGCAATATTAAACAGAAATTCTCAGGAGAGGAAGGGACAGAGATTGATTAGTGAATATTTAATTTGGGTAACACAAGAGAATGTTTTACTCCTGGCAGTGTGCTGATGGTCAGGATGCCAGCAGTGTTGATTTTCCAGATGTTTCTTTCTGTTTCCATTGTCCCCACGCATAAAGGAAAGCAGCAACCTCCTCTTTGGACTCTTTTAGTGGCAGATTTTCTCAATTGTGTTCAATTGCATTGACTGTCAGACTTCCAAACTGGCCCTGTACCTGAAGCTACATCAATAAAAATGTTATGAATGTAAACTTTAGAATGGAGACCCTATATTATCCCTTATTTGCCCTTGATTTGTATGATACATTTCTCCATGTACCAGATCCTTGAGAGGTTTCTTTGGTTTGCTCTCCAGAGAATCTGTCCAGAGAGCCCATTATCTTTTATTCACCTTTTTGTTAGCTCCTCGTTTATCTCAAAGGTATGTCAGAAAGTTTTGAACCCCTTAGTTTTTCATTGTGTTTTATTGTGGCATTTTGGTTAATTCTTACTAGATGATGTGCCATGAAAGTCTTATTTTGGTACTCTGGCTCTGTGAGTCACTCTGAAAATGTGTGATTGTCTGTTGGAATTCTACTTCCTTATCAACATGAAATAGTCCATCACACACTTTGGACTTCAAACACTGGTTCCTTTTAGCTACACACAGGACCATGGCCCAGGACTGGATGGCAGCACAATGGAAAATGTCTGTCTTTAATTTTATTGTCTTCTGAAGATGGGTCTATGTGAGTGTTTTGGACAAACGTGCCTTCTGGGATCTCACCATAGAAGATTATGAATGGAGATCAACCACATTCAATTGATCCCTCATTGCATTCTAAGAACAAAGGACGTAGGGCCTGTTTTAGAGTTTGGAGGATGGAGTAAAAGCAAACAGGGTGATGGAGGGCTTTATGTCTACCACCCAGCCGTTATTCAGTCTTCCAGATTGAAAGATGTCCTACTGCCTCTGAGACATCTCTATACATTTGCAGGAACTACCATCACAGAGGTTCCTATCAATGTTGAAAAAGTTTGACTGACTGCCTGTCTAACTTTTCCATTTTTTTGTTTTCATAAACAAACTCCCAAAGAGGGAGACGGTTGGGCCATCCGAAGAAGGTTTAAGCCAACTATGTAAATTTTACTCTGTTGGCGTAAACTTGGCAGCCCTCCTGACTTTCAATCGGGCAGCTGGACCAAGTGATTGGCAGAGAGGGTACACTGTCACTGATAAAATAGAGCATCCTCTCAACCAAACTGTAAATCGGGCTCTTATGAAGGGGAATTGCAACAAAAATAAAAATCAAAGAATGAATCATCAGACCTAGAGTTTTCTTTGAAACCTTTATAGCTTTACTCCAACCCAATCCAGCAATGAAAAAATCCACATTTATGAAAAAAGGCCAAGAAGATGGTTGAATTACCTGACAGAAAAAATCAAAAGATTCATGAAAACAGAGACAAAGAGCCCAACTATTCCTCCATTCCATCAAGATCTTTAACCAAATGATCAGCCTTTTGACCTGAATATGAAAGACCTATGCAAGAAAATAATAACCACCAGCCTAACACTGTATCTGAAAGAAGTTCTACCAAGTGCCCTAATCAAAACATATTGAGAGGAGTTTCTATCATTACTCCTCAAAACTGTCAACTCTAGCAGAAGGCATCACCCCTAGTGCTATGAAATCTGGCAGGTCACTCCAATTCCTAAAAAGACGAACTTAGACCCATGACAATTGAAAAAGCATCAACTCTTTAATTTACTAAGAATTTATTTATACTAATCTCCTCAGCAAAATGAATGCACAATTTAGAGCAAGTCACAGTACCACATCAGACACTCTATATGTCTTAGATGACATTCTCAAAATCTTGGACAATGATGATAGCTGCTTACTAGTGTTCCTGGGTCTACCAGCAGCCTTTGATCTCATGAGCCACAGAATATCGCTCAACATTCTTTCTACCATAATGATCATTTAAGGCACAGTTCTCCGCTGGTTCTGTCAACTTATACTTTAAAAATGTGGAGTTTCACAAAGATCATAATTTTGATTACACCTATTTAAACTTTGCATGGCACCCTTCACAACGATACAACATGCACAAATCAAACTTCAAAAATATGACAATGATACTCAGCCCCATTTCAGAATCCCCAGCCCCTCGGACATTTAGAACCTGAAAGATATCCTCCAAGAATCATTGAGTGGGCTTCTGCCTGATGTCCCCCTAATATAGTACCCACAGCTAGGCCCGTAGGTTTCTGAAATGTCAGCTAACTAGCCCTTAATAACCATATCACCGTCCTTTGAAGATAGCAACATACCAGCTACACTTGCTAGAGAAAATCAAAAAATCCATCCCCCATGGGTTATCAGAACATCTGTGCAAGCTCTTGTACTCTCATGCATAGATAACAGCAAAATCATCTTCATAGGCCTCCCTAAATCAACAATTTCTCCCTCAAAGCCGTCTTGCATGCAGCAGCCAGACTGATTACAAATGTTCTTAAATCCAACCACATAACGCTAATACTGGAACAACTCCACGAGCTCCCTGTCAAAGCACTAATAACTAATCACATGCATAGCACATAAAGCCTTGCACTTTGGTCTGTCAGGTTTGGGCACAGAGTAATCAGAGGCAAAGAAAGAATTACCTTAGAAAGCGCTTACCCAAAGAAAAGGAAGCCTGGCATACAGGGCTTTTCATGCCTTCTCATGCTTCACACCCAAATTCTAAGGTCCAAGTCCCTGAAGACAATTCCTAATCATTTGAAAGTGCGGCAAAATCTCAAAATCCACCTGTGTAAATCATTATAAATATAATAAATAAATAAATATATATATTCAATAATTCCTGGGTGGTTCCTACGTTTCATCGAGTGGCTGTTGTCTTTTGTACAGGCAGCTTTTCTCATGTCGTCCAGCCTGGTAACTAATTAAATGTGTCCTACAGGTGCTCGAATTATTTTATATCCAACTTTGCCTAGTGGATTAAGTTTTCAGGGCTGAGGTCTGCAGTAGTGGCTGGTGTGCAGGCGGAGAGGCGGGGCGGGGTCCTCGTTGCAGCACAGGCTCCCAGCACAGGCAGCAAAGGCTCCCAGACTCCCCTGCAGCCAATCCTGACACTGCTCTCATGCTGCTGACAGCATGAAAGCAGCATTAGGATTGGCCTGAACGCCTTGAATTTGCGCTCTCAGAGAGACTGGGAGCCTGTGCTTGCTGTCACCAACACGGCAATGCAGCTCGGGTTGGAGACAGCTCAGTGACCATGTCGATTTGTCTGCCCTGGGACAGCCGGCCAAACCAACATGCACACTGATAGCAGTGCCCACCACTCTCCCTTGTGACTGCCTCTGCGATAGTCCCGCCCCCAAGACTCGGCCCCTTAGAACTTGAAAAATAAAGCCATGATAAACCCGTTTTATTATCATTTTATTTTTAAATTTTTGAGGCTGGCGGGGGGGGGCAGTGCTTAATTTGTGCCTGTGCTTTCCGGTGCTAAGCACCGGCACTTAATTTTCAGGGCCGGGTCTACACGCGATATTGGCTGTTCACTAAGTTCACACGGGTCTCCCCGGTGAACAGCCGATATCACACGATTGTGTGGGTAAAACTTTTCAAATTGGACGTTGCGCCTGCCTTATAAAGCACACACGCAGTGCCAGAAACTAATTGGGTCCCTGCCTCATCCTAAATTACAGGTCACTTGCTCCAATCAATCAAGCGCAGCGCTACCAAAATATATTATAAACCCGCTCTGTCCCTACTTGGGAATCGTCAGGTGTGTGTTCTGAGTCGGACGACCAATGGGATCAGTGTTTTCTCTACAGCCCGCCCTACCATACTGCGCAGCCGCAACGCTTTTCGACCGACGACACAAGAAGCAAGCAGCGTGGTGCACAGCAGGCCTTAGACTAAATAAAACTGAAAGGCAGCAGTCCCAGTAAGTAGTGATTTTGAAACATGATGCTAGCAGTGTGTGAACTGTGACGCTAAGTATAGAATGAATGTCAAATGTTCGCTAAGTTGCAGGTTGCATCATTGTGCAGTAGGTGAGGACTCACCATATATTCACTTGGAATTTCCCAGGAGAGAGACCCCAAGTTCTTTTGCACATTGTGTGTATTATTTATTTGGCCCTCCCTCTGTTTTAAATCTCCCCTCGCACATCACCTCTGCCCTGGAAGGATGGCATGACATGTTTCTCTGATGGCGGTCGGGCACTAGCTACTCGCCCCCTCTCTTGAGGTTGAATTGAAGAGCCGTGCGCTCATTTTGTTGCTAATGTGCTCAGCACTCCCTCCTTTCTGTCTGCACTCAGATGGTTAAAGCACTGCCCCTACTCACGGTATGAAAACACCCGGAGCCTGAATGTAGACGGTACACACATGTTATCAGGCATCTACACATGTCCGATGTAGAGAGAGCACCAGCAGCCACAGAGTAATGGTGAACTTCTAGTAATGAACACATGTTACCATTTACAAGTCTGCAGACATAGAAGGTGCACCAGCAGCCACGGAGTAATGGTGAACTCCTTGTTCTGTGATTGAAAGGTCGGTTTACACCTGAAAGCCAGGCTCCTGACACCTAATTGACCTTGGGCGCACGGATGTCTTAGTGATTGAGGCCTCAAGAGTGTGGGCTACCCTGAGAACAGTTAGTCTGCATAAAGCAAACTTTCACCATTTTCATTTTTATTTTATAGTGCACTTCAAAATGGTATTGTCTTGAATACGTGATCCCTGAGGTGGACTGGCCTGCTTGGAAATCGAAAGATTTAGTGATAGATCAAAGCGGAATAAGACAGGAAAAACTGTGACAAAGGAAACAAGCATTGGCATAGCCAATAGGTCTCGCTTTTGGTATGTTGTAAGTGTGTAGTTAGGTAGCATCTATTTTTATGTGCAGTAATATAAAGTGTTGCACGGCTGAATATTTGTAAGGTTAGAATTCGATACCTATTGGCGAATTTGTTATAGGAAATAGACGTAAAGCAAAAAGTTTGTATGTGAAGGCGTACAGTTGTAAATGCAACCTACTGGTTTTGTAATAGCATTTTAGCGAGGATGGGAAGGGAAGAGTTCTGTGACATAGAAGAGATAACAACAGTGAGAAAATGTAAACACATGTTGCTGCCACTTTTCAAAGGAGCCTCCTGGGGCCTGTTTTTTTGCGTGTGTTTATGTACAATGCGTGTGAAAGCAATACTTTTATACTGCATGTGACATGTTGTGCGTATTACTTTAAAAAAATGATCGCAAAACAAAAAGGAAGGGCGGAGCAAGTGCCATGCTATATGAAGCGCTGTGCTATTTTAAAGAAAACTTAGGTGTTATAAGTTGTGGCGGCAAAAATAGGGAAACACAGAAGAGAGGAGTGGGGGCTATCGAAGGGGAGAGACAGCAAAGCGAACGCCCTCCTGGGACCGGTTTTGTGTGTTATTTGAAAAAATATGATGCAAAACAAAACCGAGGGCGAGGAAGCGCGATGCTATATCAAGCACTGTACTATCAGAAAGAAGACTGTGTTTTGAGTTGTGGCGGCGAAAATATTAAAACATATAAAAACAATACTTATATCAGTTATGTCACCTGTTCTGCGTGGTTTTTTTAGTATTTTTTTACTTAGACTCCGTACATTCCCCTTCCGTATAAATGCGGCCCCTGCAGTATATTGTATAATGTAGAGAAATTTTAGGTATTTTGACTCGTGGTGGCGAAAATAGTAAAACACGGAAAACAGGAGCGGGGGCGAGCAAAGGAGCGAGATAGCAAAGCGAACGCCCTCATGGGACCTATGTTGCGTGTTTTTGGAAAAAAGAGGATGCAAAAGAAAACCGAGGGCGAGCAAGTGCGATGCTATTAAAGCGCTGTACTATCTTAAAGAAGACTTATGTGTTTTCTCTTGTAGCGGCGAAAATACTAAAATATGCAAAAGAGGAGCAGGGGCGAACCAATGAGCGAGACAGAGAGCGAGCGCGCGATGCTATTAAAGCGCTGTACTATCTTAAAGAAAACTTATGTGTTTTGCCTTGTAGCTGCGAAAATAGTAAACCATGCAAGAGCATGCAAGAGAGGAGCGAGGGCGAGCGAACGAGAGCGATAGCAAAGCGAACGCACTAGACTTGTGCAGGAAGCAAAAAGGGCCGGCGAAAATACTAAAACACGCGAGAGCAGCGGGGGCGAGCGAGCGACCGAGCGCGGCAGCAAAGCGAAACCACTAATTCTAAACACATGCTGCTGCTGCGCGTAACCGGAAGCAATATGCAATGGGCGGGTACATTTGTTAAGGAAGGTGGGACATGCGCCCGCCTTGGACTAATCGCATGCTGCCTTTGTAAAGAAGACGCACGCAAACGCCAATAGCAGATAAGCACACGCACGAGTGTGTGCGGAGCGTGTGCGAGCGTCTGGTGCCATTTTCGAAAACCCTTACTTAAAGTCTCGCAGGGCAGCGCATGTGTGCTGCTCTAGGCTCGACCTAAAAGCAGGGCTGAGAAGGAACCTGCAAGAGTGACATAAAGTGGCAGGGAGAGCTTTGGGGGTGGATTATAAAAAGGCATGAGGTGGATTCAAGAGTATGCAGCCTTCAACTTCAGTCTTTGAGCTTGTAAAAATAGTTATACAAGTAATTTTCAAGCTATTTAAGTTTTCATGGATTAGAGCTTGCTGCAGATAACGTTTGTTTGAATACCAAGGAAATCAACAGGAAAAACCCACCCCAGTAGAGCACAAAACACTCCCAGAAACAGCAAAAAAAAGGCCCACACACTTGACCTGTCAGACCAACCCATCGGTCACTACCTAATTGCCCTGTAGGCCATTCCAACCCTTGTAGCTTTGGCATTCTGCACGTCGACATTCAGTAGCACTGCCCATTCTATTCTAAGTAAAACTTTGAGACTTGGCACTTACTGTTTCAAAAATTGTAAGTAAACAGTATCCGAATAACAGGGTCTCTGGGGCTGCATTGTCAGGGAGTGGGGGTGTAGGTTATTAGAGAAGTCTGGGTCTGTGGATAAGTGAGGAATCCGAGGACCTTGTGGTTACAGAGGAAGATGGCGTGTGAGACACTTGGGGACAGTGAGTTATCAGAGGAGCCCTTCTTTTCCATAACACCAAATGGTGGCAGACTACTCTTTGCTACACATAGTGAGCTACTTGTCCTTAATGTAAAGACTGTGCCACCGCCCTTTAGTACAGACTTCCATCTGTCCTTAATACATGATCTACATTAAGGCAGGTGAAGCTGTACCAGGAGGTTGGAAGGGGGTGCACTTTTGTAGCGGCGCATCAGTTTTAAAAGCACTGCAGAGTTCTTTGTATATCCAAAGCACTGCAGAGTTCTTTGTTTATCCAACAGTTTTCAGGCAACAATAAATGTGCCAAGATAACTCTGGTAATTAATGTACCTGCCAGTGCGGGAGAGAGATCGGAGTTTTGTCTAGTGACAGTTTTGACTCATCTAAGGTAGCACAGAGGGTTAATATGCCTGCTGCAAAGACGTGTACTATGCAGATAACAGAACAGTATTTCATGTGCATCGCTCAGCTCCGCTTTTGCCACAGAGATCCTTTTGTTACTGTGCAATTCATATGTTACAATCATGATCTAGTACAGTGAGCTATGAACTACTGCCATCAAAGCGCTAGATGCAAACAGCATGGTGCAGGTTAGAGTTATGTTTTTTCCCAGTCTTTGACTATCCTAATTTTACTAAAAAGGGTTTGTTTGGGTAGAAATAAATTGTTATTAGTTAAGTCAACCCTAACCACTGTGATATGTTGTAGAAGTTGCATTAGTTATTTTAGCTAATTTATTCCAAAATTGTGCTTTGAATGCCATTTTGCTTTCCTTTTTTCAACATTTTCTTGGGTGGCGGGAACCGCCTATCAGAAACTTACTTGAGGAAGTCTACCTTGCTTGAATTCAGATCGGGTATTATACCTGGCTTTCAGCAGTGCCAGTTGAGGATGCGGGTGGAGCCAATAAAGTAAGTGGGTGGAGCCTGTGCAGGAAGTGGGTTGAGCTGGGGGAATGGGTGTGGCCTCCTAAAAAAATTGAGCACCTGGACTTAATATTTTACAAATTAAGCACTGGGGGGGGCAATGCTCCTTCGCCATAGTGGAGGAGCTGCAGCTGGAGGTTTGCCCTCAGGGTGAGATGAAAGTAAACCATACTCCTTCATTAACATGCAACAGATTTTCCTGTTATTGAATTTGACCTGTTGCTTGGGGTCTCTGCTTCATTCCAATAAACAAAAATGTTTTTTTCTTCTAGAGATCGTCCCATAAATCTTGTGGGTACTGGCATTAGTTCCCGTAGTGCAGAAAGTATTCTGCATGTGGATCTCACAATAAAAACGTAGCTCTGAAACACATTTTATTTTTTTTCTAGAAAAATGAATGAGCAGCATCCATCCATTTTCAAAGAGGAAAACACCACATATACCTTCTGAGCCCATGGACACTCTCCGGCAAATATTGCCAGATTATGTGGAAAAACTGTTCAATGGCAAGAACGCATGAAAAGTAGAAAAATCTGGAACTACATGTGGGGCAACAATCGAATTACATGGGAGGTTATATAATAAAAACATCCAACAAGGATAAATGAGACACAAGCTGCCATTTGGAGAAAATCAGAATGTCAAAAGAAATGTAATTGAAATTTGTATTCGAAAGTGAAACATTGTAAGAAAGTCCACCTGATGTGGTAGTGTAATGCAGACCACTGGGTAGTGAATGAGCACAAAGCGAGAGCCCAGCTGAGAGGGGGGATGAAGCCATGAAAAGAACCCTGCTGAGGGGAGGGACAGATCTTAGGACAGGAGCCCAGTGGAGGAACTGGAGAGATGCAGACCACCAGAGGTGAGGCTGGCTCATGAGGAAGAGAAACACGTGGAGCTTGGGACCATGAGCCATACTGGGTTGAACACAGCAGTCAAATAAATAGAGACTCTGAGTCCCTATGTCACAACCGCACATTAGGGTAGTGACCCAAGGCAAGTATTGAGGAATTGGTGGCATGAAGGATACTGACCTAAAAATGGAGCTTGCCAAACTCAGGGGAGGGATGGGGTACAAAGTAGAATCAGGCAAAAGATGTGTTTATTTGTGCGGTGCAGGTGCTTGCTCAGAATAATACCCTATGCTGTGTGCAGCCGCTCTCACCTTTCCCTTTAATCAGCCTTGGGTGGGAAATTGCAAACATTGAGTTCAAAATGTTTAGGCAGAAAATGGATCAGAGAGACATTTATCCAAGATCACAAATCTATCAAATGGTAAACTCAGGATTTTATCCGAGTTCTTCAGAGCTCATTTTTCAAAGTAGCAGGCCGATGTCTTGTCTTCCCGGGCAAACCTCCTAAGGAGTAGTTAACGCCATACCTGAACCGCCCACACTCTTTGCACTGTTAAGAAACATTTTGGATAATTCGTAGAATGATGGTTGCAAGGGGTGAATCTTGTTTTTATGAGATCCCCTCTTGATGATAAGTTATCTTTTAAAAAAGCAAGTTTCACAAAAAACTGGCAATATCTGTCTGAGTCTTTCAAGTTTTTATTCTAGTTTCCCTCTTTAGGTTTATACTGTCTAGTGTGGACATTCTTATTAGTTGGAACACAGAAATGTCTAAGTGCACTGGATATCTGGACTGCAGTGTGCATGCTTTACACTGAAGCCAAAAGCAGTCAGTGAGACCTGGCTGCCTGCTCAGTACCTTGTCCCCCACTACCCCCCCCCACTCTAAATCTGGAGGAATATATCCCCACCTTCCTAAATCCCATTATTCCTACGCCTATGCAGATAAGTGGGGCAGAGAAAGAAGGATTCTCCTCAAAAAGAGTTGACCTACCATATCTCTGAAACAATAGGCTACACCGGCCCATGAATCTAAAATGACATCTTTCTAAAAGGAAATATGAAAGTTGTCCAAACGTTTTCAGTGAGCTGAGGCTTTCTTTGAACTACCTACCGAAGTTATTTACATTTTGTGAAGTAAAACAATTCTAAAAAAAAACCCGCAAGTTGGCATGTAATGGCTCTTGTGAGCACTGCAGTATGTTACTTATTTAAACAATTCCTGCAGACACGAGGATTAATTGTTTTTCTGAACTCAGATAATTGTTAGTACGTTTCTGCGGAAAGGTTCAATTCTTCAAAATGCTTACACTCGACATGTAGGATAACATAGTGGCAAAGCCAGGTACTTTGTAGTTTAAACACTTTTTCACAACACTATGAAGAAAAGAATATCACATCATGAGTTATATAAACTCACAGACTGTTGGGTCGCAGACGGCCCTTCATCAGTCTTCGAAATATTTATCTCCTGGGAGATAGATTATTTTCAGAATGGTTTAGACTATAAAGTGTCTGTCTTAAAGTGTGCCTGGGAGTAAACTAAACATGGTCTGACACAGGAGAATTATGACATCCCTCAATACAGGCTTATCCCCTAGGGATTTGCAGCTAGTCAGGACTGAAGAGGCAGAGGGAAAGGAGGCAATGAAGGAAGGGGACAGACATAAAGAGACAGACAACTAGGCCTTCCCTCTCCATTGATTTCTTGGAACACCGATTCCTGCCCCATTCCTACTGGGCAACCTTATAGTAGAATAGTAATCTGGAAATGACCATACCCCATGACATTGTAATTCCCAGGAGTAGTATTACGGCATCAGAAATCTTGCAACTACTGTGATGAGGGCATGTATATAAAATTGTAGGTGTGATCTTTGTAAAATGCTTATTTTGTCACCTCTTTCTTGAACTTATGACAGAGGAATATGTGTTACTCAAACAACATACATTAGAAATAGTATGAGGCATGACGTCATTGTAGTCATCCTAAGTAAATAGAATTGAAGGAACGAATTTAGTAGGTATCTGCAGAATCAGTTTTAGTTTTAGCTACTTTATGACATAGAAAAGTGCTGGTGGTGGGATACATTCTAGTTTTTGCTTGTATGTACTGCTGTTTTCAGTATGTGAGAAGTCAGCAATATTTCTTCCAGTCTCATACAATTACAGATATATAAAATACTGATGGGATAATTTTTCCCGATTTCGGTCAATTTTCTGATGCCATAGTTAAGAAGCAAAGGCTCTTTTCAATCTGAAGTTTACCAGATGAGGACACGGTGCCATGGCTAAAGAAAGAGATTACTTTCATAAACACATATGCGGTAAAAACATTGATATCTATGCATCCTTGGCTTCCCAGACAGGAAAATATGTTCAATAAGACATGAGAGTTTATTGACATAAAGAAGGTTGTAATTTATTATAACCTCTACAAAACAGTCATGGCAACTACAATTTGGAATAATAGTAAGTGTAAAGATGGTGAATGGGATTCAATGGCAGAGCTTCACTAGAGAAACTATTTTTCAGTTTCTATTGCCTGAGCCTTTTCTGGGTCGATCACTAGAACATGACCACGCATGCTAATCTTCACACCAGGGGCTAAACTCAAAGTGTTCCATATTATACGCATTGTAGCTCCTCTTTCTCTTACGCCTTTATCACTGGTAGATTGGCTTCTGACTCAGGGACCAGAAGTCCTATCACACCTATGGGATAATGGCCAAGCTAGAGCCCAGCCTTCAGATCGGGAATGAGCCTATAGCTTCCTCACACACCGTGCTGTCTCCGCTGCCCTCCCAGGCACCTACCTGTGTTCATGGTTCAGTCATCTGCAACGTCAGTTTATGATCTAAGTTGACTTACTTAGAGAAATCCTGGCATAGCAAATTGTGGCAGGAAGTGAGCATCCATAGTTGCCAAAAACTGGGCAACTGTGGCTACTTCTCGTAACTAGACTCTCCCGTGTACATCAACCGCGCAGCTACAGTTTTTTTTACAACCACTCATAATACTTTTTTTCAAACTTTATTAAGTTCCTGAAGGGATTGAACTTAAAAAAAATACAGATTTGGAAAGTAAAAATCTTTGCATCCATCTCTCCTCGAATCCCCTTTTCAAGGAATTTCCCCTGTGGAATAGACACAAGTAGAAGCTGTGGGTATATGGATTTTGACTGGGGCGCAGTTTAATTTTACTGTCAATGACTCCTAGAATAAGCTTAGAATACTACTATATTTCTTCCTCTCAAGATGAAGCATTTTTTAAAACATACAACATTATTTTGTGGCATATCCAATTAAAGAAAAAGTGAACCAAGAAGAAGATTGTGATTAAGGTCTAGCCATTCTAATTTTACAAATCTATTAACCTTGCACACATGATTGCACTGTCTGCCTATAAGCCTATAATACTGTGCAATCTCTCAGTGTAGCGGCAAGTGGGATTTTTGGGGGAAATAGAACAATATTTTACAATCAGAGTTCACATAAAGTTAAAGTTAAATATACATGAGAGCCGTTGCCTGACTATAATCTCTACACTATTACAATATTTTATCAGCAGAACAACACATTGAACTTTGGGAATTCATGTCTCAATTTATAGGATTATACTCAGCACTTTCTGTCAATTTGTAATGCGAATGGACTTGAAGACACTTTAAATAATGCATTTAATATGGATTCCGAGCAGAGATACATTGCACTTCATCAATACCCAGTAATGCTGTAGAATTTAATATTAGAATGCTGTGCTTATTGAGTCACTTTTTCATTACTTGTAGATCTAATTCTTGGGCACACTCAATCTTGCTTTCTTAATGTCCACAGCAATGCACAGCTACAAAAAGCCTCGGTTCACAAAGCGATTTCGCAATAACAAAACAAGCGATTTGCAAAATGACTCCATTTGCGTCTGCGAAATGGCTTTTTGGTGCGTACCAAACCCATTTAGTGTGCTGGAAAAACATTTCTGACTCATAAAATAGGTTTAAAGAACCATTGAAATCTCAGTTTTGAAGGGGTGTGAATGGAGCGCCCCCTCCTAATTACAGTTTTGTTGGTTTGTGACCATAGCTGTGGTTGCAAACCATTGAAGAAATATCACCTGCTCAAAGGAGGTGGTAGCAGATTTGCAAACGGGAAGATGTCTCTGTTGGACAACTTTCCTTTTGGGAATTGTTTCCGTCAACCTCGTGGGGAGCAGGCAGTGGCCCAGGGGACCATTACCTGCTCACCCAATCTGTTCCAAGCAGAATTTCTTATTTTTCTTTAAAGCAACATAAGTGCCTGCCTTAAAAAATCCTCTTTGGAACTGCAAACACAAGGCCGGCAGTAATGGCATGATGCAAAGTGACGAGTTACCTTGCAGAATGGAATAAGTAGCTCATAAGAGTCCTACATCTTGCAGATATCACTGGACATTTACTGAATAGGGGTCCCACTGACAGGGACGGCTGCTCCATGTGGGCGGAGGAGCGTCGCCACACTGCTTTCCGCAGTGCGAGAAGCAGAAACATAAAATGGTATTATAAATACCATTTTATGTTTCTGCTTCTCGCACTGCAAGAAAGCAGAAGGGTTTGGTTGGGGGCGGGCGGGTGGGCGGGTCTGCTCTAGGGCAGGGGATGAGTGGCTCGCCCACTGCTGAGGGCACTGACTGTTTGGTCGGCCCTCTGGGGCTGACCAAACCAGTCATGTGCACTCAGCCTTTTCTCCATGTAGGCTGCATGTGGATAAAATGGCCTCCCCATAGACGCCTGGCTGGCCGGCGTCCTGACCAATCACAAACCTGCCATTGCAGCGTTGTGATTGGCTTAGGAGAGGGGATAGAGAAGCTGCCTGCTTCCTGTTCAGGAGAGGAGCAGAGAAGCAGAGACAACGCAGTGCAGTGTAAGTTAACTTCTTTTTTTTAGTTAAACCTCCCCCTGCGCGACCCCTGCCCCCCACCCGTGAGTCATGCCGGCCGCGACTGCCCACTGAAGGGTTGAAGGCCCTTCTGAAGGTTAACGACCCTGCACACCGCAGGGGCCTGCATTACTCTCCCGGATGGCAGTGCATCTGTTGTACGTTGCAGGCCTCTGCGCCTCTGTCTGTAGCAAAGAGCAATCTGCTTCGTTAAGGTCATTCTGCGACAACTTGAGATTGGACATTTTACTATTCAATCTATTAATAGAAAGGGCCCACTGCAAATTTAACAACTGGTCTCAAAATGTTTGTGTGGAGTTTGCGACCACTTTGTGCAACCAGTCTTGTAGTACATCGGGCCTTACGTCTATTCACTCAAATGTGCATAAAGAGACTCTTGTCCTCATTTAACACATTTTGTTGAATCCATGGAAATATGGAGAGTTGGTAATTAAGATACCGAGTCCGGTACCCCTTCAAAGTTACCCTTTAATGAGGAAAACTAGAGTAAACAGGGATTCCACGAGTTTTTCTGCATTTATTGAGGCGAATTTGACACCATATTTTTGCGGTGCTAACAAGCTGTTGTTTAAACAATACTCCAACACTACAAAAGAAACAACACCACATCGCTTTACATCACACAAAAAAATGAGACAATATCTACACGAATCCAGCGACCTTTATTTAGATTGTGCACGAGGTAAACCGAAGAATGTTTTGCTCTTCAGGCGGCTTCACACACTGGATTGAAGACACCTGCTTTGTCTTTATCATCCATTTCAATGTGTTAATACGCACTTGACACCAGTTCAAAACATCTTGCTCTGTAAATAAACCGAGGAATTTCCAGCGAAGCGTTGCGCGCGTGCCATTCCGGGTGTGTGAAGCTCAGCCAGCCACCTGCCCTTTATCAGCTATTTTGGTCAGAGCGGTGGTCTGTATACACACTGACCTTTTTCAGGCTACCGGATTTGTTTTGTACCCAGAAGCGCAGCCTGTCATGACGCAGGTGCGTGACTGTGTGATGGGTACAACAGGCACCGAAAACACAGGAGAAGCCAACCAACCGTGCGACTGTGCCAGAAGGCCATGAAAAGTTATAAGTCGGGGAAAAAAGCGTGCACTAATGTTCATGACTTGCTATTTTCAGTTTTTATTCCCCAAAAAAGAGAAACTCGCAGCCTAAAAACAGCCGTTTCAGTCATGCATGTGGGGTCTAGGTGACCCCTCTGAACCTAAATCTGCCCCTCATTTTCCATTTGGCATTTTCGTTTGAGGACAACGGAGGCAATACAAGTTTTTGTTTTCCTTTTTCTGCACCCTCTTTTTTTAAATGTTCACAGGGTCGGACTGGGACAGATATTAGGCCTGGGCAGCAAAATAACAGTGTCCCCCATTAGTGAATTAGATAGCTAAAAAAGTGGCCCAAGTTTTCAAGATGTGGCGGTTTTGAACTTGGGAAAACACGCGGTATCAGTGTTCTGCAAAAGTATGGGCGACTGCATGAATTTAAGCTTGCTGAGAGCAATGCTGTTTCAATATCCGGAAAATCAACAGTAGAAATCTGCCAAGCAGACCATAAAACAGGCTCACGAACAGCCAGAAAATGGGTTCACACATTGACATCTCTTTTTAGTTCAGGCAAAACTGTGTCCATCCTTTTTTTATCCATACTGTCTACCACTACTTATGTTAAAGATCTTACCTTGCGTTACATAGGTGGAGAAGTGGTATCTCCCCTCCTGGGAATGTGTCGTCATCAAAGGTCTAACACTTCCACTCCATGTGCCACGGCCGGCGTAGGCACTTGCCAGTGAGAAAATCCACCCGGTGAGTGCCTCTACCCATCACAAGTTATGGGATGACAAGCAGGGAGGTATTTGCATGGGGTTTACCAGAAGCAAATTATGGCCCACACACCCTATGTGACAAGGTAACTGCAACTGTCAAATCAACACTTTGTACCAGGTAGGTCTCACCAACCACACAGGCATGTGGCACCAGCTGAATTGTGGCAATCCCCATTACACAGGCATCATAGTCTCTCTTACCACATACCCCTCTGCACGTCAGCATGCATTTGTAATACAGACTGTGCATCATATAAAAACAACAGCACAGCAACCTCGATACAGCTAGAATCAATCAGTGAATGTACTACCTTTTGGATTTAAGAGTATAGCAATTCTGCAAGGAAAGTCCCATTGTCCCATTTAATACATAAGACTCTTGGTGAAAACCCTGTTTAATCAAAATGTTCTTGGGTGGCACAAACACAAGAATATAGAAAAAAGCCATTGACGCAGAGTAGACATTCGGAATAGACAACAAAACCATCCAGTTATGAGCAAGGGGCTAACCCAAAGCTCACCCTAAATATATCTATGCATTCGAAACAATAGGTCTGCCAGTCTGTAGCCGAACCCTAATTATGACCACCAAACATGCAAGACAACTCACAGAGATGCTGCAAAGGCAGCAACAACAAACTACCCTCTCGTTGGTGGAACATCATTCTTCAGAGCATGACCCCAGCACATTAAGAAAAAGAGCTTCAGGTGTTTTTTCCTCCTGATTTGATAAATGCTTGGTGTTTGTTGCACATTGTAGGATCTGTTTTGTCTCCTTCTAAATCACCACTCAAACTGTAGATGTTGTGACAAAGGAGGCTTGCTAAATCCATTAGTGCCTTACTCTCATTTCAATAGTAAGTATCACAGCCCAACTGTCATGACCCCAGGATAACATTCTGCAGCAATATCTTTCATGTTAGGGCTGTTCGCCAAAAAGGAATATGGCATGGACAACCAGCGGTTTGACATGCACCCTCAACTATAGAAAATAATACAAATCAATATGATCCACAATGTAAACAAACCACTTTTCCAATCACAGCAAATATACAATAATCAATACTAATGCAGAATACCTTGAATGTATCTGGCAGACACTACAAAGTTCAAAACGTACTTTGACTTCAGTTTTACAATTTTTTTAAATGTTATTGTTCAGTTAAACGATTGGAAAATAAGGTTGTGACTCTTTATGCAACAGCAGTGTGACTTTATTTCCGGAGCTTTTGAATAAACTACTTATGTATGTAAATAATTAATGGGGCTTCAAGTCTAGCAAGATCAAGAACAAACAGAACTTAGCTAAATATATTTCTTGAGAGCGCTTGGAAAAGATGTTTCCTCTTGGAAAGCTCTTGAGTTTATCAAAAGGTGCGAATATTTTTTTAATTCACATAATGCTATCCAGATGAATTGATGAATGCTTGCCAAGTTATGGAATTAAATACACCCTGCTTATAATACTTTGATTATGAATTTATCTTAGATTGCAGAGCTTTTATGGCCTAGCATATGGTAGATCACATACATTGTCCAAGCTTTGTAATTGAAACTGAAGTACTTCATCATATTGAGTAGATAAGTAGGACTGAGTCAAAGGCAGGATCAAAATACCCAGTGGATAGCAGGGCCCCACTGTGCAAAGTTCCATCTCTGTCTAGAACTGTGTTTATTATGATTAAGGCTCCCTGTTTTCTTTTTTACTGATTTTTACAGATAAATACAGACAGAAAACATTCATTTTCTTGTCTGTTTTCATTTTTCAAATGTGGATAAAAATGGAAATTGGGTTGCTTTTTGAGTAATTCTAAATACTGTCTACCATGACTGCCAGGCCAATAGATGTGTGGATTGATAGATAAGGGGATAAAAAAAGAAAGGAATTTTAGTAAAGAGACTTTAACAGCAGTAGATATGCACAAGGTTGATACTGAAATGTGCATATTTTCATATAAGTGCACTGATTTATCTTCTGCGGGTGTTCACAGCATTGAAACCTGGCAGACATTCAAGCATGAGCGCATATTTATCGGTTAAATAAATTTGGAAATATACTAATTTCAGCTTAATTTTCCACAAAACCCAAAATAAATATGGATAAATACAGATAAAATTAGCAAAAAAATAAATATGGATAAATACAGACGGAAATGGCAAAAAAAGAAATACATAAAACCGGGAGCCCTAATTATGATTAATTTGTTATGTTTGGCTCTCATTGAGGGTTCTATCGTTTATTTCAGGTTCTGAATCTCATAAGCCACTGCTATGACATAGCATCAGTTGATAACAAAACTGGTTACCCGCCGTTGTGATGTCATAAAAAGCCTTCCAGGCCAGGCTGACAGGTCTCCCTGACACCCTGTCTGCACAGTGTCACATGTCTGCTTCGACTGACAGAAATGTGTAAGTTGATGTAGAAATCCAGTGACTTGGTAGAAGATGCAAGGTTGGAAGGATCCATCAAGTTACTTGCAATTGGGTAAGTGTGTGATCTTTTTTTTAAATCATGCCTTTATTTAAGAGAAGAAATCAAGGCCCAGATACCCTAAAGTTTTGCTTGATCATTTGAGTGATGATGCAAAGTGATGTAAATGAGAGCGTCTATCAATTTTCATGCACAAACGATTTTTGTGCTGAAACTCTTCGCGAGTGCAGAGCTAAATGAGATTGTGTCACATAGAACAGAACTCCTCATATTTCATTCAAAGTGTAATATGTGTAGCAATCATGAAAAACACACATATTTTGGAATTTACCCATGGGAAATTATCTTCGTTAAGACAGTTGGAGTCAAGGGTATGCCTTGAGTACACAAGTCATGCAAATTACTGCTCGATAGCCTTTGTGCCGGTGTACAACACTAAACCACTCTTTAGGATCACATGAGCATGGCTTTGTTTCTGTTTGCATCTGTGAAGACTTAACACAGTGTAAATTTGACCCTCACAACTTTTGTACTTTCATAAAACACTGCAGATTTTTACACAGCTTTGCATTGGGTGAGACTTATCAATCTGGCTCCAGTTTTGGTCAGGTTAAACTCGAGAGACTTCTGCGACCCAGGATAATAAGGTACTCTTGTAGTGCTTTAAGTATTGCTTATTTACAAGTTGTTATGGAAGAGCTGAGTGTTATCAGCATATTAGTGTAGGGTGCACTGTTTACAAAAGTCCTAGAACTGGTTTAAGGCTAGAGGTTTGGGGATCTTTGTGCTTGAATGCAGGAACAGGGGATTTGGAGGACTCCATTTACGTGTATTGCTGTTCGTCAGGAAATCGGTAATCTAGTTAATGGAAGTACTAAAGAAACTCACAGACCTTGAAAGTGTATTGACTAGGGCCTGATGGCTGACAGTATTGAAAGTGATAGAGAAGTTAAGGGGGATCAGTAGTTAGGATTTGCTTGCATCTGAGATTGGCATTAACCTGAAACATCAATGTCTCTTTGCTGCAAATATCTCTCTTTGTTGAAAATATAATTGGGGCAGCCTATAAGAACTTGTCTCCACCTACATGGTTTGGCGCAGCGCCAAAGTTCATTTGTAGATATTTCCAAAGAAGGGGAGGTGAGTACTGTGCTAGTAGATGGCAAGGTCATCAAATTCTTGAAGATCTTTCTAAACAGCAACAAATAAATTTAGGCATTGCAGTACCCTAGATTTCTTGAAACTAAAGTAGCCTCTGCCTCATCGTCTAGAGTCTGGTTCCTTATTAATGATCATTGGCACTGTCTTGGCCTTCAGAGGAAAGTATTCTGTGAAACAGGTTCATTCCTGGAGTGTGAGACCATTGGGATTTCTATGCTTTTTCATGTGCTGCAATGCATTGAAGCTCGGGTTTTGGGAGGGCTTTGATATGTGTTTTGCAAAAACAGGTGTTATTCCTATTTTTTTATGCATATGCTTTGGTGTGCAGAGAGTGAGAGTCTGACATAGTATTCCTGGGGCAAAGGCTCTCACAGACATCCACTGTAAAACGTCTACAGGGCTTTTGAGACATTCAGCTATCCAATGCAGCTAACTTAATGCTCACACAAGATGGAAGTATAGCAGTCTCCTCAGTCTAAATTGGGGAGTATAGAAGGAATTTTAGAACAATGTTGCTGTTGTTATTGTTGAATTTTTAAAGGAAGGGCCTGATATACATTCTGGAAAGCACATTTATGTGGGGTGACTGATAAATCCCCCATCTTCTTCCTCACCTTCTCACAGAGTCAAGAAGAAAGAATTACAGAAATCACAATAGGCATATTGAACATGATACAACATCATTGCCACCCCCTTTTTTCCCCTCTTCCTCTCAAGATTACGGGGAAAAGCATTGGTTTAGAGCATCACTTTGCCGACACTGTGGTGAAAAGGATCCATATTGAGAGGTGTAGTTCAGATTGACTGTTGTAGAATGTGTACATTGCTGGCTTTGCAGGATATGTGTGCCTCTCACAATGACCTAGTCTGGGCTAACTTTGTTATGGAGAGTGGAATATATTTTTTGATTTCTCTTTAAAGAATTAAATAACTTTTGTCAGCGATTCAGGAATAGATGGACTATTTTTCTTTATATACATTGATGCAAAGGTAGTAAAAAAATACTTAGGGGGTCATTCCTACGGCAGTCAGACCTCATCTGATAGCTCATCGGATGTGGTCTGACGGCTATCTGCTGCTGCGGTCCGACTGACACATTACAATGCATGCAGTCAGAGACAGCAGGTGGAGGGACAGTCCGACACTGTTCGACAGGCTCAAGGTGACTGCATCACTGTCGGTGGGTCAGAAATCCCTACAATAGGGGCGGTGCCTGCTCAGGCACTGCTGTAGGGATTTCAATGTCCCTTTCTGCCTGCCCTTCCATGACGATTTGCCCGCCATGAAACAGCAGGCAGAAAGTGACTTTGTGGGCCCCTAGCGGGCCCTCCCCCATGGGACCTGGGAGACACCTATGGTGCCCACCAAAACATCCCTGCCCCATGTGGCAGGCACCGCATGGTGCCTGCCACAAGGTGCAGGGATGTTTTTAAAGTGCACATTTTCTATTGCTGCTTGTACTGCAGCCCGCAGCACAAGCTGCAATGGAAAATATACATTTTGCGACTGAAGGCAGTCGCATTGTAATAAGGGCAGCAGGACCGCCGACTCCTTTTCGGCTGATCCCGCTTCCGCCACGGTGCCGGCCGAACAAGAGTCTGACCGGCATCGTAATGATGCCCTTAGTCTTGGGATGAATTAGGGCTTTAGCTTTGATTCTGGAACCACAGTCTTGGTAAGAAAGGAGGTGTGGTTAGTTATAGGATTGGAAGGTGAAGCCAAAGCAGTGGAAGAGTTTCCCAAGGTTGACTTCTCTAGAACAAAACTATGATGCAATTTGGAAAAAAAATATGAAAAGGGAACTTGAAAATAGGCACCAAGTTGGATTTGAATGGCCAATTAAACTCTCATAACGATGCCTAGAGTAAGTGTACACAAGTCCCAAGGCCTCTGTTAGCTTTACATTTGGTCTCAAGAACAATCCCAGGCTCATGAACAAACTGAAGAATACATCTTTCATGGGGTTGATAGACCAGCTTCAACAAAAGAATGGGTTACGTCCAGTCCTGAGAGAAATAAGGAGGCAAATTATTTAATAAGTCTTGGTCTGGAGAGTCTTGAGAGTGGGCATTTTTTGTGAATTTAAAAATAGCAAGAAAATGAATTGATATTATGAAATATAACACGGATAGGCATCAGTGGCCAATCATATCGCTCTCAACTGGATGATTCCTGTATACCATGAACCTGCATGGTGCATGCCACAAACCCCAATTCAGCTATTGCACCAGAGAGGCTACAGTGTTTTCTCTAAAAGTCCCACTTCTACTTTACAGTTCTGTCCTGTGACTTGAAATCAACTCAAGTTTACAGAAATGTCAAGCTGCGACCAGTATTACGTGCCATAATGTGTCACTGTTACATGGACTGTTGGCTACTTCCTTCATTCAGTGCCACAATATGTTTAATTGTTGCAGAGCATCAATCAGGAATATGGTTCCAATTTAAACTTAAGAAAGTCCCATTCCTCACTGTTGGACTTGGCCCTTTTTGCAGGGTCATCCCTGAACTTTTTGCCTTCCTCCTATATTTTCTCTGACCTGTTTTTGTTGGTTTTATGACTCTGGGCACTTTACCACTGCTGATCAGTGCTAAAGTGCATATGCTCTCCCCATGATAAATTGTGTTATGGATTAGTGACTCCATGATTGGATGATTGGTTTACTTGTCAGTCCCTAGTACAGTGCACTGCGTGTGCCCAGGGCTTGTAAATCCAATGCTGCTGGTGGGCTTGCAGCACTGGTTGTGCCACCCACAGAAGCAGCTTGTAAAATGTGTCTCAGGCCTGCCATTGCAGAGCCTGTGTGCAGTCTGTGACTGCCATGTCGACTTGGCAAGTGCACCCACTTGCCAGTCCCTAAACCTTCCCTTATCTTCATATCAGACACCCCTAAGGTAGGCCCAAGGGCAGGGTGCATTGTAAGTATAAGGTAGGACATGCCCTGGTGTGTGTGGCATGTCCTAATAGTGAATTACAGCCATTTTCGTTTTTCACTATTGCAAGGCTACCTGTTCTCCATAGGCCAGAATGGGCAGTTTGATTATTACACCTTATAATCCTAACTGACCCAGAGAACATGGTAGAAAAACGAATTTAGTATGCCTGAACTCAGGATGATAAAATACATCTTTTAGTGAAGTTGGTTTTAACATTCTTTGTTTGAAAATACCACTTTTAGAAAGTAGGTATTTTCTTGCCTAAACCATCCAGCTGCCTCTGCTCAGGTTGTGTATTGTATGTCTGGGTTTTGTGAGTGACAGGGGCTGGGGGATTCCAGGAGGCAGGGTGAGTCAGCACTAGGCTGAATAGGTCTGCCTGAAGGAGGATGGGTGGGAGGAGTTGCACCTGGGTCTGAATAGGGCTGTGCCTGCCTTCCACAATGCTGGCTCCACCTCCTGCCGGGCGTCTGATGGCTCTGCCCCTCACTCACAAAGGAAAGAAGGAGTCAGAAAAACAAAGTGCTCCAGGACTGACCAGAACTGGTTTTGGACTAGGCAGAGGCCTCTCTGCCTTCAGAGAACAAAGGGAAAAGGTGTATAAAAGGGGACCCAGACCCCTAGGAAATTAGATCACTTCTGGGAAATCAAGAAACCTGTTGCCAAGGAGAAGAACCGGAGAAGCTGAAGGAGGAGTACTGCCCCTGTGCTGTTTTGCTGATTGGGGTTGGCCTGCAGTGGTTGCTTTCTGCCAAGGACAGGAGAAAAGACTTTGCTGTGCTTTGTCATCTTGAAGAAGGGAATCTCCAAGGGCTTGAACTGAGCTTGCCTCCTGCCTGAAGTCACAGGGACATAAAGACTTCACCCCTGCTGTTTGCCTGCATCTGGAACTGCTGTTTTAGCTGCTAACAGAGGGAAATTGCAACATCGACGCCGGCGAGCGACGCCGTAACCTGCACCGAAGCCGTGGGCACCGCTCGTGAAGAGCACGACGCACCGCCCCGACTTGCACCGTAGGCCCGACGCCTGCCGACGCCGTGCGACATCGACTCCGAAGCCGTCATCGAGGCCGCTGCCTGCACCGGAGCCGAGGACACCGCTCGTGACGCTCACGACGCACCGTCCCGACTCGCACCGCAGCCCCGACTTCACCGACGCCAGGGCTTCATCATCGCGGAGCCGATCCTCGACGTGGGTGACCCCGAATCCATCGACGCCGCACCATCGTAAGGAACCGACGCCTCGCCGCCATCCGTGACGTCACCTCCCGACACAGTAAGGAACCGACGCCTCACCTCCCCTGCGCTGCAGTAAGGAACCGAGACATCACCTCCCCTGGGGTCGTAAGGAACCGACGCCGCCGGCGCCAACGAAGCATCACCTCCCCGACGCCGTGCACCGTCTTTGTTTTTATCGAATTCCAGGTACTGTTCTTTGTGGGTCTGCTCGACTCCAGGCCCGACGCCGCGCACCTCGCGGTCGGCGCCGTACTTTGGGATTTCCACCGGTCACGACGTCGTGATAACTCCAAGTGGAGTTATTTGTTGCTACAAGCTTTATTTTGATTGACTATCCTATTTTTGAAGATAACGTGAACTGTCTCTATCATTTTAAGTCTATTTTTGAGTACTGTATTGTGGATTTTTGCTATTGGGTCTTGTGATAAGTCTATATAAAGATTACTTATTTTTACATAAACAACCTGTGTGGTGTCCATCTGTAGTGTTTTCACTGTATTACTGTATGTGGTCACAAATGCTTTACACACTGCCTCTGAGATAAGCCTGTCTGCTCGTGCCAAGCTACCAGGGGGTGAGCAGGGGTTATTTTAGGAGTGTTTCCCCTTATCCTGACTAGAAGCAAGGGTCCCTATTTGGACAAAGGTGCAAACCATTGCCAACTAGAGACCCCCAGTTCTAACATTGGTGGTCAGCGGTGAGGATTTGGACTTGCATTTGTGATTCATATACAGTGATTGGTGTACACTACTAGTGAGTGCAGACCAATACGCGACCACATACCTTTGATAGGACTTTTTTTCTTTGGAACCTTTATTTTTGTTGAGAACTGCCAATTTTCACCATGAGCAAAAAGGATCCATTGCACCTGCAGATATTGAATTTGAAGAAGATAGGGTTGATACCTACACTGTGCCAGAACTCAAAGCTGTTTGCAAAAAGTTTAAAATCTCTATGAGAGGCCTCACCAGGAAGGAGGAGTTTCACAAGGCGCTAAGGGCCTGGTTGGAAGCACGGAATGCCAGTGGGCAGTCCGAGGAGCCTGTGGAGGAGGCAGAGAATTTAGATGGGCAGCTTGAGGGGCCATTGGGCTTAACTGGGAGGAGAGCGCCTTCCAGGGAGGGCAGCAGTGTTTCTCAAAGGGCCTGTCTCCAGAGGAGCTGGAGGACAGGGACAAAAGCAGGATGCATGAAATGGAGATGGCCAAACTGAAACAGGGAAGCCATGATAGCCTTGAGCATAAGAAATTGGAGTTGGAAAGTAAGAGGTTGGCCATGGAAGAAAGGAAGATGCTTTTAGAGCATGAGAGAATGATGAGGGTGTTGGAGTTCAAAGCCAGGGGCTTAGGGATTCCTCCCTCTGGTGGCAGCAAAATTGTATTACCTAGTGCTGAGGGAGTAGTACACACACCCAGAGATGTGGTGCCTGACTTGGAGGGGTTAATATACACCAGGAGGTTCAAGGGTATGAGGTAGCTCCAGTGGTGCGCAGCGTCCCTGAGGTGGATTGGGGAACTGGCACAGGGGTTCATAGTCCTAGTGGTGGGAGGGACACTCTACTGACTCTAGATGAGAGGTGCAGGGAGAGGGGTTCCCCCATGTTTGAATTCCTGGGGTGTGAGTGTGAAGACCGCCCAGAAGAGTGTGGGTTGAGTGACAGAGACAGTCAGATACTGTCTTGCCAATCTCAGCAGAGTGGTGTGGGGTACATGTGTGAGGCACTGGATGGTGAGGTGAAGGATAACTTGGTTAACACCTGTGAGGGGTTGTGTGATCCAATTGTGGGAAAGCATATTGTAAGTCCCTGTTTTCCAGAGCTATGCCAACACCTGTTGGAGAGTGAGTTCTCTGACCCCAGGGAGCTCACGAGGGAGGAAGACCTTTTGGTGGTTTCCAGAGGGTCTGAAAAGGCATTGGGGAGTGACCCTAAGGGGAGTGGCTCAGGTATCTTCCAGCCCAGAGTGGTGGAAGTGGTTCAGAGTAGCCCAGCTAGGTCCCGGTGTAGTGGGAGGGGTGTAGGGACTCACGTCCTGTCTCAGTGGAGAAGGAGTGAGTGTGGGGCTGCGTGTCCCAAGGTGCCCGAAACCCAGTCTCAGAGCCTGGATGGTTCTTTAAGGGAACACCAGGTAGGGAGCCTAGGCTGTCCTGATGGGCCGCCTGTTGAGGAGGATCTCCTAGTGTCTAGAGAACCTGGAGCGTCTGTAAATGGAGCTCCAGTGTTTCTGGTATCTGGCAGTGCCGCTCCACTTGGGAGGGTGCAGAAGTCCAGAGTGAGGGGTGAGAGGGGGAGAGAGTCCCCAGTGGAAGAACCAGTGGGTCAGGGACCAGCCAGAAGGGCTGAGTCACCAGTGAATGACCATGGTGACACCACTTCTGTCCTGGGGGATCTTCGCGGCTGTCAGATGGACAGGGGTCGGGAGATCTGCGCCAGGCGGACTGTCACACAACACATGAGAGATGTGTTACCCTCTGGGGGGCATGCGTGCTCCCCAGGAAGTCCTGGTGCGCCAGGCAGATTATTACACAACTCTAGAGGAGTGTGTTTCCCTTGGGGGGTTGGTGTACCCTCCCGGAAGTCCTGGGTTGCCAGGCACAGGTCCAGCCTAAGGGTACAGACCCTGGGTTGGAGGACCAGGTTCAGGGTGTCCCCCTGACCTGGAGGAAGGGGCAGCTGCTAACAGTGCCCCTACCAGTTTGTCTTCTGGGGGCACCGCTCCAGGTGGGAGGGTGCAGGACCCCAGTAAGGGGGCGGGGAGAGGACAGCCTCACCCCTGGCCTCTGCCCAGTCTAAGGGTACAGACCTTATGCTGGGATCCCAGTTGCAGGATAGAACCCCTGAACTGGTGGGCGGAGTGTGCAGGACCCCTGCCACAGGTGCCCTGACAATTCTGGAAGGGGTACAGCTCCAGGTGGGAGGGTGCAGAGCCCCAAGGAGGAGGACCAGGTGTGGGAGAGCCCACCCCAGTCTCCTGTCCAGCCGCCGGTTACAGGCCCGGGGCTGGTGGGTCAGTGTCAGGATGTCATACCTGACCTGACGGTTGGGAGAGTGGACAAAGGGTGCCAGGCACCTGGGGCTACTGCCCCCGCTCTCTGACACCACAGAGGTTGGAGAGCCATGAAAGGCCTGGGGCCTGGCTCTCATCACTGACGGCTGTCAGTGGCCACTGTGGCTTGCTGTCCTGGTGGACAGAGTTGCCCCTGGGAGGGGGACAGAAGTCACACCCGGGGGTGGACTAGGCCACACATCTGTGTTGGCCATGTGGGTACTGTCTGTCGGTTGGGACACACCTGTGAGCAAGCTAAGGTTAGGTGCTGCACAGGTGGTGTCCACAGTTGAGGAGAAGGGTTCCCCATGGGTTAGCTGGGTGGGCCCTGAGAGTATGGACAGAGGGATCCAAATAGGTTCAGATTGGCGTAGAACTGGAGTATGCCCCTGCTGTTGTGGGCCAGGGTCCAGGTTCTATCGCCCAAAGCAGAGAAGCCCATCAGGGTAGTGATTGGTCTCCCCTGCGTTTTGGCTGGAAGGGGGTTGTGTTGGACTTGGCCCTTTTTGCAGGGTCATCCCTGAACTTTTTGCCTTCCTCCTATATTTTCTCTGACCTGTTTTTGTTGGTTTTATGACTCTGGGCACTTTACCACTGCTGATCAGTGCTAAAGTGCATATGCTCTCCCCATGATAAATTGTGTTATGGATTAGTGACTCCATGATTGGATGATTGGTTTACTTGTCAGTCCCTAGTACAGTGCACTGCGTGTGCCCAGGGCTTGTAAATCCAATGCTGCTGGTGGGCTTGCAGCACTGGTTGTGCCACCCACAGAAGCAGCTTGTAAAATGTGTCTCAGGCCTGCCATTGCAGAGCCTGTGTGCAGTCTGTGACTGCCATGTCGACTTGGCAAGTGCACCCACTTGCCAGTCCCTAAACCTTCCCTTATCTTCATATCAGACACCCCTAAGGTAGGCCCAAGGGCAGGGTGCATTGTAAGTATAAGGTAGGACATGCCCTGGTGTGTGTGGCATGTCCTAATAGTGAATTACAGCCATTTTCGTTTTTCACTATTGCAAGGCTACCTGTTCTCCATAGGCCAGAATGGGCAGTTTGATTATTACACCTTATAATCCTAACTGACCCAGAGAACATGGTAGAAAAACGAATTTAGTATGCCTGAACTCAGGATGATAAAATACATCTTTTAGTGAAGTTGGTTTTAACATTCTTTGTTTGAAAATACCACTTTTAGAAAGTAGGTATTTTCTTGCCTAAACCATCCAGCTGCCTCTGCTCAGGTTGTGTATTGTATGTCTGGGTTTTGTGAGTGACAGGGGCTGGGGGATTCCAGGAGGCAGGGTGAGTCAGCACTAGGCTGAATAGGTCTGCCTGAAGGAGGATGGGTGGGAGGAGTTGCACCTGGGTCTGAATAGGGCTGTGCCTGCCTTCCACAATGCTGGCTCCACCTCCTGCCGGGCGTCTGATGGCTCTGCCCCTCACTCACAAAGGAAAGAAGGAGTCAGAAAAACAAAGTGCTCCAGGACTGACCAGAACTGGTTTTGGACTAGGCAGAGGCCTCTCTGCCTTCAGAGAACAAAGGGAAAAGGTGTATAAAAAGGGGACCCAGACCCCTAGGAAATTAGATCACTTCTGGGAAATCAAGAAACCTGTTGCCAAGGAGAAGAACCGGAGAAGCTGAAGGAGGAGTACTGCCCCTGTGCTGTTTTGCTGATTGGGGTTGGCCTGCAGTGGTTGCTTTCTGCCAAGGACAGGAGAAAAGACTTTGCTGTGCTTTGTCATCTTGAAGAAGGGAATCTCCAAGGGCTTGAACTGAGCTTGCCTCCTGCCTGAAGTCACAGGGACATAAAGACTTCACCCCTGCTGTTTGCCTGCATCTGGAACTGCTGTTTTAGCTGCTAACAGAGGGAAATTGCAACATCGACGCCGGCGAGCGACGCCGTAACCTGCACCGAAGCCGTGGGCACCGCTCGTGAAGAGCACGACGCACCGCCCGACTTGCACCGTAGGCCCGACGCCTGCCGACGCCGTGCGACATCGACTCCGAAGCCGTCATCGAGGCCGCTGCCTGCACCGGAGCCGAGGACACCGCTCGTGACGCTCACGACGCACCGTCCCGACTCGCACCGCAGCCCCGACTTCACCGACGCCAGGGCTTCATCATCGCGGAGCCGATCCTCGACGTGGGTGACCCCCGAATCCATCGACGCCGCACCATCGTAAGGAACCGACGCCTCGCCGCCATCCGTGACGTCACCTCCCCGACACAGTAAGGAACCGACGCCTCACCTCCCCTGCGCTGCAGTAAGGAACCGAGACATCACCTCCCCTGGGGTCGTAAGGAACCGACGCCGCCGGCGCCAACGAAGCATCACCTCCCCGACGCCGTGCACCGTCTTTGTTTTTATCGAATTCCAGGTACTGTTCTTTGTGGGTCTGCTCGACTCCAGGCCCGACGCCGCGCACCTCGCGGTCGGCGCCGTACTTTGGGATTTCCACCGGTCACGACGTCGTGATAACTCCAAGTGGAGTTATTTGTTGCTACAAGCTTTATTTTGATTGACTATCCTATTTTTGAAGATAACGTGAACTGTCTCTATCATTTTAAGTCTATTTTTGAGTACTGTATTGTGGATTTTTGCTATTGGGTCTTGTGATAAGTCTATATAAAGATTACTTATTTTTACATAAACAACCTGTGTGGTGTCCATCTGTAGTGTTTTCACTGTATTACTGTATGTGGTCACAAATGCTTTACACACTGCCTCTGAGATAAGCCTGTCTGCTCGTGCCAAGCTACCAGGGGGTGAGCAGGGGTTATTTTAGGAGTGTTTCCCCCTTATCCTGACTAGAAGCAAGGGTCCCTATTTGGACAAAGGTGCAAACCATTGCCAACTAGAGACCCCCAGTTCTAACACTCACCTTTGCAGGATATCAGTTAATTGAGGCAATGTTCCCAATGGATTTTGGATTGCCTTGCCTTCCAGAAAAAAGAACCATATAGTTCATTATCCATTTAATTGTTTTATTTCAGGGTGCAGGATTCCTGGCTCAAAATATGGTACAGCATAGTGGTTATTGCTTCATGGTTTTTGTCATTCCTTGGTTCTGTTCACACCTCAGAACAATGGTCACCCAATTATTTCAGCACTGGTGTCCAAGTACCTTGGACTGTCACAGGTGATTGCACGTCACCCTGCATCAGAGTAGATCTGCAGTGTGACTGATGTTTGAGCATCATTTAGGGAACTGCAATTGAATCTTTTCCTTCTTTGTTCATCAAGACTTATGCAGTCCTCTCAGACACATTATAGTGGGTGTGGAATTTTGGGTTGTTAGGCATCCAATTGGACGGGGGAGATCATCCCCATTTCTCTTTTCCTTCTTTGCTTCTATTATACAGAGGTGTGAGGTGCCAATGAGAATCAACAGAAAAGTAGGCATGGTATATATTGCACACTGCAGAAACAGCTTGTTGGATCCTCCACCTCCTGTTTTCAAGATAGGAGGTTTGAGAAAAGTGAATCTGTTATCCCTCCTTATTTTGCCTATTCTAGGAATAAAGGCATCAGTAGCAGATGACTTAAGTGAGGAAGTTTCACCCCTCCACCCTTCCCTCACACACAGTTTGATGAGATTTGACAAGTCATTGATGTATGTATTTCCCTGCATGTATTTTCATTTAGGCTGGTCAGTGGTCTCCTACACATTGCATCCCTTTCCATTAATTTGCAGTAAGGTCACAAATGAAAAAGTGGTTCTGGGGTACTGATGGGTCCTCTGTCAGTAGGTATTTCATCCAGAAAAAGTGATTTATCTTATGCCATCTACATTGATATATTTGCCTCTTTCTGAGAGTGAGGTGTGCTTTTGGGATTGGGAGTTGAAAGGACAAGAAAGTTCTTTGTTCAATATATTTATCTTAAGCATACTTTTATTCAGTTCCGACCCTTCATTTCTAAGATGTAATCATAATTTTGAGTGAACCAGGAAATTAGTTTTTTAGTATTCTTCACTTCTTAAAATTTCCTTGCATTGAATGTTTCCAATTCTTTATTGTAAAGGGATTAACAGAGGAATACCCAGTGAGAATTGCTTCCTTTTCCAAGGTGGACACTATAGTTGGTAAATTTAAAAAAGTCAAATAGAAATGGAAACTCTTCTCGGCTAGGTTGAGTACGTGAATCTAAACTGATATAGTAGAGAATGAGTCTAGATTTTAGGCTGAACGTTGCCCCTTAGTACAGGGATGTTAAATGTACGCTATTAGCGCTTCATGGGCTAAGGGTGAAGACAGCCACTCATTAATTATGTGGAGTAGCACCTTGTTCTCATCTAAAAAGCTTGAGTTCTCACTGCTATTAGCCTCCAGTTGCTTTTGTTTCGAAAGAAACAATCAGAGAAAGCCTGCTCTTTGGTCTTGTGGGAAACATTGTAAAACAATTTAGTGAACATGAGATTTATATAGTATGCAGCAGTGTGGCTATCTGGAAAGTGAAAGTGCTCTCAATGTAAGAAAGATTCAGGATGAGAAGGCCTTTTTTGTTCTGATATTCTAACAATTCACTTTATTTTTCATGGTGTTTCAATCTGCACAGTCATATACAGTTTATTTAGCTCTATTATATTTGTTGCTCATTGTGCAATAGGGATTTCTTATCTGTGCATTTTCTTCTCTTAACTATCTTTTCCATGATCGTTGGAGATCCAGAATCCGTGTTGGTTGGAGATCCAGAATCCGTGTTTTTGCGTTGACCACTGGCTGCAGTGAGCGAAGGAGTGAGGAGGAGGAGGACGCCAGATTGCTATCAATCAATCAATCAATCAATCATGTCACTTATAAAGCGCACTACATACCCGCGAGGGTCTCAAGGCGCTGGGGGAAGAGGGGGGTGGTGCTGCTACTGATCGAAGAGCCAGGTCTTGAGGAGTCTTCTGAAGGCCAGTAGGTCTTGGGTCTGTCGGAGGTTGGTGGGGAGGGTGTTCCAGGTCTTGGCGGCGAGGTGGGAGAAGGATCTGCCGCCGGCGGTCGTTTTCCGGATGCGGGGGACTGTGGCGAGGGCGAGGCTGGTCGAGCGGAGCTGGCGGGTGGGGGTGTAGAAGCTGAGTCGTCTGTTGAGGTAGGCTGGTCCGGAGTTGTGGAGTGCTTTGTGTGGGTGGGTGAGGAGCTTGAAGGTTATCCTCTTGTTGACAGGGAGCCAGTGCAGGTCTCTCAGGTGGGGTGTGATGTGGCTGCGTCGGGGGATGTCGAGGATAAGATGTGCAGAGGCGTTCTGGATGCGTTGCAGCCGTCTCAGGAGCTTAGCCGTCGTTCCTGCATAGAGGGCGTTTCCGTAGTCCAGCCTGCTGGTGACGAGGGCCTGGGTGACTGTTTTTCTTGTTTCGGTGGGGATCCACTTGAAGATCCTGCGGAGCATTCGGAGGATGTTGAAGCAGGATGAGGAAACGGCGTTGACCTGCTTAGTCATGGAGAGGGTGGGGTCGAGGATGACCCCTAGGTTGCGTACGTGGTCGTGGGTGGCGGGGCTGTTCCCAGTGATGTTGGCCACCAGGAGTCGTCCCATGCTGAAGGGTTGGAACCAAGGATGAGGACCTCCGTCTTGTCCGAGTTCAGCTTCAGGCGGCTGGTCCTCATCCATTCGGCGACGGCCTTCATTCCTTCGTGGAGGTGGGCTTTGGCGGTGTGAGGGTCTTTGGTGAGGGAGAGGATCAGCTGGGTGTCGTCGGCGTAGGAGATGATGTTGAGGTTGTGCTGTCGGGCGACGTGGGCGAGGGGTGCCATGTAGATGTTGAACAGCGTTGGGCTGAGGGAGGAGCCTTGGGGTACGCCGCAGATGATCTTGGTGGCCTTGGATCGGAAGGGGGCGAGGCGGATGCTTTGTGTTCTGCCGGAAAGGAAGGATGTGGTCCAGTCCAGGGCCTTCTCTTGGATCCCGGCGTCGTGAAGGCGTGTTCGTAGTGTGTGGTGGCAGACCGTGTCGAAGGCGGCTGATAGGTCCAGGAGGATGAGGGCTGCTGTTTCTCCGTTGTCTAGCAGGGTCCTGATGTCATCGGTGGCGGCGATGAGGGCGGTTTCGGTGCTGTGGTTGCTGCGGAAGCCGGACTGGGAAGGGTCCAGGATGTTGTTCTCCTCGAGGTAGCGGGTCAGTTGTTTGTTGACGATTTTCTCGGTGACCTTCGCGGGGAACGGGAGCAGAGAGATGGGTCGGAAGTTCTTGAGGTCCTTGGGGTCTGCCTTGGGTTTCTTGAGTAAGGCGGTGATCTCGGCGTGCTTCCAGCTTTCCGGGAAGGTTGCTGTCTCGAAGGAGATGTTGATTATTTTCCGGAGATGGGGCGCGATGGCTGTACTGGCTTTGTTGAAGATGTGGTGAGGGCACGGGTCTAGCGGTGAACCGGAGTGGATGGTGTTCATGATCTCGCTGGTGTCCTCGTCGTTGATGTTGGTCCAGGAGAGCAGGCGGTTGGTGGTTGTGGGGGCAGTGGTCTCGGTGGTTGCCGGGGCGGTCGTGGTGTTGAAGCTACCTCGCTGCTCCCGCGGCTCTCGTCAATCCTGCCGTTCTTATATACATATTTTACCCACTGGGACCAGCTTTTCTCTTGGTGAACCTGGCAGGGAAAGAAAGCCCTGGGAATCATCACTGCGTTTATCACGCTAGCGATATGGAGATTGTATGCAGTGTAAGGGAAGCACTGTTCTACCGAATATAAGGTAATGGGGTCGGAGTGATAGTGCTGGGAGTGTCTGTTCACAACGGCCGCAAACAGGAAGAAACACTGCAATTATAATACAATAATTGAAGTTAGAACCATCACGCTGATTGAATAACACATTTAGAAGTAGTTCTTATTGAACAACGTGGTCTTTTGTGCCCTCCTGTGGCCAACAATGGTATTTATTGAACACACGAATCTTCATTTAAACCACTGAAAGCTCCAGTCTATCTGCCGTTCTTCGCCTCTGTACCTCCGTGTGCTTCTCAAGACGCCAAGTTGTTGCCTTGCGACTTTTTTGGCCTTTTTGCTGCTGCACAGATACTACCAACGAAAAAGAAATCTAAACCCCGGAAAGTCCTAAAAAACCCTAAGAAATCAGGCACTAAAAGTCCCGGGTTGGAGGAGCCGACTGTAACATCGAAAGGAAGGAGCGAGGGGAATGGTGAAAAGGTAGCACTTACAAGAAGTAAAAATGTGGCAAAGGGAAGCACCCAATCATTGAACTTAACCCCGCAGTCAGCGACGACGATAATTTCAAAGACAGTGGGCACAAAAGGTGGATCAGCAGTTTCGAAGTCGATTAAGAACTTTTGAGGGAAACATTTCAGAGGGAAGGAGATGCCTGATAAGGAGCAGAGTGTTAAAGAGACTCCATTAATGTCAGTGGACCCAGCAGCTTTAAGCATGGAATCTCTGAATCAAACGAACTTTAACATTGTTGAGGCGCCTATGGAACCACGCTTATCCTTCTCGCCCAGGCTATTTCGGACACTGTTTGTTCATGACATAGAGGCGGAGGGGGTGGAGGAAGAAGGAGCCCCCCTAAGTAAACCCTTGTGTGAGGAAGACTCTAATCAGAGGATAGATTGTTTAAACGGAAAAGGAAGTTTGGAAAATTCCTATGCTGTTCGAACTGATTTAATCTGTCCTTCATTGCATAGCCTGGAGGTTACGGGATCCTCCAGTGTATCTATGTTAGGGGTTATGCTGATGCTCCAGAAAACCCTGCAGGGTATTCTTGAGGTCTCAGTTTTAAATAATGAAATTTTAAAAACACAAAGTAAGCAGTTTAAAAATATGATAGGGGAGTTGACACAAATAAAAGGTCTAATGCCCTTGTTAGTAAGACCAGTAGAAGTCCTTCAGGAGGCAAAAGTCGATGGGGAGGAAGAAGTTGTAAGGAACAGCCAATCACTGAGGGAGGAACCTATGGTATATATATCACGTTGCCCTATGATCATAAAAAGATACGGGGAAAGGAGGTATAATAAACAATATGTCCCGCGGCCTTGTAAGGGGGGAAAATGTCCGCCCAAAGACCAACTGCTAAGACGACAGATCAATGGGAAGGGGGTAAAGTCAGAGTTAAGACCAAATGGCAGGGCATTGACCCGTGAATTTAAAAAGATAAGTTTTGTAGAAATAGGAGAAACTTCCAGTAGTTCAGAATCACAAACTAGATGGACAAAGGTAAAAAGAACCTTAAAGAGTGTAAATGGTAATTTAAGGAAGTCTTTGATGGATAAGAAGGAGGTAGCTATAGAAAGAGGGTTGGGTGTCTCATCAGGTGTAGGACCTAGCAACACAAATCAGGATAAGAGCTCTAGGCAGAGAGGGATTGAAGAAGTACATAGGCAAAGAAGGGAAGATAGGATAGTTGGACGCCCAATAGGACTACAGTTAGAACGATGGGCGGATCTTTGGCTCTTTTTGGAGCCAATAAGTCAGGGCAAAGGTGGGAAAAGAGTTAGGAAATTAAACCCCTAAACCGTTTCCCAACTCCTCTCTTCATTCTCGAAATGCCCAAGCCTACGATATATTAGTTCAGAAGACCTTAAAGAAGTAGGATTCTTATTAAACATCAAAGGGGAAGAAGTAACTAAGGTTTTACTTCATTCTGCATTAATAAAAGTAGCATTAGAAAAAGCAGAACCTGAGATGATAAAAGAAGGCATTAGAATAATAAAAAGAGAGGAAATAACGACGGATAATCAGGGGAATTCTTTTCTCAGAAACCATGCTGGGCTGGGTGACCGACAAATTAGAATGATCAACTCCGGATGGGGTAAGAAGGAAGATCTTGAAATTACAATAGCCCCTAAGGTTCAAGGGTGGGTCAATGATGACGTGCTGGTTGGGAATAGATATAGAGAGCTTGCATATATGGATTGCGAAGAAAATGGGTACCTGAGCGATATTGATTAGGAGCTAGGGTCGTCGCACAGCCTATCTATATTAACTTGGAATGTTAATGGCTATAAAAGAATAATGCTCCAGGAAAGTTTTAAAAACTTACTAAAGAATACTGACATCGCGTGTTTACAGGAGTCCTGGCTGTGCGATGAAACCCTGGTTACAGAAGGTTTTACCCACCATGTAATTCCAGCAAGAAAGAATATATTTGGTAGACCGTCAGGCGGACAGCTGACGCTGGTTTCAACAAAGATAGCTAGGAAAATAGAACCCCTCGAACTTAAATGTAATTGGGCGTTAGGTAGCAGAGTGTGGACTTTGAAAAAAAACTCAGGTTATGAATGCATATGTATTGTTAATGTGTATATCCAGAAGGGGAAGGGAAAAAGTTATAAGGTGGACCTGGAATGCTTAAAAAAGGACTTGGAGGCCTTATGTGATTCTTATCCGAGAGATGTGCTTTTGATATTGGGTGATTTTAATCACAGACTAAATCCCTTAAAGACTGATTCATGGTGTAGAGATTTGTTAAGAGCTTATAACATAGAGACTGCTAAGTTTCCTAGCTGCAACATTTCACCTCAAGATGTGGCGCTGGGGCAATTGTTGGGCTCTATTGGGTTGGTGTGCGTAAATGGAAGAATGGATACGGATCGGCCTGCTGGGCGCACCTTCACAGTGGGGCAACAAATGTGTCCGATAGATTATGTGTTCATACAGGCTTGGAGTTTTGAACTAATCAAACACTTTGAAGTAGTAAGGGTTGAAGGTAGTGATCATTACCCATTGCTGACGAAATTGTATACAAAAAGAGCCCCTCAGAGACAAAGAGCCATCCAAGTCCAGGTAGAATATCCAAAGCGACTTACAACGCGCATTACAGAAGAACATATTAAAAAACTAAGCACAATCCAGTTGACACATACATTTGTAAAAGTACCACCTGAGGAGGATATTACCTGGTATGAAGGTATGATAAGACAATTGGTACAATGCCTTAGGATAAAAATTAAAGGTGCTAAAACTGGGTTAGCAAGTAAGGGAAAACTACTTACCAATAACAAGCCATGGTTTGACGAGGATTGTCGTAAAGCAAAAGCCAGCATTAGGCAAAAGGAAAGAAGCCTAAGAGGTAGACATGATGACGAACTGCTACTTAATCTTCAGAAATTAAGGTCAAATTATAAAAGAACCATTAGAGATAAAAAAAAAACCTATAAGGACAGATGCTGGGTGAGGCTATTAGAGGTAATTGAAGAAAAAAATGTGAGAGGCTTCTGGAAACTAGTACAAGAGAGCACTGGTAAAGTTTTAGGGACCCTGCAGTGCTCGGTGCTGGAGGATAAGTGGGTGGATTATTTGGAAGAAATTTATGGGAAGTGGCCAAGGGTGGAGGAAACAAAGACCATCATATGGCCAGGTGTAAGGGAAGAAGTAAAAGAGCATTTCTCCCCAAGCCATATTAGGAAGATAATATATAGATTAAACCTAACTCGAGCCGCCGGCCCAGATAACTTGCCGGCTGTTATTATAAAAACAAATCTGGAGTGGTGGTCCGAGTTTTTTCGAATATGTACCAGGGATTCTTAAAACAGGGGCTATGCCAGATAGTTGGAAAGGGGCTATTGTAAGACCTATACATAAAAAAGGCGATGTAAATTCTCCTAAAAACTACCGTTTAATAAACCTCCTGGACATAGGAGAAAAAGTATTTGCTAAAGTAATCCTGGGATTACTTAAAGAATGGACAGTTGAAAAACAGATAGTGCCCCCAGAACAGGGTGGATTTAAAGACGGACATTCGACGATTGATCACTGTTTTGCTCTCTGGTCCATCGCACAAAACTCGATCGAGCAGAAGGGCAATTTGTTCTGCTGCTTTGTGGACTTCCGCGCAGCATTTTATTTGGTGGACAGGGAGCAGCTGTGGGAAACCTTGCTAGGGTATAATATCCAAGGAGACTTATTGGCCTTGATTCAAGCCCTGCAAACAGAAAATTGGGCCCAGATAATCTTGGATGAGAACGGAGGATTGTCCCGGAGGAGCCAGATCGGTAATGGGTTGAGACAGGGGTGCGTACTTGCCCCCTTGCTTTTTTCCCTATTTATAGCTGATCTGCCCCAAAAACTTAGAGAGGTTAGAGGGGCTAGCCCGAAATTAGGAGGAAACCATATATCCTGTTTATTATATGCAGATGATCTGGTAATCATGGACCAGACGGAGATTGGGCTACAAAGGAAATTAAACATGTTTACAGAATACTGCCAAACTAAAAAATTGGTGGTAAACATGGAGAAGACCAAAATCCTATGTTTTGGAAGAAGAAAAACAAAGCTTTCCTGGTATCTGGGCATGGAAATGCTGGAAAAAGTAACAGAATACAGATATCTGGGAATGTGGTTCACGAATAGCCTGCAGTGTTATACCCATCTTGATGCATTAAAAATAAGGGCATCGGCCTCTGTAAAAGGGCTAAAAAGATTTAATAGTGTTTTTGGAGAAATGTCTGATAGACCGGTATTAAAGGCCTATTTAGCAATGGTCCCCCCACAATTTTTGTATGGTGCAGAGGTACTCTATTTAAGTGGAAAAAAGGGATGGGACAAAGAAGAGGGAAATATCCTTAAATGTTTGTTCTCGCTGCCTAGATCGTCCATGGTACAAGCAGTAAGATTAGAATTGGGAATCACCTCATGGGGTATAACCGCTTGCATGGCTTTATTGCGATTCTGGCAGCGGTTAGGATCAGGTGAGGACCAAAAAATCTCACAGTGGTGTAAAAATGAAATTGCCAATAGTGAGTTGACCTGGGCAAGAGAGACTAGAGCCGCAATAATTCAAGCATATGGTGTTATAAAGCTAAAGTTGTGCCCTCAGTACTTAGACCTAAAGATAGACAAAAAAGAACTTAGGCCATTGGGAATAGAAGCGTCCCGAACCCATGATCAAGAATACCTCTTACGGAAATGTTCAGTTGCTTTTATGGCCTCAGCATGGAAAAATGATTTACATTACCCCTATATCGACAGGTTACCTAGCTGCCTGTTAAGGCGCGAAGTGTTAAGATTGAGAATTGGGCTAAATCCCTGTTATGCGAACAATGAGGTAAAAATCTTAATGATAAATAGCAATGGAAAATGCACCTGCACTTTAGGTACTACCTGCGATATTTTACATATATTATTAGACTGTTTTAAGATTTTAGATATACGAAGAGAGATTTTAGGCCCGATTTTTAAAAAATATGAAATTAAAAATAGGTTGCAAGCTGTAAACCTTTTAGTGGAAATGAAGAACCTAGATATAGCCTGTGCTATTGGGAAATATATAAACAAAGTGAAAGAGTTTCTTAAATGTAAAGAGAACTGATGAAATTTAGATCCTTTAAGCTACAGGGAGAATGGGTTATTAATGGATAGAAGCATTGTGTGAGACATACTAGAAGGTTTGTGTGCCTCAATAATGGAATAGTTGATTTTATTAATTTTAAGATGATTTTTATCTTGTATTTTTATGGTTGTGAATTATAGGTTACAGAAATGTATTGTATATTGTATGATTCTGACTTGCTTATTTCATGGAATGTTATGCTGCTAGTGTATACTTTTATGGTTGTAAAAAACCGAATAAAGTTTTATCGACTTATCATTATGATTTTTGCAGTTTCATCACTTTGGTCACTTCAGGGCCAAAAAGCTTTTGATGCAACCCTACCTGCCTTATTTACTCCAAACAAAAGCACTAGTGGTAATACTAGTGTTATAAAAGTCATACATGAATCCCACCCACCTTTGCATGATCCTCTAGATATTAAATATTCCCACTATTTCTTATATGCTGAAAAAGCACATGTAGGAGAGATTCAGAGGTATACGCAGGATTTGTCTTATCTCCTAAAACCTGATTTTTCCAGAACAGGGATTCTCTTCTGATCCATGAACGAAAGCAACATCCTGAAAGAACTGAACAACAAACTCAACCAAAATGATATCCAGCATGGTATATCTTCTTCCACAACTTGATTCTCATCCAGGGAATCCTGAAAGGTGGATAAGAAAGGCGGATAAGAAAGGTGAAGTGGGCGAAGAAGACACATCAAGCTTCTTAGATGTTTGGTCATAGTAGAAGTCTTGTGGGCCAAACATGCAGAGACTACCTAAGCTGAACGATTGCCTCTTAGCTGTGCTCCAAGGAAAAGAAATACCACAGCAGGAGAAATCCCAGCTTGCCTCTTATTATGTTGGCCAATATATTTTCCCACACAGTCCACTGTACAAATCTACACTCTAAACACCAATTCTCAATATCAGCAGTAGATTTCAACTTGAAGATTGTAAGTGTATGCTAACACTGATGTATCTCTCCTACAGCTCTTTGATTCCATTCATATCTCAGTGCAGATACAAGTACATCATGACACATTTGGGGCACAACTCCAAATCTCCCTTATGGAACCAAAACTCTTCCCACACAAGCCACACTAGATCCAGACTCCAATGACAAATAAATAGATGAGCAACTTACTCAACACAGGAAAACACTTTGCGGCCTCCTAAGGGGCATGCAACTCTAGACAAATGCTACAATGAAATTAAATATCCCTGTTTGTGATTTTGAGATACTTCCTCTGACCTGCAGGGTACCAAAGAAGTAGAAGAAGGGAAGGGATCCATGGCCTGGCCAACATGTGCATTTGTTTTCTAGAATTGTGCCCAGACTAAAGGAACTTTAATTGTGCACTGCACTTGTGGGACAAAGCTTCACAATCTCTGTGGGTTCCCCAACTGATTTCATAGATTGCACTCTGCTGCAGGCCCAGACAGTAAAGATGGTGTTTCCCTATGAAAAAGTAAACTGGGCCCTTTGTGTTATAGTGAGAAATTTAGGTTGAGGGGGCGTCTCAGTCAATAAGCAGTAGGAGCTGAGGCTTTTCGGTTCCGTGTCCTAGGACTCCAGTACTGCAGACCTCAAAACCGAGAACCAATCACCTAAATCTCAGAGTGGTGAAGCCGAGCCATCCAAGCCTTACCGAGTGAAGAGGTGTGAATTTCAAACTTTATACTCAGTGTCTCTGGAAATAACAGTATTTAATGTCCAGTTAGTGTCTTTTCTTTAAAAATGAAAACTAATGTAATACACAAAAAACTAAATAGTATTCAAAGAATTACAAATATACACCTAATTGCAGGAGGAAAAATAAATAGGAAACCCACTAAAGGCCCCACTAACTACAGGGAGTGCACACTATAGAAAGGTCACAGTTCTCAAATAACCCCTGAATGTGGACTAGCCCCGTAGGTCTGAGCTACCTTTAACTGTCTAGATGCTGGGAAACACTATTGATCCAGCGGGTTACTAGCAACAAGCATTCATACACAGAATACTCACCTGGGCCCATACATTCATACTACGCTAGCAATTTACGCTGGTGGGTCAGTTGTACTCTTTATCAATATCCAAGCTACCAATTACTTTTCTGATTAAAGAGTAAAGACTTACCAATGGACCCTTTGATAATTGGGAAGTTTAAAATGAGTGACATTCATTTCAATTTCATAAATTTCTAAAATAATCACTGAGTCAAGAAGTTTTAAAATGTTTATCTAAAGTTTTAGCAGAGTGAAATACAGAACCACATGATACTTAATCGTATATCAAGGATGAAGCATAACAATAATCAATTATCGATCAATGACGGTTCCCAGAAAAGAAGAAGATAGAGACAGCAGCACAGCTAAAGGTTGCATTTATATCTACCTAAAGGTGCGAGAAACCAAACCCCTTGGCCAAGGAGTTGGAAAGATAGGTCCCAAGAAAGAGGAAGATCAAAGACCTCCGGACCCGGTTCAGGAGAGGACAGGTGACCTCTCTATCAACGACGCCAGCGTCGTTCCCCTCTCTGATACTTCGCTTCTCCTCGATTTCTCCCGTGTCTTCCTTCTAATGGAATCAGCCGCCCCCTCCTCAGGACCTCTCTGGACAGCGGTTCAGCCTGCAATCGATCAGCTCGCTCTCTGGTTCTCCAAACTGACAGCCTTAATGTGCCTTAATGTGCGCTGTGCTAACTAATTAACTAATTCTATATCTATTATACCCTTCTATGTCCATGTACCTCCCCTTAATGTTGCAAAATTATGGGCCCACTACTTCTGATTGGACAGGGACAGGGGGTTGATCCTCACACCATGTCAATTTAGTTCAATTTCTTTAAGCCTATTGTTTTAAAATACCGCCCCTCACAATTAATACATTTGCTTTATTTCCCACCCGTCTCACGACAAAGTTTATTACAATGTTTATATAAATTGTTTATTTCTGTAGGAACATCGTGGGTACAATAGTGTTGGCCACCAGGTCATAGCCTTGGACGACGTCCAAGTTGACTTCATCGTTTCCTCTGGGTAGCCTTGCAGTGCGCATGTGCAGAAGCAATGTCTCTCGAGCTGCAGTTCAACCAACCCAGGCCCATTTACAAAGTAATAAAAAGTCAAAGAGGAAAATATTAAAATCACAAATAAATGTTTTCACTGTATACCCATTATCTTTACTCTATTCCCATTTAATCATAAATTCTATCCCGCATTAATAGCATTAGATTATCACAGTTTTAATTGCAGCATATGCGCAAGCTGTAGCATGTGAAAACATTAAGCAGCCATTTTAATACACACTGCGCAGAAGCAAAGTTTTCCCTCCAAGCAAAGAAAGACGTCATACCACGTGATATGGATGACACATGCGCAATGAAATTCCCGCGCATTAGTGGCCATTTTTAGATTTAGACAAGCGTCACTCATTAGTTCAAACACATAGGCAAGCGTTTCTAGGATGATGTTTATGTGTGCGACTGTTAATAAAGACATTACAAAGATTAATAATTAATACTGTGAGAGGATTGCTTACGAGCAAGTGTCATTGTGAGTTCTTGCTCCATCAATCCCCTCTCTGATGGCGTTTCAGAGCCATCAAAATACTACCCACAACCAGATGCCAACTTTTAGCATACAATTGTCTCGGGTTCACTTTTACACTTTCTATTTTTAACGTCTCCTTTCAGTTTCTTGTATAATTCACTTTTCAGATCTTCTAGTTCAATTTCATCAAATTTTCTTTTCTTTCCTTTTCCTGCCACTCTATACATCTCATTCTTTCTACAACAGTTGCACCATATTATTATCGACAATACTACTATTGCTAACCCTGCTAAGGGTACTAATATTTTACCTATAAGTCCTTTCCCTGCATTAGCAAACCAGGTACCAATTGACGTAATACTATTTGTCAATCTTTCCCATACATTATCAACTTCCAGTGGTTTTAGTTCATTCTCAAGTTTTGTTGTATTCTTAATATAGGTCCCAATTTCTGCACTTTTGTCAGGTATGTACGTGCAACAATGTTTCGTTTTCAATAATTTGCAGACTCCGCCCTCTTTTGCTAATATTATATCAAGAGCAAGTCGATTTTGCATAACCATAGATCTAATCGCAACCATCTCCGCATTAATCATTAAAAATCCTCCAGCAGTGTCCGTTGATAAACGATCAACCACTGTAGATAATTTACATATTTTCCTTGAGTTCAGAATTATTCCCACTGAAGGTATCAATGCACCAAATATATCACCTACAATTTCAGAAAAACTAGCTCTTTTACTACGTGTTAATTCACTATTATTTTCATTGCTCCCAGTGTTTCTTTTTACGTGGTAAATTTTTGGAAAAACTATTCCAAAATAACAACTTCCATACCACCGTGCAGGAAGCCTAAAGTAAGCCTTATTCCCACACACATAATAGATTCCAGGAAAAACTGAATCTGTTCCTCCCTTTAGTCCCCAACCTCCAAGAATTAAGAAATTATGTTCACATTCACTGGTACCGATGAAAACATTGTTATAGTCAGTCTTTAACCTATGTAGACAAATTTTCCCTGTCTTTACAAAATCTAGAGCCATAGCAGCTTGAGCCTTGCCAGGTGTGTAACTACCCTCTTTCTCAGCCCAAGGTGGCAGATGAGCCTTATGCTCAGATGCTTTCTTTTGGAAATCTTGGGGCCTATTAGCAATAACCGGCGATAATTATCGCTAAGCGCAGTTAGCGCTAGGATAATTATCGCCGGCTATCGCAGGTTTCTATCGCGGAGATAGCGTGCTATCAGCAACGCTTATCTCCAAAGCGATAGAAACCCTGGAGAACAGTGTGAATATCGCTTGAAAACAAGCGATATTCACACTGTGACCAGTGTTAGCTTGGCGATAGGGCGAGGGGATTTAGCCATGTAATCCACCTCCCATTGGATTACATGGCTAAGTCAGGGTGAGACCAGGCGTTAACAAACAAGCGCTAAACGTGTTTAGCGCTGGTTCGTTAATCACCTCCCCTGCCTCGCTAATAGGCGATAGCGAGCTTAGCGACTGTTTCCAGTCGCTTTTAGGTTGGGAACGCCTACTTTGCATGCCATTAGCGATAAATATCGCTGGCATGCAAAGCGGCACCCAACCCGGTCGCTATCGCCTAGAAGCTGTCGCTAACAGCAGTTAGCGACAGCTTGCTAATAGGGCGTTAGAATTATCGCCGCTTTAGCGGGAAAAAGTCCCGCTAAAGCGGCGATAGAGCCCTTGATAATATGCCCCCTTGTCTTCTACTTTCTACTAAATTTAAAAATATCTTTTCTTCTTCATGTAACGAACATGTTAGATTGCTTCTATGTGCATGTGTTATGGCTATTGATTTCATTGTTAAGAAAAATTCTCCCATAAACTGTGCGTCTTGACTACTAAGCACGGGGTTCATATTCTTTCGAATCGGAACCTCAGAAAATATCACATCTATATTTGAATAATAATACTGAAGTCTCCCTGTTTTATAAAATAAACTAGTCAATACACTACATGATATGCCATAAGTTAATGGTAAATGATGGTATGTTAATCCTTCTGCTACTGATTCGGGTAACTTCATACAAACGTAACAATTACTAACTTCCATGGTATCTACATATTGAAACAATAATTTTGTAAAAACATTCAAACTAGTGTTGTTATCTGTTACTTCATGATGAAACTCTGGTTCATCTTCTGCTTCTAAATTTACTCTATTACTTTTCAAGTTATCTATCCTTCCCTTCGTTTCGTTGTTAATCTTTTTATCCATTATCAGAAGGTAAGGAATTGCTACGATCACAACTAACCATACTATAAGCACCACAACCAGACTACATATGCATATAGCACAGCATCTTTTACAACATTTCGGTTTCGGTTTCCCAGAAACTCTGTCGTCAGGCATTTTTGACAAGGAAGATTTCTCTTCTTATCTTTCTTTCAAGACTTTAACGTTATCAAGGTGGTTTTATTTCTTTCTCATAAGTCAGTTCCGCACTTGTTCCTTCGTCACCACTTTCACTTGATTCTGAACTTTCGTAATCTTCAAGAATTATATAACTCCAATCAGGACCTTTAAATTTATTGTTCACAAGTTTCAGTCTTTTGCTTTTTCGTTTTTCAGTTCCACTTGTTTGTCCCGTTAGGCTTGTTACTTCATTTACTTGTTCTGGATCTTCACTTCTGGGTTTTATGTGGTATTTTACTCTTTTAATGACACCAGGCCAATGATCACCTTTTCTGGCTTTCTTTGTTTGCACTGTCTCTTCACTTCTTATTTCTTCTTCAGAAGTTCTTATGTTTTCAGGTTGTGGCACAGTTTGTTTTTCTTCGTTCTCAGTTTCTTCTTCTATTTGTTCTTTTTCGGGTCTTATTGGTTTTTCTTCTGCTGCTCCAATGTGAGTTTCTAGTAACTGACCTTTTTCAGGATTTACGTCTTCATGCTTGAGGTTTTCGTGATTTTCTTTTCCCTGAACGTATTTTTCTAGTCCTAACTGCTCCTGATCAGGGCTTATTGCACTTTGTACTTCTGCAGCCTGACCGCGTTCTTCTAAACCTATCTGTCCCTGCTCAAATTTTGTTGCTTCGTTGTTGATTTGAGCCCAATTTCCTTTCCTTATCTGGTCCTGCTCAGGTTCTCTTATTGTTTCATTTTCCTCTTCCTGAGCTGCTTCTTCTTCACCTATCTGGTCTTCCCTAATTTCTTCTATTTTTGCTTGGCTCCTTGTTCTGTTGTAAACCTCTGGTATATCAACCACTGGTATCCAGTCCTGACTTGTGCTCGGTTGTTCTTCTTCAGCTTCTCTCGAATCTCTCACCTGGGATTCTTCAGCTGGCCAACCTTCAGCTTCCTCAGTTATTGATGCTGTCTGAGGATTTTGTCCTTCAGGCTCTGGCACCCTTTTGGTGTGGCTTACATGAATCCAATTAGGCAATCCTGCACATTTCACTGCTGTGTTCGTAACTAGTATAACCTGACAAGGTTCGCCCCACCTGGGTGATAGACACGTTTCTTGGGTGTGATGCTTCACTACCACCCAGTCTCCGGGGTTCAGATCATGCTCTTGTTCAGGCTGCCTGGAAACTGCGTCTTCTCCAACCTGGTGAGAGACAGAACGCACTAGGTCAGCCAATCCTTTGCAATAATCCAGAACCATATCATCAGTTATGTTCAGCAGTTTATTTGTAGGTACATGTGCTTGTCTCATTGTTCTTCCCATAATTATCTCATGTGGACTCAAACCGGTATTTCTATCAGGAATGCTTCTGAGTCCATTAAAACAAGTGGCAATGCATCTGGCCAATCTAATGATGTTGATGCACACATTTTTGCGAATCTTGATTTTATTGTGCCATTTATTTGTTCAACCACTTCAGAAGCCTCTGGGCGGTACGCACAGTGCAATTTCTGCTCAATTTGGAATGCTTCACAGATTATTCGAATTACATCGTTGTTGAAGTGACTTCCTCTATCTGATTCCAAAGTTACTGGGAAACCGAACCTAGGAATGAGTTCTCGTAGCAATAGTTTTGCAACTGTAATACTGTCATTCCTTCTGGTAGGGTAAGCCTCCACCCACCTTGAAAACAGACATACTATGACAAGTACATATTTCAGTCCTCTACATGGGGGTAATTGTATGAAGTCTAGTTGTAATCTCACAAAGGGACCCTCGGCGTTTCCAATTTTTCCCAACCCAATTACTGTTTTTCTTCCTGGATTATTCATTTGGCAAATTAAATACCTTTGGCAAAGACTCTTTGCTGCAGCCCTAAACCTTGGATTATACCAATTTTGTCTGAAGAGTCTAATCATGGCATCTCTCCCTACATGTGTGTCTCCATGATACATTCTGGACATTTGTGAGATCAAACAGTCAGGCATGACTGGTCTGCCGTCAGCATAAATCCATACATCGTCGTCTGCCCTTCTAGAACATCCTATTTTTATCCATGCATCTCTTTCACTCTCTTCAGCATCATCTTGCAGTCTTTTCACATCATTCCATGTTTCAGGTGGTGCATATAGCATAAGTTGGCAGCTGATTCCCATTCTTTCAACCCTTTTATTTACTGACAATATATTTTTGGCACAATGTTGAGCCACCAGATCTGCATATCGGTTACCGACTACCACCCAGTCATCTCCTGACTGGTGTGCGGCACACTTCACCACTGCCAATTCTTTTGGTGATTGTATTGCTTCCAATAATTCTTTTACAAATTGTCCATTTTTGATTGGGGATCCTGAAGAAGTCATGAAATCCCTCTGCATCCACAGTTGGCCAAAGTCCCCGTACCCATATTGACTGTCCGTAAATATGGTTACTCTTAAATTTTTCCCAATTTTGGAAGCTTTTATCAGAGAAATTAATTCAGCTACTTGTGCAGACTTGACTCCTGGTAAATAGGATGATTCGACTATTCCAGTTAATTCACATACAGCATAGGCTGCACTTAATTTGCCATCTTCATAAGCATGAGCCATCCACAAACAGCTCCCTGTCTGGATTCCTGAGAGGCAGTTCCGGTATATAAGGACGTGGTTTTGTGCACAATTCTGTGACTTGTAAACAATCATGTTCCTCTTCATCATCTTTGACTTCCTCATGATACGGATCTGGTAATAATGTGGCAGGGTTTACTATGGTGAATCTGACGATATTCACATTTTCAGCACCTAAGATTATTCTCTCATATTTAGTCAGCCGACTAGGAGTAAGATGCTGAGTTCTGGTTCTTGTTAACAGAATCACAACTGAGTGCGGGACAAACGCTTTTACAGGGTGTCCCATTACAATTGATTCACTTTGTTCAATGCTCAAACATGTAGCAGCTACTGCTTTTAAGCAGCCTGGCAATGCTGCTGCCACTGGGTCCAATGTAGCAGAAAAATATGCTATAGGACGTCTGTCTAAGCCATGTCTCTGAGTTAGGACTGAAAGTGCACAATTTTCTCTTTCATGACAGAATAATGCGAATCCTCTTGTATAGTCAGGCATACCTAGGGCAGGTGCTTCACATAAAGCACTTCTCAATTTTACAAAAGCTCCTACGCTCGTATCATCCCACTCAACAGGATCCTTTGCCTTCTTTTTCGTCATTTGGATTAATGGTTTTGCTAGCAGAGAAAACCCCACTATCCATTGTCGACAATAGCCCACTACTCCAAGGAACATTCTCACTTCTCTTTGGGTTACAGGCATTTGCATTTTCTTGATCAATTTTACTCTTTCAGATGTTATTCTTCTTTTTCCCCTCTCAATTTGGTGTCCTAAGTACTTAACTGCTGTTGTACAAAACTGCAATTTTTCAGGTGACACTTTATGTCCTTCTTCAGCCAAATGATTTAATAATGCAATGGAGTCGACTACACAATCCTCTCTAGTGCTGGATGCCACCAGTAAATCATCTATATACTGCACTAAGACTGAACTTCCTGGCATCACTAACTTCTCTAAGCACTTTTTAAATATTTGATTAAAGATGGAAGGACTTTCCGTGTACCCCTGAGGAACACGATTCCATACATAGATTTTGTTTTCAAATTTAAATGAAAAAAGATACTGACTATCCGGATGTAATGGTATTGAAAAGAATGGTTGGCATAAATCAATCACAGTAAACCATTCTGCATTCCCGGGAATCTGATACAGGATCACTGCAGGATTTGGCACTATAGGACAACATGGTACCACAATCTTATTAATTTTGCATAAATCCTGAACAATCCTATACTTTCCACTAGGTTTCTTCAAACCCATGATTGGTGAATTACAAGGGCTACTCATAACTTCTTTTAATATGCCTTGTTTTACCATTCTGTTAATTTCTTCAATAACTCCTGCTTTTACTTCTGCACTCATTTTGTACTGTCTAGTATTTGGGAAAATTGCACCTTCCTTTACATTTATTTTCACTGGGTCTATTTTGGCCATAAGTCCTACTTCTTTCCCCGTGAAATCCCATACCTTGAAATTTATTGTAGTTCTTAATTCTTCAGGTAACTCGTCTTTTGTTATCAAGGAGAACATCTCATCTATTTCTGTACCTTGTTTTGCAATCATTATTTTATATACATGATCTTCATCTGGGGTCTGAACTGCGACACCATCCGGTGTGCAGAAAATTGTGCAATTCATTTTGCACAACAAATCTCGGCCCAGTAAGTTTACTGGACTGGAATCACACACTACAAACTGATGCATTTCTCTAAAATTTCCAATTTTTACTTCCATTGGTTCAGTAAGAGGTGTTTTAATTTTACGATTGGCTACGCCCACAACTTGGATAGCTTCTCCAGAGAGAGGAAGGTCTGGAATGTCTGCTGTTCTCACAGTAGACCTGGTAGCACCAGTGTCCAAAAGGAAAGTGATATCATTACCTCTTACTTTCCCTTCAACATATGGACCTGACTGGTCTACCGGCAAGGATGCGCCAAGTATGCACTCCTTCTCCCCCTCTCCTAGGCACCGTCATTGATTATATGGACAAAAGTCATCCTGTAAAAGAAACTGTGAAGTTACATAATCATTCTTACCACTTCCTCCCTGATATCCGACGTCTGTACCGTGCTTTGCTCTGCTTACATTACCCTGTATAGGTGCAGGTGGTAACTGACTCTGAGGATTTACACCCTGCTGTGAGTCATTCTGCATCTGTGGATTTAAATTATGATTTGGGCCATTATTATTTTGAATCTTTTTACATTCGTTCTTCCAATGCCCCAATTTTCTGCATCCATGACAAGGAAATTTCTTTTTAGCCTCTTCTCTGCTCATTCGTCCTCTCACTTTTCCACCATTCCCTGTGTCACCATTCGTTCCAGAATCTTTTCCCTGATTATCATTTGGATTATCCAAATTAATTCCCTGTCGCTCAGCCATTTTCACCTGAGCCCACATCACTTTCTCTTCCAGTTTCTTATGCCTATCCTCAATATCGTCTCCATAATATTTGGCATATTTCAAAATCTCGTCTATGGGTTTCCCTTGCCAGCACAACATGTGCTGCTTGATCATTTGACAAATCTCTGGCTTTAGACCATAAACAAATCGGTAGACAAACTGACTCATATTTTTATCTCCAATGTCCTCAAATCCACTATACTGTTTGAACACCTGTAATAGTCGTTCATAATAGGCATGTACCGATTCATTGGCTTCTTGGGTAGTCCTGTCTATTTTCACCCAATCTGTTTCTTTTGGTGGTATTTTCCCTTTCAGGTAAGTTATTACCTGCTGATACTTTTTCATTACATCACTGGATGGAGCACCTGTCTTTGCATCTCTAGGATACTCTTCACTCGGCCAGTCAACTGTAATTTTACAATCTGTCCACAAATCGGCAGGTACTACTATGTCGAACAAACCATTCAAGTCCTTCAACAATACTTTTGACACTTTCACAAACCTCTCAACCTGCTTGTACCATTCAATTGGCTTTTCTCTTAATTTTGGAAAATCATTCGTAAATGACAAAATATCCTGTCTACTCCATGGGACATGAACAAAACCTCCTCCAGGTACTTCTCGCATCGGGTACATCTCGTCTGCTTTCCCTGTTTCCTTCAATAAATATTCAGAAGTTGTTCTACTGTATCGTGCCTCTTCCTTTTTCTTTGTCCATCTAGCTTTCCATTTATCTAAATCTCCCCATTTTTGCAAAACTGACATTAATTCTTTTACTTGTAGTTTTCGTCCAGAGGCATTCATGTTTTCTAAATCTTTGTCAGAAAAATCTGCTCTATAGGGTTTTTGTAATACCTTTGACTTCCCTATTTCAATTCCCATCTGTAAAGCCAAATCTGATAATTTTTCATGAAATATCTTTACATTTCGTGTGATACTTCTGCATACGAACAATAGTTCTTCTTCATCATAAGTATTTAGACGATCTACCCCTACATTTCCTGCTATAATTTCTTCTAACTCGACTTTTAATTTGTAGATGTCCATGATCTTTGGGGGTGAACTCTGTTTGTCTGATCCTTGTGCCCACCTTTCTAAGTCTTCTGGCGTTACTACTGTGGCACTTTTGGTTCCTGATGAGGTTACTATATTTACATCTCTGGAGCAACCTGGTGTTATTCTTCTAGGAGTACTATTTACAGATCCTCGAATCGGTAAATCCATTAGGGATATCATAGATTCACAATCACTGATTTGGTCATCAATTACTACGGGTTCGGGTTTAGGAATTTCTACAGGTGTGGGCATCGCTAATGGTTATGGATAATTTACCTTATCACCATATATGGGAACCACTGGACCAATAGTTACAGGTATGGTCAGGGAATCAGGATGTGCATTCAACTGTGTTATTTTCTGTATCAATTCTGCTCAGTTTTTGTCTATAGCTTCCTTTTCCTTATCCTGAAGTACCCTATTAACTGGGGGATTATGCAATACTTGCGGTACCAATGGTGTTTTTAACAGTGGTGCGCTTGGAGTGCATCCACTTGCCCCTTCCTGATATGGTGGCGGGTTCTTTAATATTTCTTCCATAAACTCATCTTCAGAATCTCCAAATCCTGTCAAATGTTTTGTCTTTTCTGTGCATTTGCTCCCTAATGACTCTTCTGCCATTAATATTGGATACAAACCCTCTGTAAGCATCGCTCTTCTCCGCTGTTTCATCTGACCGTCCCTCGACTCATTTTGATATCTAGGGAAAAATCCACAATAACCCCTACTACTTCTGGATCGGTCACGTTCGAATGCCTCGGTTTCCCACTCTTCTAAGGCTTCGTATTGGGTTAATCTTGGTCTGGGTTCTAAGTCATTCATCCTTAATCTTAAATTTTGAAGAATTCTCCCATTGAAAGTACCATTCTCTGGGAATGCTAATATCCCATCATTTTTGGTATATTCTATCGAATTTTCTAACCATACGCAAGTATGATAACCTCTCTCCATCATCATGAATGAAGCTGGCGTTTTTGCTGGTGGAATGATAATTCCTTATCTAGTTTTGATGGGTTTATCCTTCTTAAAATAATTCTTAACCTTTTGTAGAAATGACATTTTTCTCTTTTCTCCATACATTTTGGGTAAATATCTGTGTATAAAATTATATTCTACAAAACCTAGGAATCTCCTATCTGGCCGAGTTCCTGTTAAAGTCGGATCGCGTTTCCACATACAATTTCCACTATCCACTAAGATTTCGATTTATATACTGACAACCAATTAAATTCCAGCTAACATTTGTCTCTGAACCAATCCTAGCGTGACTTTTCAGTGACGTCTACTCTGACGACCCCTCCTTTACAATCTGCGCTTTTCTGTCCCTCGCTGTTTCAACCAATCCCAGTGCGACACTTGTGACGTCAGTATTACTCCTGACTACTGACCCCTCCTTTACAAGAGTCGTTCCCCACCCGCTGTTTCAACCAATCCCAGCGCAGCGTTTCTGACGTCAGCTTCCTCTCCGACAGCTGACCCTCCCTTTACAAAATCGTACGCAAAACTTTATTTTCTCTACGCTTCTTATTCAAATTCAGTAACAACATAAAACATTCGCTATCGTGCCAGTTTCTCTAATATTTGGAAAAGATAGTTTCTCTCACACTTAGTAAAACCCTTCCGTTTACTAATCATATACTACGAGTAAAAACCCTTCCGTTTACTCTTCACGTAAGCTTCGGAAATACCTGCTACTTCTTCAATGTTACCCTTTCTAGGTGATATAACATCAAATTTTTACCAGCGTATTCCTTTGCTATAACTCACACGCATAGAGTCCCTAACAAGTACTGATAGCCCTACCTAACTTTTCAGTACTATTTCTACCTGACAGATAACCTCACTGCAGGATGGCTTCCACTTACCATCCTCTATTCAACTTTTCCCGGGGAATTCTGGACAACATAAAACAAACTTTGAACAAACGGATCTTAGTTTATAAAAATAAAATTCTCCTTACCCAATTAACAAAGTACAACCATCCTCTGATAACCAGAAAACTGATCCAGTGGTTTACTAGCAACAAGCATTCATACACAGAATACTCACCTGGGCCCATACATTCATACTACGCTAGCAATTTCCGCTGGTGGGTCAGTTGTACTCTTTATCAATATCCCTGCTACCAATTATTTTTCTGATTGAAGAGTAATGACTTACCAATGGACCCTTTGATAATTGGGAAGTTTAAAATGAGTGACATTCATTTCAATTTCATAAATTTCTAAAATAATCACTGAGTCAAGAAGTTTTAAAATGTTTATCTAAAGTTTTAGCAGAGTGAAATACAGAACCACATGATACTTCATCGTATATCAAGGATGAAGCATAACAATAATCAATTATCGATCAATGACGGTTCCCAGAAAAGAAGAAGATAGAGTCAGCAGCACAGCTAAAGGTTACATTTATATTTACCTAAAGTTGCGAGAAACCAAACCCCTTGGCCAAGGAGTTGGAAAGATAGGTCCCAAGAAAGATGAAGATCAAAGGCCTCCGGACCCGGTTCAGGACAGGACAGGTGACCTCTCTATCAACGACGCCAGCGTCGTTCCCCTCTCTGATACTTTGCTTCTCCTCGATTTCTCCCGTGTCTTCCTTCTAATGGAATCCGCCGCCCCCTCCTCAGGACCTCTCTGGATAGCGGTTCAGCCTGCAATCGATCAGCTCGCTCTCTGGTTCTCCAAACTGACAGCTTTAATGTGCCTTAATGTGCGCTGTGCTAACTAATTAACTAATTCTATATCTATTATACCCTTCTATGTCCATGTACCTCCCCTTAATGTTGCAAAATTATGGGCCCACTACTTCTGATTGGACAGGGACAGGGGGTTGATCCTCACACCATGTCAATTTAGTTCAATTTCTTTAAGCCTATTGTTTTAAAATACCGCCCCTCACAATTAATACATTTGCTTTATTTCCCACCCATCTCACGACAAAGTTTATTACAATGTTTATATAAATTGTTTCTTTCTGTAGGAACATCGTGGGTACAATAGTGTTGGCCACCAGGTCATGGCCTTGGACGACGTCCAAGTTGACTTCATTGTTTCCTCTGGGTAGCCTTGCAGTGCGCATGTGCAGAAGCAATGTCTCTCGAGCTGCAGTTCAACCAACCCAGGCCCATTTACGAACTAATAAAAAGTCAAAAAGGAAAATATTAAAATCACAAATAAATGATTTCACTGTATACCCATTATCTTTACTCTATTCCCATTTAATCATAAATTCTATCCTGCATTAATAGCATTAGATTATCACAGTTTTAATTGCAGCATATGCGCAAGCTGTAGCACGTGAAAACATTAAGCAGCCATTTTAATACACACTGCGCAGAAGCAAAGTTTTCCCTCCAAGCAAAGAAAGACGTCATACCACGTGATATGGATGACACATGCGCAATGAAATTCCCGTGCATTAGTGGCCATTTTTAGATTTAGTTAAGCGTTACTCATTAGTTCAAACACATAGGCAAGCGTCTCTAGGATGATGTTTATGTGTGCGTCTGTTAATAAAGACATTACAAAGATTAATAATTAATACTGTGAGAGAATTGCTTACAAGCAAGTCTCATTGTGAGTTCTTGCTCCATCACTATCCCGTACCACAATACTTCCAAATAAGCCATAAGAAACCACGTGGTATGCAAATTAAAAAAAAGGCCCGCAGGATTTGTCACAGTGTGTCAGCACACAGTAAACAATACAGTATTGCACCACGTTTAAACATTTCTGGATTTTATGACCAAAAATCCATCATAATAAACTTGGAAATAATGTCAACAGCAAGGATTACCAAATAATGACCTCTTGATAAAAACCTTATTGCTACTGCTCCAAAGGATTATTTGCAAGCACTACAGATCCAGAAATTCAATGAGTCCAGGAACTTCCAAAGCACTCCAAAAAGCTGTAACACTCCTGGAATCAGTAATCCTCTACCCCAGGAATCTTTGAGAATGAACCTGTAGTAAAGATGTGAGGTGGTCTTGTGGGGGCCTGCTCGACTCTAGGCAGCACCCCAGGACACATTTCAATTCTTTTGGGGATGTGGCTGCCTTTCTCCATGCAAAATATGCACATTTTCCTCTCTGCTCTTGAAGATCACAGGACACTCATTTTGCCCACATCAAGGCTATATCCTGAAGCCTTTGATGTGGTTGCATGCCGGTTTTCATTTTTCTTTTCTCTTCTTTATACCTTTTCTTTTTTAGTTTTGATGCACATAGCCTAAGCAGGTCAGAGTGTCTTTCTCCATGCCTTCTTAGGACATAGTACACATTCTGCCTGTTCCGTAAGAGCCATGTGGTGTCTGTCTTACCACTTCCCAATACTGTTCCCTGGAGCCAGGCAGAAGAACAGGCATATCTTCTTCCCCTGACACTCCTCTATCCACGGGACACATGCTTGGAGGGCAGGGATAGGGCAGGCAGCTCTTTTGAGGCCTCTGGGAATACAGCTGCACAGAACCACAGATCTCAAGCCTGGGGTCTTCCATGGCAGAGCAGATGATGTGATTTCTCCCACCACTAAGTGTCGGGGGCAAACTTAAATATAATGCAATGGCTCTCTGGGACCTGCTGCAGGGATAAGTCTTGATAGTGGATAAACAGGAAAGAGAGCTACGGGCATGGGTGTCGACTCACCAAAATGTCAAGAGTAGCGGAAGTGACATCACATACCGTTTGACCTTATTGAAATCACAGGATGTGACATCAAATGACCCTCTAACATGGTTATTTTCCAGGAAGGCATGTCACATGACCCTAGCATCACAACAATTGGCATTGCTTTGGTTCCATAATAACTGTATGACTAGTATAACAGCATAGCACAGACAGACGTCTATTTTAGATACCACCTATATTATGGTACAGAATTGATCTTTGAAAGTTCTGGTGCATAATACTTCCCCTGAATGGTAGTGAGCGAGCAACGAAAGTAAGCCAGACCTCTTTTAGTGGCTTATTTCCCAGACAAAAATTAAAAAAGAATAGGGTGAAAATGTGCATTTTGAATCAGGATAGGCGCTGAAAGAACACTCATTAAACATTCAGATCCTTTCATGGTGTTACAAGTCAAGGAAACCTGACGTTCCCCAGGAGTCATCTCCATTTTTCCAGGGTCAGCATTTTGTCACTGGTGCCCTCATATCCATGGGTGCGTCCTTATTTAAAAAATGACATAAATTATCTGTGCCAGAATTTTGCAATTTATGCAGTTCATATACCACTGGTGACCCTTATGTCACAAATTACCTCAGTATGTCAGGGCCAACACCCTCCCATACGAAAGGCGGTCCACCTTTATGTCAGACTTTACCTCCATTGTGCTAGTATCAGTATTCTGCTACTGGTGTCCACATGCACACAGTTCATCAAGTATGCCTATATTTTTCCACAAGGGCCCTATTTGATATGAATTACCACTGGTATGCCAGTACCATTATTTTACCATTGGGTCCCGTTATGCCAAGAAAACCCCCAGAGTGCCAGTGCCAGCATTATGCCAAGAAAACCCTCAGTGTGCCAGTGCCAGCATTTTGTCACAGGTTTCTGTTATGCTAAGAATTACTGGAAGTATGCCAGCACAAGGATTTTGCCCTGGGCATCTCTGTGAGACAATAATCACAACCAGTATGCCTGGTCAACAACAATCATGCAGGCATAACATCACATTCTTGCTCACATTCACATTCACTCTCTCATAATCATTCTCTCATTCGCACTCACTCACACTCATTCATTCTCGCTCACACTCTTACACTCTCTTACACTCATTCTTAATCATTCTCACTCACTCACTCTTAATCTCACTCATTCTTATTCACTCATACTTACTGACATTAAGGCCCATGTTTAACCATGCTTTGCACTGTGTTTGCATCACTTTTGTGGTGCAAACCAGGAGCAAAGTGTTGTGGTGGAATTTACTGTCCAACGCAAACCAGGATTTGTATTGGATAGTATCCCAAAGTAATGCAAAGTTGTGCTATATTCTTCTTTGTATTATTTTGCATCAAGGGGGTGTTCCATTGGTGGTGCATGGGCATTTCCACACAACCATCCATCGGTTTCGATGTAAATCCTTATCTATCAACATTGGTAGACAGGAATTTGTGTAAACTTCTTACATCACCTAGAGGCAGGCACAACAAGGAGAAAGGTGTTCATTTCTCCCTGTCTTTCCAACTTTGCATGTGTGCTGCACTGTACAGCACACATACAATGTAGGAAAACCTTTAAAGCATAGTTTTTGTACTGGAAAGTACCCCCTCAAGTACAAAACCTATGCTTCAGGGAATGCTTAACTAAGGCAAAAAGGATGTGTGGGTTGGCGTATGGCTGCCAAAATTGGGCCAGCACACGGGCACAGGGAGAAAAAAATGCACCATACCTCAGTATATTTTGCACATCAGTCAGTCAGTCAAATCACTTTATTCGATCCTTATTTGATAAGATCATAAAAGCACAAAGCATAAAAAACATTCATCATTATACAAAGTATTACAATATTCTGTTAAAACCATCCATTATAGACAGAATAAAAACTTACAATTCATTCTAGTATATTATGCGATCTCCTGGTCTTCCAAGAAAGAGATAAAAAAAGACGCAACACAGTAGCAGACGAAGAAATCAGACAATGATTGTAAAAAAACATTCCTGGGCAGCATTGCCTAAAATTGGATTTGCACATAATTGGCAGTATAAATCTTTTACGGTGGACCGCATAAAACTTACAGAAGAAAAAAATGTGCAAATTAGATTGTGTAGACACCCCATCGCATGGGCAGGGCGGGAGCTCATGTAGGGCAAATATTCCTGATGGATTGGCCAGCATACAGGGGATAAGATTTAGGAGAAACCTAAGTAACATAAATCTATGGCATTGGTTTATCACAGAGAGTAAGTATGGGGCTGTCCCTTTTTGCACATATTTTCTCTCTCCGTTCAACACAAGGCAGCATAGCAATTATGATGCAGCGTTTCCTTCGGAAAAGAATAGCTAATATGGGCCCCAATCTCACACAGTCTCACTCACAACCTGTTATTGACTCTCACTGACACACAGATGATTACACATACAGACACACTTGCTCACACATACACCAGTTCTCTCTCACTTACACACCGTCTCACATGCAAACATGCATACAAAATACAACTAAAACCATTTTTACTTACCACAGCTGCCACCAAAGGTCCCATTCCAGGGGTTTTACCGGAAATTCCAATGGGTCTCAAGAGGCAAGTCAAGGGTAGCAGCTGTGACCCCTGGCGACCCGTAAATGATGTCCACGGCTCTTCAAATAGGTATCTGGATGTGATGCGAGAAAAGAGCTGCCTACATATGCTCATTCCCTTCCATCTCTCAGACTTTTCCTTTACAATGGCACTGCATTTTCACCTCAAACACTTTTGAAATCAAGATGGCAATGTTTCGAAACTTGTTCTTGTGAAAATGAAATACGATGGCAATTTCACAGTCACAGGTGTTTATTTATTTACACGACAAAAGCCAGATCTTTAAATTAGAAAGTGTAATCTCATTGAGACTTTCAAGTACGTACACTGACACATTGGCGTAGCAAGGGGGGGGGCGGTAATCTTAACTCTGCACTTTTCAAAAAATGTAAGCATCTTCAGTAATTAGTTAGGAGAGAGAGACAATGTTCACATGAAGCACATTATAGTATATCATCCCTCATTACACTGCACAGCCCCTGATAGCGGATGTTTTTCTTTGTCAAATATCTTTTCCCACTCTCTATCCTACAAGGGACAGACAATCAATACAGAGCCCAAAGTTTCCCAAATATTTCCTCTAGTAAAGCAGTATCTACCTTCCTCTTTCAACTTCCCAACTCAACTATTAGACAATTTTTCATAGTTGTGTGCCAACATATTCCTGGTATAACTGTGGCTTGAAAGGTGTGAGAAAGTCAATTAAGTACCTGAACTTTTAGGTCGTTCTGCAGACAGATTTAGATATCTGGGAGCCTTATACCAAAAATAAGTGTATAGAGTGGGTTTTCTACCAGCCCCTTCAACTATTGGCTTTCATGTGATGTTCATGGTTTGCTATTGCATAGATTCGGTAGCCATCAAGACCACAATAGTATGAAGGGTGAATTTTTAATTATGCTGGAGTAATCAGAGTAATTTTGTTAATTTAATGTTACAAAATTACTGAAAATCACACAATTATGCCTGCTCGCTTAACTTTGAATAATTTAGGGCAAAAATGGCTACCAAGAGCATAGGAACAGCGCACGAGTATCTGCTAGCAGCTGCTGCTCCTGTAATCTTCCATTTAGCGCTATTTTCTTACCGCAAAATACATCCTCGGGTCCATTTTGGACGCCACTGTGGACTTTACAGTAATAAAATAGTGCTAAATGCAGGGATACTCTCCTCAGGTAATTATGCATAATCTTGTGGAATTTTGCTGTAATTTCACATAATTACGCTATAGCAAATTATGCAAGTTACACCCACCCCAGTGCGTGATTGCAATAAAATTATTTTCAGAAAAGCCTCAGTGGTTGGTGATTTGCTAAACAGGCTTACGCGTCTATCTCCATTGTAAAGTATGATTATGGCTCATCCTTAAGTTTATTTTTATGTCAGCTGATCATACTTATGATACACATGTATCACAACAATTACGACCCAACTACACCATGCCACCCAATTTGACAACATTTCGACATAAATTAGATACATAAATTAGATACACTCCTTTAAAGTTTTTAAAAAAATAGGTAGCTTGACTTGATGAAAGTAGAAAGGGTATGTCCTTGTGCAACTGGGACAATTTAATATAAGACGCAACAATGAGTTGACCTTATGAATACTCTATCTCAAAAGCGGCTGTACCAATAGAATCCACACGGTGCTATATTGTATCTGCCCCATGATCACCTTATTTCTTAGCTGACAAATTCCGATGACTGATATTACAATTATTGCCATTAAAGAAAGTGTTAATTTTGTGTCATGGAATGTGGCTGACTTGAAAATATGGAGTGTTTGCCATTCATTAACCAATTTAATTTAATTTGTGTGCAAGATACTTCGGCCACTCAGACATATCAAATAGACTGATATACATCATGCTACTCCCGCCATTCAATCTAAAGCAGGATGTATGGATGGCGGCTCGCTAACTTTGGCATTTGCTTTGTTTCTGGGCAAAAAGCCATGGTTCCATTCAAATTCTCCTAATTTTCAATTTTCATGTCTGGAGTGTAATGGTCAGCAGACAGTATTGGTTGCAAAGTTTTATAACAATTTTAGGCAACATAACTCAGAAGTTATAAATAGATTTAAGAAAATCAATAGAGAGTTGTCTAGAAATTAATAATGATATATGCAATTATATAGACTGATGATTGTAATGCTCATTTCTGCCCTTCTACCGCAATCGAGGTGTGTGGAGTCCTTGACATGAATTAAAAGTAAATTTCACACTTTCCCCACAAACCACAATGCAAAGCCCTAAATAATATTCAGATTACATATAACTTGATATTTGGCTTTGACTGCTGTTTACCAGTTTCTTCTCCACCCCTGACTTTTCCAGGAAAGGCCTCAGCTAGCACAATCATCCATATTGAACTATGCAGAGAGATTAGTGTGTTGACATCTAAATTTATAATATGGGAACATGGTTTTAATAACCACAATCCTCTTTCTGTGTCTATGCCAACAGAAAAGCATTCCTTGATGTGTATGAGTAAGACTCCGCAAATGAATATTAACAAGAACACAGGAGTAATGCTCAAGCGGGATGCTGTTATCCCAACACCCTTGCTGAGCACCAATTTAGCTGATTTGCAGTGTTGCTTAGATGATTCGTTTGATTCTTTGTGTGTTACAATGTCAGAATTTTTGACAGCACCCATAGGTTATATAAAGGAAAAGCAAGTTTGATGCAACATGTTCTTCGGCTCAGCTTAAGGACAGCCTTGAAAAACAAGTCATGTAATGTCGCTGAGGTAGAATCTAGTAGATTACATTATGAAACAGTGGTGCAGGTGAGGAAAAAAGAGCAAAGGGAACCAGCTTGGAAAATGGCATGACTAGCTAGTGCCACTGATGATGCTTTAGCTTTCTGGGAAATATTAAACTAATTTTTTGAGGACGATGGTGATCCTGGAAAGGTGAATATGATTCCTTCAGAGAAATGGATGATACGTTATAGTAATATTTATTCTTTATCACAGTCCCTAGTTCATAAAGAGAAGCTTTTGGGCAAGCATTTACTTACACTATGTGTTCTATGAGTGGGCTCTGCTATTAAAGGGAGCCTTAAGGATTAGGGCACTGGCCTTGGCGGGGTTTAAATGTGTGTTTTCAAATAACACACTGAACTGTGGGCTCCAGTTCTTGGTAAAAGTATTTAATAGTACTATGAAAAGTGGACTAACCCATAATATTCAAATTCGCCATATTTAAAAAGGAGATGGGGTGGCCATTAATGGTTAATCCCAATCTCCCTTTTAGATTCTATTGTTAATATAATGGGTAGGATTTTAATGGAAAGATTAGAGACTTGGTCTGAAAACAATTTTATTCTTCAAGACATTCAATATGGTTTTTGTAAAGGATTGGGCACTATTGATTAGTTCCTAAATTTATATGTATATGTTGAATGTATGACGTTACTACGCATACATTCATCATGCATGGCTTTACAACGCGGTCATTACAACGACCGCGTTGTTACCACGCGTGCCATTACATCGCAAGTCGTAACAACGACTTGCTGTAGAAGCGCGCTGGACTTAGGAATAGTATTAATTACTATTCCTACTCCAGTTTGTGCAACAGCAGGGAAGGTGTTGGATTTAAAATCTAACACATTCCCTGGTGTTGCACGTCCCCTACAGCAAGTCGTTGTTACGACTTGCGATGTAATGGCACGCGTGGTAACAACGCGGTCATTGTAACGACCGCGTTGTAGGGCCATGCGTTGTGGAAACAGCGTTGTAAACACTGTTTCCAGTGTAGGTTATGTGTATACGATAGTGAATAAATATACCACAGTTAAAAAAGGTAGTCTTTATCTAGCTTTTATGGACTTGAGCTGTGCCTTTGATTGTATCAATTGATCAAAGCTTTAAACAGCCTTACACTCTTTGGGTGTTGGAGAATCAATAGTATGCTGTTCAGGCAAATTCATTCTGATGTCAGGGCTAATGAAAGATTAAGGTCAAATGGGGGATGTGCTAATTCTTTTATGATCAAGAGAGTTGTTCATCAGGGATGTGTGTTGGCACCCATTCTCTTTAGACTTTATGTCAATAAACGAGAAAAGTGCCTGATAGTCAGTGGATGCGAATTGTCTCATATAGGTGCCTCACTGATTCCAGCACTATTTTATGCTGATGAGGCAGTGCTTAGCGCTAAGTTAGCTAATGGGCTAATACAATTATTGGGTGGTTTTGTATTCTTTATGGCCAATTTAGATCTAAACACCAATCTGTTGAAAACATTTGGTATGATTTATGGCTCAAAGGTGACAAAAAACTGAATTTACTTAATTAAGAAGGTATGGATAAATTGCGGTTGAAAATGTTTCCTATCTAGGTTTACCTCTGGACTCGGCATGTGACTGGAAGCATTTGCTCAATTTGATTAAAATTTCAAAGATTGAATAAAGTGTCATTTATGTTTGCCTCAAAGATAGGTATGAAACCGGTGAAGGACACGGTGGATATTTACAAGAGTAAGTGTGTGTCTGTGGCCACTTAAGGTGCGGGCATCTGGGGATACACAGATATATCAGTGCTACAAAAGGAGGAAATGCTTTTTAAAAAAGTTTGTTGTCTGCTGCCTCCTGCTGTTCCACCTATGTTTGTCATACTTATTCAGAGGACTACACAAAACTTTGCCCTCTTATATTGTGGCTTTCAATATGGTGAAAGCCCAAAGCAAATTTCAACAGATTGTTAATTTCTGATTGTATTCAATCAGAAAATGCCCTCAGGATAACATGGATAAATTATATCAAAACATTATATACAAACCTGGGTCAGAGTTGTTTTATGACCCAAGTGTAATTGTCCATTCTACTCAAGCAATGATCTAGTCACTGTTTTATAGGTTCTATAGTGATGCTGGGAAGTGGGGTGAGTTACCTAAGGTAACTGTTAGAACATACACCATTATATCTACCTCCAAGCATTTGGAGCATTATCTCTTTCATAATAAAAGAACACAACATGAATTCTTGTTGACTCGCTTTAGAATAGGTATCATTTACTTTTTATTTGATGTCCTTCATATTGGATAACGGATGACTGAGCTTTTCCAATGTCCGTATGATCAACAGTTCATTCAGTTCACTTTGCACTTTATTCTTCTCCATAACCTTTATGGGGAGTCTAGAAAACTTCATTTGATCCCTTTCCTTAAAAATGTAAATTTAAACTGTGTCAGCAGCCCTTTTATACTTGCAAATGCTTCAATCAGAGTACATACAGAAGGTCATTGAAATAAGAACATTGTGGCTGGTGTAAGAATAGATCAGTCCATTTTAGTATGCTTATTGGATTTATATTATATTGCTGAGGATTCTTTTAACAATGTGTGTTGAGTTTTATATGAAATTGTATATTTTTAGTGGATTTAACAGCCAATATGTTGGATAGTTAATGCATTTTTTCTAATTTTGAAACACATACATTTTTTGAAGAAGGAATATGATTGTTTTATATTTGCTATACATTTACAATGTGTGATGTATCAAAGTTTTTTTATGCTGCACATTTTATGGTTGTGATTTAATCAGCTGAATAAAGATTGTTGATTGATAACCATCACCTTTACAATCATGTTTGGTATTTTTATTTAGTACATAGCCAACATGGAAAAATCATTTGACTTTCTAAAGTGAATATTCTAATTTTTATGTTGAAGCCACACGCTTTCTATTTTGTGGCATATGCAAAACAAAGCACCAATGATTTATTGCCACAGTTTCTTTCAACTTTCAACAAAAGAAGACATGAATGGGAATGTGCAGGCTGGAGAGGATGTGTCTTGGAGTGCACACCGAAGGACCAAGCTTCTCCTCTCTACTGAAAGGAATAGTAATATCGCACCTCTGCCCAGACCTATGAAGACCTTCTAAAACAGCAACTAAGGAATGGAATAAATGACCAAAAAAGAAGAAAAAAACTTAAAACATTGGAGGCAAAGTGTCCCGTTTGATTGATTTAATTTGACTTCATGAAGGGATCCTATAAAACAACCTTTTGGTCTTGACGAAAGCCATTGACCCATAGGGTGCAAAGTTGGCTGAAACATGTTGACCTGGTTCTTCCAGAGATAGGTGTGAGAGACACCTAATACCTCTCTTTTCACATTTCGCATTTTTTAATCATACCACTACCTTTGATCTTCTTAATAAAATGTTTCTTTTCTAAAGGTAGGAGGTATTTTTAAACTTTTTTTACTCTCAAGGTGGATCCCATATAGTCTCAGATGCAAGAGACAATCTCTCCTAGTGGAGGAAAAGACCCAGTGATGTAACGATCAGTGGCTAAGTACGCCAATGGGAGACATGACTTTGGCGGGACAACACTGTTGAGGGTATCACAACAATTTTGGTGTTGCCTCCCCCATTTCAACACAACTCTTCCACTCCTTTTGATTTTATATGGGAATGTGCTCTGTTCATAATTCCCTAGTATCATGAAAATGAAGGGGTAGTGGTGGGTGCTTGTGAGACCTCTAGCATTGGCCTAGGACACTGTCATCTACTTACAGCAATAACTTGTTTCTGACTCAATGGACCTCTAGTAATGGCCTAAGGTATCACAGCGTGCTACAGAAAGGGCTCGTGCCTGACTTGAAGGACCTCTAAAGCAGCCTATGGTACAGCAGCTTGTTGCAGAAAAGTCTAGGGTCTGACTCAAGGAGCCTCTACTAATGGCCTAAAGTACTGAAGACTGCTACAGAAAAGATTTGTGTCTGACTCAAGGGACCTTTTTAATAAAATCCTCAGATAAGGCAGCTTACTACAGAAAGGATTTCTATTTGACTAAAGGGACCACTAGACAGGTCTTAAGTACTTCAAACTGCTACAAAAAGGACTTGTGTCTGACTCAGAGGTTTTCAAATAACGGTCTATGGTAATGCAGCATGCATCAGGAAAGTGATGAATGCATTATTCAAAACTCAGAGGGCAGGTAAATGCTACATTTAAATGAGATGTGTTTTTTGGTTCTTTAATTTACATGTCCCTTGTAGGTTCAGAGTTCAAAAACTATAATCATTGGGACTGAGCATGTAATATGAGCAAACAAAGTGTATATGTTTGATTTGACTTTTCAATCACAAGTAAGACCTACTGGCTTCTACAATACTTGTTAATAAACAGTGAGATCTATTGGTTTTGCAAGTGCTTGTTGAAGTCTGAACTTCAATTTTGTAAGCAGTGGCTTGACTATTATTGCATTTACTTTCCTCACACCAGAAATATTCATGGGCACATGGTCATTTATGGACGACTCATTAAATGTTCTCTAAAGCACAGTCTCATTGAAAGACAAGATGCTGTGAATCGCAGGTTGTCCAAGTAGCGTTATCTGTCAAAGGGAAAGCTGATTCAAAAACCTTTACCTTATTCTGCTTATAACTAGAGCAAATGTGGCTCTGCTCTTCCAGTTCCATAGTCCCAATCTCAATTCAAATCTCAATAGAGAGGATGTTATGATTTAAATTCAATGTACAGCTTGATTTACTTCCAATTGATCCAGTTCATGCTCAAGGTCAGCTATCTGTTTTGGAGCGTTGTCATACCCACCCTTCCACCCTTACAATACACCAATATTTGTCGTGTGGTTTGTGGCCTCCTGGGCTGCCCTGCTAAGTTAGCTAAGGCCTGGCTGCCATGATGCCTTTTCTGCACACGTTACTTTGTGACTTTGTTTGGCAAGCCTCTGCTTGTGCCGGGCTATATTAGGACTGTCTGCATTTCTGCCTTTCACCTTTTCTCCTGTTCCCTGTGGTTTACATCTGCACAACATGTACAAGGTCGAAAAACAACGTCCCCTGTTCTTGCTGATCTGGCCAGTCCCTCGCACCTAGACATAACACTACTTACAGCTGCACTGGAGAAATTCGTGTGCCTTTTAATATTGTGATTTCACTGTTAGAAGCGACTTGGAGAAAAACCTTTCCAGAGAGAAGAGCTGTGTTTGTCTGCTGATGTAAAACTTGCATCTCGAGATTGAGGTATGAGGGTCCGCCTGACAAAGTCCAGAGGTTTTCTGTTTATATAATAAACTAGCACTAGCACGGGGAGGGTGGTATGGTCATTTAGCCCTATATCCACAGCTTTATGAAATGCTTTCCCCGTTTGTATTCTATGGAATTGTAACTATGCTGATTATTTTATCCTTATGCAGTATGCTGATAGTACTGGCACGTGAACTGTATCTTAGAGCACGATAGTTGAAATAAACATTTAAACTATACTGTGTCTCTTATTACGCGCGTTGTGGACAGGTATGAGTGAGCTATGAAAGGGTGTTCTTGCTCCTGCGAGTCCTGAGAGACAGATACCATGTTCTGGGTTGTCTAATCATTGGTAGCATTGCTGCTCATGAGACGCTAAAGCTAGTCGGATTGGGATTGTGGGTGCTTAGGTTTATGGTTGGCTCACCACTATACTCTGAGGTCCTATTATCCTGTGCATAGCTCTGTGTATGTGCAGAATCCCTACAACATGGCGCAACCAACGAGTGGGCTGGTTATCTGCGAGACGCTTGAGTAGTACTTGTGCTTGTCCACGACCCCCTTCGCAGACGCTTCCGGAAGCGTGTGTGACGGTGATACCTCCATTATTGACGTTTTTATAGGTTCTTTCAAGCTTGAAGTTGTTAAAAGGTTTTTGAATAAACCCCTATATTGTGCTGCCTCCTATTAGGTTGTCGAAATATTTGTGCGTTAAATGGCTGTCCAAATTGCGGCACATAGCCGCGCAGCGCTCCAGGCTCACTTGACAGTGTATGGAGTGCCTGACGCGGGTGTCGATCTGATCTTTGTGGTACAAGCGGATACTGCTTACCACTTTGAGGTGTTTTACTCGTGGATCACCTTTCCGGGGGTGGATGGAACTGATAAATTGTTTCATGAATATACCGCCACCGCTGTTCCTAATCTCTACAGACCTTATAGGAATCTTGAAGTACCGCTCACGGCATGGCAACACTGTGTTTGGTTTGATGGCGCCCTCCCCCAACCGGTTACCTCGGTTCGTTTAGGCCCCTTATCGATTGAAGGGGCCACTTGGCCTGTTTTGGCCGGGTATACCCCACATCCGCGTTATATGACACTTACAGTCGCTGAGCTGCGTAATTTGCATTCGTCTTTGATACGTGTGCATAGAGCTTTAGTGCAATTTGTTACAGGCAACATCCAGGGACCCCGCCTGGAGTTGCAGCGCATCCAGCTGGGCCGGGCGGTGTAACCATAAGTCCCGTCATGGTTAATTTGGGGATGGGCAAGCGCCCACAAAATAAGGACGATTTGCCTTATTGGCTTGCAGAAAAATTTGACCAGCTGGAGGCAGTTTTTCCAAATACTTCTCCTGTGGAAAAACACAGGACCCTGACGATTAGTTTGCCAAAAGACTTGATACCCGAGTTGACAGAATGCAACAACTGGGGTAAGGTATTCGCAGCAGTATATGCGAAGTGTTTCGGCACTCCTTCCATGACGGTTCTCCCCTCTGTAATTAAACGAGTACAGGATGAGCATGGCCCTGAAGTGGCTGTGGAATTAGGGATGAGACTGGTGGGAGTGTTCGACGTAGTAGCTGATTTGATCCTTGCGAATGTCAAGGGCGATGCAGTGAACTTTCAAGTAGCTAATGCTTTGGCTCTGATCCCAGAACCGGACAGGCAGCGCGAATTACCAAAAATTATTGCCCAGGCGTACAAAACGATTGGTCGTAATAGCCTGGGAGTCAAGCCTTTTGCTAAAACGCAGACTCAATCACAACCTCAACCGAAATCTCAATCAGAGAAGGATAAGAAGCTGTTCTTTACTAAAAAGAACTGGAGACAGAAAAAACAGGGTAAGCAACAAAAGAAGCCAGGGTCGCGAGGCGCTTCCCCGGCTTCAGTCTCTTCTGAACGCACTTATGATTTGCGCGATAGGGCAAGAATTAAATCTCCAGAGAGATTTCAAGTCCCTGATTCGCGTTCTCCTCGTTCTTCACAGGCACCAACAACTTCTCAGGCCGGTGGCGGAGATCGCCAAGATAGAGGAAGGGGTCGCGAGACTCCTCAGGGACGAGACCAACCTTGACAACAAGTCCGAGGGAAACCAGACAAATTTTCCACGTTCTCGCCCACAGTTTCAGAAGAAAAAAGTTGCTGCTGTTACAGCGAGATATGCCACAGACGGTGAGAACGAGACTCCTGAATTGGACGTGGGCAGTGACACTCCTAGACAGCGCCGCGGAAGTTACCATAGTGCGGGAGGCGCTACGTCCTCATGTGGAGGCGACAGCAACTGATACATTCATTACTGTTGAGACAGCAGACACCAGAGTGGCACCCCCTGACAGACTATATAATATTGTCTTCCAAATTGAAGGTGACATACAGCGTGTTATTAAAGGGATTTTTGGGGAAAATCTGACCTCTTCGTACGACATTCTGTTGGCAGAGGCGGATTGGCCGCCCCCGTTCGTACTAGCTGCGCGTAGAGGGGAGGAGGTAATCCTTCCGAGCTTTTCTCGTCATGTCCCCAAGGACAAAGCGGAGGCTCTCGCAGCCGAGTGGGCTGCGTCCCTGGCTCCGGCGCTGTACCGCAACCACGTGGGCTGGGATGAAGACTCTCCCCCCCATGATATTCCTTTGCGGTCGCTGCCTCAGCCACAACCCCAATATCCCATCAAACGGGAAGCTAAGGGTCCCGTCTCCGAGATTCTAACACAGTTGGAATATCAAGGAGTAAATGAAACATGCGTATCACCTATGAATAATCCCCTTTTTTCGGTTTCTAAACCCGACGGATCGTACCGCCTAGTATTGGATTACCGGCATTTGAACTCTCATTGTCGGACCTTTGCGGTACAAAATACACATAGTTCTGCGTTAGTAGACAGTCTTGTCCATAAAAAATATAAAACAACACTTATCCAATGGATTTTACACGCACAACTTGTCCCCGGAGTGTGGCCAATGGAGGGCTTTTACCTCCGGTGGTAAACACTTCAAATTCCGGCGTTTACCTATGGGCTACAAGAACAGTCCAGGTGTGTTCGCCGCCCGTGTTGTCTCTTTGTTAGACAACATAGATCTGGATGCGTGTTCGTACGCGATGATATCTATCTAACAGACAACGAACTATGGCCGCATCTTTCCCGAGTGGACCGCATTATACTTGAATTTGCGGTCCTGGGATACAAATTCAACTTTGCCAAATCTCACATTGCTGAATTTACCGTTTTGTTTTTGGGTTATGAACTCAACAATGAAGGTAAGGGCTTAGCCCCCCATTTCTTGGAGAAATGCGCACTCTTGTGCCCTCCAACTATGCTGAAGAAGCTTCAGTCATTACTGGGTTTTCTAAACTTTGGGCGTACTTACATTCCCGAATATGCCCAGCGTATCAAGCCGCTCTATGCCTTGATACAACCTAACTTTTCGAAGTCATGCTGGCTTCCTGAGCATTCCTCCATACTGCAGTCTTTGCAGTCAGATTTACTTGAATCTAAATTCTTGTTGACTCGTGACAACCACACAAACCTGGTGATTAGAATAATTCCAGGGGCAGTGGGTTTCACATACTTAACCTTTAACGAAGGTGACACAGTACCAATTGCATACAAGTTGCATCTTTACACTTCGGCAGAAATGCGTTTTTCCTCTGTGGAGAAAGTTTTGACTGCAGTGCAAATGGCGATTCTGAAAGAACGCGCACTGGCACAGGGAAAACGCATTTTGGTGGTAACTCCATATCCTGCCCTAGAGGCAGTGACAAAAGCAAGTGTACCGAACTCTAAAGCTTTGCACCCCCGTTGGATACAATGGGCAACATCTTTGACGTCCCCGGATGTCACTTTCATTTCTGATTCTTCTCTTCAGACACAGGAGTTTTTGCAGTAGGAATTCGTTCATCCTCCTCCTCTGTCTTTGCTTCCGCTTGAGGAATACGACTGTATTATCTATACCGATGGTTCGGCACAACCGGCCACGGGTTCCAAGCATGCTTATTCCGCGGCATGTGCTATTGTTGCAGGTACAATGGTGAACGGAAAGTTCAAATCAACTGTAGTGCACACTCAGGCACTAGGAGACAGTACTGCACAATTGGCCGAGCTGCGCGCATTGGTGCTAGCACTTGAGTTCGCTAATCCGGATGTAACCACTCTTATTGTGTGCGATTCATATTACTGTGTTCAGTCATTCAATGACAATCTCTTCTTTTGGTCTCAAAATGACTATAGAGATGCAAAATGCAGCACAATTAAGCATAAGTTGCTTTGGGTTCGAGTGGCAGATCTTAAACAACGTTTGATTCTCACACAGGTAATACACACTCTTGGCCACCAGCGTGTGGGCGAACACGCTGTTGGTAACGGTTTGGCAGACGAAGCTGCCAAATCAGCAGTAGCCACGTGTTCAGTCGCAGCAGTTACAAGATCCATGACTAAAATAGATACTGATATCTTGGCAGCTATTGCTGCAACAAAGGAAGGTACCAAATACCCATGGGGTTTCCCTTCCAAATATACTTATCAATTAGGTCCCGAACAGGCTCCTTTCGTAAGTATTCCAGACGTTGGTGATAGACTAATTCCCAACGCGGACCGCAGACTTTCCTTGATAACGGCCGCACACGAAGGCATGGCTTCGGCTCATGCGGGCGTGTCTGCGACGGTTTCCATCTTGCAGCAGCGGTACTGGTGGCGTGGTTTATACAAACAAACCTGTACCTATGTGCTTTCTTGTGACGTTTGTCAACAGATTAAGCCTTCCACGGCTACACGCCCACCACAAACGCCGCTCTGCATTTCAAACAGACCTTTTGCGTGTGTTTACCTGGATCACTGCGGTCCATTCTCTTCAGACACTGCATATAAGTACATCTTGGTTTCAGTGGACTCGTGCACACGGTTCATCTGGGTCTGGCCACAACGGAGTGCTGACGCTCGAAATGTCATAAGGGATTTGCGTGTCTTTGTGGGAGTTTTCGCGTGTGGCACCTTCCGTTCGGACCAAGGTCCAGCGTTTGCCTCTAAGGCTTACAAGGACGCAATGGGTTCCCTGGGGGTGCGGGTGAAATTTTCATCTCCATATCGGCCTGAGGGCAATTTGATTGTTGAACGAATGAACCGTGACTTAAAGCAATCCTTGACAGCTAGAGTCTTAGGTACTGGCAGGAACTGGCTGGCCCACTTGTATACAGTACAACCTGCACTTAATAATCTCCCTAGAAAACCTCTGGGTGGGCGGACCCCATACGAAATGCTCTTTGGCATAAGAATGTTTGTGCCCGACCTTGATGGTCTAGACATGGTGGCGCAGTCCGCCATCTTTGATGTAGATAACCATTCTACTATGTTACAGGGCTTACAAGAAGACCGAGACAAACTTGCAAATGAACATTTACCTTCAGCCACAGACGCTGCGTTGCAGATTCCGGTTGCCGGCTGGCTTCCGAAGATTGGAGATCTGGTTCGAGAGAAGGTGGAGAACAAAAAAGAATTTGGCCCCTCTTATCGTGCACCAGTTCCAGTCCTTGGTTTGAAGGGTACTCGTACAGTCATCTTACCACCGCTTCCTGGTCGAAAGGACAACAGATTCATCTCAGTGGACAATGTAAAGCTACAACATCTGGCCGATCCTGAATAGTGTCACTCCAGCGGTCTCTTGTCCAGTCATTTCCCAGACATATGTTCGTGGCCCTCCTGCCCGAACGGTCACAGATGTTGCTATCGAGATGGTAGATTTGCCTGATCGCTTAATAGACTTCCCGGCCTCCCCCTGCGAAGAGGAGACTGAGTATACATACCCAGCCAACGAGTTGGTGGCTCACACACCAACAACGCCACTGAGCCCAACACGTTATTCCTTTGACTCGGATTCCACCTCATCACTTATCCCGTCCAAATTCAGTTTGTTTGTATCCTGGTTCAGAGACAATTTTTTGATTCCTCCATGGACATACATTTGGTTGGTACTTTTCCTGATTTTTTTGTTCATGTCTATAGGCTTTGTCACAGTCTTTTTTCTACTCATCAATGGTCACTATTTACCAGAACGCTCTGCAGTGAACTGTGTCGCTGGAACTTTGGCTCCACATTCTTCATCTCACATTATGAAGCGTGACCACACATTTGTGAACATTTCAGCCTTCCCAGTCACTGATGGCATCGTATGGGATGCAGTAAAATTCCACATTCATAAACCAACTGAGATTATTAATGTACCAAATGTCCTACGTGTTTCAATGGGTGATGTCGTTAAAAGTAATATTCATTCTGACTATTGGGATGTGCATGCAGTTGAATCGTTATTTACTGATTTGAAATATTATGCTGCTTTTAATGCTGAAGATTTGTACATGAATTCTGCAAGTTATGCCGATTTATATTGTTATCAGCATTGGGGCAACCATTTCCTCCATAAACCGAGTGCCCTTCGGGGTTCTCTTAATTACACCCAATGGGAACATTGTCCGACCCCTTTACCAGGCAGCTCCCAAACCCTTAGACACAAGTTTGCTTATTTCACCGACTTTAATAGATCGAACCCTGGGTCCTATTATTTTAAGTTAAACACTTCCTCTACACCGAAGATCATGTTGACCCACACCAAGTTACTGTATTCGGGTTCCTTTTTGGCCGCTTTGGCTGTGGGTGGTTATGAGCACTGGCGGGACACCATTGACTTGAAATCTATTTGGGGCTCCAAATCCTGGCAGGTACAGGGCACAGAAGCCTTGCACCGTGCTTGCCTTATCCCGAACCAAATTCTATTTCTAAATCATTCAATCTATCAAACCACGTGTTGGGGTTTGGCTACTTCCAAACAATTAAATGCCCCTTCCATTCCTGTGTTGTCTTCCTCCACCAATGAGAGTTTACATTTCAATATTTCACTTACGGATTTACAAGCTTTGTTTCAGAACAATTCATTTAATGTTTCCACGTTTGTTCAGTCACCCTGGTTGGCTTGGCCAACAGCGGCAAATGCCTGCCAACTGCGTTTTCATGACTCAGCTCCTGGTTACAAACAGGATAGGCCAGACCCGAGGTTTTTTGACTCTCGTACTGTTACAACTTATTCTGTTGGTGTTAGAAATGGGATCTCTAGTTGGCAAGGGCTTGCACCTTTGTCCAAGTAGGGACCCTTCTTCCTAGTCAGGGTAAGGGTGTTACACTCATGAAGTAACCCCTGCTCACCCTCGTGGTAGCTTGGCATGAGCAGTCAGGCTTAATTCAGAGGCAGTGTGTAAAGCATTTGCACATAACCAACAGTAATACAGTGTAAGCACTACAAACGGACACCACACCAGTTTAGAAAAATAACCAATATTTTATATACTCAAGACAAGACCAATTACGACAAAAATCCACAATACTATACTTTACGAATGAATGCTTGATACGGTAACTTCTTCTTTGCAGGAATAGCACAAAAGCAAAGTTCGTACGAGTCGGTAGCTCCGTCCGAGCCTACCGTGATGCTGAAAACCACAGAGTCTAACAGTTCCAGCCGACCGCGTCGATACGGGCCAGCAGAGTCGTGAACAGACTCGGTTACAGTACCTTTCTTGTTGTGGCTGGTACGGTGTGTACGAGCCGGTCGGCGTTCGTCGCGGTTGCGGTGCAAGACGGAGCGATGCAAGGTGCGGTGTCCCTCGATGCGGTGCAGGCAGCGGCTCGATGAGCGTCGTGTAGACGGAGTCGGTGAGTCCAAGGCGTGCGATGCAGGGCGAGACGGTGCTCGATGCGGTGCTGACAGGTTGCGATGCAGGCGACCAAGCCGGAGTGCGGGAGCTGGCGTCGGACAGCGGTGCGAGTCGGAGCGGTGCGTCGCAGACGTGCGAGCGGTGCCCCAAATGCGGTGCGGTCACGACTCTTGAGCCAGTTGCAGCGACCGCGTCGGTCGGGTCCGGTTGGTTCAGTGAAGCGATGCGATGCGAACTGCGGTGCCCACAGGTCACGGTGCAAGCAGCGGCTCGATGTTGGCGGCGTCGGACGTCGCCCACGGTGAGACCAGGGTTGCGATGCGAAGCGGGGCGATGCGGTCTGCGGTGCAAACAGGTCACCGGCCAGGGATGGATTCGGTTGACGGAGTCGGTTGCAGTTCCCTTCCTCTGTGGCAACTGAAACAGCGTTCCAGAAGCGGTACCCAGAGGCTTGTGAAGTCTTTGTAGTCCCTGAGACTTCTTAACAGGAGGCCAGCTCGGTTCCAGGCCCTTGGAGATACTCAGCACAAGTTTGTAGAAAGTTCAGTCCAGTCCTTTCACTGCCCAAGGCAGAAGCAGCAGCTGCAGGCCAACCCAACAAAGCAACAACACAGCAAAGGGGCAGTACTCCTCCTGGCAGCTCTTCCAGCTCTTCGTCTTGGCAGGTTCCTTGATTCCAGCGAGATCTAAATTCATGGGGTCAGGGCCCCAATATTTATATCCCAAATTCCTTTGTTCTCTGAAGGCAGAGAGGCCTTTGCCTAGTCCAAACCAGTTCTGGAGCACTTTGTTGACAAGTCTCCGTCCCTTCTTTCAGTGAGTAGGCCAGGGACATCAGACGCACCAGAGGAGGTGGAGCCAGCATTGTGGAGGGAAGGCACTGTCCTATTCAGGGCCCAGGTGCGACCCCTCCCACCCATCTACATGTAGATCTTGCTATTCAGCCCTGTGCTGACTCACCCTGTCTCCTGGCATCCCCCAGCCCCTGTCACTCACACTCCAGACAAGGAATACACAACCTCGCAGAGGCAGGCTTGGATGGTTAGACAAGAAAATACCCACTTTCTAAAAGTGGTATTTTCAAACACAGAATGTTAAAACCAACTTCACTAAAAGATGCATTTTATCATTCTGAGTCCAGGCATACTAAACTCGAATTTCTACCATGTTCCCGGGGTCAGTTAGGATTATATACTGTAATAATCAAAACCGCCCGTTCTGGCCTAGGGGGAACAGGTAGCCTTGCAATAGTGAAAAACGAACTAGGCTGTAATTCACTATCAGGACATGCCGCACACACCAGGGCATGTCCTACCTTTCGCATACAACGCACCCTGCCCACAGGGGTACCTTGGGCCTACCTTAGGGGTGACTAACATGTAGCAAAGGGAAGGTTTAGGGACTTGCAAGTGTGTGCACTTGCCAAGTCGTCATGGCAGCCCCAGGCTGCGCACAGGCTCTGCGGTGGCAGGCCCGAGTTACACTTTACGGGCTGTTTGCGTGGGTGGCACAATCCAGTGCTGCAGCCCACCAACAGCATTTGGTCTATAGGCCCTGGCACTCGCAGTGCACTTTACAAGGGACTGACACATAAACCAAATAGGCCAATCATGGAAACACCAATCCATAACACATTTTATACAGGAGCACTTGCACTTTCCCACTGGACCGCAGTGAGGAAAGTGCGCAGAATCATCACACCAGCAAAAACAGAGTCAAAACCGGGAGGTCAGAAAGCAAAAAGTCAGGGGAAACACGCCAAAAGATGCCAAGTCTAACACATGTCCCCTCCAGCTGAAAGTAGGGAGAACTACCCAACCCCATGGGAGTTCTCTTCACTAAGGCGGAAGAACCTGGACAGACCATCTGCGTTGGCGTGTTCTGTACCAGGACGGTGTTCCACCGTAAAGTCCATTCCCTGTAGGGAGATGGACCACCTCAGCAGTTTTGGATTCTCACCCCTCATTTGCATCAACCATCTGAGGGGCCTGTGGTCTGTCTGAACCCGGAAGTGAGTCCCAAACAGGTATGGTCTCAACTTCTTCAGTGCCCAGACCACAGCAAAAGCTTCCCTTTCTATGGCACTCCACCTCTGTTCCCTGGGAAGTAGTCTCCGGCTAAGGAAGACTACAGGCTGATCCAGGCCCTCATCGTTCAGTTGTGAGAGCACCGCTCCCACACCATGCTCTGAAGCGTCAGTCTGCACGACAAATTCTTTGGAGAAGTCAGGTGCCTTGAGCACGGGCGCCGTGCACATGGCTGCCTTCAGGGCATCAAAAGCTTTCTGGCAGGACTCAGTCCAGATCACTTTCCTGGGCTGCCTCTTAGAGGTCAGCTCTGTTAAGGGGGCAACGATGGTGCCATAGCCCTTAACAAATCTCCTATCGTAACCGGTGAGACCTAAGAAGGCTCTCACCTCTGTCTGGGTCTTGGGGGTTCCCAAGCCAGAATGGTGTCAATCTTGGGTTGTAGGGGCGCCACCTGGCCGCTTCCTACCTGGTGTCCCAAGTACACCACAGAACCCTGCCCGATCTGGCACTTACTGGCCTTGATCGTGAGGCCTGCACCTTGCAGAGCCCTCAACACTTTCTCAAGGTGCTGTAAATGTTCTTCCCAGCTGGAACTGAACACAGCAATGTCATCCAGGTAGGCGGCACTGAAATGCTCCAGCCCAGCCAACACCTGATTGACCAACTTCTGAAAGGTGGCAGGGGCATTCTTCAACCCAAAGGGCATCACCCGGAATTGGTAATGACCTTCTGGGGTTGAGAATGCTGATCTCTCCTTGGCCCCATCGGTTAAGGCAATCTGCCAGTACCCAGACGTCAAATCAAACGTGCTGAGGAACCGGGCAGCTCCCAACCGATCAATGAGCTCATCAGCTCTGGGGATGGGGTGCGCGTCAGTCCTGGTGACGGCATTGAGCCCACGGTAGTCCACACAAAACCGGAGTTCTGGAGTGGCACCGGGCGCCGCAGCCTTTGGGACCAAGACCACTGGGCTGGCCCAAGGACTGTGGGAGGGCTAAATCACCCCTAACTCCAACATCTTAGAGACCTCCTCCTTGATGCTGGCTCTGACCCGGTCAGTCAACCTGTAAATCTTGTGCTTCACAGGAGGGCTGTCACCGGTGTCCACGTCATGGGTACACCAGTGAGTAACACCGGGGGTCAGAGAGAACAGTGGGGCGAACTGTCCCAACAACTGGCGACAGTCCCCCTGCTGCTCCTGAGTCAGAGTAGGGGAGAGGATCACACCCTCTACTGACCCATCATGCTCCTTGGTAGACAGGAGGTCAGGGAGAGGCTCGCTCTCCTCTTCCACCCCATCATCTGTCGCCAAGAGCATACTCACTTCGGACCTCTCGAAGTGGGGCTTGAGGCGGTTCACGTGAAGGACCCTCAAAGGGTTCCTTGGAGCCTGCAAATCCACCAGGTAGGTGACGTCACTTTTGCGCTCCTTTACCTCATATGGCCCAGTCCACTTGTCCTGCAAGTGGCATTCTGGTCATACCATCTCTTCATTTCTTCCTGGCTTGCTTCTAGGTTCGCCTGAGCGAGTTTCCTGAAGCGGGCAGTTTGGTTTCTAAAGGCCAGCATGTAGCTAAATACATCCTGGGGAGTTTTCCTGGGAGCTGCCTCCCAGCCTTCCTTTACCAAACTCAGAGGTCCTCTGACAGGGTGGCCATACAGGAGCTCAAAGGGGCTGTACCCAAGAGACTTCTGAGGCACCTCCCTGTACGCAAAGAGTAGGCATGGCAAGAGGACGTCCCACTTACGCCTCATGGGTTCTGTTAGACCCTTGATCAAGCCTTTCAAGGTCTGGTTGAATCTCTCCACCAGACCGTTTCCTTGTGGGTGGTAAGGAGTGGTGAACTTGTAGGTTACACCAAACTCCGTCCACAGGGATGTCATATACTTCGATATGAAATTGGTCCCCCTAACAGAAACCACCTCTCTGGGGAATCCCACACGGGAAAAGATCCCCATTAACGCCCGGCCCACCACTGGCGCCGTCGTTGTCCTGAGAGGGATTGCCTCCGGGTACCGGGTGGCATGGTCCACCAAGACCAGGATGTACCTGTTGCCCATGGCTGTCTTGGGATCCAGTGGCCCCACAATATCCATCCCTACCCTTTCAAAGGGTGTTCCAACAACAGGAAAAGGTTGGAGAGGAGCTTTGACCTTCCTCCCACTCTTACCACTTGCCTGGCAAGTTTGGCAAGACCTGCAGTGTGCATCTGACTGCCTTCGCATTTGGGGCCAAAAGAAGTGGGTGACAAGCCTGTCAAAGGTCTTGTCCTGCCCCAAATGTCCTGCCAAAGGCACGTCATGAGCCAGACCCAGTAGGAAGGTCCTGAAGCGCTGGGGTACCACCAGCACACGGGCTGACCCAGGCTCAGCAACCTTAGGCTCACTGTATAGGAGACCGCTCTCCCAGTAGATCAGATGTGACCCGGACTGATTACCAGCTGCCTGGTCTGCAGCCTGCCGCAGCAGACCCTCCAGAGTAGGGCACTCGTTCTGCTCCCTGCAGAACTCCTCCCTGGTGGGACCCCCTTCTTGCTGCCAATGGGTCAGCTCAGAGATGTCTCCCAGTTTGGCTACCTGCTCCCCTGTAGGCACCGGGGCGTCCCCCTCGAGGTCCGCCTCCTCCCGGTCCGTGGGAACTTCGGGGGCCGGTTTCCCGCGCCCCTGCCCTTTCTCTTGGCAGGGACTTGGGCCACTGTTTCAGGCTCCAAGTCCTTTTGATCACCCTTTCTGGCTGCCATTGACCGAGTAGACACGCATGCCCACTCTGGCAACCCAAGCATCTCCAAGTGAGACCTGAGCTCAACCTCCTTCCATGAGGACTGCTCCAGGTCGTTTCCTAGCAGACAATCTACAGGCATGGTAGGGCTCACAACCACCCTCAAGGGACCTGAGACCCCCCCATTCAAAGGGAACCTGCGCCACCATACACTGGCGCTCAGAGTTGTCGACAGCAACTACTTGGTGGAATGCTCCTGGGACTACTTGCTTCTCAGACACCAGGTGACACCGGACTGAGGTCACACTGGCTCCAGTGTCTCTGAGAGCCTCTACCCTGTTCCCATTGATGGTCACCCAGGTGCTATATTTCTTTGTGTTAGGGGGCACCTGGTTTCCTGGGACCATCTCACTGTCCCCGAGTGAGACAAGGGTCATTTCTGCGGGATCCCCACCCTCCTGTGGGCACCCCTCCTCCCCAAGCGCTACACTAGCCAACACTTTGGACTGTCCACCGGTGGGTGGCTGTGTCCCCTTTGGGCACTTGGGGTCCCCCTTAAAGTGACCTACTTGGTCACATGCATAACACTTGCGGGGGCCGGTCTCAACAGGCTTCCCTGTAGAGACCCCTTTCTTCTTATCGCCGGGGGCTGGGAACCTTTACCCTGGGTACTAGTTTGGGGCCCTTTAGAGAACTCCTGTGCTTTACCCTTGTCCCCCCACCTTTCTGCTGGGGACCCTGCCCTCCTTTGGCTGAGTCTCCCCCAAACGCTTTCTTGTGGACCCTGGTACTCACCCAGCGGTCCGCTTCCATAGCAAGCTTCCTGGGGTCAGTTAGCTTACTATCAACTAGGTGCTGGCGCAGATCTGCAAAACATAGACTAGACAAGTGCTCCCATGCAATCAAGTTGTAGAGCCCCTGAAAATCTGTTACACTACTGCCCTTCACCCAACCATCCAGAGACCTGCAGAACACATCCACACATTCCAACCAAGTGTTGGCATCAGACTTCTTACTGGACCTGAACTGATCCCTGTACTTTTCAGGAGTAAGACCATACTTCGTGAGAAGGGCATCCTTCATGTCAGCATAGGTGAGGTGATTCCCCTTACCCAAAGCTATCAGAGCATCCCTTGCTTCTTCCGGGAAAAGTGGCCACAATCCTGCTCCCCAATTCTCCTCAGGGACCCCATTCATGTGTATGGCTGCCTCATAACCCTGAAACCACCTTTGTATGTCATCCCCCTTCTTGAACTCCTTGCCTACGTTCTTGGGAATGTGCACAACCCTGTCTGCCTTTCTGGACGAATTGCTGCCACCATCTGAGCCTGACTTACTCCTAAGTTCTAGCTCCTTTAGTTCTCTCTCATGCTCTAAGAGCATCTTCCTCTCCTCTATGGCCAATCTCTTCTCCTCCCGCTCACTCTCCAGCCTGAGCTTCTGCAGCTCAAACTGCCTTGCCTCCCGCCTGTCCTCCAGCTCCTCTGGGGACAGACTGCTGCTGCCTGACCTGGCGGGTTCCCCCCTACCCAAAAGCACATCCACCCTGGAAATAGGCTCCTCCACCTCCTCACTGAGATCACCAGGCTGCCCATTGGCATGTCTGGCTGCTACCCAGGCCCTCAGCGCCTTCTGTAGCTCCTCCTTCCTTGTGAGGCCTTTAATTTGGACTTTCAGGTTTTTACAAATCGCTCGTAACTCCTTTACGGCGTAGGATTCCAACCTGTCCTCCTCAAAGATAACTTCCAGAGATGCAACGGATGATGCAATTGATTCAGGCATGACAAATGTCGTGAGTTGAAACTGGCAAGATCAAAAATAGGCCAAAAGAAAAAGAACCAGTATGTGGTACGTAATGGTCTGCGATATGGTAGTAGTGCACCCCAATCACTGTAAGTCAAGTGCAAACACAAGTCCTATCCTCACCGCTGACAACCAATGTTAGAAATGGGATCTCTAGTTGGCAAGGGCTTGCACCTTTGTCCAAGTAGGGACCCTTCTTCCTAGTCAGGGTAAGGGTGTTACACTCGTGAAGTAACCCCTGCTCACCCTCGTGGTAGCTTGGCACGAGCAGTCAGGCTTAATTCAGAGGCAGTGTGTAAAGCATTTGCACATAACCAACAGTAATACAGTGTAAGCACTACAAACGGACACCACACCAGTTTAGAAAAATAACCAATATTTTATATACTCAAGACAAGACCAATTACGACAAAAATCCACAATACTATACTTTACGAATGAATGCTTGATACGGTAACTTCTTCTTTGCAGGAATAGCACAAAAGCAAAGTTCGTACGAGTCGGTAGCTCCGTCCGAGCCTACCGTGATGCTGAAAACCACAGAGTCTAACAGTTCCAGCCGACCGCGTCGATACGGGCCAGCAGAGTCGTGAACAGACTCGGTTACAGTACCTTTCTCGTTGTGGCTGGTACGGTGTGTACGAGCCGGTCGGCGTTCGTCGCGGTTGCGGTGCAAGACGGAGCGATGCAAGGTGCGGTGTCCCTCGATGCGGTGCAGGCAGCGGCTCGATGAGCGTCGTGTAGACGGAGTCGGTGAGTCCAAGGCGTGCGATGCAGGGCGAGACGGTGCTCGATGCGGTGCTGACAGGTTGCGATGCAGGCGACCAAGCCGGAGTGCGGGAGCTGGCGTCGGACAGCGGTGCGAGTCGGAGCGGTGCGTCGCAGACGTGCGAGCGGTGCCCCAAATGCGGTGCGGTCACGACTCTTGAGCCAGTTGCAGCGACCGCGTCGGTCGGGTCCGGTTGGTTCAGTGAAGCGATGCGATGCGAACTGCGGTGCCCACAGGTCACGGTGCAAGCAGCGGCTCGATGTTGGCGGCGTCGGACGTCGGCCACGGTGAGACCAGGGTTGCGATGCGAAGGCGGGGCGATGCGGTCTGTGGTGCAAACAGGTCACCGGCCAGGGATGGATTCGGTTGACGGAGTCGGTTGCAGTTCCCTTCCTCTGTGGCAACTGAAACAGCGTTCCAGAAGCGGTACCCAGAGGCTTGTGAAGTCTTTGTAGTCCCTGAGACTTCTTAACAGGAGGCCAGCTCGGTTCCAGGCCCTTGGAGATACTCAGCACAAGTTTGTAGAAAGTTCAGTCCAGTCCTTTCACTGCCCAAGGCAGAAGCAGCAGCTCCAGGCCAAGCCAACAAAGCAACAACACAGCAAAGGGGCAGTACTCCTCCTGGCAGCTCTTCCAGCTCTTCGTCTTGGCAGGTTCCTTGATTCCAGCGAGATCTAAATTCATGGGGTCAGGGCCCCAATATTTATATCCCAAATTCCTTTGTTCTCTGAAGGCAGAGAGGCCTTTGCCTAGTCCAAACCAGTTCTGGAGCACTTTGTTGACAAGTCTCCGTCCCTTCTTTCAGTGAGTAGGCCAGGGACATCAGACGCACCAGAGGAGGTGGAGCCAGCATTGTGGAGGGAAGGCACTGTCCTATTCAGGGCCCAGGTGCGACCCCTCCCACCCATCTACATGTAGATCTTGCTATTCAGCCCTGTGCTGACTCACCCTGTCTCCTGGCATCCCCCAGCCCCTGTCACTCACACTCCAGACAAGGAATACACAACCTCGCAGAGGCAGGCTTGGATGGTTAGACAAGAAAATACCCACTTTCTAAAAGTGGTATTTTCAAACACAGAATGTTAAAATCAACTTCACTAAAAGATGCATTTTATCATTCTGAGTCCAGGCATACTAAACTCGAATTTCTACCATGTTCCCGGGGTCAGTTAGGATTATATACTGTAATAATCAAAACCGCCCGTTCTGGCCTAGGGGGAACAGGTAGCCTTGCAATAGTGAAAAACGAACTAGGCTGTAATTCACTATCAGGACATGCCGCACACACCAGGGCATGTCCTACCTTTCGCATACAACGCACCCTGCCCACAGGGGTACCTTGGGCCTACCTTAGGGGTGACTAACATGTAGCAAAGGGAAGGTTTAGGGACTTGCAAGTGTGTGCACTTGCCAAGTCGTCATGGCAGCCCCAGGCTGCGCACAGGCTCTGCGGTGGCAGGCCCGAGTTACACTTTACGGGCTGTTTGCGTGGGTGGCACAATCCAGTGCTGCAGCCCACCAACAGCATTTGGTCTATAGGCCCTGGCACTCGCAGTGCACTTTACAAGGGACTGACACATAAACCAAATAGGCCAATCATGGAAACACCAATCCATAACACATTTTATACAGGAGCACTTGCACTTTCCCACTGGACCGCAGTGAGGAAAGTGCGCAGAATCATCAGACCAGCAAAAACAGAGTCAAAACCGGGAGGTCAGAAAGCAAAAAGTCAGGGGAAACACGCCAAAAGATGCCAAGTCTAACAGTTGGTAAACTATGTAAACAGTGGTTGCAGCACTTCATTAGATTCTGTAAAACAGCATTTATCCCTCCTTTCAGGCAACGTTGATCTGTCCGATTTTGTTCTGGGGCCTCGTGGCCCTCGACCTAAGAGATTCATTTATGAAACTTACAATGAACTCTGGAAGCTTTCGCAAATTGAAGCTGACTCCCGCCTTCGGGAGATTGATCAAGCAAATTTAGAAAAGGTGCTTGCTGTTGTTGACAATAGTATTAATACCCTGTCTTCCCGCATTTACACTTTAGAGAATATTGTTTCCTCTGTTGTTGATATTGTACAAGATGATGTTTCTGTGTTATATCATGGTCAAAATCAATTGCGTTCAGTGATGCAGTTTGCATGGACTTTGCAAACACTTAAAATGGGTAAAGTTCCTTTGCATTTTCTGAACACCACTGCCTTGTTTTTGCCTTTTAATTTGACTGACAAACAGCAGTTCATGTCCATGAAAGATGCAACATACACTCTGTTACATATCGAGAAAATAGAGCCCTTACCATTCTCTGTGGCAGAATTAGATTCTGCTGTGTGGCTAGTACATGGGGTTATCGCTTTACCTTTTTCTTTATTTGAATTCAGTTCCTGCATGAAACATTATCCCTTTGGCCGTTTTCAGCCTTTGGGCAGTGCCTTCTTGCATGAACTGTGGTCCCTACCTTTCATGTTTAAATGTCTTAGGGACGGAAAAGAAGTTTTTCTCACAGGCGAGTCTTGTGATTCTACTGTGGGTCATTCCCTTATTTGCAAACACATTAAATTACACGGCGCTTGTAACGTTTCGGCTCCGAATCTTGCTTGTGTTTTGAAGGGTATTCCTGCTCCTGCTATATTTCCTACTTTCACTGTGCTTGCAATTGGTAGCTATCTGCTTCTGAATAATCAGGACTGCTGTGGCATGCTGGCCGGTATACCATATATTGTAACCGTTTCCCACAGAGTTGTCTGCTGTAAAAATGTGCTTTTTCCTCCCCCGCACGACATCATAGATATTTCCATTTGGCCTTCCATTCCTACCTTGAAGGCGGATTTCAATAAATTGAGCAGAATAAAGGCGCTATTATTGAACCAGGAGGTTATGCTCACATCCGCCCGGGAGACATTTATCCTCCAGGTGGCTAGTACCCACAGTGAAATACAGGCCCTTTTGAACACTAACCTCCCACAACATTTCGGTGAACTGATTCACCGTGTTTTTAATGCATCCCGCACCGAAGGTCTGGTGCACTTTTTTAAGGTTGTGGGCTCTGGCCTTGTTACCTCCTTTCAAACTATCTTTGGTGTAATACCAGCTTTTATTCATTCCATTTTTTCCAGCGTCTTTGGCGGCTTTCCGTTGATCCTCGCTTTAGCGGCTGGTGTCTTGCTTTTGGTCTGTTTTCTACGCAATGGCTGCTCTTCCTTGGGCCCTTCTCGACCCAGGTCGCCTCCAGCTGCTCCGTGAGCGCATCCTCGCCGGCTTCGGCGTCCTGCCATTGGCGACACTCAGTGTGTCCTACAGACTTTCCTTTCGCTTTGAGTATTTCACTTGCGTGCAACCTGTGATGTCTTGCCTCCGATGTCCTTTTTCATGGTCGTTGGATTATTGCCTCTCCAATACGTCTCTGTCTCGCCCGGATTTTGTCCCCTTAATGGGTCCCCTAGAGGCCCTTGAGCGGGACTGTTCCGGTGCTGGCTATATGGCGCGTGCGGCTGCACTTGGAATTTTGGAGCAATGGGATATCCGTGCGGCTGCTCGGAATCTCCTACAACAAAGTTATATTGAGTATCACGCAAGTTGTCCCGCAATGCTGTTCACTGCTCCCTCTTACGAGGAACATGATTGCTGTTTTGATTTATTGGACTGGATGGCGTCCCTTTTTTCAGACAGTTCCAACGATGTCCTCTTGGAAAGTGTGGCGTTTTTTTGCACCTACACGTTGATGGATTGAAGAAAGCCTCCGCTTTCGGCGTCCGGCCACAATGGTTTTTTTTCCTCTACGGACTTTTTATTTTTCTCTCCCATTCCTTGTGCTTCATGGGGACTTTTCCAAAACAGCCATTTCTGTTCTGCTCAGTCTATTTGAACTCTGTCTAGGCCTATGGACTGTCCAGGGGAGGGTGTCGTGTGGTTTGTGGCCTCCTGGGCTGCCCTGCTAAGTTAGCTAAGGCCTGGCTGCCATGATGCCTTTTCTGCACACGTTACTTTGTGACTTTGTTTGGCAAGCCTCTGCTTGTGCTGGGCTATATTAGGACTGTCTGCATTTCTGCCTTTCACCTTTTCTCCTGTTCCCTGTGGTTTACATCTGCACAACATGTACAAGGTCGAAAAACAACATCCCCTGTTCTTGCTGATCTGGCCAGTCCCTCGCACCTAGACATAACACTACTTACAGCTGCACTGGAGAAATTCGTGTGCCTTTTAATATTGTGATTTCACTGTTAGAAGGGACTTGTAGAAAAACCTTTCCAGAGAGAAGAGCTGTGTTTGTCTGCTGATGTAAAACTTGCATCTCGAGATTGAGGTATGAGGGTCCGCCTGACAAAGCCCAGAGGTTTTCTGCTTATATAATAAACTAGCACTAGCACGGGGAGGGTGGTATGGTAATTTAGCCCTATATCCACAGCTTTATGAAATGCTTTCCCCGTTTGCACCCTATGGAATTGTAACTATGCTGATTATTTTATCCTTATGCATTATGCTGATAGTACTGGCACGTGTACTGTATCTTAGAGCACGATAGTTGAAATAAACATTTAAACTATACTGTGTCTCTTATTACGCGCGTTGTGGACAGGTATGAGTGAGTTATGAAAGGGTGTTCTTGCTCCTGCGAGTCCTGAGAGAGAGATACCGTGTTCTGGGTTGTCTAATCATTGGTAGCATTGCTGCTCATGAGACGCTAAAGCTAGTTGGATTGGGATTGTGGGTGCTTAGGTTTATGGTTGGCTCACCACTATACTCCGAGGTCCTATTATCCTGTGCATAGCTCTGTGTATGTGCAGAATCCCTACAACATATTCTTAAATACAATTTTAAAATTGGTTGCAATGTAACATTGTTGTGTCTGCATAGTAACATTAACACAATAAGCTCTATTTAATGCCCTTAAGCATTGCCTTTTAACATGTGATAGCCAGCCTGTGTTGGGACCAGTTACAGAAGGGAGCAGGTATGTTTCGAACCCTGATGAAAATCATGCTTGTGCAAAAATATGAATTTTCAGATTTAAAGTAAACATGATACTCGCGTAGATTTTCCCTGCACTTTTCTCTTGATTTCAGCAGCCCAACCCCACCAAAATGCATCAGGAGGAAAACGTGTAGTATGGAAGGCAGGGCACGGACTCGGGCACGCCGCCATTATGGCGGTCACGCAGGTCCCCCCCCACCCCATCGGTGGGAGGCGGGGTGCGCTGCGCCCGATAGTGACGCGGCGCCCCCAGCCTCACCCTGATTGGCGAATGGCCCGCGTGAACCGGAAGCACTTATTAGAGCTTCCGGTCCGCGCGCTCGGGCAAGCCGGTCGTGAGCGGTTTTGGCTCTACCCTACACTAGGGTATAAGAAGGCTGGGGAGCAGAGAGGACGGCCTCTCTTTGCCGCCGCTCCCCAGCTTGGGAATCGCCCTCGATGGGTCCGGGCCTCCGGCGGAGGCCCTTTAAATATACTTTTTCTCTCGTCTTCCTGCCCCCCAGCATTTCAGGGGTTATCAGCATCTCTCACGGGTCCGTCCGGGCCACTAGCAGCCCGTAACAAACTTTTCCTTTTCTTTTGCAGAGGTTCGTGCGGGTCAGCTGCAGATCTGGAACTGCGGAGAAGCGTCCCCATGATGAGAGAGATCAACTCCAAGTGCGGAGGTCGTTGGTTCTTGATCGCTGGAGGATGGAAGAGGTCAGCGGTTGCTGCGGGAGCTGAGCGGCTGGGCCGGCACGGGATCAGCGTTTCACCAATGGCAATCGGAGGAGGGATCAGCTACGGTGCGCCCCCCGGGGTGCTCAGTTACGGTCTCAACGTAGGTGAACACGCGCTTATAGCGTATGGTGATATAATGTTTGATACCCCTGTTGGTGGCAATCAGATTTCGATCTTGAAAGTCTTTTTCGCATCAGCTGTTGAATTTTAAAGCTGCACTTGGCAGCACGTGGGGCAATCAAACGATGCATTGCAGCGCGTTGGGAGCCGATGCCAGGCCTGTATTCTGGGCGAGCAGCTCTGTTGATCCCTTAAGGCGTCAGAGCAGTTTCCTAGGGATCCTAGCTTCCGGATCGTGAATATGTATGCCCAAAAGTTAAAAGAAAAATACAGCATTAGTCCTTTCCGAGCAGAGAGCATGGCACCTGTCGGAGCCGAGGATTTGTATCAACGCCTGAACCAAAGGAAAATGAATGATCTTTATAGCGCTCTGTGTTCGGCGGGATATGTATTCAATGTGGTTTTTAGCGGATTTAAAGCTGCGAGTGTGATAGATGTTAGATGTAAGAGGGAAGACCACTCGGTCGTCAATTACACTGTCTGGGTCCTGCCTCTACGGCCGTGAATGAAAAACGTGTGTGTGCTAAGGGAATGTGTGGAGTAACAGGCAGAAAAAAGTCAGGCGGTTACAGCAGAATACACGTTGTTTAATGTATTTCGTATATATGAATATTAAGCAATACAGACAGGCAGCACCGAGGTTTGCAAAAGGAGTGAGCAGGATGGTACATCATAATAGCAAACCGGCCCTTCTAAAGGATGTGAAAGATTAGATATTACGTTTGCACCCGAGTCCGCAAAAAATCAGATTGCATTCAGATTTCCATTTAATTTTGCCTCGGAGGTCAGAATAATTTAGCATGCCAGAGCTGAATAAAGACTCTGCATCATATTCATAATTAACAGGAACAAAGACGACCTGGTCAGGCAAGGAGTAATAGCGCCAGGCATTGGCGAGTCACCCAAGATGGTGGCGCCCAGCAGCAGAGGCAACAGGACTCGGAGCAGAGTAACCCTCCAAGGTTAGGGGTGTTGTTACAGCGTAGCTGACAGAGACGAAGAAGAGCCGCTGCTACCGAAACCCCGAGAGGTGCCCTGCAAGGTGAAAGCGGCTCCGCTGAGGCGGCGCACCTAAGGCAGACCCGCGGCACCTAGCAATAGGTGGCGCAGCGGAGACTTGACGGCTGCAAAATGGCCATCCAGAAGCAGAGAGAGGCGATGAGTTGGTGACAGCCGCTGGGCCCCTGAGAGCACATGAACGGGCGGTGCACAGTGGGAGACGCAAAGCCAGGAAGCCCGCTTGAGTCCCCCCAGCGGAGACGTTCCTGAGAAGAGTCAAGGTATTTTGGGGCATGTGAGAGATTCAGCTGGAGACAGACAAGCTAATCCGAGTCACACCTGACTGGTGACTGACTCAGCTTCACCCCGTTTGGCTTTTAGAATGTTCTGATAGCGGCGGAGAGTTCCCCTGCCTGGACCAAGGAACCACGGTGGCGCGCTCGGCCCTCCTGGGGGCGAGCTGGAGGGTGAGGCGGGCGGCGCTTCCCAGTAACACCAGGACTGGTGCGCCGATGGAACTATGACGATGCCCCCCGGGCGGAATACCATGAATGTTGTACTGACCGCGGAGCCCGAGCAACATGGCCGATGCCCGGTGGAGCTGTTTAGGCAGCTATAGAGGAGTTTGGCTCTGGTTCATCCCCTCGGCCGGCACCTACCCAGCCGGACATTGGACATCATTTTTTCTCGTCTCTCCGTTGTGTTTCCTTCCTTACCCGCCTCCTCCCTCCATGATCCTGTGGCTCCCTTAGGTCTCCTACACCCCTCCCATCGTATACTTTCACCGATACACGGGATGTTTTGGATTGTTGGTCCCCAGCCAGTTTGTCTGTTCTTTCACTTTGACTGTTTTGTCCCCCTGAAGTACTTTCCTCATTGCCGGTAGGCCTGTCACGATCTGCATTCCTTACCCCTTTTTTCCATTTCCCCTCTACCTTCCATTCCCCATTTGACGTGTGTCTTGGTTATTCTATGCGCTAATAACTCATGTTATTATGTAATCACTGTTTATCTCCTATGTTTATACTTGGCTCCTGTAACTGATGTAATTTTGTAACTTCGAACTCGCTGATCCTCATGTAAAGCGCTCTGATACCTCCGGGTCTAGCCAGCGCTATATAAAACTCTGCAAATAAAATTGGCCTTTGGAAACCGTCCCGCCTATCCTCTGTGAGGCCATGAGCAAAATGCGCTTGGTAACCAGCAGTTATTTGGGCTGTGATACCACAGGAAGTGACGCCATATCACTAGAATATCCCTCATGTAAAAGGGAACAGGAAGAAGCTGGGTATAGAATTTGCCATACGTAGCAAAGTAGAAATTAAATATATGTATAGAACGTACAACGTATGCATTCCTATCTAAACCATTGAGCTCCATTACCCCGTTGTCTGTGAAAGAACTGGGACCGCATCCCCAATCTTAACTTTGTTTCTGCACCAGTGGATGGCGTTATACATGCACACCACGTGTTTTTATTCATTAACTTATTCTAAGCCACCTGATTATTTTGTTATGAGTATCTTTTACGGTAGCGTCACCGCTGTATACGGCTGTACACGTGCAATCTGGTTAGAAGCGCTCTCATGTGTCAGTCAGTCTTTCAATGTTCCTCATGTAATGCAACTGGTGCTATGCTAAGCACTCCATTGGAAGTATGATTTTAATGTTCCTCATGTAATGCTACTTGTGCTATGCTAGGCACTCTCAATTGAAAGTTTGATTCCTATGTTCCTCATTTAATGCAACTGGTGCTATGCTAGGCGCTCTCGATTGCAAGTAATTTGAATGTTCCTCATTTAACCCCTTCGCTGCTGGCGTCGGCCAACGGCCATCGCGCGCACTACCTTCGTAGTGCTGCGCACGTCCGTTGGCCGACGCGGCCCCGCCCACTGCGCTAAACCGCCGCACCGCGGCGGAATTGCCGCCGCGGTTAAGCGGTTAAATGCAACTGATGCTAGGCGCTCTCGATTGAAAGTGATTTAGATGTTCCTCACTTAAGGCAACTGGTGCTATTCGAGGCGCTCTCAATTGAAAGTCTGATTTCAATATTCCTCAGGTAATGCTACTTGTGCTATGCTAGGCACTCTCAATTGAAAGTTTGATTTCAATGTTCCTCACTTAATGCAACTGGTGCTATGCTAGGCGCTCGCGATTGCCAGTAATTTGAATGTTCCTCACTTAATGCAACTGGTGCTATGCTAGGCGCTCGCGATTGCCAGTAATTTGAATGTTCCTCACTTAAATGCAACTGGTGCTATGCTAGGCGCTCTCGATTGAAAGTGATTTCGATGTTCCTCACATAAGGCAACTGGTGCTATGCGAGGCGCTCTCAATTGAAAGTCTGATTAGGTTTTAAAAGCCCCAGCCATCGCAGGCTGTATTGCATCCATGCTTAAAGTAGGCTTGGGCCGGTTCACAAGAAACGCAAGGTATATGTTCGGTATATATTACCTGTTCTTATTGTTGTCCCACGAACAAATCCTTGCGGAAGCAAACATATCCTTGTTGGCTAAAGATTTATAACAGCCTGGTTAGCTCACTCGAAGTCTCATTCCACATTTTGTGGTATAACTTACTCGTGGAGTTACGTGTAGCATGGGAATGTGTCTGGGGAATCAGAATGTGAAGGGATCAATGTTACGCATTCATGGTGGTCTTCTAACGTTCACAATTTTACGTATGCCAGCCGCAGGCCTTTAGAACGTAATGTTTGGCCGTGACAGTTTGTTGCCACCGGAATGGGCAAACCATTGACATTTTTTCAGGTTGAAACATGACTGCCCTACTGTTGGCATCACATCAAGACATTCCAAACCGTTATGATGTCACACCAAAATATTCCAAGTCTTCGGTATCAGTCTTGCGAGGCGACTGCCTTTGTGATGTCACTTTGGTACACTATCAGCACTTATGATGTCACATCAATACGTCCCAGGCCTGTGCTGTTACATATATGAATTAGGAGGCTGTGTCAAATAGCATCTGTGCACCCATTGCAGGTGCACATAGATGCTTGTTATGCACACGGTACCTTTGCACCTGTGCGCTTGTACACGTACGCATTATATGCCTGTGGTTGGTCACACAGTACTTATGCACTCTTGTGCTCCTGCATTTATGCATAATATTAATATATTGTGTCACACGGTACCTATGCACCCTTGCGATTGTACAATCAAAGATTATATACCTGTGGTTTGTCACACGGTACCTATGTACCGTTGTGCTCGTACGCTCATAATATTTGCCTATGGATGTCACACAGTACCTATGCACCCTTGTGCTTGCACACTTATAATATTAATGTATTGTGTAATACTGTACCTTTGCACCCTTGTGCCTGAACACTTCTGCATCAGATGTCCGTGTTGTGTCACACAGTACCTATGCACCCGTGGGCCTGTACGATTATGCATTATATTCCTGTGTTGGGTCACACGGTACCTATTCCCCGTGTTCTGGCTTACATTTAAGCATTAGATGCCTATGGTGTGTCATACAGAACCTATGCACCCTTGTACTTGTACAATTTGGCCACTAGATATGTGTGTGGCGTCACACAGTACCTATGCATACGTTTGCTCGTGCATTAGATGTCCGTCTTGTGACACACAGTACCTATGCTCCCTGGGCTGTGGGTGTGGGTGGTATGGGTGGGTGCAGTCTCATGAGGTAGTCAATATGGCTGCCATGTAAAATGTATCTCTTATCCAAAGGCTAAGAGCACTAACCATGGTGTTTTGTGTTCCTTTTTGTATGGCTGGACCCCTGCCTCTGATACCTGGGAGGTGATCCACACCGCAAGGACGGCACAACGCCTGGGAGGTGATCTACACCTCAAGGTCGGCAAGAGGTTGACAGGAAGTGGGACCGAAAGATCCGGAACGGGTGTGGCAAGCGGAGGCATCAAATGTGATGAGCGATCAAGAGAAGGGCTCGGAGGTGCCAGCATGCATGGGTGAGATGCTGCGGCCCAGGCACTGTCTTGGGTTGCGTATAGTTATAGACAAACAGAATTTGCCGCCAGCAGGGGTATTTAGCAGTCCGCTGCGTGACAAGCGCATATGTCTTGCCAGCTTGACCAACACCAGGGGTAAGGGACAGATGCAACACCTCAAACACCCTTTGTTTGGTAATAGCATTCGGCTAATAAGAAACATCTTACGGCGCCTGTACACGCAGGTGCCATCTTAGTGGGTACTGCGCAGCATTGAGATGCTCCGTAGTAGGGGTCAAGGAAGCAAGCAAATAGGTAGTAGGGGGAGGTGGTTTGTTCGGAGCCTATCACAGAACCTACTGGCCAGGCGTGTGTGTTTGCACATCCCTTGGCTATGCTTATAGGAGATATTGGGGCCTGTGGGGAACTCACTGTGTAGTCTTCCAAAGATTTGTTCGAGTTCATGGAGCAGCCGATTATCACTATATGGTACCAACCCCGTTGGGATGGGTGTGGTTACGTTAGCAATGAGTCCCATCTCTGGAAGTGAGGTTGTGGCCTAATGGTCAATGCTGCCGACTGTAGAACTGCGGAGCCGGGTTTTGAATCCCGGCGCCACTCGATATTCTAAGAATGCAACAGGTCTGTAGGGCGCATCGTGCTTCTATCAATTTGAGGCCATTTAATGGCTCCCAGATGGTAGGTTAATCTCCTCTTAGTTCAGCCATAGTATTCGATAGAGGCACCCCGAGCAAGTATTGGACCATGTGGGTTATGGGAGCATCAGCCACCATGGATAGGGGGCGAGATGAGATCTCCACCCGCGTCAGGGTATCCACTAGTATCTATGGACCTTGCTGTGATTTTGTGCAAGGCAATCTGTTTCCTGGAAGCATCTGGGGTTACATGTGCTATGTAGTACCCGGAAGAGTGGCTGGGTCAAGTTTCGGTACCACGTGAATTTGGGCAAGTCCTCCTGCCAGTGACGAGGAGGACTATTACCGCGCAAAGCAAGTCGGCCCAGAGGGTGCATAGTTAAGGCTCACTGGGGCCGGGCGTCGGGAGCAAGGATAAGGTCTAATATCCTGCGGGGGACGCATAGGAATGCTTTTGCCTTTGGCATGATCTAGTACATGCACGCTCTAGGCTGAGATGGGGACGTTGCTCCAAAAGCCTATGGGTACGGTTCAATAGGGCAAGGAGCGCAACATGACCTTGCTAGAAGGAGGAAGGGGGGAGGCCAGATAGTCAGTCAACTATACTGGCCTGTGGCGGTAAGGTCATTATTGGTGAGCATAGTTTACGGTCCTTAACGGGCATAACCATGGTCAAAATGGGGATGCCCGAGGGGGAGACAGAGGGTCTCTCATGGAACTCCAGGGGCAGTTACAGCCGGTAGGCTGGAAGGGTGCGGGGGGTAGGGAGGTCACGCCTCCAGTAGGCTGGTTGGCCACCCCCGCACGCGCATGCGCTCAAGGGCGCAAGGACGCATAACTGCAGCGGCCCCCTTTTATGGAGTTGAATCTTTAAGGGCGTATGGGGGGCCCGGTGGAGGTATCCATCCGGTAAGCTGGACCCCTGCGCAAGGTCACTCCGGTTGGAGATTGGGACCTAGCTTGAACTCGACCTTGACCTAGGGCCGCCAGTCATTGACCGTGCGGTAGGCTCTAACAGGGATACGCAGAAAGAGAATATCTTCATTGTTTAGCTTATGATAGAAACCGATATGTATTAGAAACATGTTAAGGTTAGCCAATTGACAGCTTGTGCCTATCAATGTATTGGACTTTCTGCGTATTGTATTTATAATGAAAATATTAATAACATTTTTAATGTATGTTTATATTATGTAATAAAATACGGCCGGGGGTTTACTACCCCTAATCCAAAGCGGTGTGATGCTTGAATTGTTTGTCTTGGGGGTAAAAGGGGGTGGAGGGGAGCCCTTATGGGAGCCAGGTGACTGCCCACCCCAAGGTTAGCGGGTAAAGGGGAGAGGGACTTTAGGCAAGTACCAGGCCATATACTCCCACACATGCTACATTCGTTGTGGAAAACGCCAGTTCCACGTGTATTTCCTCCTTTCACACAGGAAAAGACCGAATAAGAGGTATTTATTGCAAATTAGAATCAGGGCATTTTTCTCTTAAAAGGAGGCCCAGGTGAACACAATGACTTCTTTAAATCTATTCCAATCCCAGGTTTAACGATCACCCTAATGACTCACTTCAATGAGGAGCTTCAGGGGCAATGTTCACTGGCCATCATAAGTGTCATTTTAAAACTCAATTACCCATCACACTGGTACACGTTGCTAGATTGCTCTTTGAAGTGCTTAAATGTCTATAACCTGTTGACATTGTTCACTTTAATAGTTTCCTACAAACTAAAATGTGTTAACTCGTTAGTGCATTGTGGTAGTAGATGTGTACAGTTTTTGCTCTTCAAAGGTCAAGGTGGAAACCTTTTGAATTAAATGTATACGGATAAATAGTTTGAACCTTATTGGTAATGTAAAGCGAATTCGAATTCTAATTAAGAGTGTAATTTGTAATAGATCATCCCACTTCTAATATAAAGCATTTTTTTAAAGTAACAATGCTATATAGTTTGGAAGATTTTTTATTACCGGAATAAGATTGTGTGCTAGTCCGAATAGACATATAAGTATATAACTACAGATGACTAGAACATTTTTCTATTTTTTAGCAACGTTCTACCTGTAATTCTAGTTAGTTTTCCTTAAAAATATGGTATGTGGAAAATTATAATTCTCCTGCTCACTTAGAGCTGGCTGAATGTGGTTTGCTTATAGCATTGCCCGCAGGCATCCACAGGAGCATGTCTGTTCTCACTGGAACTGACAAAAAGTACTTAATGGCAAATAGAATGCAGCATTTCAACCCTGTCATTGATGAATCGATATGATAACAAATTCCCTAGCACATGCACTGTAATGTCTGCCACATATAGTCATTGCCTCAAGGTTTCTTTTTAGATAAAATAGATTTATCCAACACACTTTTTATCAGCTTTTTATTTTATTTTGTGCCAGAAAAGAGCAATGGAGGATTGGCCCGGTGAAGCTTGTTAAATAATTCACGCTGAGGACAAAGACGTGCTGAAAGGCTCCACATACTAATTCTCTGTTGTTGAAGCTAGGATGGTTGCATGGGTTTTGTCATCGAAAAAATAGTGTTGCAAAACAATAATCTGCAAAAGCATAGCGAGAAAACTGAATGGCTTAGTTAGCATTGTTGTACAGACAGTGCAAAAGAACACCTACTTTTTAAAGTCATAATTTTGAAAATAAAAGCAATGTAATGATTGCCTCGTCCGTATATTCAGGCCATTTTCTTTAGAAGAGCAGTTATCGCATCATCTAAAAAAGTATATAAAGGAAAGACTTGAGAAAGAGCCAGTCTTCTGCAGAGATTATGCATCTGATTTACACAACAAAGGGCCTGATTTAGACTGCAGAAGATGGGCATTATTCCATCAGGGTGACAGAGTGAAATACTCCATCGCCCTGACGGACAACCGGTAATCCGAATCTAGAGATGTCCAGCGACCCAGCGGACATCCCTTACATCTTAGGAACTGCCGACACAGCGGTTCCTGTCAATGTATTATAAGGCTGACAGACGGCTCTGTCAACATGACTGTACCGTTTGACAAGCTTTTAACCAAAGTTGGATTTGGTTTTTGAAAATAAAAAAAAAACCGAATGCTTCCCGCACCATGGGAGCTGTCTCCTGTAGTGTGGGATTCATTTGCAGTTTTTACTGCCCCTTACCGCTATGTTTTTCCTGGTGGTGATGGGCAGTGAAAACTGGCCATTTGACCGCCCACTCTGAATCAGGCAGGCAGTCAAATGGGCAAAAGTGTGTATGCTAGTGGCGAAGACAGAGTACTCTCTGTTGCTGACATATTGAAGTTCCGCCTGACTCTAAGGAGGCAGCGGAACTTCAGTTTGGTGGCGAGGGTATTTAATCGCCCTATCAGTCAAACTCTAAATCAGAGCCCAAATCTCTAATAAGACCTTTTTAGTGCATCTAAAAGCTTTCAAGAACAAACTGCCAAAAAAGGGTATAAAATCAGTGGCAATTTGTGAAAAGAGTTACATATCTTAAAAGTACTGCTTAAACTTGGAAATAATTGCATAATTACTTCTGGTGTACAAGATACCTGCTTGTATTTCAGAACATGAATGCAAAAAATAACATAGTGAGTTTATAGTGTGCATGTTGATTTAACATAGGTCAAGGGATGTCTCGTCATGTGGGAGTTTGGGTGAAGCCCCACCTAAGATAGTTTATGTTACCCTTTATGTAATTTTTGTGGTACCCCTTCATGGAGGTGACATTGCACATCTCAAGATGCTCATAGGGACAGGAAATATAGTCCAAATTTTCCGTGAGGAGTTACACAGGTGTGTGCCTTTGAAACCCCTCTTTCCATCCCTTGAGTGGGATTTACGGTGTCTCAATTTATCCACAATCCTGCTGGGGAAATCTTCATGCATAAAACCAGTTACGCCTGTCAGGATTTTGAATTGGGCACATAAGGTTTCAGGCGTTCGTACAGAAATCTCAGATTAGTATCTAGCAATCAATAATTATTAATAGCGGTGCATTCAGAATGGGAAGATACACCCTTCTTCCCCATTATCAATCAGAGATTGAACAAGACAGTTTAGAAAGTTTGAAACACATGCCACTCAAATCAGTTACAGTGTAGTACACTTATAGAGTATAATAACACAATGCAAAGTTCCGTATCTTCTAGTATGTTACTTTTATTTCATCCACTTCTTTTAGCCTTAGCCAACACGTGTTTCGTAGCTTGGGGGGATTTCCCCTACGACTTCCTCAGAGCTGTAGTCTCAATGTGGTCGAATATATAGACCTCCTACAATCAATGTCGATTAAGAGGTCAAACATCCAAAATTCTGCATAAATAAATGTACCCGAATACAGGTGACGGGTACCAAGAACCATAGCATCACGTTCTCTCATTTAGGGCCTGACAAATCGGAAGCTTATTATTCTTCTGGGGATTGATTTTATATACTATATACATTGGACCAGTGTAATAACTCTTGGGAGAAGGACTTTCTCTGTCAATTCCACTACTGGATTTTGACAATACCACGCCGAACATTTATTTATGCAGATACCTTTCCTTCAAGTACCATTTATCTCCTTGTGCTTATCTGTCACTATAAGTAAAGACTCACATTTCAGAGCTCCTGAGCAGGCTCCACCTTGGGCCATCTCACTGCCACCTTACAAACATCCTACAAATCCTGAGGTACCACAATAGAAAACAAAGCAAACAAATCAACACACAACACTTTTGAGAATTACATTATTCTCTTCACTTCCATGTACCACTTCTCAAGAGCTTTTGGCAGATTGAGAAAGTCCTTAGTGAAAGACCACAAATCATATCTGTTCCAGTGCACATGAACGTGAACTGGCCGATCATCCTGGCCTGGAACCTCCCTTAACAGGCTCTCCGGTTCTTCGCTTGGGAACAGTTACATCTCTGGGACATCATTCTCGACCTTGGATGCTATGACCTAATACTCAGGCTCCTCTTTACTCCACTGTTTCTTCAATAGTTTAATATCATTCCATTTACTAATTTTTTCTAACAAGTCCTCAAACCAGTGCTGCAATGTCATAAAACTTTCTTTCTTCAATTCCTATTCATTCAAATGCAATTTATGTGATGACTGTGTTCTTTTTTCTTCTGCAAATCCACTTCCATTTCACCTGCCATCCTAACAACTTGGTGGTATGCTGCCCTTGCTTGCCCACTTTCTTTTATTATCACTTTGATCAGTTTACTTGCTTTCAGACCATCCTATGCCAGCTCTCCTTCTCGCGGTCTTACATAAGACTTCAAAGCTTTCATGTTTTCCTCCGATAACTTTTAATATTGCTTTCTAGGCACTTGCGGGGAGGTAGACTGCAATGGTTTTTATCTGGATCTGGGCCAGTCAGTTTACTTCTTTCTTAACCTACAGAGTCTTCAGAGTGCTGTGGCTGGGTTGACCACTGATACACCCAAGTGGTATTATACACCAGTCTTATTTGTCCTAATAGAATAAGTGGTGATAAATCTGGATGCAAGTTCCTCAACAGATGATAGGCATAGTATAGAGGGAAGTTTTTGTGGTAGATTCTCCTCCAGAGTTAATGCATTCCCACAAATCGATGTCAACCTTATTGTAGGTCATTATTGAAAAGACAAAAACAACAACTGATGGACAGAATGCAGAACAATGTCATACATTCACCCCAGTACAGAGATCTGGGCATAAATCCATAGTTTTTTTGCTCACCATGCCATTCCAGTTTGAACCCAGCCAAATGCAAATCAGTCTTGACCCTGTGACCAATGGGAACAGTCCAGCCCGAACTGCCAGGCAAGGTCCTCCCTGGACTGGAAACAAGCATCCTAGGACCGGTTTCGGGGTTTCACCCCTCATCAGCCAGGATAGCTTGACTCCAGTGGCATGGAGAGCACGGGACCCACGTCTGGGCATACCTGTCCCACTCGGGGTGACAAATGCAAAAACAACAATTGATGGACAGAATGCAGAACAATGTCATACATTCACCCCAGTACAGAGATATGGGCCTAAATCCATCGTTTTTTTTCTCACCATGCCATTCCAGTTTGACCCCAGGTATATGCAAATCAGTCTCTTGACCCTGTGCCAATGGGAACAGTCCAGCCCGAACTGCCAGGCCAGGTCCTCCCTGGACTGGAAACAAGCATCCTAGGATTGGTTTCGGGGTTTCACCCCTCATCAGCCAGGATAGCTTGACTCCAGTGGCATGGAGAGCACGGGACCCACGTCTGGGCATACCCGTCCCACTCGGGGTGACAAATGCAAAAACAACAATTGATGGACAGAATCCAGAACAATGTCATACATTCAACCCAGTACAGAGATCTGGGCCTAAATCCATCATTTTTTTGCTCACCATGCCATTCCAGTTTGAACCCAGCCATATGCAAATCAATCTTGACCCTGTGCCCAATGGGAACAGTCCAGCCCGAACTGCCAGGCCAGGTCCTCCCTGGACTGGAAACAAGCATCCTAGGACCGGTTTTGGGGTTTCACCCCTCATCAGCCAGGATAGCTTGACTCCAGTGGCATGGAGAGCACGGGACCCACGTCTGGGCATACCCGTCCCACTCGGGGTGACAAATGCAAAAACAACAATTGATGGACAGAATGCAGAACAATTTCATACATTCACCCCAGTACAGAGATATGGGCCTAAATCCATCGTTTTTTTTCTCACCATGCAATTCCAGTTTGACTCCAGCCATATGCAAATCAGTCTCTTGACCCTGTGCCAATGGGAACAGTCCAGCCCGAACTGCCAGGCCAAGTCCTCCCTGGACTGGAAACAAGCATCCTAGGATTGGTTTCGGGGTTTCACCCCTCATCAGCCAGGATAGCTTGACTCCAGTGGCATGGAGAGCACGGGACCCACGTCTGGGCATACCCGTCCTACTCGGGGTGACAAATGCAAAAACAACAATTGATGGATAGAATCCAGAACAATGTCATACATTCAACCCAGTACAGAGATCTGGGCCTAAATCCATCATTTTTTTGCTCACCATGCCATTCCAGTTTGAACCCAGCCATATGCAAATCAATCTTGACCCTGTGCCCAATGGGAACAGTCCAGCCCGAACTGCCAGGCCAGGTCCTCCCTGGACTGTAAACAAACATCATAGGACCGGTTTCGGGGTTTCACCCCTCATCAGCCAGGATAGCTTGACTCCAGTGACATGGAGAGCATGGGACCCACGTCTGGACATACCCGACCCACTCGGGGTGACAAATGCAAAAACAACAATTGATGGACAGAATGCAGAACAATGTTATACATTCACCCCAGTACAGAGATCCGGTCCTAAATCCATCGTTTTTTTGCTCACCATGCCATTCCAGTTTGAACCCAGCCATTTGCAAATCAGTCTTGACCCTGTGCCCAATGGGAACAGTCCAGCCCGAACTGCCAGGGCAGGTCCTTCCTGGACTGGAAACAAGCATCCTAGGTCCGGTTTCGGGGTTTCACCCCTCATCAGCCAGGATAGCTTGACTCCAGTGGCATGGAGAGCACGGGACCCACGTCTGGGCATACCCGTCCCACTCGGGGTGACAAATGCAAAAACAACAATTGATGGACAGAATGCTAAACAATGTCATACATTCACCCCAGTACAGAGAACTGGGCCTAAAGGCAGCAAAGGACCGCTGTATTCCTTATTAAAATATCTAAGACAAATTGTAGCTAAAAAGTCTTGAAATCTTTTATAATACAGAGCTCAAAGGATGAGTGAGGATCTTATGTTTCCCAGTAAAGAAGAAAATTAATATCCGTTTTAGCCAAGTTGACCTAGTGAGGCTCATTTCAGGTTGCATGTTGACTATAAGTATAGGACAAAATTATATTATCAATTAAACCACCATCTGTGTTTCATGCTCTGAAGGAACTTTACATATTCAGACTGGCAAACTAACTCTTGCTTTAAAAGACCGACATCTAAACAAACTTGAGCTAGTTTATGGTGAGCAGTTTAAAAGATCAAGTTATAGATATTGATTTGGGCTTTGTCCATGCAAGAGGCTAAATCATCCAAAAGGCCCCATGGACATAAGTTAAAGCAGGAAGAAATTTTGTGCTTATAACATGAAGTATTGGTTGTATTGTTTGACGTTCCAACTTAGTAAAGATCTTTCTAAGAGCAAAGATGAGGCTACTTCCATCTTTTTCAACTTTTTTACTACATGCTAAAAACAAACATGTTTGACCATTACCCCTCAACACCTCATCCTTATTCTTACTGACGGAATGATCAAGTTAATTATTGTGATTATAGTTTTGCAGTGCAATATTACCCATTGCAACCCATCCCAGTGAGGCCAAAAATCACAATATCATCAGCATATTGGAGTAATAGAAAAATAGATGATTCCAAAACTAGAAGAGCTGTGACTTCCTTTGTGATATACTTGCCCAGATCAACAGTTTACAATTAGAAACTAACAAATAAAAAGGCAAGAACACAATCTTGTTTCAGGCCATTGTGGGTGATAACACATCAAGAGACAACAGAGTTACCAGTTCCCAACTTCACATGAACCCAGGTTTCCTTATGTATTTATTGAATGACCATCAGAAGACATTCATTTAACTGCTTATAATGTTTTTCCACTAAAGATTAATAGAAACCCGGCCAAAAGCTGATCATTCTCTATCACATGAAGAGAGGCGTTTTTTAATTTTTGTGCACTTGTACGTGAATAGGCAAAAGCCATTATATCGTCAACCATCCTGCAAGCTGGACAAAATACAGTTTGAAAAGATGGAATTAATCTTTCTTTAGTAGCCTCCAACTGCAACTTATTTAGTAAGATTTTTCAAATAAAATGTAGCTTCTATAGCTAAAAAACCAATAATTCAAAAATTAATTAGTTTAGTCAGATCTTCTTTTTCATAGAGGAAATGACAAATAGACCCTCACTAGTCAACAGGAAACTGGTTAAAAAAAAAATCACAATTATAAAATTGCAAGGTGTGGGAGGGACGGACGGAAACAGAAGCGAGGAGGCCGGATATGGGTAATAGTGGGGCACTTTATTGTCCAAACAGCTGAATGTTTTACAAAATGATAAGAAGGTAAGGTGAGAAAAGGAAGGAAAAAAACCAATATAGGACGAAAAGTACGTTTCAGTTATGTCCCAGTGGGGTTCCAACAAAAGTAATATTTCTTGACTTGGTCCTTTCTTCCTTGTTTCTTCATTTTAATTCTTTTCTCTCTTGTTTCTTTTAGGTGTCCTGTCATGCTGGAGGGGTCCCCTGAGGCTTGCAGAGGGAGTAAGCAACAAAGGACAAAAGATGCGGTAAGTATAAATTGTGGTTGCTTCTCGTTCTACCCTTTTACCGCACCCAGGTGGGAAGAGTTGTCCATGAACAAGTAAGGGAAAGATAAATGTTGGTATGTGCTCGATATCAAGATTAGTGTAGTCACTTTAGGATACATATGATCTAGCTGAGATAAGAAGTTACTCTCGTGCTGTGGATAGAATGAGAAGACCCGTAATGCCCAAGAATGGTAAGGAAAGAAAGAAATGGAAAAGAAAAGAAAAAAATACAACAACCAATGAATGACTTAATCAAGGCAGCGTAGCAGAGGGTTTCTTTTCTCCCCCCTTGCTTCCCCCCCAACTTCCACCCCTTTGAACGTTCACGTACCGCGTTTGGTGGCTTTTTGAGCGTCCTCCGGTGACCACCACTCCTCGCTCCACACGTCCGGGGCTTCTTCCTCCCGGTTGGCGTCCGTCCTGGCTGCATCTTCTCCGGTGGCGTCACTTTTTTCGGCTTCTTCCTCCGTGGTCGATTTCCTCACGACGTCTTCCTCTCTCATACTCCTCGTCGACTTTCTGTATTTGGATCACTTCTCATTTATATTTGCTGATTGGTCCTCTGGTTGTACAGTCCCACTCTCTGATTGGTACGTCCGACGTGATGCGGAAATCTCGTCCTGCGAGACGAAACACAGTCCTTTCTTAGTGTTTCTTCCTCCCTGATGCAGTGATTCGGACACGGGAAAAAAAGAGATCGTGGCTCGGGGACGAGAGGTAAGCCGGGATTAAGAAAGGGGATCGGGGTTGCTTCCTCACACAAGGTTAACTATGAGGCCCTTTTTAAAAAATTTAAACAAGGTAGTGGGTAAGAAATTGGACCCTGGGATACCATTTGTTTGACTGCCTTCAATATCTCTTATGACTTATGCTAATGTCCAAGTATGGGCATTAAACAAAGGCCTACATTCCAAGGTTGGGTCTACCTCGATTCAAAGTTGAAAAATATTCTGCCCTTACTGTGGTTAATACCCATCTGAATAGGTGTCAGACCTATTTAGTTTTCTCTTTCATGGAGTATAGTAACCTGACGTGTTCCTCCATGTCTCTGGGGTGACAGTATTTATCCTGCTATGAGGAAGTTCGAAATCAAAGAAATTAATAAATATCCAGAACAGATGGGCATCATCTTGTTTACAAATTCCAAATATAATACTGTCTTCTAGCTTCATGAGGCAACTTCCAGTGAGATTTTTTCAGAGAGTTAACCTCACTAAAAACCTTATCATGCTCTTCTTGGTGATTTTTATTAATTAATTTTTTTATTCAGAGCACTCCTTTCCAATTTTACGTTTTAAGACCTTAGTGTACCAAGGGCTGTAACTACGTAGTCTAGTGATGTGGGCATTCTACAAAAAAAATTGAATACTGGGTCATGTATGCTATCCACCAACTTAATGCTGATGTAGCTACTTAGAGCACTAAGATCTATATTCTTAAAATGGTTCTGCTTTACTGCAGCAGTCACTCTGGTGATGAAGATTTGTATTGTAACGATAAATATACGGAGCCCATTTAATAGGTTTCTGTTGACTTTTAGTAGTCATGAACCTGTTGCATGATATTTGATCCACTATCTCATTCTGAATATTTACTTTCACTTCTAAGGCTCGCTGTCTTCTCTAGGAGTTACCACCAAGTTAGCACAGTAAGCAAAAAGCTACAATGAAACAAATATGGAATGTAAAATGGCATTCCTAAATTGTGAAACAAACATAGATTTTGCAGTGGCATGTGGACTAATACAACCAATCATGGCAAGGTACTAATGAGGCAAACACAAGGAGATGATGGACGGAGCACTGAAACTTTTCAGACACTCACCCCCCAGTCACAGATCTGGGTTTACTCCATCATCGTTCTTTAGCTCACTTCGCCACCCCAGTTCAGACACAGCTATATGCAAATCAGTCTTGACCCTGTGCCTCATGGGAACAGTCCAGCCCGAACTGCCAAGCCATGTCGTCCCTGGACCGGAAACAAGCATCCTGGGACCAGTTTCGGGCTAACAGCCCTCATCAGCCATGATAGCTTGAATCCAGTGACAAAGTGAGCAAGGGACCCACGTCTGGGCATACCCTGCCACTGCCCTATGGCAAACAAAGCAAACACAAGGAGATGATGGACGGAGCAATTAAACTTTTCAGACACTCACCCCCAGTCACAGATCTGGGTTGAATCCATCATCGTTCTTTAGCTCACTTCGCCACCCCAGTTCAGACACAGCTATATGCAAATCAGTCTTGACCCTGTGCCTCATGGGAACAGTCCAGCCCGAACTGCAAAGCCATGTCGTCCCTGGACCGGAAACAAGCATCCTGGGACCGGTTTCGGGCTAACAGCCCTCATCAGCCAGGCTAGCTTGAATCCAGTGGCAAAGTGAGCAAGGGACCCATGTCTGGGGGTTGTATGACGTTACAACGCATTCCGTTGCAACGCATGCCTTTACCACACATGCTACAACGCAAATGCCATTACCACGCTTAACCTTTACCACGAAAATGCCTTTACCACGCATATCTTTACATCGATTTTCGTTGTAAAACCATGCATGATAATGGCATATTCTTGGTAAAGGTTATCTCCGATCCCTGCCCCAATTCCTTTTGCTGCTCCCCTGTGCCCTCCCCTCTCCAGCTCTCTTTTTTTTTTATAATACCCCTTCCCTGTACCCTTGTGCGACCCACCGCCCCCATTCCTTCTAATAAATACCCATGCCCTTAACACTAAAAATCTTGCCCTGCGCGATTCCCCCACCCACAAACCCTTTTTTCAAATTCCCCTCCCCTGAACCCTATAAATTTACCCCTTCGCTACACATCCCCTCATCTCTTAAATTTTTTATTTCTTAATCTAAAATCCCCCTACCTCTCCACATCCTCTCCTCTCCAAGCTCTTCCAATCTGCGTCGCACGTCGTAAAGAGGAAGCGGAAGTGTCTTTCCGTTTCCTCTAACCACGCCGATTGCCTCCACATCGCGACGGAAAAAGGTGCATTTTTTTTGGGGGGGGGAGACCCCCCCCCCCAACTCTCTTTTTGAATCGCAAGGTTTTTTTTTTTGGGGGGGGGGAGACCCCCCAAGCCCCCTTTTTTCTTTTTCCCTTTAACACACATGCCTTTACTACGTATCTCGTAGTAAAGGTATGCATGGTAAAGGCTATTCGTGGTAACCACGCATGCGTTGTAATGCATGCGTGGTTATGGTTATGCGTGGAAACGGCCGCGTTGTAGTGGCCGTTTCCCCGTCTGGGCATACCCTGCCAACTTAGGGCAAACAAAGCAAACACAAGGAGATGATGGACGGAGCACTGAAACTTTTCAGATACTCACCCCCAGCTAAAGAATGATGATGGATTCAACCCAGATCTGTGACTGGGGGTGAGTGTCTGAAAAGTTTCAGCGCTCCGTCCATCATCTCCTTGTGTTTGCTTTTTTCACCCTAAGTTGGTAGGGTATGCCCAGACGTGGGTCCCTTGCTCACTTTGCCACTGGATTCAAGCTAGCCTGGCTGATGAGGGCTGTTAGCCCGAAACCAGTCCCAGAATGCTTGTTTCCGGTTTAGGGAAGACCTGGCTTGGCAGTTCGGGCTGGACTATTCCCATGAGGCACAGGTTCAAGACTGATTTGCATATAGCTGGGTCTGAACTGAGGTGGCGAAGTGAGCCAAAAAATGATGATGGATTCAACCCAGATCTGTGACTGGGGGTGAGTGTCTGAAAAGTTTCAGCGCTCCGTCCATCATCTACTTGTGTTTGCTTTGTTCGCCCTAAGTTGGCAGGGTATGCCCAGACGTGGGTCCCTTGCTCACTTTGCCACTGGATTTAAGCTAGCCTGGCTGATGAGGGCTGTTAGCACAAAACCGGTCCTAGGATGCTTGTTTCCGGTTCAGGGAAGACCTGGCTTGGCAGTTCGGGCTGGACTGTTCCCATGAGGCACAAGGTCAAGACTGATTTGCATATAGCTGGGCCTGAACTGAGGTGGCGAAGTGAGCTAAAGAATGATGATGGATTCAACCCAGATCTGTGACTGGGGGTTAGTGTCTGAAAATTTTCAGCCCTCCGTCCATCATCTCCTTGTGTTTGCAAGGTACTAATGAGTCCACTATTACCAAAGTTTACTTTGTGTAAATTCTTTAAATCACAACGATGTAAGAACAGCAGGTACAAAGGTCCACAGCCTCTTTCCAACTGTCCTCTATAGCACACCATGCTCCCCAGATTCCATTACAGAATTGCACTTAACCAATGGCTAACAATTAGAATAATATGTAGAAAACAGAAGAAGGAATTCAGCAAATGTAATGAACAAAAACACACATCTCATTCAGCAAATGCAATGAGCAAATGACACACATCTCCTCTCCTTAAAAAGCAAAATCTAACCCTCAGTAAAGCTACAATAAAAAATAAACACCCCTCAAAAAAAAAAGTATTACAAAAACATCCCAACACCAAACTACACAAAAGTTAAAATAACATCAATCTGAATACATGTCAATAAACCACATTCACACTCTGTGAAACTAATAAAGAACTTTCTAGGTAATTTTAACTCAACCATTCCTTCACAACATCACATCATCTGTGCTCTGAGGAACCATCTCATCATACCATGTAGCTAATCACAGAGCTTCCTAGGTAATTTGCTTACCAGACCCTTCTTTGCAACATCACATCATCTGTACTCTGAGGAACCATCTCATCATACATGTAGCTAATCATAGAGCTTCCTAGGTAATTTGCTTACCAGACCCTGCTTTGCAACATCACATCATCTGTGCTCTGAGGAACCATACCTTGATCAACCTACCTTTGTTCCTCATTCGTCTTATTATCAACATTCACCATACCCCTCAAATCACCCATTCTCACTTTGGCAACCCGAGATACATTCCAACATACTCCAATTGACACACGAACCGCATTGCCTTTTATTTCAGTTACCTGGATCGTATCTCCTAATCTTGAAGAACCCTTCTTTGACAGACATACAGACAGACAAAATCCTTTATTGTTTCAGTCCCAAGTTTGAGACAACTTACATTTTTTCCAAAGACCACAATACACCCCTTTACATCAAGACACACACGGTAAACGAGAATCACGATACAATAATAGTTTCAAAATCACAAGATGGTTTTATAAATGCAGAGATACATTGCAAAATATTATGATAATCAATGATTTATACATGCGCGTCCATACCACCCTTATGCATTGTAACAAAGCAAAAATATTGCACATTCTCATCAAACTTTAAGCTAGAAGATCCAAGTATTAAAATATCATAAAACCAAAGTTCAAATGACATCAATATAATTTTAAAAAACTATTGAAAAATTATAAAATCTTTTAAAAGATCATTTCATTTTACGGCTTGTATAAATGTGCTTGTTCTTTTTCTACAGTATGGATTCTATTGAGAATAAACAATGCCTTTAAATGCTTTACACACAATGTATGCAGAGGAGGGCAGACACAAACCACAAGATCAAAATTTTGGATTCCCTGAGTACAAAAATTGCATATTCATTTATGTCTGCTATTTCTTTCCCAAGCACCTGTAATATTCCTTAATGCTAACATTTAGAGACTAATGAGAATCATCAGACATCAGACTTTATGCTCTACATTCCATTTCAGACATGGTTGCATTCCCTTCAAATAACAGGAAGCACAAACTATGTCATAGCCACAATTTTTACAGGAGGACACAATATCCAATTCCATGCTCAATACTGGGCATGAATTTTTAAGGAAAAGATTAAGCACCAACATAGATATAGATTCCTATGCCTCTTCCTTAAGTTTAAAATGGTCTAACGCAGCATAAATGTTTAAACGTTACTCCTAAAGATACTGTCTGCCTTTGCTCAATAAAAATACCCCTTGAAAATAACTTCCTTAGAGAATTGGCATCAGAATGGATCAATCTGAGTCCCTAAGGTTTCTTTTAAACTACACTCACAGTCTTTTCACACCTTGCAATAGTATACATGTCACTTAGAGATTTGGCTTCAGCATACAACAAAGATACATCACACTCTTGATTCGAAACTTTAACCATCGAGAATGGAGATAAAGTTTAAACTACCTTTCTACCTCTCATAAGCTTGAAAGGAACTTTACCAGTAACTGAATGTGGTATACGTTTATAGCCCCATACTAAGTCCCTGATGGCAGCTTCACAATTCTCCTTAGATCTACTAGCACTTTGAATGCATTACACCAAAACTTTATTGAATCTCTCAACTTTCCCAGTAGCTTGTGGGTGATACAATGGAGTATGCAAATATTTAATTCCACATTTCTTCAAAACATGCGACATGAAAAAGACAAATAACAGGATTAGTTTTGGGTTCAAATGCACCTTTCACCTCAACCCATCTAGAAAGATGATCGACTAGCACAATGAAGTCACAAATATTGCAAGGTAAATCATGGAATGGTCTCAAGAAACCAACAGCTGCTCTCTGCCGTACTTTGTCTGGACACATCATAGGTACAGGAATAGGCACAGAAGTAACCAGACGTTTCTCACTGCAGCAACACTGCACACATTCTTGTACCAACCTTTCCTCCTGAGAATTAATCCCTGGCCACCAGAAGTAATTTCTGACTCTACATTTAGTAGCACTCATACCCAAGTGACCTGCACATGCACATTCCAAATTTCTTTGTCTGAAACACATTGGTGGCACCAACTTATCACCTCTAACCAAAAGATCATGTTCTAGCGATAACTCATCTGCAACCTTGCAATAAAATTGTTGTGCAGTGTCCATGGATTTCTCCTTGGGCCAACCTTCTTTTAGAAAGCTCATGACTTGCTCTAGAAGAACATCCTCTTTTCAACCATCACACCATACCTCCACATCCAAAGAAATCACAGAATCCTCTACTTTAGGATTAATGCATTATTGAATCTCCTCTTCCACATTTCCTGCATCAGAATCATCATCCACAGTTGGCCTAGACCAGGGTTCTCCAAAGTCTGTCCTGGAGGGCCAGTTCCATGCCAGATTTTTAGCATATCCCCATTTAGACAAATGTAGTTATCTTAAAAATCTGGCATGGATTTAGCCCTCCAGGCCTGACTTTGGAGAACCCTGGCCCAGACAAATCTGCTCTTATATTTTTACCCCCTGCAATATGTGTCACTGTGAAATTAAATTCAACTCATTTAGTAGGCAACCTTGCCTTTGTTTTTTTATTTTGTTACCAGACAAAAAATCTACTAGGGGTCTGTGATCAGTTCACAAACAAAATTTATTTCCCCAAACATACAGTTTAAACTTCTGTATACCCCACACACCAGCGTTCATTTCTTTTCCTATTTCAGAGTACTTGGTTTCCATTTCTGTTGCCCTTCTAGATGCAAATCCAATAAAGATTTCTTTGCCACCATCCAGCTGTCATAAAACTGCACCCATGCTATTCACATTGGCATCAACTGTCGCAAAGGTTTCACACACTTCAATATATGGTTGAAGTGAAGAAGCAAAGACACTACTCTGTTTAATCAAATCAAAATTTACTTGAGAAACCGATGACCATGCAAACTCTGCATCCTTCTTCAACAACTCCATGAAACACTCCGTCAGGTTAGAAAATGTCTTTATAAATTTCAAATAAAACTCACAAAGTCCAGTAAGTGAGCCAAATTGATCTCTGTCACAAGGATGTTGTGCTTTGACAATGCCATTAACAATGCTTGCTTTGGGTTGAGTTCCCCCACTCGACAGAACATGACCAAATAATTCCATTTCATTCAAACCAAAGGTACACTTATCATCCCTGATAGTGACACCATTTTCTTGCAGAATCACTAATACTTTCTCAGCAGTGCTGTCATGCACCTGTTTTGTTCTGGCAAATACCAAAATATTGTTTTGGAATAGCACTACTTTGGAGACTTTCTCAAACATTGTAGTCATACAGCTTTGAAATTAAGATGCAGGTGAGACCAATCCAAACAGCATGTGACAAAACTAAAATATACCATCCGGTCTAACAAATGCTGTAAGATGATGAGGTTTTCTATCTAATACTGCCAGATGGGAAGCTGCATGAAGATCTGGTTTTGAAAACCACTTGGAATGCTCTACAGTTGAAATCAAATCTTCAGTGCATTGAAGAGGAACACTTTTCACCCAAATGGAATTATTGAGACATCTAAGATCAATACATAGATGCAACTTATCAGACTTTTTCTTAGCCAAAACCACAGGACTGGTTCAACAATGCCATCATTGGGGCGTGGCCAAGCAGCGATCCAGGATGGCCGCGTAGAGCAGAGCTCCGCCGCCCGACCTTCCCTGAACGGCTATCCGGCACACTTATCCGCACCGCCTGAGGGTGGGACTCCTCATTGGAGAGTTAGTGGGCACCATCCCGCCCGCTCCGGCCCGCATCAGACCCCCGGGGCCGGCGTTACAAAGATCTGCATAGAGAGGCCTATCTTCTGGCCTGAAGCCGGGACACGCAGTGCGGCAAGGAGCCGAGGTGCGGCTCCATGGGGCCTGATATTCCCCGCACCGGTGCGGAGCCTGGATTCACTCTCCGCTTCTGGCGGCCGCACGCTGCCACAGGTGTAGCGGTACCCCACAGGGACCTGTTTGACACTCGGAGCGGAGGTGGTGGTGACTGGCACAGAGAGGCCTACCTTCCGGCCTGGAGCCGGGACCCACAGTGTGGCAGGGAGCCGGGGCGCGGCTCCAAGGTGCCTGGGATTCCCGCGCCGGCGCGGACCTGGTTCGACTCACTGCCTGGGAGCTTGTAAGCCGCGTCAGATATATCAACGCCCAGCAGTGCCTCGGCGGCAGAGGAGGCCCAGTGCCGACGCTCCTTGTGGTAGGAAGGGCCCAGCCGCAGCGTTGTACACGCGAGTGGGGCTGCGACCTGGTGAGCGGTGGGGCAGCACTGCGGGGACTAGTGACGAACATTTTCATTCCCTCCCCACCCGCTGCGGTAATCTGGGATAGTGGACACTGTGGTTGGAGGAGGGGAGCCTGCTGCTTCATGATTATACGGAGACCGCTGGCAGAGACCTGAGAAGCGTGGTGGCCGTGTGGGCTGCAGTTCGAGCCGGGGCAAAGGCTGGCCTGTGTGTCATCGCCGCGGGGACAGGCGGATGGGGCGCACTCCCCTTGCAGACGTCAGGATCACAGTGCCAAGGGCCGGTGGCGGCCCGAGAGGGAAGGTGCTCTGGGCCTAGTGAGGCTTGTATCTTGGCCCTGGTACCGTACTCTGCACTCGTGACCTCGCTACCTGATAGTGGGCTCCCCGTGGGATATCTGTGACTGAGTTGACTCCGTCTTCGCTTGTGCCATTGGGGTTGGTGGGACCGCCAGCTCGCCGGCTGGTGAGGTGCGACCTGTGGCCTGTGCGGACGCCTACCCTGCGTAATCTGGAGAGACCGGACCACCAACCAAGCTGCGCCATGGATCGGGGCAAAGGCTCTGGGGCCCGGGGACTCAAGGTGGCGCAAACCAACAAGCTAGACCGATACACTGTCCCCAAAGACTCACAACAGAGCTGACTATCTGGAGGGGCCTCCCAGGGTGGCACAGGTGAGGAGGAGCAGGAACTGTCCCTAAAAGATGTCATGGAGGCGATCACTGGAGTAAAAACCTCCCTTGAACATAAAATGGACACCATAGCTATCGATGTGAATCTCATCAGGGCGGACTTAGGGAAGTTAAACGAGAAGGTCAAACAGGTGGAGATCACCGCTGCGAGTCTTGTCGGAGACGTCACCCAGTTCCAGGGAGAGGTTCGTGATTTACAAGACTCCCGCAAACTCACGGACTTAAAACTTGACGATTACGAAGGCCGCCTGCGGCGCAACAATCTCCGCATCCTGGGTGTTCCAGAGAAAGCAGAAGGTCAGTCTCCTGACCTGTTTGTCGAGGATCTCATCCTGACACATCTCCAGCCCAAAGGCCTCAGTAAGTTCTTTGTCATTGAGCGGGCACATAGGGTCCCGGGCGGCCGTCCCAGACCCGGCGCTCCCCCGCGGCCGATCCTTGCCAGAGTTCTGAACTTTAGGGACAGAGACGTCATCCTCCAAAATTCCAGGGCGGGGGCCCCCCTCCGCTATGAGAATGCGGACATAACCTTTTTCCCAGACTTCACGCAGAGGGTGCAGAAACAGAGGAGGTCCTTCCTCTCCATGAAACGAGTGCTTAGAGACAGAGGTCTGAAGTATGCAATGCTTTTTCCAGCGCGTCTTCGGGTCGAGGCGGACGGAAAGGCCTGGTTTTTTGAGCAGCCGGAGGCAGTAGCGGACTGGCTTGAATACTGGGGAGGAGGAAGCTCAGGTGACCGCGTCGGACGGGACTGTGAGGACAATCGCCCGGCCTGAGGAGAAGGCCATATTGACATTGGTTTCCGGGTTGAGTATGTTGGGCACGGGGTAGGGTGGGTTTTGGGTGGGAATTCCTTCATGTGATCCTTTATTGTTGTGGATTCCTTTCAGACCTGACACACTTAGTCCGATGAGGTGGTATCTTTGATTTGTTGGGGATAGGGAGGCGGAGCGCTCTATTTCCCCCTTTTTCTCTACCTTTAGTTTTTTAAGGGCGACAGGCACTCTGCAAGTTTTCAATGGGCAGTTCCAGGCCCAGAGTACAGGGCAGCGGGGAGGCGGGTTGTTGGGTGGGGGTGTTTTGTTTGGTTTTGGTTATATTTACTGTACCAGCGACACTTATAGTGACTTCTGCGGAGGAGGTTGGAATACATGTCGCTACTCCTGTAACAGGAGCAGAGATATCTCCTAATCAGTCCTGGCTACACAGGGAGACGTAGGGATTAAATTGTTAAGTTGGAATGTCAATGGGTTAGGGGACAAGATCAAGCGCAGTGTCGTTCTTCAGTATATTAAGCGCCAGGCCCCTGATGTCATATTGCTTCAAGAAACCCATCTCATTGGCAATGCATGCAAAGCCCTACATAGAGGGGGCTACATAATGTTGGCTCATGCGGGATTCACCTCCAGTTCGAGAGGGGTGGGTGTTATGGTGAGGAAATCCTTTCCCCTGGTGGTGCGGGCGACCTGGATAGACGACCGGGGACGGTATATCGGGGTCTCGGGCACGTGGGAGGGACACCACATCACACTCCTATCGGTATATGTGCCACCTGGCCTTCATGCCACCACCTTTAGGGATTTAGGGACTAAATTACTGACTTTTCCGGAGAGTTTGTTGATACTGGGAGGGGACCTCTACTCAGTAGTCTCGGGTGAGTTGGATCGACATCCCCCCCCCCAAAGTTCTGAGCCCTGTGGCAGGTTGGCTTCCTGAATTTCTTGAGACCTTGGGGCTGGTGGATGGATGGCGGACTTATCACCCAAACACAGTGCAACACACCTTCCATTCCGGAGCACACGGGAGTCTCTCGCGTATAGATTATTTTTTAGTCCCTGCATCTCAGGTTGCCCATATCCACGAGATTAAGCATCTAGCTAGGGGTATCTCCGACCACTCGCCAGTCTGGCTTCACGTGGTTCTTAATTACAAACAGGTAGGACGGGTGGCCCCCATCAACCCGTGGTATTTTAGAGAACCCAAAATTCGCAAAGCACTCCTCACGGCAATAGATAACTACTTTATCGATAATGAGGGATCCGTTGACTCCCCGCAGGTGCTGTGGGAAGCCTTCAAGACGGTGATTCGGGGTCAAGCCCTATCCCTGATCTCGGGTAGGAAGAAAGATCGCCATAGAGAGATAGTGGCCATTGAGGCAGAACTTAGCCAACTAGAAATAGACCTGGAATCGGAGGTCACTTCAGACAAACTCCACTATTTAAAACTCCGACAGCATGAATACAGAGCACTGGCAACTGACCAGGCGAAGGCCTTGGGAAGAGCCGTGCAGGGGCGGATATATGAGGTGGGTGACAAGGCCGGGAAATTGCTAGCATGGTTGGACAAGAAGGAATGGGCAAGCCGTCTAATGCCGGAACTCCGGGGGGAGGGAGGCTGCCCTATTACCGACCCACAAGCTATTGTTGACGAATTTGCCGCACATTTCTGCACTGTTTACTCATCGGCAACTTCCTATTCCGTAGAGGACTCCCGTCTGATGCTAGCGGACATAACATTGCCAAACTCTTGGCAGAGGACCGTGACTTTTTGGACAGTGACATATCCAATGACGAAATAGCGAAAGCGATAAGGTCCGTCAGATCGGGGAAGGCTACCGGCCCTAATGGGCTCCCGGTTGAACTATATAAACTTAAACCGGATGGGCTGGCCCCTTATCTTAGGGGTATATATGAGGACTCCAGGGAAAAGGGGTTCCTACCAATAGACTAGAGGACAGCCACCATTATCACTATTCACAAGGAGGGGAAACCTAGAACTGATTGTGGGTCGTACAGACCGATCTCTCTTCTGATTGCGGAGCCCAAGATTTTGTCTAAACTATTGGCCAACCGTCTGATCACAGTGATTGAGACTCTAGTCCATTCGGATCAATCTGGTTTTATCCCGCATCGCAACACGGCGCTTAACTTGCGTAGGGTGCATGGAGTGCTGGGCAGAGTGGCTTCCATTCTAGAACCAGCTGTAATAGTCTCCCTAGATGCCACCATGGCTTTCGACACCATTGAATGGCCATATCTTTGGGCAGTACTGGAGAAGTTGGGGTTTGGCCCGAACTTCATTCGATGGGTGCAGCTTCTGTATGCTAAACCACTAGCGCAAGTAGTGGTCAATAACAAGAAATCCGCCTCTTTTGAGTTGGGCCGGGGGACCCGGCAATGATGTCCGTTATCCCCCCTCCTGTTTGCCCTTTCCTTGGAACCATTGGCGGCATGGATACGTAGAGACCCGAGGATCCGGGGCCTGCACTGGTCCCCGGATTGGAAGGATCGAATTTCGCTTTACGCGGATGATATCCTGCTTTATTTGACGTCTCCGAGGCGGTCCTTGATTGTTGTTCTAGATATTCTTGCCATTTTTGGTAGGTACTCCGGGTACTCTATTAACTGGGGTAAATCTCTGTGGTATGTTTTGGCTGGGGAGCCGCCCGTCCCACCGAAGGGTTGCCCAATACAACTATGTACGGATGGCTTTAAATATCTGGGGATTTTTCTCTCCCTGAACTCAACACTCCGTTATTCCCAGAACTTACTCCCCCCCCTGGCTAGGCTGCGTAAGGATATAAGCAACTGGAAATCACTTCCGCTCTCCCTACTAGGAAAAGCGGCACTTTTCAAGATGATGTCTTTGCCTCGGTTCTTATATGCTCTGTAGAATTCCCTAGACCCGGTCCCAGCGTCCTACTTCGGGGAGGTGGAGGGTCTCCAGCGGGACTTGTTGTGGAGTGGAAAGCCACGTATTGCCCTTAAAAAGCTCACTTTGAATTGGTATGACGGAGGCATCAGCCTTCCCGATATTAAGAAGTATTATTGGGCGGCCCATCTGGCTGCCATAAACCATGGCACTTACACATGTCCCGGGGACCCAGGCTATAACATGGACAGGTGGCTCCTACCGGGTGGGAATTATAATAGAGCCCTCTATTCCAGGCCGCGCCGCTTTGCTCTCACAGGTCCCACCAAACACTCAGTCCATGTTTGGCACACAGCTACTAAATGTCTTGGATGGAGTCACAGGCTTACTCTCACGACACCGCTGTGGGATTCCGAACAACTGGGTAGCCTGTGGAAAAGCAAAGGGTTTGACAAATGGGACCTTATAGGCCTCTCGCGTATAAGTGATCTTTGGGACAAAACAGATGTTAAGCCATTCGCCACCTTGCAGCAGCAATTCAAATTAGCAAATTCGGAATTCTTCCATTACACACAGGTCAGGCACGCTTTGCGTTCCCACCTGCAGCGCGGTACCGCCCTTCCCGAGTCCTCTCCATTGGAAGACAGAGTTTTAGATGGTCACATCCCTGATAACACCATATCATTAATATATAAAAAATTGATAAACAACATGCCAGACCCCCTCCAGTCGCTTCGGGAGAAGTGGTCCAGAGATGGAATTGAGATGGACGACAAGGAATGGCAGGAGGCCGTGTCCTCGCCCAGAGTCGTGGCAATACCAGCACGCCTCCGACTTGTCCAACTCAAAGTACTACATAGGGTGTATGTAACAGGACCCCAACTGGTACAGATGGGAAGACTTGATGAGGGGAACTGCAGACGAGGATGTGACCAGACGGGTACTTTTATGCACATAATTTGGGACTGTGATAGTATTCAGTCCTACTGGCGAACAATACATGATGTCATTAACACTGTCCTGTCCACGCAACTCGACCTGAATGCTCGTAGATGTCTATTGACTATTTGGGAGCCGAATGATTTGAATGATTGCTTGATACAGTGGGCCACTCTGGGGCTTATGCTCGCCAAGAGAAACATTGCACAGAGGTGGGGAGCGTCTCAGCCTCCAGGGGTGGGTGACTCGGAAAAAGATTTAGACTGGTCAATGTTCATAGAAAAAACTGTGTATGTGGCCCGAGGTTGCCCTAAGAAGTGGGCTCGTGTGTGGAGCATGTGGAATTCTTATCGTGGGGATATATGTCAGCCCCCTCTCTCCCCCATTAGGGATGACCCCCCTTCACCCTAGACCTTCCGAATGACATTTTGTACTGATTGATGTTACCTATTGTCATCTTGTGGCCTGACTTATTGCTCCTCTGTAATGTACCTAATAAGCTGGTGTTGATTAATAAAAAGTTTTATTAAAAAAAACAACAATGCCATCATTTTGCACCTTTATCAAAATCTGTGACAACTCATTTCTGATGCTATTTAGAACATTGTGCTCTCTATGCTTAACCGGAATCAAACCTTCCTTGACATGTCATAAACAGGAGGTAATGTCTGAGGGGTGTATGTTGCCCAGAAGTACTTTATTAATACGGTGGGAATGGTTAGTTGATATATCCCCTATATGGTGTGTGGAGGCTTTAAGGTGGGGTATATTTGTTGGGGTTTGATTAGTTTCATTAGAAATCTCATCTTGAGATTCATGTAGAAGGTTTTTAGTAAGAAGTTAACATGATATGTTTTGTTATACACTTCTGAAATTATTAGTAATCGAAGTAATACACACTGTCATTTTCTTCCATATTGTTTTTAGAAAAGGTTGTGGAAGCTGATGTGGTGGGGTGCAGTGCAGTGTTTCAAATTACTGTCCCATTAATACTGGTTATCACACAATGCTTTAAGGTTCATGCTTGCTTAGAAAGATATTAAGCTGTAATGCAAATCATTCAGTAAGTTACCTCTAGGAGAACATTTTGTGCCATGGGCACAGGGTTACACATTAATGGAGAAAATATGTAAACCCTTTGTAAATTGTCTCTCACTGTGGACTGAGGTGTGGATACTCTGATGACTTTGCTCTCTGTCCAGAGGCAGGTATTTGGCAATGAAGAGGATCTATGGTCAGGCAGTCTAATGGGCCTCTGCTGTACCAGAGCACCATGGGCAGTTTCACTTTAAATAGACAACCAAGTTACCACCTGAATGTACTTGACTTTCCATTGGCGTGTAGGTGGAAACATGAAGGCTCTCTCCAAGATGAGGTAGTCCTTTTATAATCTAGATACAGTTTGACCTACAGATTGACACAGTAATCACAGGCAATGATTAATGGATGGACATTGAAAGTCCATTTAGAGAGAAAAACAAATAGGTTTTCATTTACATAGAGAAAAGTTAGTAATAAGTAACACAAAAACAGAAGACTCCAGCACTTTCTGAAGATATGATCCAAAGAACAATGTGCAGCTCTTAGGAGGTAAAGTAATAAATTCAAATAACATGGGTGTCTCCCGACAATGCTCTATTCTAAAGGGGAAGGGTAGTCATTTTCTGCAGAATGTAGAAGCCTTTTAGACTCTGCTCTTTTACTACAACTTGTTTCAACATCAATGGAAAAAGGAGTCAAGGCAGATAGGAAGTATGTTATGGCCCATCATTTTGGTGTCCGGGTAACTATCAATCTGCCAAAAAGATACAAGTCTATTTATTTTAAACACCTAATAGCTCACATGCCTGAAGTAAAATGAAATACCCATCCACAACAAAGAGCTCTTTTTGCATGCCTGAAAGAAGATTTCAAAATCAAAGTTCTAGATTACAGTTATTGAGGCAACCAGAGTTCTGGCATTCAGAGACAAGAGACTATTGGACAAGGGTCATCAGGAGACCAGTTGCTGCTTGTAGTGGTCTACAAAGCTGAAATACCAACAGATCTACTTGCGCTAGACTAGGGCTAGCTGTCACAGTAAAACAACCACATTTACATACCTTATGAACCAATATTTCATGAAAGGTTGGTTTGAGATTTAAATTGTTGAATTGTGAACTCATCTAATCAACAAGGAACCTATGGGTTCCCACAAATATTTGGTGAATTGTGCTTCGGGTTGAAGTCATGTCACATTTTCAAGCCATGATATTCCTGATTATAGTCTGTTGGTCAGCATGTCCCTTGAGGCGCCTGTGTGGATCTTTCCCTTGAGATGACTTCAAAGAAGGTTTAGGTCCTCTAGGCCTATCCACTTTTTCTCTGGCAAGTGGTAATTGTCTCACCATACACTCACAAGTATATGTATTGAACTTGTAACAGCACACTGGAGAACTGTCTCTGATGCACTTCTCCAAAGCATGGTCCAAAGAGCTGGGAGATAGAAAGGCTTTACCTTGTATAGAGAACGACCACCTAAGACTGCATGCAATATATTCTTGCAGATGACTCCAATCATATCCCCTGCTGTCTTTATACATACTAGTATACCAAACACACTCCACCCTATGCAATTGAAAGGGTAAGTGAAAGAAATGAGTTATTGGGACTACATTAAACTCTGCTCCAGGGCACGTGCAAAAAGCTTGTGCTTTTCTTTAGAATCTCAGCTGCTGACAACGTGAGTTTCCTTATTGCTTGCTTTGAGGGTTGAAAGGAACACTGTACCACATTTGTCTAGAATACTGGTGTAACTCATGGCCAGCAGAGCCTTGTGCATTACTGGTGGAAAATCAAAAGGTGTATCTTCATTATACCTGCCACTTGTCAAGCACAGTAACAGGGCATAAAACAGGGTAATGCAGAAAAGGCGCTTGGCTCTGGAAGGTCCCATATTTCTAGTTACCATGTAAAATCTTTCTTCCTTACAGCTGTTCCAAATAAATAAACCTTGATGTGATTATTTTGGAATGTAGCAATATCCTGGCCTGGAGTGTGATTGCTGGACCTGCCCCTTTCTGCAGGGTTATCCCCAAACGTTTTGTCTTCCTCCACCTATGTTTATGACCTTCTTTTTGTTGGCTTTAGGACTCTGGGCACTTTACCACTGCTAATCAGTGCTAAAGTGCATGTGCTCTCTCCTCTAAACAAGGTATGATTGGTTTACAACTGTTTGGCAGATTTGCTTCACTTGTAAGTCCCATGTAAGTGGTATCCCATATACCCAGGGCCTGTAAATGAAATGTTACTGGTGGGCCTGCAGCACTGCTTGTGCCATCCACAGACGTGGCCTTTCAAACCTGTCTAAGGCCTGCCATCGCAGGGCCTGTGTGCACAGTTTACTGCCACTTTGACTTGGCATTTAAAATACTTGCCAAGCTGTAAACTCCTCTTTTGTTACACATAGGTCACCCCTAAGGTAGGCCGTAGGCAGCCCTATGGGCGGCGTGCTCTGTATGTAAATGGTAGTACATGTGCCTTTATATGTTGCATGTCCTGGTTGTGACAAATAGCCTATTTTGTTTTTCAATGCTGTGACACCCACTCCTCTCATAGGCTGGCATTGGGAAATCAGAAATGAGCGGTTTTTCATATTTGGTAGATTTAGAATAGTGGTGATAAGTCCTGCTTACTGGTATAGTTAGATTTTACATTTCTATATTAGATATGCTACTTTTAGAATGTGATGTATTTGGGGGTTGGGCCCTTTTGAACAGTTGGGTTGGGCCTCCTTAAAACATATGGAGAACAGATTACCCTAGCTGTAATTATTCAAAGAACACTTTATATTCTTGGTCAAGTAAATAAATGTTCTTGACCTGTGTGTTTATTCACAACTTATTTTGTGATCTTCTATGAAATTTTCGACACTTAAACATATCTGTTAAACCACATTCAGACAACCAAAAAGACACATTTTTACACTATACAACATTGTACAAAACTCTACAATAGTGACATATATTGACACATACTCATACAACCAGTGTGATAATGAACAAAATGCAGAGGTTGTAGTTGCTATGAATATTTATGCAAACCTTCTTGCTACTAGTGTCTCATGGGGGTTCTAAACCTTCAAGGGTAGCCAGTGCAATTGGTGGTGGCTCCTCCGCTGTGGCGGAGGAGCGTTGCCCCACTGAGCAGTGCGAAGTAGAAACATAAAATGATAATAACTGTAAGTTATTATCATTGTATGCTTCCTGCTGCTTTGCTTCAGGGCTGCTCTGCTCTCGGAGCAAGGCAGGTGAGGAGTGGTTTGCCCACTCCTAAGTGCACATGACTGTTTGGCTGTCCCTCTCGGGCCATCCAAAACAGTCATGCGCACTTTCCCTGTTCTCCATGCAGGCTGCATTACAGCCTGCGTGGAGAACATGCCGAGGCAGCCATTCCCTTGCTTAGCGTCCAACCAGGACGATCAGACCAATCACAACGGTACATTGCAGCATTGTGATTGGTCAGTGGGGCCTGCTTCCTGTTCCTCGAGTTCCACGAGGAGAGCAGGAGCAGAGACACGGGACCCGGCGGAAAGGTAAGTTTATTCATTTATTTTATATTCGAACGATTCGCGAACCTCCCTGCCACGTGACTTCCCCACCCCGTCACCATCGAGCCATGCCGGCCTCCACTGAGTGCAGTTCCCTAAGGTGTCTTCAAAGTGAAGTATACTTAGGAATCCTAAGCAGAAGCCAAGCTGCCGCATTCTGTACCTGCTGGAGTCTCTTTAGGAGGTACTCCGGGAGACCCCAGTAAAGAACATTGGCGTAATCCAGCCATGATGGTATAAGGGCATGGATCTCCAGCTTCTGACAAACAGTAGGTAGGACGAACAAAAACTTCCTCAACATCATCAAAAGGCCAAAGTATTTCCTAACTATGCTCTCCACTTGTAGTTTAAAGGAGCGGTTGCTGTCAGATTTTACACCTAAATTCTTAACCACTGTTGAAGGTGTTGGTGGGGGAGGAATGGGACTGGACCAAATCTCACCTCCCCACGTGGTGGTGGGGAGCCAAAAACCAGAATCTCTGTCTTGCTTGTTTTACATTGGAGATTACTCTGGGACATCCACTGGAACACTGCGGACAGGCAAGATTTGAATCTTTCCTCGGCACATGAGATATTCCCGTCCCTTGTCAGGATCATCTGTGTATCGTCGACGTAGGAGATTAATTGAACTAAATAAACATCTGTTTTGGGAGTTTGTTGTCATGAAGCCAAATATTATGTTGCTTGGGGACATCAAGCATGATGGCCAGCTCGTACATGATGGGTTCCTTCATTGGCACTGGCACAGCTGTGGATCCACTGAATGCACAGAGATCTCCACCTGCCTGTGGGGAATCTCTAATTATAGTTGCTCCATGGCATAGCCCACTAGATATAGTATGAGCCCAATTCAAAACAGGAGCAGTTCCTTCATTGGAGCTGATCAACTGCAGCTCTAAAGAAGGCACAGGTTTCTCATCCTTCCTGGTGGGGGTCTCTAACTATAGTGGGTGGTCCTCTGCCAGTAAAGCAGACACTACACCCTCTGTTTGCCAGCGGGCAGAGCACCAGGCTCTAACTGAGATTCAGTACACTGAAGAAGAAAAACTATGCATCATTTCTAGTATTTTGGGACTTGTTTATAGAGACATACCAATAAATATATAGAAAAAGGTAACACAAATATACTTTCAAAAAGTGCAACACTGGAAAGTCTAACATTATGTATTTGTGTTTGTCTAATATTAAGCAGCATCTAAGTGTGTCTTCTCTTTTTTAATGTAATTGTTTCATATCCTTGTTATTTGCTGGCTATGTCCCTTGGAGTCAGTTGTAAGGGCATTTTGAAGATTAATCTACGTAGACTATTAACTATGGGGCATATTACCAAGGAATAGCGATAAATATCGCTAACTGCGCTTAGCGCGACTTTGGTTAACGCCGCCTATCGCTGGAAAATATCGCTGAGATAACACCCTATTAACAAGGTTTATCTCCATAGCGATAAAATTTCCAGCGATAGCGGCAAAATGTGAGAATATCGCTGGAAAATCAGCGATATTCTCGCATTATCGCTAAGGTGGATTCAGCATTAGAATCCACCTCCTATACTTTAAACAGGTAAGTCGTCCTCACTAGCAGGTGATAAAATATAGCGATAAACGCGCTTAGCGCGAATTATTTTATCGCTTCGCCTGCCTTGCTAATAGGGGGTAGCGGGATTAGCGACTGTTTTCAGTCGCTTTTAGTAGGGAACGCCTTCCTTGCATGTCATTAGCGATAATTATCGCTGACATGCAAGGCGATGGAATACGCGGCCTCTAACGCCTAAAAGCTGTCGCTAACGCCTGTTAGCGACAGCTTGCTAATAGGGCGATAAAATTATCGCTGCTTTAGCGGCAAAAAGTGCCGCTAAAGCGGCGATAAAGCCCTTGATAATATGCCCCTATATTCTATCTTTTTTTTTACTAAGAATGTAGTGGACATCTGGTTAGTTGCTCATTTGTAACGTCCATTGAATCTGAATCTTTAATATTGCTTAGTTTTCTTTAAAAAAATCCCCCGAAACAGCACAGAGTGTACTAAATGTAGTTCACATTTCTCGTTTGAAAGACTACATAATAGAAGTATTTTGACAATTATAAATTTCTCCTTGACAGATTGTGTTGCAAGTTCCTGCCAGTTGCAACAACTGGCAGAATATTCTACGAACAGTTGTGGACATGCAATCATTTTTCTGATCATTGAGCCACGAATCTCTTGTAAGAATAATTCTCTATCTTGTGTATACTACACTGACAGCCGTTTCCATTGCCTAACTGTGCTCTTTAATTACATTTCCTGTAAAACAATATGTAGTTACTGGGAGCCAAATGGGAACTGCCACATTCCATTAATTAATAGACGTATTTGACTCATATTAATGAAAAGTAAAGCAATTCTACAGTAATAACCTCCTTTGGAGTTCCCATTCATCATTACTTTAGTGTATTTTTTAAATGCAATGTTGGTTTCTGTCTCTTTAGTGGTCTTTAACATAATATTTACCGCGGATATCAATGCTAATTCAACTTTTTTATTAGTAACCTTATGGTTGATTTCATCTGAAGAAAAACTATTTAGAGTCTAATAACCCAATTTGGAGTGTCCTTGGTCTAGTTTTACAACACATCTTGTAGTGATGTGTTTACACCTATAGGATGCATTGCACGAAAGGTGCAAATCCTGAAAATAGTACATACTACATAATGGGTAATTGTGTCATAAGGACATATTTTGCCACCAAGGGGTTCTGATGCATTTATAGTCAGTCTGTTCTGGTAACATTTATAATGAGGCTGACATTAAAGTGTAGTTATGAATAACAATTAGAAATAAAAAACTCTGGAAGTCAGAAGTTATGGTTAGGAGCACAATCCAGAACTCACACAACAGCCATGCAAACCATAACTTGCACACTAAATACTATAGTCTTGAGCTCACATTTAATGACGTAAATGCAATTTCAAATGTAAATCATCTTCCATATGAGACTACATATCACATTACCCTTACTACTTTGACAGAGATGATTATGAATGTAGTATCATTAATTGTTTTGATTATGTGTTGTTGTTTAATTACATTTTGCTTTAAGATGTTGTTTTTATTTGTATAAAAATTGTGTGGTCGAAACCTCCTTATTTGATGTGCAGGGATTGGCTGCAAGACCTGCCCCATGGCCAGGCTCTACACCCATACCTCTGTCGATGACCAACACCTGCCACACATGGCCCTCAACACTGCAAAGTGTGAGTTGGTTGTAAGGCCTTGTTTCTGGCCAGGATCTGTACCCCAGGCTCCACCCAGCCAACCCCAACTGTACACAGGCACTTCCATGCATAAAGCTATTACTTCATGCCAAGTTTGGTGCAGTTAAATTCAGCTATTTTTTCTGTATCAGTAGGCACAAAATCCAATGGGAATTAATATGGAAAATGCACTTTTAGGATCCTCCATTTTTTCTGGCTGTCAGTTGATGGCTTGGCACAAAACTTACCATGAAGAACCCAAAGTGGATGGAGTTTGTTTCCACAGCTATTAAGAAAACAAAAAATTCCTTTCCTATAGAAACAGAGATTCTATCTATAACTACACTGGTGCAATCACCACCATTAAAATATGAGAGAGAGAGAGAAAGAAAGAGAGAGAGAGAGAGATAGAGAGAGAGAGAGAGAGAGAGAGAGAGACTGTGCATAACGGGTAACCAGGCAATTTAGGGGTTCTGGTGACATCATAAACCAGGAGGCTGAATGGTTTGTAAATGTCACTAGAACTCTCAGATGACAATATAAAACCACTTTACAGATGTTACCCGTTATGTATTTTTTATATTACATGTTTATTTGGGGTAGTAATCTTAAGCTGTTTTCTTCAAATTACAGCTAACAATGGCTACTGATTGAAATAAAATATTTAGGTTTACTTTTCATGAATGGTTGCTAAAACAACGGACAATGACGAGGGTCAGAGAATTAGGTGATTCTGTCACTGCAGCATTTGATGGATAATTAAGGATTGCCTTCATTTGCCACATAATTTTCTACATAATTTGAAAAATTTGAAGGTTTCACAAAAAATGTTGCTTTTAGCTGAAATGGATGAAAGTAATACTTCCAGAGAATGTATCACATAATTTTTTTTTTTTGCTGCATAATTAAGAAAACCATGCTGCATAATTCCATCTCTATTCGGTATAATCAGGGTAGTCCAGACAGCGGTTAAAACCTGCAGAGTGCGGATGATATCCTGTTGTATCTGGCATCCCCCTATAAATCGGTGCATAGAATCCTCAATATATTTACAAATTTTGGGAAATACTCCGGCAATTCAATAAACTGGAGTAAGTCGGTGATCTTTGCAATTCAGGGTCCAATACCAAAACTACCTTTGGGGTGTGAGGTGGAGATGGCTACAGCAGGATTCAGATACCTGGGAGTTTTTATAACTCCAAACCCTCAGACCTTTTATGATAAAAACCTGGCTGTTCCACTGGAGAGACTTCGTAGTGATGTTAAGTATTGGAGGTCGCTTCCCCTCTCCCTACGAGGTCGAGCTGCCCTTCTTAAGATGCTGGCGCTCCCCCGGTTTTTGTATATTCTTCAAAACTGTCCACATAAGGTCCCTGACTCTTACTTTAAGAATATTGACAGTAAGGTTAGAACTTTGCTCTGGGATGGGAGGGCGCCTCGCATAGCTCTACAAAAATTGACCAAGGGTTGGTATGATGGAGGTATCGCCCTCCCTGATATGCGACTATATTATTGGGCCTCTCAATTAACAGCGGTGAACCATTGGATGCACCGTTCACCGGTGGACCCAGCTTATCTGCTAGATAAATATCAAATGGGCAGGGAGGGCTACCTAGGAGCCCTCTACTCAAAAGTTCAGAAAAATCGATACCTCGGTCCGACAGCCCACACAGTAGAGATATGGCACCAAGCTAATCAAGGTTTAGGGTGGTCGGGCCGACTGACTCAAGCCACTCCGCTTAGGTCCACCCAACAATTGGGTATGCTATGTCACCAACTGGGATTTGATAAGTGGGATACCATAGGTATCTCGTCCATAGCCCACCTAGTGAAAAAAGGTAAAATGTTAATGTTCACGGAACTAAGGAACCAATATGAACTAGCTCAGGGGGAAATTTTTCGTTATTTACAGATCCGTCATGTCCTTACTAGAGCTATTTCCGACTTTGCAAATCTACCGGAGTCCTCCCCTCTAGAGGATCGGTTGCTGTCGGAACATATGTCAGAGAAAGCCGTATCGTTGACATACAGGAAATTATGCAATAACCTACCTGATCCGTTTTACACTCTTCGGGAGAGGTGGCAAGCTGATGTTGGACAGATTGCAGATGAGGACTGGCAAACGGCATTAATGTCCCCGAAAGAAGCAGCCATTTCTCTAAGGCTCCGCTTGATCCAATTAAAAGTCCTTCACAGAACATACCTCACTGGGGTCACACTAGCAAAAATTGGGCACAGACCAGGCTCGATGTGTCTTCGTCGTTGCAGCCAGGAGGCAACTTTTTACCACATTATTTGGGAACGTCCCCGCATACAAATTCTGTGGGAAAGAGCTACAAGACACATGCAAAGGGCGCTAGGTAAAGAAATTAGCCTTACGCCATGCTTAGGGCTTCTTAATATTTGGGAGGCAACGGACCTAACAGAGGTGGAGCAACAAATGACCACACTGGGATACACACTAGTCAAGCGGGCCATTGCAATGAAATGGGGGGTGGGGGAGGAACCATCACCAAAAAGTTGGGTGCAGGAATTAGACAAATGTATGATAGCGGAGAAAGATGTGTTTAAATCCCAGGGTTGCCCTAAGAAATGGGACAGAAAACGGGGTAAAGGGAATGTGTATCGAGGAGAGATGTGTACTTCGCCAACTGTAGATATGGAAATGAGTCGAAGTGGCAGATATGATATAGGCGTGTAGAGCCAAGTCATTATTGATTCCTTTGACCCTGTGAATGTTATAAATGTGGTGCACTATGTATAATTATTTGACATGTGATGTACGTCTTTTGTTTCAAATCAATAAAAATATCTTTAAAAAAACAAACAAACCTGCAGAGTGGTTTGGGACCTGTAATTTTTATGACAATATTTGTATTTTCCAGGCAATTGTGACATATTTTCCATTTTTCCCAAGCTGGCCTTCGTTACATATTGGAGCATCAGTCATGCAAATATAGATGTAATATACATTGGCTCCCATGAGCAATGCTGTTCCAGTGAAATGACCTTTTGATGTCAGTAAGCTCCTACCCCTTCAGCCATGTTATGGGTTACAGCAGCATTTTCATGTCAGTCGGGAGAGGTGTGGCGCAGCGGCTGACTCTGGAGCGCAGGACTCCCGGTTCGATCACCGGAGGAAGATCAGCTCAGCATCATGGTTACTCTGGTGCTTGTGACTTATTTGAGTAGGGGACAACATGTGGCCTGTACAGCTTTTACAGAACATTTAGATTTGCATTCTGCGCTGTCTTCCCCTGAAGCAGCCCTGCACCTGTTCTTAAATACAATAGATAATGCGAGAAGCATCAAGTGAAGCTCTCCTCAGCACTTCAGTCTGGGAAATGAGGTATGCATTGACATCTACACCTGTCATCAGTGGTTAATTGGTAAAACAATGAGTGTCGAGGGCCAAGATTCTACTTCAAAGCCTGCGGCCTGTGCTATCGAATGTCGGGGTGCCAAATACCCCGGCTGCGTAGTTTTGGTTCCACCGCATATCTCTCCAACCCATCACCACACACTCCCTGCTTCTTTATCTTACACTTGCAGGTTCTTTTTCCTCCTTGGTTTCTCCCTTGTCACTGTTTTCCATCTTTCTCTTAATCTTTCTTTTCCCCTTTTGTGCTTCCCTTTCTCTTGCTCTGGATCAAAGTCTGTTGAGTAAAAATAATTGTCAGTCCCCAAAAATGAGTACCAGTGGACCCCACCTGCAACCATCGGCTCAAATTAAGCACTGCCTGTCATACCCCTGATTCCACCTCTAAAGACAGACCTTGCACTGGGGAAGATGCGTGTATAAGAGAATATGTGCACATTTTTCAAATTTTACTCATGCACAACTTCGATCTGGGAATTACTGCCTGCCCAAAATGCTTTTTTCACCATATGTGCTACCAAAGAATTGTTATATGTGCAAGATGTTCTTTTTTCTAATTGTAGATTATCTATTCTCTCTACCATGTGCTTGCAGGTTTGTAAATACTATTTTTGAACACAAGTGAAAATATTGGACACAGTATTTGTAAAATAGCCAAACAAACATCTGGGTCTGTATTACCATAAGGCCGTACCTACTCTGTTTTTGACACATGCACATTAAAACAGGTGCGCCGGGTGCAAACAAGGAAAGTGCACGCTATGGTGCATGTGCTGCCCTCAGGGCAGCCGTGAAGTAGTGCCGCCCTGGGTTCAGCGCATCCAAGTGAAATACGGAGCGGCTGCTTCAAAGCCTCTCCATGTTTCACAGTGCAGGCAGTAACCCACCTGCACTCTCAAGACAGATTAGAGATCCCCTTGCAGATGGGTGCAGAGAGTGACTTGAACCCCAGTTCTCCCCTCCAGAGGGCTGCTTTTATAGGCACACTGAACAATGTCTGGTTCTTTCGAATTTCTCGCCTGAATATTTCACATGATTACTACTAAATTCTGTGGTGAAGTGACAGTTGAGAATGAGCTGAGCAGCAAGCAGGCTGCTCCTGGTGGGGCTGCTTCACAGAGCTTTACTACCTGTTCTTCAGAACCTGTAACCTACTACAATAAAACATCTTGAACTTCATCCTACCTGCGTGGACCTCCTTACTACAGAACTCACTCATGAGAGGGTCACCGCAGTAACCATTGAAGCTGGGGGTGTCGCGTCGGGGTCCTCCCAATCAGGTCCAAAGCAAGGGCCTGTGGAGGGAACACAGAGTCCCCGTCCTCGGGACAAAGGAGGGGCGGGCTGGTGCTCTCTGTCTCCAATAAACCTGGGTGGGGTGTTAAATCTCCCCCCAGCAGCAGCACCGTATGTTATGGTCCTAGGGAACGTTCCCCCTGTTCTAGTGCTAATGGAGAATTGTACCAAGAATTCAAAAACAATTTGATGCACTGGATTAGTTCACATCTCTCTAATAGGAGGGATCTGGCGGATGCTATCATCATGGTACGAAGAACGAGCTGGATTGGCAAGGATAGGAAACTATGGCCAGGTGATCGTGTGGTGGTTAATTTTAATAATCCCTGGCTAGATGGCAAGTTGCTTGCTATTACCCCCTGAATGACAAGAGGTCCATCAGGGACAGATGCTTTGCCCCTGGGATTCGTTTACAGACCGAGTAGTATACCCACTATTTTTTTTCTCATTCTTCTGGCAGGAGGCCCTGTCCAACTAACGATCTCCCTGCTATCAGGCCACTCACCTCAATAGCCACTGCAAATAGATTTTCCCCTCTGAGTGCATTGGAGTCCTGTGATTGACTGGATCAAATTGAATCTTCCCAGTCTAATAAAACTCAGGATCAAATGGAATCTGCCCCATCTCAGAGAATCCCGAACGCCCCCCAGATAGTTCCGTCTCAGCAACTCATGGGTCTTAAAATGATGTCCTGAAATATTGCAGGTCTTGCTTCATAGTTTAGTGACCCTATGTGGGTCTCTTATGTCCAACCCTTCCATATAATTTGTCTTCAAGAAACATCGGCAATTGATAATAACTTCTGGAGGGTTTTACTACCTATTTTGTACTGGCAGTGCCTTCCACAGCTGGTAGGGCGAAGGGGGGTTTAATCATGTTTGTTAAAATCGAGTTGAGTGGGTTTACCTTGGATCTTAACATGCCAAGCTGACACACTGCAGGGTGTTCGACTCACATTGCCTGGTCACTCCCCAATGTTTTTAATTAATTTTTATAATAACAAGGGAGGATGGCCCGAGCCCCCCGGAATTTCTCGTCTGGATAGCGCTTTGAGTTCAATTTTAGGAATGGGAGATGATCAACCACTAATTGTCCTTGTGGGCGATTTTAATTGACACCTGTGCAACCTCTCCCCAGAGGGTGGCGCCTCTCATGGTAGTTGCTGGTCGAATGAAGGCTTACACTTTTTGTTCACTCACAGGAGGGGCGGGAACTAAATGAGCTCCTAGATGTTTACAACCTGACATTCAACATGGAGAAATTGGCGAATTCCTTGAACCCTGTTATTTGTCCATCTTATAAAGGGAGGAGTAGAGGTTCACTTATTGATTTTGTAATTGTCTCTGCACCATTATACCTCCTGATTTCACATTTGTTTAATCTTTTTTAGTCCTTTCAGTGATCACAAGCAATTATCCCTAACCTTGGACATTGCCGTGGGCCCAAAATTACAGCCAAGGGCGGCCCTCACGAGCTTGTCCGTTATGGATAAAGGGAGAAGGCTTAACTGGGCTCAGGTGGACTCTCAGCGCCTACAAATGTCTCTTTTTTCTTCCTGTTTGCATGATTTTAACACTTGCATAAATAGTGATGCTGGGAGGGGAGAGGTACTGGAAGCATATGAAGGCATAGTCCGGGGGTTAGTAAACTCTTGACAGTCGCAACCAATAGCACATGTGAATCACAATACCCAAAATGGTTCGACAGGGAATGTTCATGAACCTTGCGCCATTTGAAGGTAGCCATGAAGCAGTTCCCGAGGGACGGGCAACTGATTAGAAATTCCAGGCAAGCCTATAAGGCAGCCCAAAAAGATTGTTAGATACAAGTTACAGGAGGCCGCCTGGGAAGAGCTTTGTCGAGCCTGTGACACGGGGGATAGTGCCCTTTTTTGGAGTGTTGTAAACAGGCCTTGTTTCTCTGAGGTTTCTGGCCTGATTTTATGTCATCACATCCCGGAGCACCAGTGGGTGGCTTATTTTAAAGGTATCTATAACCATGAGGAGGGGTGGGCGGCAAAACTCCTGGGACACTGACCAAACCCGGCAACCGAGTGGTCTTCACCCTAGATGAAATCCAACAGGAAATCCTTGCCTTGACCAGAAACAAGGCCCCAGGCCCTCATAGTATACCTCCCCGGATTTGTTGAAAGCTAATATTGAGGTTTGGGCACCCTATTAACGTAGGTTTTAAATGCGGCTGCACAGGAGGGGTTGCGACCCTCCTGGTCTACTGCCGTGATCATCCCCATATTCAAGAAGGGGGACAAAGAGAACCCACAATGCTATTGGCCAATCTCACTACTGGATGCCACTGTCAAGGTTTTAGGGAGGGTGGTTTTAAATAGGCTGTCTGACTGGGCGGAAGTTAATAACATCTTGAGTGATATCCAGTATTTATTTAGGGAAGGGAGGTTGACAGCTGACCAATGCCTCAACCTCCATCAAATTATCAATAAATACATGGTGGCTCGGTCCGAATCCCTACATCTTGCGTTCATGGACTTGATGTCCGACTTTGACAAGGTGAATCGAGCCAAACTGTGGACACTGCTTAGTGAGCTGTAGGTCGGTTCCAGTATTGTGGCACTATTATTTGATCTGCACTCAATGACCTCAGCCTTGGTGCGCTTTTCTCAAAGAGCAGATTGCACCCGATCATTTCCAACTACCTGTGGGGTTCGCCAGGGGTGCATACTCGCACCCTTTTTGTTCACTTTGTATGTGAATGGGTCAGGGTCCGCACTCCTATCGGTAGCGGCCGACTGTCCCAAGATCAAGAACAGATTTCTCCCCACCTTGTTATATGTGGAGAATGCGTTCCTGATGGCTCGGACCGCACAGGGGTTCGATTTACTACTAGCCAAATATGTATCCTTCATGAGACTCCTGAACCTCTCAGTCAATTTTTTCGAAGTCTCATGTAATGGTAGTGGGCCCCAAAATTACTAGCAGTAAGACCTTCAAGGTATCAGACTTTACCCTGTCTAAAGTAAATGCCTTTCCTTATCTGGAGTTCTATTGGATGCCAAAAATTGCTGGAAACCCCTGGTGGAGGCTTGGCTCCAGGGCAACTAGGGACCTTTTAAAAATGTATCTATCTAAGTGTATTGCACAGCTGCGATATGGGAGCGAGGTCTGAGAATATCTAAGGTGGATCGGATTCAGATAATGGAGAATAATTTCCTGCGCAAACTGGTTCAGGTCTCCCAGTCCACCCCAGCTTTTTCTGTGCATGCAGAACTGGGGCTTGATTATGTCTCAGACCTAGTCACCCTAATTGCGCTAATGTGCTGGATTAAGATCAGGAGCTGAAGTTAAGCCGACTGACTCTTGAGGACTGTTTGTCTCTGGACCGAGCATTGAGTATACCATGGTTAGCTCATGTTAAGGCTTCCTTTTTTTCTTCAGGTAGGCCTGACACTTTTCTGAACCCAACTGCTCTCTCCGCCCTTGAGCTGGGGAGGGTTAAAAGATTGTTTCTGGAATGCTCCCATTTGGAGAGAGAAAGTCCAGAAGCCAGCAGTTAGGGGCCACATGCTTCTAAAAACTGTACAGGGGTTGGAGCCATACCTGGGCCTGGTTCGCTCGCAGAATGATAGGTTTTTATTGGGCAGGTTCAGAATTAATCAATTGAATAATTTTCTGGCTTCCCAGCATGGGTGGGTTTGGCCGGAGGTAAGGAAATCCTGTGGCTGCAACAACGTGTCCCCACAGGATTTGCTTCACTTTGCAATGTTTTGTTCTTACTACGAGGGAGCGATTTTTATTCCCTCTGCTTAAATCGAGTTTGGCCTGCCTTGTTGTATTTAAAGATGCTACCCACGGTCCAGGTGATTTTTACTGTTTTATCCTTTTTACGGGCTGTCTGGGCGTCAAGGGAATCGAGACTTGATTAACTGCGTTTTGTGTTTCCTGTTTTTATAAGCAACTGTATTGCTTGTTTTTATAGTCATTTTATGAATTTGATTTTATTATATGGATTTTTACTCTTTTATGGTGATTTGATTTACCGAATAAAGATATATATCAGTCAGTCAGTTAGATGGACTAATATATATTGATTGATTGGATATGTCTATAAATATGCAGATTATACATTGGCCCACTGGGATATGTCCATAAATATGCAGATTATACATTGGCCCACTGGCCATCTTCAACACTCCATATTGAACTGCCAACTTAAATCCGAATCAGGTACATATGTAAAACATGTACAAAATTAGGTTGATAAAATGGCTTATAGTGCAATTTGCTGATTTTCCTGAAAACGTTCCTGAAAGCAAGAGTTGAGTTTCCTTTCTTTTTAAAAATGTGTTAGCTAAACAGATTAATTGATTAGTGATTATGTCATAGGACTCTGCCTAAAGCCCTTTGCTTTTTCCAAGGCGAGCCAGATTATGATCTCACAAGTTATGGATAAATGGCTTACATCAGAGATGGCAGGAGTGCATGTTATAGATTGAAAGCAACATAGACCACAGTGCCTCCTTGCCACAGATTTGATCTCAGCTGTCAGAGACCTTTGTTCTGCTTATAAAGGAGCTCAATGCTCGGAAAGATTTCCCATACAAAAAACAAAAAGCAAGAAGTGACTGAATTAAACTTGATCACCATGACACTTTCCATTCACAGTTTTTTCGTTCACTGTTCCATTACAGGAAGGAATTGACTATATGCAAATTAGAGCTGTCCCTGCCTGCAAAATATTCAGTAAAGCCAGAAATGCTAGGCCACATTCTTTCTGAATGGAAATTCAAGCAACACCACAGCTTTTTGTTTTGGTGGGCCTCATTGTGTTCCAGTGGTGGCCGGCATGGCTCGCGGGTGTCGGGGCGGGGGGTGGTCGCACAGGGTGGAGTGGGGGGTCGCGCAGGGGATTGGGGTCGGAATTTTTAAAAAAAACTTACCTTGAGGCCGGGTCCTGCGTCTTCTCTGCTCCTGTTCTCCTGCCTCCGACAGGAAAAGGAAGCAGGTAGCCAGGCTCCCTCCCCGTAGCCAATCACAACGCTGCAATGCAGCGTTGTGATTGGTCTGAGCGCCATGACACGGTGCTCAGCCAGGGGCTAGAGGGGTGGGCATGTTCTCCATGCAGGCTGTAATGCAGCCTGCATGGAGAATGGGGAAATTGCGCATGACTGGTTTGGGCGGCCCGAGAGGGCCGACCAAACAGTCATTGCGTACTTAAGAGTGGGCAAAACACTCCTCCCCTGCTCCAAGAGCAGAGCAGCCCCACCCACCCGCCAGCCCGCACAAAGCAGCAAGACACAAAGCATTAAATGATAATAACTGTTAATTTTTATAATTTCATATTCCTCAGTGCTTAAAAGCAGTAGGGCAACGCTCCTCCGCCATAGCGGAGGAGCCGCCCCTGTTGTGTTGTAGCATATTGTACTGAATTGTATTGACATTTATATACATCGAGGTACAATTCAAGTCCCAATGATCTTAGGGACCCAGGTCTGAGCATAACACCATCACAGGGCAAGTGACTAAGAACAAAAAGTGTTGAATGGAAAATCTTGAATTGATCTTGACCACTGACCTTTTGGGCTTCTGCTGAATTTCTCCATTTAACCCTCTTCCCTTCCAGCTGGATTTCCATTTCCCCCTGCAACCACAGTTTGTCCATTTCATAGAAATAGATTGTATATGCAATTTCTCATATGTTCTTTGACACACAATATTTTTTTTATTATTGCACACAAGCCTGTTGCTTCATGTGAAATAAACCTTATAGCAATTTAAATTGTAACAGATTTAGTACGACCTAGTTGAATTTTTCCTGAAATCAATCAATAGTTTTTCTATTGTGGGTAATTTCCACATAGATTTTTTTATATATATTGTTGGATGGGGGTATAACTAGCAATCCAATGGATTTGTTTCTATTTAAGAACCGAGGGCCTCATTTTCAGGTGGCTGGAAAGGACAATTATTGTGTAAAATGGGTCATGCACCTGAATCGACTTTCCAAATCACATGAAAAACCTTTACTGAACTGGTGTTAATTCCTGAACAAATTTTGCCAGGAATATTGTCATGAATAATATGGGCCTGGTCTGTCCGCCAGACCGCAGATGCCGCGGTAGGGAGAACACCGCAAAGCCTATGGTGTTCAGACTGCCGTATTTCGAGTGGACAGTTGGACCATAGTCGGCGGTCACACGGCGGGAGCATGGCTCAGCCATTGAGAAGGGCCGCAGCAGATGTCGCTGTGGTGCATCACCTTCCGCATGTCTGTGCAAGTGTGTGCCATGCACCATGTTGTGCATGGCACACACTGCATGCATGACAGTGCATGGACAGGGGGCACAACATGTGCCCCCATGCACTACCCTCTTTACGAAATTACCCTGGGCCCTCTTTTGGCCCCTTACCTCCCTTTCCGACATCTTTTTCATAGCAGGGTTCCCGCCATGAAAAGGCTGCCAAAAAGGGAAGTTGTAACCCTGATGGCAGTGCCTGCCTTGGTGCCACCCCCATTCAGCACCACCTTCACCTCTGTGGCACAATTGGGATCCTAGATCCTGGCAGTGTTGTGTTTGGCTGGTGGTGTTCCGACCGCCAAATTTGTAATCAGGCGGTCTGACTGCCTAGGTTGTGGCAGACAGATAGCCATCACGGGTTTGGCAGTCTCAAGACCGCCATACTCGTAATCCGCCCCTTAGTCTTTGCTCTTCTTATTACTCCACTTCTTAAGTTATATGTGCTAATCAATCAAAGAAAGGAGAATATGGGTGATTTAAAAAATATTATTATTCTGTTCTGCAACAGGAAAAGGACGCGAGAAAGGCCAAGAAACACCTGGCTAGAAGGCCTTGAGGCTGACTGCAAGGAGATGGGTTGTAACTGGAGTTAGATTGAAAGAAAAGCCCAGGACAGAGATGGGTGGATAGTCCTGGGTGATAGCCTATACCACAGGAGGGGTAGTAGACATAATTAAGTTCGTTCTGCAAATTGATATGTTTACTCAAATATATTCACAGTATTTACTCTAAACCCTGTCTGTTCTGATTTACATTATTTGTAATTAATTTCTGAAGTGCATCTAGAAGGTTAATAATTATTAATCATTTCACCCTCTTGTAATTGTTTAGTATGAGAGTTGAAATAATGTTATAAAAGCTGAGCACAAAGAGGGAGGTATTAGACAGAGTCATTCCTTCCAGGCGACAACGACATTGCCGCATGGAATCATATCACCAATTCTAACTGAAGGCTAAGTGGAAGGGAGGCACTTAGCCTTTGCTCGCTGAACTTGTCAGTGCAGCTGGCCTACCATAACAAGAATAGTAAGCCTTGCTATTACATTTAATATAAATCACAGTGTTCAAACAGGTTTGCAGGTCTGAACTATCTCTGAAGAAACAAATCAGGGCTAGAATAGCTCTAAACATATAGCAACAATTATGTTGGAGTTTTTCTTTTATTTTTGGCTTTGGTAAACGTTGCTGCTGCCATTTTATTTGTCTTAATTGTAGTATTAGTTCCTATCTTGTGCACTAGAATAGGGGGTTTTAAATTTTAAAATGAATCTTTAAACATCTCATGTTCTAGTGTTCTTGAATGTGTTTTTTTTTTAAAACTTGTTTTTATTAAAACCGCTTCCACTGTATCAGGTACAAAGGACATGCACATACAATTTGGGATCTTATAAGCAATATACAATCTGTGGTGTTCACATATCGCATCCAATTCACAGACAGGCTCACCATCACGTGAGCGTACTATTTGTCTATTATAACAGTGCAAATGCAGTTTATATTTTTATGGGCATAGGACCTATACTCTACATAACAAATAAACAACACTAATGATCATCCCAACTAGGGAATTAAGTCCCCTCCCCAATCCAGCTCCCACCCTCCTCCCCCACCCTCGTAACAGTGGCAGACAGGTGGCCCAACCTGGTTAACCTTAGCCGAAAAGCTGGTGGTGCACTCATAACTAGCAAGTGAATCATGTGTTCATGTTGTGAGAAGGTGTAGGGAATGGCGACTCTTCAGGGTGCGTTGAGACTAGTATGGAGCTCTGTGTGCCATGCGCGCTATCCGCCTCACTCTCATTTGTTGTGGACATTGCGGTTAACATTTGCCCCATTCAAGGAGATCACTCTCCGCATTGTCATCTGTCCGCACTATCTTAAGACGACACTCCTCGGCTACCCCCCATTCCCGTAAGTCTTCCCTCCATTTTTTCCATGCAGGTGGCCCTGGTTGTACCCAGGGAATAACTATTCGTCGTTTTGCCAGGACCAGTCCCAAGAGAGCGAACCTATAGCACATCTTCATCCCTGTCTTAGGTGTCGAAAGAACCCCCAGTAGGCAGTGCTTTATGGAGACATCGGTGCGCACCGCAGTCACTATGCCAAGAGACTGCACCACTTGGTGCCAGTACCGCTGCAAACGGCGGCAGCTCCAGACCATATGTAGAAATGTAGCTGGATCTGTGCCACATCGCGGGCATGCGGAAGATACCCCTGGCGTAAATCGAGCCCGGCGCTGGGGGGTCAAGTAAGTGCGATGAAGGTAATAAATTTAAATCGTGCATTACTGGTAGCTTCAGCTACCTGCGCTAACGCTCTCCTCCACTCGCTATCCGTCAGAGGGGTTGGGAGGTCCTCTTCCCAACGTGCCATAGCCCCGTCTAAGTTCGAGCCCCGATCCACCTTCAACGCTTTATATATGCGAGAGATAAGCCCTCAAGTGGACCCTGGGTCCAGCAAAGTCACCAGTGTACTGGTCTCTTCCGGTTCATCAGGAAATGTTGTCCACGTCTCCCGGACAATACGCAATATCTTAGCGTACTATAAAAAATGTCCTGGTGGCACCCGAAACCAGGCCAGCGCACTTTGGAAGGTCATGAACGTACCATTCTGGTATAAATCTCTGGCCGTCGCACATCCTCCCTCGTACCATTTCGAGAGGTCCATGACATCTCGTACCCTCTGGAAACCCTGTAACCATTTCAGCGGTAGTGCACTAGCATATGGGGCTTTTCTAACCACCCCAGTCACTGCCTGCTCCCAGACCTCAGTAACCTGGCGGACTTTATGAGGGCACGTTTTCAGAACCCTCGAGCCCATCATTAGGTACTTCTGGGGTTGCATCCCCTCATTCCAGCTCCCCAGTAATTCCGTCTCAACTGTGCGCTCTCCCATGCACCACTGGGCAGCATATTGCAGCAATCCCGCCATATAGTATAGTCATAGGTCTGGCAACCCTAGGCCACCCTCATCCATGTCAAGTTTTAGTATATCCAATTTGGCTTTGCTCCGCTTACCAGCCCAAACCAAGGATATCAGGAGGCTGTTCAGCGTATCAAATGTCAACTTCGGGATTTTGCAAAAGGAGTTCTGGAGCACATAGAGACAACGGGGTAGCAGCACCATTTTTGCTAACGCTACTCTTCCTATAACCGACAGAGGTAACCTATTCCAGAATGCTATCGATGCCTTTAGACCATCCAAGACCCGTCCCATGTTCAGATCATATTGGGCCTCTGGACTATGTGCAATCTGCAGTCCAAGATACCGGAAGCGATTACACATCCAGTCCATACCAATTGCCGGGAGATCCTGAGCTTCCCCCCGTGCCAGAGCCGCAAGCGGGAAAAGGATGGTTTTCGGACTATTGATGCGGAGGCCCGAGGAAGTTCCAAATAGGTGTAATATTTCCCAAACTGTGGGAATCGCTCTTTCCGGCTCACCTATGTAGAGGAGAGCATTGTCTGCATATAGAGAAACTACATGTGTGCGGCCATCCATGTTCACACCCCATGGCTCCGTGTCTCTGCGCAAGCGTATCACCAAAGGCTCCGTGGCCAGGGCAAACAGCAACGGAGACAACGGACATCCCTGCTGTGTGCCCCTCCTGATCTTAAAGGCCTCCGACACATGTCTCCCAGACCGCACCCTGGCCATCGGTACCTGGTACAAGAGCTTAACCCAGGCTATGTACTCATCTCCAAACCCCATTCTCCGCAGTACTTCCCAAAGGTAGGCCCATCTAAGAGTATCGAAGGATTTTTCGATATCCAGGGTGACTACCGCTGTCCTGAGGTCCGTGTCTGCAACCAAATGGAGGACATGCGACAATCTGCGTAGGTTCATGTGCGTACCCCTCCCGGGCATAAACCCACATTGGTCCTCGTGGACCAGGGAGTTCACCACCCTCCGTAGCCTAGGGGCCAAGACTTTAGCCAATAACTTTGCGTCCACACCCAACATGGACAAGGGTCTATATGCAGCAGGGTCCTCAGGGTCCCTGTCGGGCTTGGGGAGCATGACAATCTGTGCCCCACGCATGGATTGGGGAAGAATGCCCATCTGTTTGGCTTCCCGCAGGGTGTCCAGAAGTCGTGGAAGGATGATATCGGCATATGCCTGATAAAATTCGACAGGGAGCCCATCTGGGCCTGGCGCTTTGCACCTGGCCATCGCTCTCAGGGCCTCCTGAAGGTCATCCAACCTTATCTCTGCTTCTAAATCCTTCCGCTGGTCGTCTGAGAGCCTTGGGAGTGGGACCCCCCGGAGAAAAGCACATCCGTCCGGGTCATTGTCTCCTGCATGTCCGCCGTACGTGGTGACTAAGTGATCGAATAGGATCGTGTTAATCCCGGCCTGTGTGTTCGCTGAGCCTCCCTCGGGGAGACGCAACGTGAGAATCAGTGGGGGGCATTCACGCTTTAACAACCACGCAAGCAGTCTACCTGATCTATCCCCTTCCCTATGCAATAATTGTCAAAATTCCCTGCGGGTCATACAGTCCAGCCTGTCCCAAGTCTCCCCGACCGTGCGCTGTGCCTGTAAAAGGGCCTCAGAGGAGTGGTCGGTCGCATGCGCTTTACGTTGTAACCGGGTCAGCGTATATTCCGCCTCACCTGGTTCCACCTCTAACCGCTTTCTTGTGCCTCCCACTTTAGCCAGGCAGTCCCCCCTAGTGACCACTTTAAAGGTGTCCCATTCAGTACTCCTAGAATTGGTAGTAGACCAGTTCTCACTAAAGTAATCAGTCGCAGTTCTCCCGAGTTCCTCTCTAAAAATGCGAACTTTCAGTGTCTGTGGTTGCAGCCGCCATATTGGGCTCTCGGTCTAACCCTCTCGGGTCCCCACTCCAGCAGGGGTGTGATCCGATAGGAAACGGTTCAGTAATTTAACGTCACCCACACCATCACTCAGCTCTCGTGATATCAGAAACCTATCTAATCTGCTATATATCGCACAGGCCGGGGTATAACATGTAAACTGACAATCTCCAGGGTGTGTATCACGCCATACATCTACACACTGCATCCGATCCATCACCTTACTCAGAGCTTCTGTCATATGAGGTTTTGTGTGATGCCTGGGGGGATGCCTATCCAGTGCCCCATCTAAGACACAGTTGAAGTCACGTGCCCATATCACGGGGATTCCAATGAATGGCAGCAACCTGTCCTCCAGTTCCCCAAAAAATTCTGCATCGTCCAGGTTTGGAGCGTACACGTTAACTAAACACACCTCGATACCATCCATGTCTCCATGTACGATCACATATCTACCCACTACATCTGCTTCGTAACTACGCAGCTTAAACGGGACCTATGGAGCTAGCCAGATGGCCACCCCCCTTGCATAGGAGGAGAAAGTAGATGCAAACAGTTGCACTCTCCATTTTTTATGCAGTTTCTGTATTTCCGCGTCCAGTAGGTGAGTCTCTTGGAGCATAGCCACATGCACACCCAGTCGTCTCAGATATGTCTGCACCCTGTATCATTTCGTAAATGAGTTTAGCCCTCTCACGTTCCATGTTAGAGTCTTATAGAGTCCCATGCCAACCGCTAACCCCAAAGTCTCTTCGTGCTACACGTCTAGTAGCCTGCCTGCCGCTGCTGTCCATACAAAACAACCCCCCTGAAAACAACTGAAACCCCCAGCCCCCCCGGGTAGACACTGCATTAAACCGGCGTGCATCCCCACATAACCCCCCATCCAAACATCCTCCCCCCAACTGAACATTGTTGTAACCCTGACATAATCCCCATCTGCAGAAGACTCAATAGCAACAATTACAAAACCTTTCGCCCCTCCCGCTCAAACGCCTCACCATGCACAAAAACACACTCACTGCCCACAAACATACCAAATTTTCTCCACGATCAGGACCAAGGTTGTGTCCCGCCAAGGCCACCAGTGCGGCCGTCAGCTAAAACCGACCCAAGCCCAATCGACAATCACTCCCACATACACTACCACACTACATAGCCTCACATCTCAACAATCACTCCCTCGAACAAACGAAAAAACTACCCCCCAAGAGGGGGGGAGAAAGAGAAAGGGAATATAAGATGTACAGAGGACGATAGAGAAGACAAATAGAACAAAGATAAGGAAAAAAGCCAAATAAAAGTTATAAAGGAGGAGGTGAGGGGTGAAGTCCAAAGACGGTGCCCACCCGCATAGTGTGCCAAAGTCATCCAGGTACCCCACCTGATCAGAATACGATCGTGAAGCGAGGATGGGGGAGGGAGGTGGAAGCAAAAGGAAAGCAGACATCCCCACAAAAATTCCCCCACTCCCGCATCCCCACAAGGATAAAGGCACATATTTATGTCCCAGCAGTCCTCTCAACTGGTTTCGTCCACCAATCTCTGCATCCTCGAGTGGGCTGATCACATGGGGTCCGACTGCTGCGGGGTGTCTTCTACCACATCGCCCATACTTGTGTCCGAACCCGTAGCTGTCACCACCTCGACCAGGGCCCTGGCCGCATCTTGCTCAGCCCGTTGCATCTCCAAGTCGATTCTAGAGGACCTCCTGTACCCGCCCCCCTCAGCGGCACTCTCCAGTTCCAAGGAACCATCTTGCTGCACCACCACTCTCTGGGTTGACTTGGAGCTTTTTCTGTGTCGTCGTGAGCAGCCACCACCAGTTGCACCCGAGACATGTGGCCCGGACCTTGCCACCACTCGTCCCCCCCGCAACACTCTACCTTCCCCATGTGCCTCCAACCAGTCCCACGCCTCCTCTGGCGTTGTGAAAAAATGTGCACGGTCCGCATGGAGGACTTTTAGCTTAGCTGGATAGAGAAGCATGTATTGCAATTCCATGACTCGCATTTTTTACTTGACTCCAAGGAAGGATGCTCTCTGTTGTTGGACCAGGCGAGTGTAATCTGGGAAGATACGAATTTTCTGATTTTTAAACGACGAATCTCCCTCTCGCCTCGCTGTCCTGAGGATGCTGTCCCGGTCTCTATAATTAAGAATCCGAGCAATGAGCCTCCTGGGTGGGGCCCCCGGTGGTGGCGGCGCGGCAAGCGCCCGAAGTGCCCGCTCTATAATAAAGACAGATGAAAGTTCGGCAGTTGGTAGCGCCTCCCTTATCCATTTTTCAAGGAAGAGTTCTGGATCCTTCCCTTCCACTTTCTCAGGGAAACTCACAAAATGCAGGTTACATCTGCGGGACCTCCCTCCCGCATCCTCCGCACGACGTTCCAGGGTCACCGTTTTGTGTGAGAGTTCTGTGAGAGTCACCTTCAAGGCCGACACCTCCTCCCGTAGCTCACTGACCGTTTGCTCCGTGGCCAGGGACCGCTCCGCCACTGCGCGTAGATCTGCCCTAAGCAGCCCCACATCCTGGTAGATTGCGTTGATTTTTTCTTGCACCTTCACACTCGAAGCTTCGATGGCAGCCAAGATCTGGGATCCTGTAGGCTCATTTCGCCCCACTGCTCCCCCTGTCGCGGTGCCAGACGTCTCAGCCATCCTCGGGGCCACATTCGGGGCTGTATATTGATCCATCTTTGTTTGTTGGACAGCCCTGGGCAATCGATCTTTACCCATTGCCACCTGCAACGCTCTGCGTGTCCCCCGATCCTTGGCCCGGAGTCCAACTCCCGCCAGCACAGAGCTTGTGGGTCGGGTATTACACTCCTACGGGGGCACTGACGGCTGCCAAGAATGCCTGTTCACCCAAATAATGGGCCCTCTCACAGGTGTGCCAAATATCGTTCGCAACCCCCGTGTGTCACCAATCTAGCACCTCCTGCCAATCTGCCGGGGGAGGGAGGGTAGTTCCGTGGCTCCTGCAGTGCTCCCTCAACTGCTCGTCACCCCCTAGGACTGGTCCAGCATGGGGGGCCTCTTGCTATGCTCCAGGTCAAATGTGGCCAATACAGGAGGCCTCGCAGTCCCCCTCTCAGAGGAACCTCCTCTCCTCAGCACACTGTGCACCTCTCATCAATCCCAAGGGGGGGGCCCGGGAGCTCCACACCAAGCAACCCCTCGCTCTCCGTACTGGCGTCCTCGAGGGGTCACCACCGATCTGTCCGGCCTCCAGAGCACCCCTTCAATGATAGCAGGTACCCCCCCCACAGCCCCGCACGTGGCGGTAATGGCGGCAGGAGACCATCTGTCTGTCCTTCGCAGCCCTCGCTGCGACTCCCCCCAGCAGAAAGACCGGCCGGCCCCCTCAGCCACCCACACCTCAGAGGGCCTGCTTCCGCCACATGAGGGGGCCTCCACTGAGCCAGGAAAGGGCGGCCGCCCAGGCAGCAGCCCGCCGGTAGGCCCACAGCCGCAATTCCGGTTCCAGCCGTCCAGCCCGCGGGGGACTCCGGCGGGCCGCAATCAGCCCACAGCCGCACCCCCACCTACACCTCACCTCCAATGTCCAGGCCTACAATGGACCCGCCGACCGCAGGTCCGGGATTACTTCGGATGCGGAGGGGGAGGGGAGGCTCCGCAGCCACCGCTGATGACTTTCTCACCCCTCTTGTCGCCACAGCAGGCGTACGCCGTCCGGGTCCGCCCTCCTGGTCACGGCAATGCGCTGCGGGGCCTGCAGCCTCTCGCGCTGGGTCGCACCGGGCGCCAGCCGACGCGCCTCCCTGAACGGTGTCGGTCCCACAAAAACCACCAGACAGACGACCGCTTCTTCCCCCACAGCAAGGCGATGTTTTAGCCAGTCGTGGGGGCCGGAGACACAGGATAATGAAGGATTTTGGCGCGGGCAGGCACGGAGCTCCGCTAAGCTGCGTTCGCTCCCGTCGCCATCTTGGCCACGCCCCGTCGTTCTTGAATGTGTTATTCCTAAATGAAAAAGAGTTTAGAGTGCCCCTAACTATCCCTGTGGTTTCTCACTGGACTGATGTTTTACCTGAAAAACATCTCAGTAAAATATTTCTCAGTGGTTTATGGGGTGGTTGCAGTTGACTGGCTTTCTGTCTGGGGTTGGAAAATTGACTGAGTCCTTAGCGCCACTGGGTCTAGAAAACTGAAGCATGAGTTTCTAGAAAAATCCAGAAAACTTATCAAATTTTGGTGATGTTTCTGTGGAGAGAAATGCAACGTTTTGCAGTTCACAGCCTTGGAAACCTTGTAGTGTTACCAGTTTATGCCCTATTCTGTTGTCTAGAACTTAGAATTGGAACATAATACCACACTGGAGAAAGACTGCACTGTGTAGTATCATTATTGCCCCAGTTAGAATGGCCAACTGCTATTACCCATCTCCTTCGGTAAAAGCCATGAGTGGACATCCACAAACAGTTATGCTTTGTTTCTAAGAATGTGTGCTGTCTTGACTGGGAAGAATCAAACCCACTCAATCTCAAGTCAGCTCAATTGTGCGATTGTTTTACAAAGTTTGCGGGAATGAAATATTATGTCTGTGTATATGGATATGGGTGTAGTCTTTGTTTATTTTGTTTGGAAAGTTTTGTGGTGGAGGACAGGCTCCCGGAGTACAGTTTAAATTGTGTTTCCACCTTCCCCCTTCTTGTGCTAATTGTCACAGTGAGCTTAATCTTCTCTATTTTATTACCTACCTCACTGACACACTTTCCTATTCTGTTCATTGCGTAGTTTGTTCACTATCTCCATGAGCATTGTAAGTTGATTACTATGCACATGGACATGACAAGTTGACTACTGAACTAGGGTGGAGTTTTTTTGCAGTAGCTGCTAGATAAATAAACTGTTTATTCAGTGGGGGACAGGTAAATCATTTAATATTAAGCAGGGTGCTACTCCCCAAAATTATGTACATACATTGCAGCTCTGCTGCTACCAGGCCAAACACTTTCTCCACTAAAGAAAGTTTACTATAGAAAGAAACATGGTGAAGGGTGTCTCATGTCTATGGACATAGTAAAAATACTATGGAACAAGTAGGACCTTATTACAAGGCAGCTGCAATAGCAGAGAAGTAATTACATAGGTTTATATTAAAACAGACGTACGATGCAGGAGCCTACTCACACTTGCAGCGAAGTGGGATATATAGAATGGAAAAGTGCCCTGCAAGGGCTTTGGGCAACTAATCAAATTATTTGACCTGAATGGTCAAACTTGAAAGAGATTTATGGGACCCAAAGGAATCTGATAATAGCATGTTACAATCTATAAAACCCCAAAATATTTATTTGGCGGAGAATACAGATTTTTCAGATTTATCTCAGAAGTCCCACGCCACCAAATGAATAGATACATTCCTTTTAGTATGTAGTTGCATTGTCAGAGGAGATTTTGTCTGTATGGGCCTACAGCTAGTCTCCCAGTAAAAATGGCCACCATTTGAAAATTATTATTTTGATTTTGATCTATGGACAATTTCATCCAAAAATAAACAGTGGACTAATTCTTCAAATTTTTTTAATTTTGACACTTTGTCTTGCCCAAAGTTGGCCATAATCAGCCCACAGAATTTTCAGAATTATGGAGTAATAGAATATTAATCAAATTACTCTCCTAGAAGGGTCTCCTAGATCTTCTGTGGACAACCCCTGCAGATGGATGGGCTTCATCTGGAGGGTGCCACTGACTCAGTGCTTTAGCACAGGTGCCCCGGGACCTGGGGAATGCACCTGGGAGGGAATTGGTGCTGCGGAGGAAGGTTTCTGGCCCAGTAGAGCTGCTAGCCACCCAGGCAGAGCAAAGGTCCTGAGGGAGAGACCAATGGGAATCAAGCTCCTCAAGAAAAATAAAATTTAGACTCAAGGACATGTGAATAAAATGCTCCTGGTGGCTAGAGCTAGCCACCCAGAACAAAACAACATAAACATCTTCTAAGCTGCCCCAACAGGCCAGAGAATTAGACTGGAGCAGTTTGGTCCACAATCTGGTAGGACAATGGAGCACATAGCGCTCTGCTATGATTTTTTGGCCTATGTTTAGGGAGAGCCCTGGCTCACCATAAGCAAAGTTGCCCCACCTCCCGACAACCATTCTCGATGTCTCAGGGTGTCACAACAGTAGCCGGGGCCACCATACCCCGGGACAGACAATGGAGCATCTCCACACTCCTGCGGCGATGCAGTGTGCCACCTCCAATCCCCATTCCCATGTATTGGAGGGAGCAGGAAGGACACCATCCTGCTTGCTTGCATGCGGGTAGGAGAAAGAAGAGGATGACGGCTCTGCTTCAGCATGCAAAAGATGTGAAGGCAGCTGTAGCCAGTGATATTGCATTAGTTTTGTATGACCTATGTCCATTATTAATGTGGTGACACCCTGATAAAAGCCAGTAGCCTGCCTTATGATAATGACACCCCATTATATTATGTCTAGAATTGGTGGGAGTATTTTGAGCTTAAGGGTTTGGGGCTCGCAAGATGTCTGAACTACTAGGAGTGTATTACAATTGCCATTCAATCTGCCTACTTCTACTCACTTGTGAATTTATGCATAATATTCAGTAGTGTATTTGTAATAAAGTACTTTTCCTTCATAAGAAAAAGCACTGAATGGACAATTATTTTAAGTGGTATTTCTTGCAAACCAGTGCACTGGGATACTAGCCCACACCATGGGAGCTCATGTGGAACAATGAAAAGCAATCGTTTGGCAGTTTAAGAGTATCTCCAAACTCTACTGAGTGTTGACAAGCTTTTACTACTTAGAAATGTTGCCTAATTTAGATATGGTTCAGTTAGTATGATAGGCCACAGTCAACTTGTGTTGAAAGTTATTCATTATTGCAGAATAATGGTGCACATTTATTTGATGCGAGTAGGTCTTCCTCTCCTGTATGCTTGTGTACTTTTCCATTTCAGAAAAAGCATTGACAAACAAGTCTCACCTGTCATGCCTGTATGTAATATTAATGTTCTCCTGAGAAAGCAATGTTCAGGATGTTCCTTTTTTCTGTAACTTTCCAAGGTTGTCTGGCAATGTTCTGTTTGTCATTTTGTAGCTGAACAATGAAGTGGGCCAATGTTTCCAGCGTGGTCCCCTGGCCCTCCAGAGTCTAATCCCACCCTGGATTTGCCCACTATGGACTTCCCGCCACCGCCTGCAGACTCTGTTTGAAGGCCCCCTCTACTGTGAGTGCTTCCGGTGACAAAAATCTGACACCTGAAGACACCTCTGCACCCATTGCCCCTGTCCCGAGGAGAAGTGGACCAAAGGTGTTCCCACGTCCCCAAGCATCATGAGACCTGAACACCCCTTGTGGTTCAGACCGACTGGCTTCCTAGTCCAAACCTGTAGCCTCTTTTCGACCTGACTGATCCCTGTAGGATAACATTGGGCAGCTGACGCTGAAAAGCACCTCTGCATCCAGCTGAACCAGTGCCACCCGAGGTGACCTGTCGGTGCTGCCTTGGCCCTTGCCCCATGCTCAACCTTAAGTCCAGGAGATTGGTCCCGTAAGTGGCTGTGAAGTGCTCGAATGCAGTACATGTTTTTCCTCATAGGATAACATTGTGCACCCAATGCTGAAAAGCACCTGTGCACCTGGCCGCCCCAGTGCTGCTCGAGGTGACCTGTGGGTGCTGCCTTGGACCTTGCCCCATACTCACCTTAAGTCCAGGAGATTGGTCTTGTAAGTCGCTGTACTGCACCTGAATGCCGTACTTGTTTTCCCTCCCTTAGGATAACATTGAAGCTTCTGAAAAATGCACAGTGTTGACTTTTTAAATGCCAAAGTATTCCTCTTGAAAAACAAACGTACCTGAGCCTATTGATTCTGGTGTCTAAACATATATAAAGATATGTGTTATTTTTATAAATTGGTTTGGATCTTCTTATTGAGTCATGTGCATTATTTATTGACTATCGTGTGTATTTGCAGATGTCTCAAAGTCCTCTCTGATAAGCCTAAGGCTGTTCGACCACACTACCCCCTAGAAGAGCAACTTGGGATCGCTAGAGCAAGCCTCTGTCCACTGATAAAGGAATATTTGGACTCTTTGCACAGTATACCACTTTTTGTTATACCATATAAAGAGCCAGCTTCGTACAGTTGCCTTACTACATTTTATAGGTGCTAAATTTTGATTTGAAACAGGTGAACATTTCATGTTTGGTGTCTGTGAAATTTTTATTTAAAACCTTTTTAAATGGTAAAGTCCGATTTCAGGGTACAATTTTGAAAACAACACTGTTAGAAAGTTAGCATTTTCCTGCCCTAACTATTTGGTGCCTACAGCCTGTTCCTGGGTCACATGACTAGGTGTAATTGGCAGTTGGACTTTTTTTTATTCCTCCTAGACAACCACAGAATAGAGGGATTAGGTGCGACTATATGGGCCATCACTGGCAGGATGGGGGGCGGAGCTGTGTACCGCCCCATTTTCAACGGAATAGGTGTGCTTTGCCTTCCCACAAAGGACTTGGCACCCCAACATTGTTCATGCAGTTAGCTTGGAGCAGGGCAGGGGAGGCAGGAAACAACAAGCACTTCAAAGGGAATTCTCTAGAAACATCTCCTACTTCGAAGAAGGGATCTGGTATAAAAACAGACCTTTAGTCTGTAGGTAAGTGCCGACCGGACTCAAACCACTTTTTGTATATGACTCGCGCTCCATCACGGTCAGCCATATTTTTTTACTTTGACCCAGTCTCGCGTGACTAGATGTCCACAGTTGGTGATTTTGGTCTTTTAGGCACTAGTTTTTAACCTTAAACTTTAAACATTCATCACTCCAGTGTTAGTGATGGGATTGTTATCATTTTGGTGCCAAATTATTTATTAAAATTGTATCTATTTTTTTTAATTGGTGTAGGATTTTCCTGTGCTGTGTTTTCACTTTATTACTGTTGTATGCTGCATAAATATGTTACACATTGACTCTAAGTTAAGCCTGACTGCTTTTGTGCCAAGCTACCAAAATGTGAAGCACAGGTTATTTTTGTGACTTTTGTGGTTCACCCTGACAGAAACTGTGGCTGTCACTTGAACAAGGTTACCACTAGGGGTGGGCAGAATTCTCGGAGTTTGATTCTGTGGAATCATGCAGAATTACATTTAAATTCTGCCAGGTTCAGTGGAATTCCACATCAGGGCAGAGTGGGCATTTGGCTCTATATTCGCAGCCCAAAATGCACCCTCGCATCCAAAAATGGACGCAAGGATGCATTTTGTCTAAGAAAATAGAGGCAGGCACCCTTACACACTCTTCTGTGATTAAAACTTTTAATCACTGCAAAGTATGTAAGGACATCAAGTGATATGTTGTGGCTTGATGGTTTCTAAACGTAGAGAAACTTCTCCCTCTTCCTGCCATGTTTAGAAACCACTGCATACCACTGGGGCCCTTGCATACACTGCAGTGATAAAAACTTTTAAACACTGCAGAGGATGTGAGGATGCCAAGGGATATGTAGTGGTTTCTAAACATGGTGGGAAGAGGGAGCAATACCTCTATGTTCAAAAGTCTCTACATAATTTAAACTTTGATTCTGCTGGCGGAGCGGCGGAATTTAATAGTAATTCCATGTTACAAGAGTAACGCAAAATTACCAAATTCCTCTGATTCTGCTGGCAGAATTAAAACTTCTGCCCAGGTCTAGTTGACACACCATTCAACTAACAACCCAATTTCTCTCACCAAATTATAAACAACAACAGGGCTTCCAATACATATCAGAGCACTTCACGACCTTGCCATTGGTTAGAAAAACTTCATAAATAATCCATTATGACACCCATAAAATCACTTTAGGCACCACAAATGGTACTGAATTAACTATATAAATCACAATAACAACTAAACAGGTAAGAAAATCTAACTTTATCCACATTGCACTCTTTTAAAGCCACTATTGTCCCAATGCACAAAAAAGAGAAGACATCAATAACTTTGGTGCAAAAATACGAATAGGAATTCCGCTTGTGGTAATTGATCATTACTGCTTGCTGTAAATTCTGCTTATTAGAGAAAGTAGAAATATCACACTCCTGTAAAACCTGCTGTATAACGGCTGTGATAGATTTATGAAACACTGTAAATGTATTTCAGCAGGCAATGTTGTATTACAAAAAAAACCTCTATGAAGACCTGTAGAATTCACTATCCAAAGGATCAATTCTGACCTGTTATTAGGAAGGGTACTAATCATAGCTAGACTTGAAGCACAAAGCTCATATTTTGATTGGTCTTTAAGTATTCAAGCAATGATGCATAGGTGCTTTTTAAAGAAGGGTCACAGTCCCTGCCCCTGAAGTGTCTTTTGTGGGATGGTGTTATGTTTAACTCAAAGTTGTGATATTGCCTCCCAACGGTAATTTATTAGCTCAACAAATACATACAACAAAATAAGGTGAGCACGTAAAAAAATAATCAAGAACAAAGTCCAATAGTAGGTATAAAGTTAAATACTCTTTCTTCAAAATCCAAATGTATAATTCTTATTTTTCAATGCAGTCCATTAATTCAAAGATACTGATGTTCATCTTTATTCATACATCTTCCAATCTATTTTCACACCCCAGTCAACATGTTTCGTCCTCTACAACAGGACTTCATCAGGAATCCAATTCTTCATGCAAACCTACCTTCAATTGGTAGGAATTTTTCATAACTTCCTCAAGGTATGTATCATGACTATCATGGAGTTGCCACTATGCATGTATCTGTGTACAGGTCTGAGGCTGGAGAAATTGACATATGGGTTCTCAGCAGAACAACGGTCCCATAGCTGGTGTTGGCTTTTGTGTCACCAATAAGCACTGGGAGGGGTTCCACATTAAAATTGATCTGATATATTCACGGAAATACATATTCCTTTGACAGTATTTTTTTTTTTATACTATTGGCAGTAAGTGCACTGAACTTTATTGCCAGATGGCAGCAGTGGTGTCACAACGTTAATTTTAATGAAGCATTACTTTACTGCTGGAGCTCGTTTTTGTGCACTGAGGGAATATTTTTATGGTTTGTTTTTACCTGTGGAATATCAATTGAAAGACAATTCCTACAAATTCCTGAATACTCTATCCTTATTATAGCTGCATATTTTTCTAAATCAGTCAGCAGCACATATTAGAACAGTTAAATTTAATGCAAATGTTTTTCAAATGCTACTAAAACTGTCATTACAATTGTTTCAATTTTTCATGTTTCTGGACTCTTCTGGTGCTTATTTTATTTTGTATTACATTTAAGAGCTTTTGATTGCACAAGTCAGGCCTGGGGATATCAGAATACGGTGCAGCAATACCTGAAGAAAATATTGAGATAGTTTGGTACTTGAAAAATGTATTATAAACGGTATTGTATGAACAAATATTTCGTATATCTCTCCTGTATAAAACTGCACAAAAAATATGCAGTTTGTAAACTTGTTAGACTAGCAGATTATTCTTCGCAAGTGACAGGTGTAATTTATGGCAAAGGGTTATCTGATCCCAGGAGCAGAAAAACACTCGCGGAAAAACAATTCCACAAGGTTTCTTTCAGCCACGCTTGCCCTGAATATATTTTATATGAATGATTCAGCTGATTGATGTAGAAACAACGCACACAAGTTGGTTTCCTTGTTGACATGCTCTGAACAAAATAAATGGAATCGGTGCTGGTGAACAGAAACGGTCAAAAAGCCACTTCTATAATTTTAAGAGAATATACGGTAGTCTCTGGATTTTTTCGCAGAAAAAAATACAAACTTTTTTTTTTTTTAGCTTGCCTCTTTTTATCGTCTAATACAATAAACCTTCACAAAAGACCACGTTTTCTGCTCTCGCTTCCTCTTCCCCCTGCACTTCCTATATTGCTGCCACACAACTTTGGCCTTGTGAGACCACAGTGTAATATTTTGTGTTCAGGGTCATCAGAATTTAGTGGCATTGCATGGTCAAACTATGTGACAGTTTGACTGAATTATGTGGCACGAAGAGGTAGTATATTCTACATGGTGTCTTACTGAAAGTTGCATGTTTAGAATTGGAAATTGATACAAAATAAATGCTATATTTCACTCGGCAGAGGCAACACCCGCATTTACACAGTTTTATGCAGAAAATGTTACACTTCTTTATGCTGCTAGGTTTGTTTCAAAATTTGACCATAACAACACAGTAACTTCTTCTATTCTCTGTTCATTCGGTTGGGCTGCGGGAAACACGTCTTAAACACTGCCAACTAGCGCAGTGTGCGAGTTAAATATTCATGATTTACTCATGTTGATTTTATGATTTTGATGAATTATAACACACAAGTGCTGCTAAAAACATCTAGATAAAAAGCAAGCCCCCCCAACCACACCATCCTACGACACCCGTGAGGCCCAATGAAAAGAAACAGACATGTACTTAAAAAAAACAATGGTTCTTAAAGGGTTTCCTAAATAAGATGATTGATGGGAGCGGCTGCAGGTCTCAGGGGGGGGGGGGGAGAGCCTTTAGCAAGGAGACTTCACACACAGATGCAGATTCTCTAGCGTAAGTCTAAACTGTATAAAACTGCTTGTTCACCACATCCTGCTGTTGTATGAATTTTATTCACCGGTTTAATTCAATTTTCAATGCTTCGGGAAAGAAACACTTTTAAATAAGGAATAAACCAATGGCATCAGTCCAAAATTCTGCTTATTCACCTGGGTAGGACAAAGCCATATGTTTTTCTTCATTCCTTCAAACCTGCTGAAATGACTAAATATTGTTTGTTTCACTATGAAGGACGAATATGCACAAAAATGTATTTTGTGTGAAAAAGAATGGAGTGCGAATGTGATAACTTTTTCTGACAAATAAATATGCTTAGGTGTTTGTACTGGAATAAATGTTTCTATCACCTACGTAATTGTATTTAAGTACATCTTTTGCTTATTTTCTTCTGGTGATGTTCTGAAGAAAACCACAAAAACCACCTCACCGAAAACATCAGGAAAGATACCAGTGGCGGCTGGTGACATTTGAAAGTGGTGTGGCATAAAAGTTCGGGATGAGTGTCATGTGGCAGGCAAGCTTCCCTAGTCGACATAGTTATAGCTGTAGTCCACCTATTGCACGTGCACCTTGTACACGTATTGTCGCGTCCACAGAGTCCAGCATCAAGCGTCGACATAGGAAAACAAAAATGCAATCGTTTTGCAGGTTGATCCTGTCAGATTTCGGTATAAACTGGAGCCTGTTGGGGGTATGTGGAGGTTTTTTTTTCAGGAGGAGTGGGGAAGGTATTTCTCTCTCTCTCTTTTGTGCTCTCTGTACATAGATCTGCCCCTAAAATCCATAACCCCAGTCAAAATCAGATTTCGGCACAATGCATGCAAAGCTGCTCCCAGGGACCATCTGCCACGAGGGGTGTCAGATGCTCCCCTACTTAAAGGGGCAGGGAACCCTTGTTATTGATAGCCTCCTCAACCTGTTCTTCATAGAAGAAGGGAACGTTCTAATTGTTTTTAAGAAACATATTTTGCATCCAAACTCTTATCTGAAGAAAACATGTTATGTCTGTATGCTTAATATAGCCCAGGCTGACAGATCCCATGGGACGGTGGGAATGATGTGGAATAATTACATAAAAGACGACAGAGATGAAAGCTGTTCTTGCAGCACTGAGCTTGAAATCCCTTTTTTTCTTTTTTGTTTAACTTGGTTCGCATTTGATCCATTTTATTAATTGTTCTACAGGTTTAATTTGAACAGTAGAATTTGAGATTATAAAATATATACTACTTCTAACTTCATATTCCAGACAGGAGGCAACAGTCGACAGAAGCTCAAGTCTTGCCAACTAGTTGTTGCCTGCGAACCATGGGGAATAAAAGGAATAAAAGTGGCAGACTGGCTACCTAACAAGTAAAAAGTAATAAAAAGGCAAAATAATATGCAATTAATGTCTGTACGGTTGTCTTTCTAGAGAACCCCCCCTAAATCCTACAGCTTGTAAAGTATTTGATATTTCATCTCTTTAGTCGTCAATTTAAGTCATTTAACCAATAGTTTGTGCTATGCAACCTATTCTACAATATGTTATATGTCGGGGTTTTCCAAAGTGCAACATTCACCCCTAAGCAGTCCCTTGGCATTAGGAGGAGTAGCTCTGGGTGGGTTAAAGAATCCAGTCATGTGCAGGGGAACTGTGCAGGGAAATTGACTTGCATAACTTCTAACACCAGTGTGTTCTCCATCTCTCTCAAGTAGTGCAGGACTAAACTGGATGATGTGGTTGCCCATGAAGAAAAGGACCATCCTCCTGTTTGTAAACACTGTCGGGCGCCCACGTCGCCCGACAGCACAACCTCAACATCATCTCCTACGCCGACGACACCCAGCTGATCCTCTCCCTCACCAAAGACCCTCACACCGCCAAAGCACACCTCCACGAAGGAATGAAGGCCGTCGCCGAATGGATGAGGACCAGCCGCCTGAAGCTGAACTCGGACAAGACGGAGGTCCTCATCCTTGGTTCCAACCCTTCAGCCTGGGACGACTCCTGGTGGCCAACATCACTGGGAACAGCCCCGCCACCCACCGACCACGTACGCAACCTAGGGGTCATCCTCGACCCCACCCTCTCCATGACTAAGCAGGTCAACGCCGTTTCCTCATCCTGCTTCAACATCCTCCGAATGCTCCGCAGGATCTTCAAGTGGATCCCCACCGAAACAAGAAAAACAGTCACCCAGGCCCTCGTCACCAGCAGGCTGGACTACGGAAACGCCCTCTACGCAGGAACGACGGCTAAGCTCCTGAGACGGCTGCAACGCATCCAGAACGCCTCTGCACGTCTTATCCTCGACATCCCCCGACGCAGCCACATCACACCCCACCTGAGAGACCTGCACTGGCTCCCTGTCAACAAGAGGATAACCTTCAAGCTCCTCACCCACGCACACAAAGCACTCCACAACTCCGGACCAGCCTACCTCAACAGACGACTCAGCTTCTACACCCCCACCCGCCAGCTCCGCTCGACCAGCCTCGCCCTCGCCACAGTCCCCCGCATCAGGAAAACGACCGCCGGCGGCAGATCCTTCTCCCACCTCGCCGCCAAGACCTGGAACACCCTCCCCACCAACCTCCGACAGACCCAAGACCTACTGGCCTTCAGAAGACTCCTCAAGACCTGGCTCTTCGATCAGTAGCAGCACCACCCCCCTCTTCCCCCAGCGCCTTGAGACCCTCGCGGGTATGTAGTGCGCTTTATAAGTGACATGATTGATTGATTGATTGAGTTGTGTTAGGATGAGTTCATTTTGCCACACAGTCTTGTGACCATTGCGGATAGCCTTTGCTTCATGTGCTCAGAAAGTGGGGGCCAGAATAGTGATAAGTGAGCAGGTGAACCAGATTAGCAATCCTCTCCTTGTAATTCTGCCAGCATGTTCTTGGTACTGACCAAAGACGAGCAAAATTGAGACGGTATAGTTAGAACATAACAGATCTATTTTCAGTGTTCATAGTAAGGAAAGAAGTAAATAGCAGGTGTACTATAACCAGACATTTGATGCTGATAATATATATGGGCATCCTTGCCTCTGAAGTCTTGAACAGTGACGATTATTACATGAGAGACAGTCTTGGAAACATAGCACTACCTCAAAACCAGGCTTGTGGCAACACATTCTAACATACCTGCACAGTTAAATGCCATGCGCCACCACACCTCGTAGTGCTATGTTACTAAATGCTGTTAGAAACTAAAGCAAAAGAAATATTGATTCTTTGTCCGACTTACCTCCATTCACGCTGACGAGCCTGGTTCCTTCTCTGTAATGGCTGCACTGCTGAGGTTGCCTGACTCCACCATTGCAGTAGATCATGACGCTGTCGTCGGTCTGCACCCCCTGGATCTGAAGCATGTGGGAGTTGTTGTCTGACCTGCGGGTGGCTAGGAGGTGCTTGGTGAAGCCACAAGCCATGGATTCGGTAGACTCTGCCGTCTGGCGTCCATCCAGTGCAGTTTAGGCGTGCGTGAATTGGAGTTGTAAATTAGTGCTCAGGACTTTTGGATGATCAAGTAACTGGGCTACTTATTAGCAAGTTTTAAGTTAAAATACACTGGCCAAATATCCAGGGTCAGAAAACATTACCTTATCATAAACTAAAGTTTAAATTAGTACAAACTACGGTTCAAATTAGCAAATGCAAAACATGCTGTAGAAAATGAAACAGCACACTGACTGGCCCAGCAGCGTCACAGTCTCTCAGCCAATCCAGACGCTGCAGCCTTGCTGAGAGCAGTGCCAGGATTGGCTTGAGCAGGAAAACTCACCGTTCATTAGGAGATTAGGGGTTGCGGCTTTGATCAACACGGGTCCCCAATGTGCAGGTGGAGAGAAGCCTCTAATGCGCGTGTTGGGCTGGCCGAAGAAAGGCATCCGTCCAACCTGACATGTGCACTGCCACTTTGTGGGCCAAGGTGCCATGAACTGCTGCCAACCTGCCACAATATCTATCAAATTGAAGCCCCACCCCCTTCAGAGCTGCTAACAAGAGAATCTGACTGTGGCTGAAATCTGACTGCCGCGGGCGCACAGGCACATTTAAAATATTAACTTTGACTCAAGCAGTTTTTTTATTTTCATATAATGGGGTGCCAAAAATGAGTGGGGCAACGTCCCATTGCCCTAAGGTAGGAATCACCACTGAGATATACTAACATCATTAATAGCTATTCGTGAATTTCCGCAATCCTCATTGTATATAGATACCGCCTTCCTAACTCCACTCAGGATACGTACGTCCAGGCATGGAGGGAAGTCCTTCTCACATCTTTCACCCACTCTGTGGAATGCTCTCCCCACGCATCTACGTTTGGTCTCTGACCATCGCCAGTTTCGTAAAATGCTAAAAACCTGGCTATTTTGATCACTTTTCCCCCTCGCTGTTGTTCTTTACCTCCCTTCCACGGTTTTGGCTAGCGCTGTGAGACCCTCGGGGTATATGTGTGCTTAATAAAATCTTGTAACATAACATAACATAACATTGTATATAGATATCGCCTTTTTAAAGTTTGAATACAGTTAATCGACAGGCAAGCAATAGACAACTTATGTGTCAATTGCAACAGTTGCATTTCTGATGCAGCAATTTTTCTACCATTTTATCTGTGGGAGCAACAGACATACACTTTCCTAAATTCCGTAGGGAATATGGGAGGTGGTGGCTTATTTAACCCATATGCACGTCTCTGTCCCATTTGCTCCTTGGTGTATTTGCGTGTGAGTTTGCATGTATGAGCACACATTTGTATGTGCATTTGTGTGTGTGTCTCTGCCAGTGATGCTCCCTTTTAAACTCACAAGGGGGAGGAGCTGCTTTTGAACATCCTTAACGGGACTACATGTCCCATTATTTGCACGCATTGCTGTAAACAATGTCCAGGACTGACTTTATTGAAGGACGAGTACAAGCTTTTTAGGAGGGGTTCTGTGGCATCGTCTGTGTTAACCATTCTGTTGGTGAAAAGGTAGCACTTGTGAAACATGAAGTTGGTTTCCTTCACTGCCTGGGGGGCAAGGTTGCATGCAAATATTGCACTTCCTTTGCTTCTGTGCCTGAGCTAGATTATAAATGGAGGTACGGAGACAAAAAGGTTAGCATGCTAACTGTGCACAACACTAGATGTGGGGCAAAGATGCCAGGGACCACTTAGGGACACCTCCTTGGGGGTACTGTCTCAGAAAGCACCATGGTTCTGGGTGTCCAAGGCCACTCACAAAAGGAAAGTCAACTGTATGACAGAAGACTTGCTGTCAGTGTCTATGCATCGGTGCTCTGTACATGTCACAGGAGAAGTGAAAGGGCCTCACAAGTGTGGGTGTAATCTGTTACTCCCAGTTTCGTGGAGGATTTCAATATCTCTGAAAAGTTGGGAGTCTACCTGGTGAAAACACAAAGTCTCAAGGAATCACCTCTCATTTCCATGCTGCTTCGTCTGCAGCTCATATGTTAACTCACTGAGTTAATGCAAGTGCTGGAGAAAACAGCGTATTTTTTTGATAAGTGCATACTGCCGAGCATCAACGAGGAATGTGCCCAACGTGTGATATTGACCTATTGCTTCAATGTCCTTAAAAAAGGTGGTGAGATGGCCACATTTACCGCTCACGTTTCCAAAGGGATTGACTAAAATATCAAAGATCGAACAAGCAGTTCTGAAGGGGCACTTACAGTATTCCATTAATCTCTGGTTCTGCAGAATGAGGCTGAGATTCCACTATCTTATTTACACCTTTTTAATACCAAGGAATCATATCAATAGATAAGAGATCAAATGACACATTTTACAGCACTATTTCTCAAAAGAAAGATCTCCCATGCCATGTTTTACAAATAATTTGGTTAAGCACTTTGACATGGCTTTTTCTCATTTTTCAAAAAGTATAAAACATTTCACCTCACTTCTACCTTCCACTGCCCTTGATTTCCTCATCCTTTCTCCTCTCTGTAGATCATCAGTCATATAATACAAGGGGGATGCTACGTGGAACATCATTGCCGGGAAAATGAGCACACACAATCTCTGTTCTTAGCAGGGCTGTCGCTCAAGCTAGAAAGACCTGAAAGGCTTAGAAAGATGAGCTAGGCTATATCACTTTTAAAAACCAGTGACTCCGAAAGAAACGCTATTTATTCCTCATGTTCCTCAGATGGCAAAGGCTGAGGCGTGGCGCTGAATTACTATTGCTCAGGTGCAAAGCACTCACGGACTCAGGCCTCACACAGCAGAGGCATTCTTCAAGTCTTGGGTGTAAGATTGTAGAACGAGCCCTCATACTACACAGTTGCGGCAAAACAAGTTGGTCAGGACTCAGGCAGATGGTCAGCTAACCAGCCAGGCCAGGAGAGGCCCTGTCCTCCATTCCCCTGATGGACAAATACTTGCCATCTGTAGATGCCTGATGGGGATTCCTGTGCCTTCCGTGCATCAGTCAGTGCAGCAGATGCACTGAAAGCACAGCTGGATGCCTATTGAATGACATTTTTTTCGTTTTCCACACAAAAAACTCGAGAAATGGGGTCCGTTTGTAAAAACAAAAATACAATGACCTTCATGCTCTAGGACTCTTCCACATCTGCTTTGGGTCCATTGTGTTCTTCCCTCCCTAAGACTAAAATGCTTTATATGGTGTACTCCTGCAAAGGAATATCAATGATCATCACACTGCCATAAATAGGGTGGGCAACCACCACTGTGGTCTGTTGGGCTTGTGGCACACATATCATTGGGTCATGGATTACCCAGTGGAGACCCAGCTAAAGAATCACCTTTGGAAATCTGGTGATTTCCCTAACCCTAGAATGGTTGAAGAACAGCATGTTTGACAGGATCAGAACTCGCCAATTTATAACAGAGCTTCAGTTCCATCGAACTCTAAATGACCCCTTGAGCTTTAGTCAAAGTAGCTTTTTAAGTTTAGACAGTTCTCACAGGTTCATAACTCAGATAGGGGAACTGTGGCCTTAGACATCAGAAACAAGTCATTAGAAATCCAGTAAGTAAAGTTTCCATGTAGGTAACTCAAATCAGTCCTGATATTCAAAATCTTGATAGATTACAATTATGTAGGTGAGAAAATTCAGATTAAATAAAGTACGCCACAAATTATACATAATTTATGCATGTCCAAAAGAACACTGTCTGAAAGTCCCTCAGCTGATATAAAAAGAAAAATGCAACGCAAATTATGAAATCAAAGACAGAGTTATTTGTATCTATATCAACATGCACTGCATCCTTTCTTACACAGCTACCACAAAGAATTCCATGATTTGGACAGAGCAACTTAAGAAATAGATAGCAAGTTTGAATTTCAAGAGCATTAACCTCGAATTTCAATAATAAAAATTTCACAATAAAAGGTTGTATAGTCAAATATTCTTTTGTTTAGAAGGGGAAATGGTTATCATTAGGAACAATGATTACTTTCTTTTAAAATCATAATTTCCTTTTCGCTCTTGTCACCATTTAGACTGCCATTTAAAAGAAGACTCCCCTCATCACCCTCTCCTCTCCTTTCCCATCCTGATCCCTATTTCCTTTCTGATAAATGGCCATTCTCTGCACCTCTAATTTGATGGCCCTTCATTTAGTCACCCTACAGGCATCTTACGTTCTTTATGCACACATGGGGCTCAGTCTCTTTTTGTTTCTTTATCTAATTCCGATGGAAAACCCACCTCACATTTTCTTTCCCCTTGAACCATGACAGAGTTTCTTTCACTATACAAGTGTGTTGCTTGCCCCGGCACAACTCTTTCAGTACCCCCAGTGAAGAAAATGTTCGAAAAAGGAAAGTTTTAGCATCCACACTATAAAACCTATTTGATGTTTGCTATCTCCTTCTTGATTTCGTTTTTCTTCAAGTCACACAGCATTTCATTGGCTATTCCTTTACACCACGTACAGGCCACTTTCAACTTTTCCTTTTTGCTTACTCACATAGTATTTGCCACATCTATATTAGAGGATCACTGCACATAAACTACACATATTAATTCAACAACCTCATTGTTTTCTCACTGCCTCTGTTGTAGACCTTACCAATCACTATCAAACTCTTCAATGTTACAAGAGAAAGAGTCATATTTGGACACCCCTCCATTTCTAATGAAAGCAAATCGAAAGCCATCAACCCCTAAAAAGTATGTACAGCTTTTACCAAAGACAATGTTGTCACCCTTGTTGCTAACATTTTGGGACAATTTGGTTCAAATGTCAAGGATCATAATAGTAATGCTCACCCCAAAAGAAGAATCAAATCCCAACTAAAAACACAAAGAGAGATGTTTTGTTTGGCAAAATGTACAGTCTTGATTACTGAATTGTGGATATCCAATCAACGACAGCCTAGCAGTCAAGGATAAATAGCCTCCTTGCAACAGGTGAATAGATCAAAACACGACAATTGTTCTTTTCATCAAACATCCTCAACACCATTTGAAGATATGATTCACACCTGGTCCATTCTTTCAGTTTGCTAAATAAACTCAAACATAGGAATTTACATCAAATATCTCAATAAAGCTCAAATGAACAATTTCCCTGCTTTCCTCCATTTGTATCAATATTTTGCTCAGTTTCATTCAACCCCTCCCTATGCAAGCAACTGCCTTTTATCATATTTCCAAGCATATGGTTCACACCTTGTAAGGATAAGGGGTATTTTCTTTATAAAGTGACCACAATGATGCCCTCTTATCTTAGCAGATACTGCAAGAGAACAAAATGCTGAACTTCATGTAACTTTGACCAGAAGATGTTCTTGTTTAATTGTATCTAAGTTTTATCTCTATCCGATCAGCTCTTATTAAGTTCTGATCTTTTAGTTAATACTCTTGTTACTCTGTTCAAAGCTTCGAATCTGCACCTTCTAGAGGTATTGCATGCTCCCTTGGGCACATAATCCCACTTTGCATTTTCATCATGTATTTCGGTACGGTGTTTCTCTACAAATCACCTCATTTCACACTCCTTAGCTATGTTTTCAATTTAATAAGATTACTTGTATAAAACATAGAAAGCATGCATAGTGTGTGTCTCATGTTACTTTAACTCCTGAAATGTACTAATGTAAACACATACACATTAATATGGATCTGCTATGAAATCCCCACTATCAACCCTTTTTATTTTCCAGCATGCTCCTGTCAATAGTCATTCCAAGTCCATCAAAAAGTTTTACTGAAGCTGATAAAATATTGTTATTTTTTCCTTTATAGTCGGATTTCGTTGTTTTTTTTTCACTGAACCATCTAATGTTAGCGAATACATCACTGTGGTCAGCTTTTTCAACATTTATGTTTGATTTGTAAATTAATCTGGTCCAAGCATGATTAAAAACAATTTTTTTTGTAATCCATCCCAAAGGAAGTGTACATTCATTGTTACTACTTTTGCATAAATTATCTTCATTTTACACTTGAAATCATCACCGTAGTCAGCATCGGTAATCTCTGACATGATCTAAGTATACATTATCACAAGTTACCAAATTTACTAAGAAACCAGAAAAGAAATGATTTTAGGAGGACAGGGTTTAGACTGGTTTCCACTGTTATGCTGCTTAATTGGGAATATTACATGACATAATACATTATAAACTAGTACACATTTCAACTTTATAAGAGTACAGTTAAATACTATGGTTCACACAAGAATTGCTCCTAGGCAAAGCAAAACATTCAGGAAACAAGAAGAGAAAACATTTATCAAAAGTACTTCCTTCATAATATTTCATGTAAATGAATAAAATTAAAAATATGTTATAATAAGGTGTAAAGTTATTGTTCATTCAAATATCTTAGCAGAACCCAGTAAACATAATAAGGAAAGGGTATAACAATGGATATTAACTCAATCTATTATAATGTGTAACATTATTAGAGTCATAATAATTTTCAAAACACAAGGAAAGGCTACTAGCCAGATACTGGAACTTCATAAACCATTGAGTGTCCTGGATTAACACTGTTTTCTCATTACAATTTCCAAAATGATAAACAAAATTGCAATGCTGATTCACAATTTTCACATTACTTTTAGAAGTAATTAAACTGACCCCAGGCGATGTCAAAATACTTTTTCAGTCGCTGGATTTGCCGTATATCAAATAGTAGCTAGAAACCCTATGGTCTCTGAAAGGGTCTTGGATAAATTGATTGGACATGGGGCAAACTAGACTATGTCTGAAAAATGTAATTCCCAAAATGTGACATCTAAAATAAAGAAAAGTAAATTTATTGGCATTTGAAATTGGTTAACACAAAAACTGTCCTCTGTATATGATACGTCATAGTGAATTGGAGTCTCCTACTTAGAAATACTAAATATTTCCTCAGATTAGGCTGATCAACAAATTCTGAAGGATGCAAAATATTTTTCATATAATTTAAATTATATGGGAAAAGTGAGCTATTTCTATAAAAATAATGGAGCATTTTATTTAAAAAAAATACATTTTATGAGGCAAGTAAAAAAAACTTACATTTTTTCATACACCTTTGTGCTGTTGCTTTCTGTCACCGGCCAATCCAGATAGCAAACAACCCGGTCTGGTAGATTAGCTGTCGTGGCAAAGTAACCTTGGGGAAAGGCGAGTACAAATGCCAGGACCCAAATCACACACATAACTACTTTAGTTGCAGTAGCCGACAACCTGGGTTTCAATGGATGGATAATTGCCATATACCTGCAACGAAAGCAGAGAAAGACAAACTAAGCAAATTAAATTACATAAACTATGCTCACCCGCTTGCAAGTTATTACATTCCCTAAGTACAGTTATTAAGTAGCATTAGGCTACTACATAAATTTGCATTTTAAGAGAGTACTTTCCATCAATGTTACTGTTGCATCAAAGTACAGGGCTAATTGAAATATATTCCTTCTATCCCAATTCTTTGAGGGTGGGAGGTGAGGTTAACACCATGCTGTTGACAATAATGACCAGCTCTTGTTATCAGTGCTGATTTCATAAGGTACATGAGCTGAGGGTGGTGGAGACATCATACAGTCTAGGCCCATTTTTTCATTATGCTGTATTGGCAGTTCTGACCCACATCCTTTCCTAATGGAAAGGATGCATAGCATATCATGAGGAGTCAAGTTCATGATAAGCTCATAATAACTAAGATGACTCATCAGAGGGAAAAAAAACTGATGGCTTAGCAAGACAATTTACATCCATCTGCAGATAATTTAACACTTTTCTATTGTAGTGGTATTTCGTAATAGGAAAGGAGATCAGTTGCTCATAAAATGAGTTACTCAACTCAAAATTAAGCCTTTAGGTGTATGCCTAAATTACGCTTTAATACAATCCACTCTAAAATTGTGGGAGTGAGTTTGTGTTTCTAGGTAGTAAAGCCTATGTTAATGTGCACTGTAAACACTTGATCCTAGGGTCTACTATAGGATCAAGTGTGATCAACCAGATAGCATACAACCATGATGCTCTACAGCCAAAGGTTAGCACCTCTCGCTGCTTCATTGATGCTTCAAGCCATATCCTAACCAAGCCTCAGATACATGGATATCTTTTTGACAGGTTCCAGTTACAGAGTGATGTGAACCTCAGTTATCAGGTGAGGACAATCACAAACTGTTGTGAGTATTCTGGGTTTTATCAGTTATTTTTAGTCCTGATGCAACTGCATGATGATGACTTAGCAGTGAAACATGTCGACATTCCTCCTAACTCATGCGCATGTGGCGAAGGAACATTTTTAGTATGCTGGTGCTTGAACGACATGATTTAAGTGATTACCAGGCAATTTTAGATGAGGTACAATTTTATCCAGCAAGCATAGAGAATCGGTATTACCTTTCACGTTCATCACTCACCTACCAATAGGGAAATTGAACAGCTAGAGTACAAGTATACCACAGCAACTCCCACCACCACACTGTTTAGGCAGAGGCAGCAATAGAGAAAATGGAAGGGACACTGTATCAGATTTTTCTTTAGGTTTATGATTTTCTGCTGTAAGCAAGTTCTACACTTGATAAGATTAGTGAACACCAATGTTGAGACAATCACATAATGGTTTCATTTTTCATCTGGCCAACTGGTTCTCCCTTTAGTTATTTCCAGTCTTCTTTTCCTTTTTTCTTTAGACCTTTGTTTGTCTTTCCTCTCGATATATCCTCATGAGTGGAAACATTAAGTGCATACAGTACACATTTACTTGTATTGTACTACTTAGTAATATGACCCCTAACAAACAAATATGATGTGGATTTTCTGAATTCTATGAATAAGGCAGATGACTCCCATCCCGTACCCAGTATAAGCAAACTCAGTCTTCTAGCCTTCTGAGATTAGGAACATTGAGTACCTTTAAGGTGAGCAATAGCAACAGCTGCTTTTCATTTATAATTCTTTTTATTGATCTTTTGCCAGCAAAATAAGCAAAAACAATCAAAATAGGTTGATAAGCATTCAGAAACCATTAGCAGCTAAGTTGAAATTGCACCACAAAACAGTACCTAAAAACCATACATTGCAATGACAATACATTCATCATATAACATCTCCCGCCTCCCACCAACTCAATTAATCGGACATCAAGCCAGTAGGAAATCTCTGCCTCATCTCTGGAGCACAACAGAGTCTCCCACAGCTGTAGGTGGGTCTCTATCATGCTCCTCAGCTTGCATCATGTAATCCATATATGGGCTTGTTGGACATGGCCCTTCTGCTGGGGGATTTCCCTAAAACGTTTTGCTTTTTGTCCTCCTGGTTTTTGCCAACTCTCTTTTCCTGACTGTAGGAGAGTAGGATCTGCTTCACATGGGTACCCCCACTTTTTGCTGATGCTTCACTGTTTTTCGACCTTAGTCTGGCTGGGGCCCTGCTAATCAGAACCCCAGCCTAGCTGCTTCCTCTTTAAAATGGTTTCCATGTGCCTTAGGCACATCTCTGATTGGAATCTGGAGTGCCCTTATAAGTCCCTAGTATATGGTATACTATGTACCCAGGGCATAGGTACCTCAGAGGCCTGCCAGGGGCTGCAGCATGTATTATGCCACCCCTGGAAGGCCATCCAAACTGACACCACAGGTCTGCTACTGCAGCCTGGGTAAGGTGGTGCATGCACCCCTTACTGTGATATAGGTTACCTATATCACTACATACTTACACATATATAAACCTATAAGTCACTCCTATAGCAGGCCTTATCAATCCTGAAGGCAGAGTGCTTGGTTCTTATGTGAGAAGGTGCCACTGCATGAGCAGGGCCCTTCTGCAGTGCCCAGAGTCCATTCTCTGGTGCTGTTTGTAAATGCGGTTAAACCATATACTCTTAAGTGCATTATATCCTCGCGGTAGAATGCTAACTTTGGAATGACTGCATCAAAACATGTTGTGTTTGGTGTCAAACATCTTGGAATACTACCCCCCTGCCAGTCCTGGCGGCGGGGGTAGCATTCCACCCTTCTAGAGGGAGAGACATGTTCACACTGGTCTACCCGGTAACTTCTTCCTAAAGCCCTGGCATCACAAAATGGATGCTGCTGCCACAGACACAAGTCTGGCCTCCTGCTGCTGGACGAAACTCCGGCAGGGGAGGTCTGGACAATAGGTTTCCTGTTGCAGGGAGGTGTGACCACCTCCCCAGACAGGATAATGTGTATTGGGGCTGGGCGGGAGCACTCTCTGGGTGCGTTGAAGTCCTGCACTGGGGGCACATTTGGTGTCCCTGTGCATACCCCAGTTCAAACCGGATCAGGGGCTTCCAGCCCCTGCTTTGGCGCGAACTGGACGAAGGGAAAGGGGTGTAGCCACCCCTCTGCCCTGACCCACCCATAGGTGGGGCCACAGAGTAGTCCAACCCCTAAACTTAGTATAAGTATAGGAACCCAGTCCTTAGGACTTTAGATTATCCCTGGACGAAACTCTGACACTGAATCCTGGACCTTCGACGCTCTACTACAAGATTAGAGGACTGAAGAATCTCCCTTGGGGTCAAGGAGTGACTCCCCTGCTTGGCAGGCACCAAAGAAGCAATTGTCCGGTCTGCATCTCTGAAGCTCCCATCGGACGCCGAAGTCTTTGCATCACCAGAGGTAGATTTCCAGACTTCCCCGAGGCTGCCCTGAGTCCCCAGCAAAGCTGAGGCCCGTAGCTGTCGTGGGTAACGTGGAACCGTGACCCCTGGACACCGAGCACATTTGCAAGTGCATCCTCTTCTGGGTCTCCCACAAAGTCGTGCTTTGGGCTTTGAGTAGCCCCAGCCTCCAGCACCAACTGCACCGAAGATCACTGGCCTCTACTCCACGAGTGTCCTGTGAGCCAGATCCACGTGCACCGTCTTGAGGCTCTTTTGCGGTCGCTAGCCCGTTGGCTAGTAGCCCTTCACGAAGGCCAATCCTTTTCTTCTTGGGCTCCCTGATTGCTCCAGACTTGCCCTCTCTTACCCTTGCTGGGTGAGTTCCTCAGACCTTGCTGGTCTGAACCATTGTCTATCTTCACTTTCATTGAGACTGGCCATTGCCAAGGCTTGTTGGGTCCAATCCGGTCGCCGACGCCTCAGCACTCGACAGACATCGTGTACCAGCCCGAATCCTGCTCCTGGTTGCCGACAACGCCTCCTGGACCTCGTGGCTGAAGAGTCAAGACGACCGTCAATGCACCTGAAGCACCCGACATCGGTGGGCATCTGCTCATCGCCTTCCTGGTCACTGGCTAGTGACCCAGACTCTGTCCCCTCTGCTTTCAGGTTCTTCAGATCTCCGATCCACTCTTGGATCCACCCGGACACTTTCCACTTGGTCGCCAGCAGCACTTTGCAGCAGATCGCCATTCAAATCGACGACGAAACCCGACCCCGAAAGGCACCTATGCACCCGGCTTCCCTGGGTGAGGTAACACGAGTACTCCGGTGCTCTCGTGGGTAGAGACTCTAGAAAGTCCTAGTTCTCAAAGGGTTTGCTCCAAGTCCTCCTTTAAGTGTCCCTTTTCTTTAATTTCCTGATCACGACTTTCTCCATAGAAGTTAACGGCGTATCGCGGTTGTGTATTTACACTGCACGCGTCCCCCGTGGGTCCCCTGTGTCACTACCTTGGGTGGTTCCTTGTGGTCCAAGCACTTCTAGAGGCTCTAGGCCTAGTGTCTAGTTCAGTCGTGGTTCTTATACCACTTTATTGGTATATGGTTTGGTACGCCCCTAGGGCCCAAACGTGTATTTGTGCTATTACTGTGTTTAAATAACTTATAACTTGTGTACTTCGAACTCTAGCCTCATAAAGAGACTAGAGGGGTGTGTTTAGCAATAAATACATATATTTTGAATATATACCTGGTGTGGTGCTCTTTCATTTGATCACTCAAGAGATTATAGACTGGTAAAACAAGCTGCTTTACATTCCTTCAAGACTTAGCCTGAAGGCTGCTCTCCATAGCTACCACTAGGATAGCTTTCAATAAAGGTTGTCTTTAACCTATCTCCAATAAGGGGTTGTTTGGACTGGTGCAAGGTGCCCACTATAATTAGTGGACAGCATATACCAGGCCAACTTCTCACATTGGTGTGCAGCGTGTGGGATTCCAGCTTGCTATTGTTTTACCAGATAATCTCAATTGAATTGATCAACTGAAAACCACTAAAGGTACCTAAGGTACATATAATTTAAGCTTAGAATACAGTAAGTTCTACTGAACTTAGAGTTGTGTGTTAAGGGACAGCACACCCTTTCTACAACTCAAGAGAGTTTAGTAGGCCACACTAGAGTAGGTAGTGCATACACCACACCTCACTAGTAATGTCTTTAAAGGCAGGACCTAAAGAATCCTTGCCAGAAGCCACTGAGCTTCTTCCCTCCAAGTATGATACACTCCCATTCTTGGAATTGAGAGCATTATGTAACTTGAGGAAATTGAGGACAGGCCAAAGTCCCACCACCCAACACCTTAAAGAGATGTTGGTGGCTTATGATCTCAGCAGGCCCTTAGGGACTGAAGGGGTAGGAGCAGAGGGTGGGGCAGAAGAAGAGGATGGGGCCAGGGGTAGCAATACCCCCAGCCCCCCCTCTGAAACTGGCCAGGAGGGTGACAATGACCCTGACCTGGATAACCCAATCCCTCCTGTGGAAGATGAAGAGGAAGATCAAGATGATCCCCACTTTGTCCCCCCAGGAAGGATTATGAGTGTGCCCAGAAAGTCTAGGTCTCCTTCTCAGGAGTCTAACCACTCTGGCACCTCCATAGGGACCTCTGCCTCCTCTCATAGGAGGGAATCCTCTCATGAGCGAAGGAAGAGGCTGGTTAAATATGAGGAAGCTCAGCTTGAAATCAGAAAACAGCAACTAGCTATAGACAGGGAGTCCCTAGATCTCTTTAGAGAGAGAAGAAAGTTGGGACTAGAGTCCCATGGTGGCAGCCATGTCCCTAGAGATAGGGAAAGGTCCTATGACCATAGGAACCTGAGCAAGATTGTCCCTCCCTACCAGAGTGGGGATGACATCCACAAATGGATAACTGCTTTAGAGAGGGCCTGTAAAGTACAGAAGGTCCCTCAGGAGCAGTGGGCAGCAATCTTGTGGCTCTCCTTTGCAGACAAAGGTAGAGACAAGCTCCTCACTGTAAGAGAAGAGGATGCTGATAATTACAAGGTCTTGAAGAGTGCTCTTATTGATGGGTTTGGCCTAACCACTGAACAATACAGGTTAAAGTTCAGAGATGCCCAAAAGCACAGACTCAAGACTGGGTAGACTATGTGGATTGTTCTGCTAAGGCTCTGGAAGGCTGGTTGATGGGCTGTAAGGTGTGTGACTTCACAGGATTATACAATCTGATAATGAGGGAGCAGATTCTTAATAACTGTCAAAATCAGCTGTTGCATCAGTACCTGGTGGACTCTGATCTGACCTCTCCCCAAGAATTGGGAAAGAAGGCAGACAAATGGGTCAGAACCAGGGTGAGGCAGAAGGTACAGAACCAAGGTGGTGACCCTAAGAAGCAAGATTCTAAGAACTCTGATAAGGGTGGGGAGAAGGGTAAAGACCAGAAGTCTTCACAAGGTCCCCAAAAATCTTCTTCAGGTGGGGATTCACAGACTACCAAAGGGAAAGGCCAAAGAAAACCATGGTGCAAGGTCTGTAAGCAAAAGACCCACTGGACTAGTGATTGCACCAAGTCCAAAGACTCAAGTCCAGCCCCCACCAATGCCCCTAAGGCACCTGTTCCCCCTAGTTCAGTCACAGTTGGTGGGAGTGCTCCAGCCAAGGGTTTAGTAGGGTTCACCCTGGGTACTGAAGTGGGCTCTGACCTAGTCAGAGAACTCACTCAGGCTGTGTTAGTCTGTGATGGAGGCATGGATGTGACCTCCTCTGTGAGTCCCAGTAACCTGGGCAAGTACAGACAACAGCCTTTAATCAATGGACGAGAGGCTTTGGCATTTAGGGACACAGGGGCAAGTGTCACAATGGTGACACAAGACCTTGTGGATCCTGGGCAAGTTATACTTGGTGAGATGTACCAAGTGACCAATGCTAGCAATGTCAGAACAGACCATACTCTGGCAGTTGTTAACTTCTCCTGGGGAGGGGTAACTGGCCTTAAGAAGGTTGTGGTAAGTGCAGACCTACCAGTTGAATGCTTGCTTGGCAATGACTTAGAAACTTCAGCTTGGGCAGAAGTGGAGCTCAGGACTCATGCAGAAATGCTGGGCATCCCTGCAGATGTGTTTGCTGTGACCAGGTCACAGGCCAAAATGTCTAAAACTGAACAGGCCTTGGATTCTGGAATAATGGACCAAGTGCCTTCCAAGAGGAGGAGTAGTAGGGTAAAGGCAGTGCCTTCCCCTTGGCTCAGAAGGAAGATCAGTCTCTTGAGGGAGATGATCTCAGTCCTGAGGAAGGAACTGTCCCAGAGGAGCTTGAACCTGAACAGGTTGAGTTCTTGGGGACAGGGGGACCTTCCAGGGCAGATCTGAGCCAGGAGCAGCAGAGCTGCCCCTCTCTTTAACCCCTCAGACAGCAAGCTGCTGCTGAGGCTGCTGGGAAAGCTAGTGGTCCCCATACAGTGTATTGGGATGATGGACTCCTGTACTCAGAGAGTAGAGACCCCAAGCCTGGTGCCACCAGGAGGTTGGTCATACCTCTAAAGTTCAGGGGCTTCCTATTGACCCTAGCCCATGATATTCCCTTGGCAGGTCACCTGGGCCAGAACAAGACTTGGGACAGAATTGTCCCTCACTTTCACTGGCCCCACATGTCTGAAGACACCAAGGAGTTTTGTCGCTCCTGTGTAACCTGCCAGGCCAGTGGCAAGGCAGGTGGCACTACAAAGGCCCCCTGATACCACTACCTGTGGTGGGTGTGCCCTTTGAAAGGGTGGGGATTGACATTGTTGGTCCCATGGATCCCCAAACAGCATCCGGGCACATGTTTATTCTGGTGGTAGTGGATCATGCCACCAGGTACCCAGAGGCTATTCCCCTTAGGACCACTACAGCACCTGTGGTGGCAAGAGCCCTCCTGGGAGTTTTCTCAAGAGTGGGCTTTCCTAAGGAGGTTGTATCAGATAGGGGTGCAAACTTCATGTCTGGTTACTTAAAAGCAATGTGGAAGGAGTGTGGAGTGACTTACAAGTTCACCACACCCTATCACCCACAATGCAATGGTTTAGTTGAGAGATTCAACAAAACCTTGAAGGGCATGATTAAAGGGCTCCCAGAAAAGCTTAGGCGAAGATGGGACATACTCTTGCCCTGCCTTTTATTTGCATACAGGGAGGTGCCTCAGAAGGGGGTTGGCTACAGCCCTTTTGAACTTCTGTTTGGTCACCCTGTCAGGGGTCCACTGTGCTTGGTGAAGGAAGGATGGGAGTTACCTCTCAAGCCCCCAAAGCAAGACATAGTGGACTATGTACTTGGTCTCCGCTCCCGGATGGCTGAGTATATGAAAAAGGCAACTAAAAACCTTGAGGCTAGCCAGGAACTTCAAAAGCTTGGCATGACCAAAGGCTGTACTGACTGTTTACCAGCCAGGACAGAAGGTGTGGGTGTTGGAGCCAGTGGCCCCAGCAGCTCTCCAAGACAAATGGAGTGGACCCCACACTATTGTTGAACAGAAGGGTGAGGTAACCTACTTAGTAGACCTAGGAACACCCAGGAGTCCCCACAGGGTTCTCCATGTCAACAGGTTAAAACCATATGTGGACAGGGCAGACATGGGCTTGCTCATGGCTACTGATGAAGGGCAGGAGGAAGAGAGTGACCCACTCCCTGAGCTGCTCTCACAGAACCCTGACGATGGGTCAGTAGATGGTGTAGCCTTGGCAGGCAGCCTCACTACCCAGCAACAAACTGATTGCAGACAGGTGCTCAGTCAGTTTAGACATATGTTTTCACTGACACCCAGTCAGACTACCTGGTGCACTCATGAAGTGGACACTGGGGACAGTCTGCCTATCAAAAATAAGATTTATAGGCAACCTGACCATGTCAGGGACTGTATCAGGACTGAAGTCCAGAAAATGTTGGATTTGGGAGTTATTGAACCCTCAGATAGCCCTTGGGCTAGTCCAGTGGTCCTTGTGCCAAAACCTCACACCAGTGGTGGAAAAAGAGAGATGAGGTTTTGTGTGGACTACAGGGGTCTCAATGCAGTCACTAGGACTGATGCCCATCCAATACCAAGGGCAGATGAGCTAATAGATACTTTGGCCTCAGCCAAATATCTCAGCACATTTGACTTGACAGCTGGCTACTGGCAGATCAGACTAGCTGATGATGCAAAGCCAAAGACAGCATTCTCAACCCCTAGTGGGCATTACCAATTTGTGGTGATGCCCTTTGGTCTGAAGAATGCACCTGCCACTTTTCAGAGGTTGGTGAATACAGTCCTCACAGGTCTGGAAGCCTATAGTGCAGCATATCTAGATGATATTGCTGTCTTTAGCTCCACCTGGGAGGATCACCTGGTCCACCTCAGGAATGTTTTACAGGCCCTGCAAAAGGCAGGCCTGACTATCAAGGCCACCAAGTGCCAGATAGGGCAGAGTCAGGTTGTATACCTGGGCCACCTTGTGGGTGGAGGCCAGGTTCAACCACTGCAGAGCAAGATTCAGACCATCATGGACTGGACTGCTCCAACTACCCAGACTCAGGTGAGAGCCTTTTTAGGCCTGACTGGGTACTACAGAAGATTTGTCAAAGGGTATGGATCAATAGTGACACCTTTGAATGACTTAACTTGTAAGAAAATGCCCAAGAAAGTTCAGTGGACAGCTAACTGTCAAAAGGCATTTGATGACCTGAAGCAGGCCATGTGCACTGCTCCCATTCTACAGAGTCCTGATTACTCCAAGAAGTTCATTGTTCAAACTGATGCATCTGAATTGGGGGTAGGGGCTGTACTGTCACAATTGAATGTAGAAGGTCAGGATCAGCCAGTAGCTTTCATTAGCAGAAGGCTGACCCCTAGAGAGAACGTTGGTCAGCCATTGAGAGGGAGGCCTTTGCTGTGGTCTGGGCTCTGAAGAAGTTGAGGCCATACTTGTTTGGTACTCACTTCCTTGTTCAAACAGACCATAAGCCCCTCTTATGGCTAAAACAAATGAAGGGTGAAAACCCCAAACTGCTTAGGTGGTCCATTTCCCTACAGGGGATGGACTTCACAGTGGAACATAGACCTGGGAGTAACCATGCCAATGCAGATGGACTCTCTAGGTACTTCCACTTAGAACATGAAGACTCAACTGGTCAAGGTTAGTTTAATGTCCCTACGTTTGGGGGGGTTGTGTAGGAGAGTAGGATCTGCTTCACATGGGTACCCCCACTTTTTGCTGATGCTTCACTGTTTTTCGACCTTAGTCTGGCTGGGGCCCTGCTAATCAGAACCCCAGCCTAGCTGCTTCCTCTTTAAAATGGTTTCCATGTGCCTTAGGCACATCTCTGATTGGAATCTGGAGTGCCCTTATAAGTCCCTAGTATATGGTATACTATGTACCCAGGGCATAGGTACCTCAGAGGCCTGCCAGGGGCTGCAGCATGTATTATGCCACCCCTGGAAGGCCATCCAAACTGACACCACAGGTCTGCTACTGCAGCCTGGGTAAGGTGGTGCATGCACCCCTTACTGTGATATAGGTTACCTATATCACTACATACTTACACATATATAAACCTATAAGTCACTCCTATAGCAGGCCTTATCAATCCTGAAGGCAGAGTGCTTGGTTCTTATGTGAGAAGGTGCCACTGCATGAGCAGGGCCCTTCTGCAGTGCCCAGAGTCCATTCTCTGGTGCTGTTTGTAAATGCGGTTAAACCATATACTCTTAAGTGCATTATATCCTCGCGGTAGAATGCTAACTTTGGAATGACTGCATCAAAACATGTTGTGTTTTGTGTCAAACATCTTGGAATACTACCCCCCCCGCCAGTCCTGGCGGCGAGGGTAGCATTCCACCCTTCTAGAGGGAGAGACATGTTCACACTGGTCTACCCGGTAACTTCTTCCTAAAGCCCTGGCATCACAAAATGGATGCTGCTGCCACAGACACAAGTCTGGCCTCCTGCTGCTGGACGAAACTCCGGCAGGGGAGGCCTGGACAATAGGTTTCCTGTTGCAGGGAGGTGTGACCACCTCCCCAGACAGGATAATGTGTATTGGGGCTGGGCGGGAGCACTCTCTGGGTGCTTTGAAGTCCTGCACTGGGGGCACATTTGGTGTCCCTGTGCATACCCCAGTTCAAACCGGATCAGGGGCTTCCAGCCCCTGCTTTGGCGCGAACTGGACGAAGGGAAAGGGGTGTAGCCACCCCTCTGCCCTGACCCACCCATAGGTGGGGCCACAGAGTAGTCCAACCCCTAAACTTAGTATAAGTATAGGAACCCAGTCCTTAGGACTTTAGATTATCCCTGGACGAAACTCTGACACTGAATCCTGGACCTTCGACGCTCTACTACAAGATTAGAGGACTGAAGAATCTCCCTTGGGGTCAAGGAGTGACTCCCCTGCTTGGCAGGCACCGAAAGAAGCAATTGTCCGGTCTGCATCTCTGAAGCTCCCGTCGGACGCCGAAGTCTTTGCATCACCAGAGGTGGATTTCCAGACTTCCCCGAGGCTGCCCTGAGTCCCCAGCAAAGCTGAGGCCCATAGCTGTCGTGGGTAACGTGGAACCGTGACCCCTGGACACCGAGCACATTTGCAAGTGCATCCTCTTCTGGGTCTCCAACGAAGTCGTGCTTTGGGCTCCTAGTAGCCCCAGCCTCCAGCACCAACTGCACCGAAGATCACTGGCCTCCACTCCACGAGTGTCCTGTGAGTCAGATCCACGTGCACCGTCTCGAGGCTCCTTCGCGGTCGCTAGCCCATTGGCTAGTAGCCCTTCACGAAGGCCAATCCTTTTCTTCTTAGGCTCCCTGATTGCTCCAGGCTTGCCCTCTCTTACCCTCGCTGGGTGAGTTCCTCAGACCTTGCTGGTCTGAACCATCGTCTATCTTCACTTTCATCAAGACTGGCCGTTGCCAAGGCTTGTTGGGTCCAATCCGGTAGCCGACGCCTCAGCACTCGACAGACATCGTGTACCAGCCCGAATCCTGCTCCTGGTTGCCGACAACGCCTCCTGGACCTCGTGGCTGAAGAGTCAAGACAACCGTCAATGCACCTGAAGCACCCGACATCGGTGGGCATCTGCTCATCGCCTTCCTGGTCACTGGCTAGTGACCCAGACTCTGTCCCGTCTGCTTTCAGGTTCTTCAGATCTCCGATCCACTCTTGGATCCACCCGGACACTTTCCACTTGGTCGCCAGCAGCACTTTGCAGCAGATCACCATTCAAATCGACGACGAAACCCGACCCCGAAAGGCACCTATGCACCCGGCTTCCCTGGGTGAGGTAACACGAGTACTCCGGTGCTCCCGTGGGTAGAGACTCTAGAAAGTCCTAGTTCTCAAAGGGTTTGCTCCAAGTCCTCCTTTAAGTGTCCCTTTTCTTTAATTTCCTGATCGCGACTTTCTCCATAGAAGTTAACGGCGTATCGCGGTTGTGTATTTACACTGCACGTGTCCCCCGTGGGTCCCCTGTGTCACTACCTTGGGTGGTTCCTTGTGGTCCAAGCACTTCTAGAGGCTCTAGGCCTAGTGTCTAGTTCAGTCGTGGTTCTTATACCACTTTATTGGTATATGGTTTGGTACGCCCCTAGGGCCCAAACGTGTATTTGTGCTATTACTGTGTTTAAATAACTTATAACTTGTGTACTTTGAACTCTAGCCTCATAAAGAGACTAGAGGGGTGTGTTTAGCAATAAATACATATATTTTGAATATATACCTGGTGTGGTGCTCTTTCATTTGATCACTCACGAGATTATAGACTGGTAAAACAAGCTGCTTTACATTCCTTCAAGACTTAGCCTGAAGGCTGCTCTCCATAGCTACCACTAGGATAGCTTTCAATAAAGGTTGTCTTTAACCTATCTCCAATAAGGGGTTGTTTGGACTGGTGCAAGGTGCCCACTATAATTAGTGGACAGCATATACCAGGCCAACTTCTCACACTGACCTTAAGACTCTGGACACTTTGTCACTGCAAAAAGAACAATTGATGGACAGAATGCAGAAAAAATGTCACACATTCACCCCAGTACAGAGATCTGGGTCTAAATCCATTGTTTTCTTTGCTTCCCATGCCATTCCAGTTTGAACCCAGCCATATGCAAATCAGTCTTGACTCTGCGCCCAATGGAAACAGTCCAGCTTGAACTGCTAGGTCAGGTCCTCCCTAGACTTGAAACAAGCATGCATCCTAGGACCGGATTCAGGGTTTCACCCCTCATCAGTCAGGATAGCTTGACTCAAGTGACATGGAGAGCACGGGACCCACGTCTGGGCATACCCGTCCCACACGGGGTGACAAATGCAAAAAGAACAATTGATGGACAGAATGCTGAACGATGTCATACATTCACCCCAGTACAGAGATCTGAGCCTAAATACGTCCATCATTTGCTCCTTTTGCTTTTGTCACCCTAAGTGGGAAGGGTATGCCCAGATGTGGGTCCCGTGGTCACTGCACCACTGGATTCAAGTTAGCCTGGCTGATGATGGGTGATGCCCAGAAACCAGTCCCTGGATGCTTGTTTCCGGTCCAGAGAGGACCTGGCTTGGCAGTTCGGGCTGGACTATTCCCATGAGGAACAGGGTCAAGGCTGATTTGCATATGGCTGGGTCCCAACCATGGTGGCGTGGTGAGCAAAAGAACGATGGATTAAACCCTGATCTGTGTGACTGGGGGTGAATGTTTGCATTGTTCAGCATTTCGTCCATCATTTGTTCCTTTTGCTTTTGTCACTACTAGAAAGTGGGCATTTCTATGTTCTACAACACTTTGTGTGCCTTGGTGCTTGGCTCCAGTCCACACTGGAGGTTCGGGGAGCACATCTGGGCATTTCCCAGCGACAGCTATAAGACACTGGGCATTCAGTTGGAATGACCCACCTCTGCCATTTGCGGCCTGACTGCAGAGATTGTAGGAGGAGGTTTTGACACTTGGCCTCCAGAGCCAGGTCCTGGCCCAACTAAAGATTAAGATCTGCATTCCACGGCCTCATGGCAGACAGGACTGAAATTTAGGGGAGACATCAGTGGTTCAAATAGGGACCCTTTGAACCACCCCAACTTCAAAGGCAGGCTTCAGTGTAACTACGGGTGCCATCCTGCAGCAAAGGGTGAGATACGCTTGTGGGGACTTGGGACTGGAGAACCTGGAATTGCATGGTGCACATTGCTAGAGGACTCTGTTGTACACAAGGAGGATTCCAGCATTGAAAGGGACCGCGTGTCCTTCCTGAATAGTGGCTGGTGTGGGCCTACTACCTGCTGCTGTGTGGCCCCTTGAATGTGCTCTCCAACGGCTAGTTGAGCTTGCCCTCTTTTCTCTTTGAGGTCTCAGAGGCATCAAACATCTCCTAAGAGGGACCCAGACCATCTACCTATGACATCTGAAGCACGGTTGCCTCTCAAGTGACTGCATCATCTGCTGGATTACAGCTGGTATCGCGGCGTGGGCGTGGAACTAAGAATTGTGCTTGGAGACAAGATGGCCTTGTGTGGCGCCCCTAAGTCTGGCCTGCCTCTAAGGCGTGTGGCCCCTGAATTGTGGGGACCTTGGCACGCATAAGAATCTAGTTGGAGGTGACCGTATTCACAGGTTGCGGGTCCCAGCGTGGTCTGCTTTGTCGAATCTCTCTCATGTGACACGCCAACTGCATGCCCATTTCGTGCGGTGTCTGAATCACAGGCTGCGACCCTTGGAGGTGGGGGTGGAACCATAGTAGTGCCTCATTCTACCTCGTAAAGCATTGCTGAACGTGCACCTGTGTGTGTGTGGCCGGAGTTGTCTTATTCAACCAATATCGACGTGCACCAGGCATTATGCCTCATTTCCAGGTAGGTACGAAATTTGCAACTCTTCATTGTGTGTGTGACAGGAGCTGTCTGGTGATGCCAAAATTGATGTTCACTGGACGTTGTGCCTCATTTCCAAAGAGGTATGGATTTTGCAACTCTTCGTTTTGTGTGAAAGGAACTGTCTGGTGCGACTCGTATCATCATGCACCTGATGTTGTAGCCTGATTGCCTGGGAGCGACTCTGATCAATGTGTACCTGACGGGGTGCATCCTCCTTCTGAGAGGACCCCTCTGCTTCATTCTCCTATCCTCTCCTGTTCCCTTACTTGGCCATCAGCGTAGCGGACCACCTCCTATCTCCTCAATCGGCCTTCCCAGACGACATTGTGTTGCAGAGGTTGTATTGCCCGGCTCGGGTCTGGGTGGTGAAATTGACTAACAGAGCTGGAGGAACGCCTCCGTGAACTTTTGGAAGTGGTTCAAGAGACTGTGTGACCACCCTATGCTTTGCAGAACTGGGCTCATGCCGGAACACCCTTGGGGACCCCTTTGGTGTGACCATCTATTGCCCTTGGCCCATATCGGCGCCGCATCCTGTGGGTGAACTTCTCAAGTGTTTGCCAAACCCCTTTTGCTGACTGCCTCCTAATTGACTTTGCTGCCTACCCCCAACTGCTTCATGGGACCCTGACTAAGAGTGACTTCAGCCGCGTGCCACCTAGTGCCTGGGGGGAGGACAAGGTGTCTCCGATCTGTGGGTATAGGATAGTTGTGGTGAGTTGGAGGGGGGAGGAAGGCTTGGGGCCACGGGGTCTGCAGAGGGTAACCAGTTGACCTGCTGGGTATCAGTTGTACCGCATTAGGGTGCTAAGTGCGTTTGTGTACTAGTGTTTCTGTACAGACTTGTCTGATATCCTTTGCACCGCGTAGCAGGGTGGAGTGAGTGTGTGGTTGACAGTGGGGAACCACCTGTGATTCACGACACTGGACAGCAATTTGCCAGATACGCTGATTTCTTGCCAGAAAAGCATTACTTTTGACATTGGTTTTCCCCACGCGGCCTTGGCCCGTGGTGCTGTTAAAAAGTGGTATAATATTGTGCATGTACATATGTCTAATATGGTTGTGACCCCGGTTGCACCTTCTAACGGTGTGGTATTGAATCATAAGAATTTCTAGGGTGGGCCTTAGGTGGGCAACGTGTTGCACTGCATAAGTGTGCATATTTCTGATGTCATTTGAACACAACTGGGCCTAGTACTGCTAGTAATAATTCCAAATGTGATTTATGCCCAGATATACATGATGTTCATGTTGTGTTGATTATTATATGTGTTGAATGCAAACGTTATTTACATACATCACATGTGAAGTCTCTTTTGTGACGCTCAAGGTATTTATCGTGAGTGAGTGCTGTGCTAATGCTTTACACATTGCCTCTGTGGTAAGCCTGACTTCTCAGTGCCAAGCTACCCAAGGGTGAGCGTAGGTTATACAGTGTGCGCAATCACATGCACTGGATGGGAGTAGTAGGGTCTGCCTGGCCAGGGCATCACCTCAGTCAACCAGCAGGGCCCCCAAATCTCTAGGTCTTCCTTTGAGCACCTGTAGAGATGCGTAGGTCTCCGACCTCTTGTTCCACAATATAACACCTTGGATCCAGTTATGAAGCTTGGCGACAGGTCACCTCAATCATGTACGCCCCACTCAACACTGGGTAACTACCAACAACAGAGTCACCAGTTTCCTCTGGGAGCGAGGGATAGACACAGTATAACCCAGTAGTAGTGGTAATGAGTTTCAGCTAATCAAATCACTGTGTGAACTATTTCCGACCAGAAATCATGTATTTGGGGCATTGCCAGGCCAAGTGTAGGAAATCTTCAAGATCTGTAGAACATCTTGTACAACCAAAGGGATGAGCGGGGTCCATTTAGTGCAATCGTTCAGGAGTGCAATACATCCTGTTTAGGAAATTAAAATGAATTCATTTATGTCTGGAGTGTATAGACACCTCCTTACTTTGCTCACAGTAATATCCCCAATGCTGAATTAGAAAGCATTAACCCTACACCTGTCTCTCATCATGCTCTTGTGAAGTTAATAATGATAGAATTAACCAATCTATCAGCTGGTATAATCTTGAGACCCAACGTCTGGTTGTATCCTATGGTGGATGTATACACGTGTGTCAGTGGTGGGAATTCCCTAGGCTCTTGAGGAAATATGTCCCACTGGTCAGATGCAGCTTTTTATAGTCTATAATAAGAACAGAGGTCAAGAGAAGTTACTACCCCAAGTGTCCGAAATTGGTCTAGTGTAATAAATCTGCCATCTGGGAAAATTTGTTCCAGTGTTGTAAGACTTAGAGGTGCACGGTTATTTGCTATATGCATTGCTGGGGAGTAAACAAGAGGATAGCCAGTGCACCTAGCCAGAGTCCAAAAAGCCCAGTTTGTACAACAAACCATTTAAACAGAGACGCTAGGGGGTGTGCGACAAGATGGCCGCACTGTAGTGAGGCTCTGTCAGCCCTGAATCCACCATTCAATATTTATCCTGAATCTGGCAGCGAATCTCGCCATCAACCCTGCTCACTGAACCGGGAAGCACACCAGCACCTGATAGAGCCGGCTGCGGAACAACAAAAGCAGCGGTTGCCCCGAAAGCGATCGAACTGCATTGCGAGCTGAAGTGGCCCACGAAGCTCGGCAAGGCCGCATCCTCTGTAACGGCCTAGTGATAGCCGGTGCCAGGGGATAAGGACACAGGGGCGATCCGTCAGCTACATGAGAGGACTGGCGAGACGGTGAGCGAGCGACCGGCAGTGCGCGCCGCACTCGAAGCACGAAAATTAAGTAAGAGCGCGAAAGGGATACGTCCCGGAGAGGCGGGCGAGGACTGGGGAAGCACCGGACCAGGGCCTGGCTTGTAGTGGAAGAGCCTGCCGAGTGCCGCGAGTTCCACGGCACGGCGGGGGAGGACGGCATAGCCCGCGTGGCGAGGGAGAGCCCCCGGGAGAGGTGCGGCCCTGGAAACACCCGCTAAGCATCATGACACCCCTTGCATGTAAGCCGCCTCATAAGCACCGACAGTGCGGCCTATGCGAGCAAGTACGCTCAGTGACCGACGGTATATACGCCACCATCTTGATAGCGCTGCAATGGGATCCCTCAAAAGCTTAATGCGACGCGACGCTGGTGGGTTCCTAGGAGATACAAAACCTCAGAGACGCCTGCTGAGATTCGGGACATCTAATATCCAACTGCTTTATCGCTATTACTGGAGCAGCCCGTACAAGCGATCAGGCGCTGAGTTCAGCTCTACATATGCCGCCATTTTATATTGCGCCATAGAGGGACCGCCGGAGGCCCTGCCCCGACCTGGCCGGACTGCATCCCGGGCCTGTCGGACTGCACCCTGAACCTGCCCGCTGTGCTCCACTGGGGCTGTTGTGCCTCGCGCTGGACCTGCCTGCTTGCTCCCTCACCCTGCCTCCCTCACACTAAAACACCGCTCCCCCCTGGGAACATCACCTTAGCTAGGGGCCTGGGCGAGCGGACTCCTTCGGGGACCCTCCGGTGTTGGTGAGGAAGACATGTGCGACCAAAAGAGTACACAACCACATCGCCAAGACCTCTCCTCCATGCTCCTACAAACCTGCGTATGACCGCCGCGCGGGGCCATAGGGGATGATGCCTAGGCCACATACTGAAGGCCCCCACCATAGCTGAGACGAGATACTGGAGTCGACTACCACTGAGACGCGCAGGGAGGCTGCGGCATCTAAATAGAGAATCGGCAACCCCCAACGCCAGTGCAAATTTGGAAGAGCGACTGGCGCACCTGGTGCGGGACTCTGAATGGTGCTGACCCACGCTGCTGGCTCCGCGGGTGCGGTCCGGGTCTCCCGCCGGGCACTGACCTGAGGCGCTAGGGGGGGCCCCTGGCCGCGGGGCTAGAGCCTGCAGCTAACGACGGGGGAAGGCCGCCTAGACTCCTACACCGAGCGACTGGACAGCGCCAGGACCTACACCACCCAGATCTAGGACTATACACACTCCGGACATATTGCGTGGTGTGAGTGGGCAGCCGGCTAACCCCGGATAGACACCGGTGAACCCCACCAATTGCACGACATACGACAATGGGTAAACCAGATGGCAAACAACCCAAGTTAAACTTCGACACCCGCAAGACGCTCAGAGGACAACCGCCCGACCCTGAGCAAGATAGTATCGGCGCTGAGACGAGTGGCCCAGACGAGGTAGACATGAAGACTATCCTCCATACGATGAAAGCAAGCTTCGCCTCCATACAGGGCATGATGGATTCTATGTGTGCCAGAATGGAGCAGATTACTCACAAGCTTGATCAACAGGACGGAAGAATTAAAGAGGCTGAAACGCGGATATCCACCCTAGAAGATGACCATGCACAGGCAGCGAGACAAATCACGGACATCGACAAGCTATTAAAAGTGATTGCAGCTAAAAATTAGGACATCGAAGCCCACTCAAGAAGAAACAACATACGCATAACGGGTATCCCTGAGTCTGCAAATACTGGGAGACTTGAGGACTATGTGGAACGATTGTTAACAACGTGCTTCGGACAAGACGCTTTCTCCAAGATGCTCATAGTGGAACGAGCGCACCGCACGCTGGCACCAAGACCCCACCGGGAGCATCGCCCCATCCTACAGTTGCGAGACTGCTCAACTATCGCGACCGCGACACGGCGCTCCGCAAGGCGAGAGAACTGAAAGAGGTAACTTTTGACAACAACGCGATCTCGCTATATCCAGACTTTACCTTAAATGTGCAAGAAGCGCGTAAGAAATTTGCACCCATCAAGAAGAAACTTCAACAGGAAGGAGTGGAATATGCAATGCTTTATCCTGCAAGGTTACGAATCACATACGATGGTAAGCATCATATCTGCAATACCCCACAACAAGCAACAGACTTCTTCAAGAAAGCAGTGCTGGGCACCAAGAGAGCGGAGCACTCACCAACAACCAGTGGAGGCGCTTCAGTGCACCAGGAAGATGATTGATATTCAGGCCAGTAGCTGAACGTACAGATGCTACCGAATCGCCCAGCTAATCCTGCTGCTGGAGGCACTACCCTCAGTACGAAGGTAACGCAAAGCACGAATCAGGTACTGAATTATACTGTTCTAACGGACTTCTGTTCTTATTATTCTCATGATGGTAAAAGTGCTCCCAGATACAGTAGTGTTCTTTCAGGGCCCCCTCCCACACACCATCATGGAGTGGGGGGAGCCGCCACGCCCCCTGGGACACACGTCTCCAAGGGAGCACCCCTACTTCCCGCTAATGGGAATCGTATTGTTAGGCGTTCGCCTGTTTTGTTTTGTTCAATGGACATTGTCATCAGGGACTCTAAATGACTCTAAAAGGGAATCGCTTTTGAAACTGCTATGTCATAGTGTAGTTATGATCCTATCTTGGGGGATACAGATGCTATGCGAGATGTATATCCTATTAGCACGTTTAAAATACCACATAATCAATGTCATGTTAATGTACAAGTCCCGAATGTTTGGGGGTAATTTGGGAGGGATGCATAGGGAGGGACCAATGCACGGCAAGTTGGGGATGCCGGTGTGGGAGGTATGTTGGGGTAAACAGGTAGACACTACTCAAGTGACAATATTTCACTCTGGTTCAGACACTCAACTCATGGGGGTTCCATACAACCATAGGCATCGGGTACTTCAAGCTAGACCGTACATATACGAGTTAAAGGGAAATGAAGGATAATGGCCGCAAGACTGACATGACGCCGCGACTCACCCTCCTCACCTGGAACATTAGGGGACTGGGTAATCCCAGGAAGAAACGCCATATTCTGGCCTATCTAGACCGACATCACACTAGCATAGCTATGCTGCAGGAAACGCACACCTCCCCTCAGACACGGCCTCAATTCGCCGCATGGTGGGCGTCGCATAGATACTTCTCTTCGTACTCCGCCTTCTCTAGGGGGACAGCAATTTTAATTAAAAAAATGGTGCCATACATAGAGGAGGGATCTGAGATCGACTCACAAGGGAGATACTGCATAACATGGGGACATCTGGCATCAGCCTCCGTCACATTGGTGTGTAGCTATGGGCCTAATATAGATGACGAGGACTATTTTATCACCCTCTGGGCGCGCATAGTAAATATAGGATCGACGCACCTCATATGAGGAGGAGATTTCAACCTAACACTACATCCGCCCTACGATCGCTCACATGCACTACCGCATCATTACTCCAAAGCGCAGCGCCAACTACAGCAAATAGTTGCCGACAATCTTCTTGTGGATGTGTGGGCCACCAGCACCCAGCACAATATGAAGGCACCTTCCACTTGGCCATACATAACACGTGGTCTAGGCTGGATATGTGGTTAGTGTCATGAGATATTGCGCTGAGCATCATCTCCTCTAGCCATTTAGCGCGAACTTACTCAGACCACTCCCCGGTGCTTATCTCGATGAACCCCCCGGGAATGTCTTCCCAGGCTAGGCAGTGGCGCCTGCAACCCACGGCATTGCTAGATACAGTGTTTGTGTCTGAACTGGGGGAAACGCTGGAAGAATACCTAAGATTAAATGTTGACTCCGTCTCGTCCCTGGCTACGGTGTGGGAAGCACTAAAAGTCACAGTGCAAGGGCATTGCATGGCCAAGACGGGGGGTATTCTTAAAGACATACGCACAACAATATCACGACTGGAACACCAGATAAAACAATTGGAGTCAAATATGCGGGAAACAGATGACGGCCCCACAATGGCCAAGATACGAGAGACCATGACTGCATATCAAGGGGAGGCAGAGCGGGAATGTCTGTTCCGCGGCAAATACCACAGGGCGCGACAGTATGGTGAGGGGGAGCGCCCTGGCAAAGCACTTGCGGAGACGATACGGCAACCTAGAACAGCGAATCATGTCCTTGCCATCCAAGACAGAGACGGCGGGATGCACAGAGACACGGGAGCTATAGGCCAAGTATTCATTGAGCATTATCAAACGCTATATACCTCGTGTACGGCACGCCAGGGGGAGACCCCACAGTACCTACAGCAAATAGAACTAGCCTGGCTCAGCAACAGTCACATGGAATTTTTAGCGGCCGAATTTGAGCTGGGCGAGATAAGAGAGGCCACAATGCAGATTAACAGTGGCAAAGCACCGGGGCCAGGCGGCTTGGGCATTGAATTTTATAAAACCTACATAGATACACTAGCCCCCTTCCTGAAAGCAGTTTATGAGGAGGCCCTTGAAACAGGATTACTCCCGCCCACTATGCGAGAAGCAATGCTGGTCTCATTATTGAAACCTGGGAAACCCCCGGAATCCCCAGACTCTTATAGACCACTATCGCTGATCAACTGCGACGTTAAAATACTGGCTAAAGTCCTTGCTAATAGGCTAGCCCTGCTGATGGATAGGCTTATCCGCCCTGACCAGGCTGGCTTCATACCGGGCCGCTCAATGTCGCACAACTTACGGACCCTATTCTCTATCCTACACTAAATCGACCAAGATGAACAGGCGGTGGCAGTTTTTTTGGACGCCACCAAAGCGTCCGATTCTCTGGAATGGGGTTACCTTTTGGCGGTGTTGACGCACATGGGCTTTCCACCGAGATTTCTCCAGTGGATCCAATTGCTATATAATAAGCCTTGCGCCTCAGTTCTTCTAAATGGGGAACGCTTCCCAGCCTTCGATATCACCAGGGGAACGCGGCAGGGTTGTCCCCTGTCGCCTCTATTGTTTGCAATTGTCATGGAACCGCTTGCGGCCATGCTCCGCCAACATCATAAGCCATACGCATTGGACTCTCCCACAAGGCCCATTTTAATATCATTATACTCGGACGACATCACATTATATGTACGTAACCCTGTTGACGGGCTTAATGCCATGATAAGAGAAATAATAAAATTCGGGGCCTTTTCGGGTATAACCATTAACTGGGGCAAGTCTCAAGTCATGCCACTAACAGACACCACCGCCACATTCCAAATGGAATATCCGCTGCTATGGAGCAATGACGAGGTCCGGTATCTGGGAATAAACGTTACTAGAGATAAGGAGGAATTAATGCGCGCCAACTATGGGGTGGCTCTCACCACAGTGGAGGACCTGATCAGTAGGTGGATCGCCCTTCCCCTCTCGATGGCGGGGCGAATAGCTCTAATGAAAATGGTCATAATGCCCAAATTTTTATATCTATTTACTAATATTCCCTTCCCCCCCGGACGTCCATTCTTCACCAGACTAAAAGGTCAACTCATACGTCTTGCGTGGGGTGGTAAACAACCCAGGATAAAATGGAGTACCCTCACACTGACGTTTGCACAAGGTGGGTTCGAAGCGCCGGATCCTGAACTATACTACCTTAGTGCCCAGGCACATTTCGCAGCCTACTGGTTTGCCCCCCCACCCTTTATGACACACCTGGCAGTGGAACAGGGGACCATGGCGCCAATACCACTGAGGGGATTCTTGGGTGTAGATGACAAGACAGCCGGGGGGAAAAGCTCCACCGTAGCATGTACAAACAATGCATGGCGTGACATAGCGAAAAGGTCTCAAATCCTCATGCTGTACTCCCCCCTACTTCCCCTACTAAACCAATACAACCTGCCGATCACTCGAGAAGGGGCCTGTAAGCGCATGCTACTCCGTCTAGGTCTTAACACGTGGGGAGATTTGTACCATCAGGGACAATTCAAAGACGCTACCACATTTATGGGTGACACACCTCCCACCACACTGGATAGATTCCTATACTTTCGCCTGCGACAAGCTGTCAAAGCTGCCACCCCCGCGTTTCCAGAGGAACCCCCCATATTGACTCCACTGCACCAACTCATACGGGGAGGGGTGGCACATGCCATGTCCCGCATATACAAAGCCTCCATAGGGGTGGGGACACACAATACCATGAAAGCTAAACAAGGCTGGGAGATGGAACTGGGACATCCCATCACAGAAGAGGAATGGGCATACAGTTGCCAACAAACCGAACGCATCACTGCCAGCAGTAGGTTCCGAGTTATTCATTTTAAATTCCTCCACAGAATGTATTACACTCCGGCACGGTTACATAAACTCCAGTTACGAGACAGCGATAGATGTGACCGCTGTGGGCGGGCAGGAGCAGGTTTTTTACATCTAGCGTGGGAATGCCAGAATATAGCGAATTACTGGACAGAGATTGGCAATGCATTGAGCGACATGCTGGAGGTACACTTGGACTTTACACCTGAAATGTGCCTCCTGGGATACCTACCAGGTTACAAAGGTCAAGCGAAAAGATTCCTGGCGATCAGCTTCCTTATTGCCAAACGAAAAATAGCCTGCAGGTGGGGGCGGGGCAGAGCGCCCAAGTTCAAGGAATGGCTGACAGATATTACTTATTGCCAGGAGCAAAACAACATTTACGCAGAACTATTACCCACTCGCTCAAGACCACGTGACATCTGGGAGCCGCTCACCCGATATATGCTCAAAATGGCTGCCAAAGACACAGACGGCGAGGGCACTCCACTGCGGACCGATACCCACATTGGGCCTGCAGAGGATACTTGAGGGATTTTGTGTAATAAGACAGTCGATATATGCAATCACGCAAATAGCTTAGCGAAACGTCAGAGAGACGGGAGATACAGCTGCACCTCAGAGAGTTGACTGCATACTGGGTGACGGTAGGGTACACTACGCGGGGAGACTGGAGGACGATGGAAATAGACCTCACGAGACACCGTAGCCAATAGATGGGCCCTGACTGACACCATTGGGGCATCTTCCCCACTTCTCACACTCCTGATGATCGCCAGGCCCCAACTATGAGCCGGACTGTTGCGTACCAGACCTGCCAATGTAATAAACATCCCCCTTGTAACTGTTAAGGTATCACTGTCTCGAAAACAGGTCGGATCACATGGGAAAGAGACTACCCAACCAGACACTTGTTGCGATACTCATTCCCCGAGGCACTCTACTGCTGATCGTAATGTACCAAGCTTGATGTATATTAACACCAGACATGCACTGAAATGAAATATGCATTAATGTATAATGAAGTGTCGACCTACCACACTCTGTACTCGTTGTATTGTTGTACTGATAAAATGCCAATTAAATTTTTTTTTTTTTAAACATTTAAACGGGTTTGCTCAGTTTAGGTGTCCTCACTGACAGTGCACTGCTAAGTGTCCCCAGATCCTACTGTTATTTATTTCAGTTGGGAGGTGTGGTGCACATTCTGTGGGTTGATCCAGTAAATAAATAGCATAGTGTGCCTGTGTGGCTAATGAGTATCTCTCAGGGTCAGGAATGCTAAACCCGCCCTGTCCATACGATCATGCAAGTCTTCCTTAGCTTAGGGCCAGATGTACGTAGCGCTAGCGACTTGCAAATCAGTCGCTAAGTGCTTTGCGACCGCTATTTTGCTGAAACTGTATGTCTGCAACCCATTCACAAGCAGGAAATAGTGAAGTGAATGGATTGAAAAGCCCTAAAAATTGCGACTGAAAATTGTGACTTGCTATTAGGAAATACCAAATAGCGAGTCACAAGGTGTATCGTCAATACAGTCGCAATTTGCGAATGGGGAGTCAGTCGCAATTAAGAAAGCGTGTAAATTAGCCTCAAGTCAGGACAGGTGTTAACTGATTGCAACCTATAAATAAAAGCCCAAAATGCAAGAGGGTGTTTCCGAAATGGCAACATTGTACGTTATAGCAAGGAGAATGAGGATTTTGGCTCATTTGAAGATGAAGAGACTGAAGAGGATATTCAGAGTCAAGGTGACCTTCTTCAACCAGACATAGGAGGAAATCTATGACAAATACAGGCTGAGTAGTGCTGTCATTTTCCATCTGACTGCACTCCTGAGACCACACCTTGAAAGCAACACACTGCACAGTAATGCCATCTCCACATATGTGAAGGTGCTGTGCTCACTACACCTGTTAGCATCTGGTAGTAACCATGTATCATTGCTGTTGCTGGTGGTGTGTGTCAGAGTGCATTGTCACATTTGTTTGTGCTTTCCTCAATGCCATATTAATATATATCAAGCAATACATCTATCTACCCAGAAGTACCACTGAAACCCAAGCAACAAAATTGGATTTCTATCGGATTGCCAATTTTCCACATGTGGTAGGGTATACGGATAGAACACATGTGGCCATATGCCCACCATCGCACCTGGAATATATTTTCAGAAACCGCAAAAACACAAGTTCACTTAACATACAAGCAGTTTGTAACGCACACAACATAAGCACTGACACTGTATCCCAGTACCCCGGAAGCACCCATGATTCCTTCTTGTTCAGGCACAGTGGCAATTCCTGATGAATAAAACATGGGGAGTTTGATGATGAATATCTATTAGGTAATGCTGCATACTGCAATGTGTGAAGAGTATTATTGTGACATTCATGTGCATGTCTTCCACAGGTGACAGTACGTATACCTTACGACCCTGGATACTGATATCATACCTATCACCAAATAAACTCATTGAGCAGTGCTACAATGTTGCACATAAACGCACTGGAGGGATAATTGAGCAGATGTTTTGGGCTGCTGAAAAACAGATTTTGAGTAGGGTAGAGTAGAGTAGAGTAGAGTAGAGGATCACTACAGTATGCACAAGTGGCATCATGCAAAATGATAGCAACTTGTGCAATGCTGCACAACATTGCCACTAGGAGAGGACTACACATCACAGTGGCAGACTCTGACTCAGAAGATGCCGATATTGCACCTCCAATACAGCAGCGAAAAGAGGAAATGAGATCAGCGGAGGGAAGATGGTGATCGGACCACATTGCCAATAATTATTTCGGAAGGTATGTCAACAGTTATAATTTGATCATGTGGACAAAGAATAGACATTTAATGATGCTTGAAACAAATGTCTTTAATGGCTGGTTTGTATGTTAATTACTTGATTAACAAGGAAAGATTTTGCAAAGTATGCAATGCTGGTTAATCCACAAGAAATGTCCAATGTCAGACATGAGTAACACACTAATTTAACAACATTAATGTTTTTTGCCCCTGGGGCCTGATGGTGTGCTGTGGTCACGTGTGGCAGCACGTGTCTGGCTGCTGCACCTTTGGGTTGTAGTATCGGTAGTGGACACGCTACTGATGCTAGAGCAGTCCTCACCCCCCTGACCGTCACCAGCTGCACCACCTGCAATTTGGTCTGTTTGCATTGCCTCAACGGCTGCTGTTATGAGTTGCAAACCCCTTGCTACGTCGCCACTGAAGTGGCCCATTTGTACGTTGACATTAACAGTCTTCCTGCAAAGGGTAGTCGTGGTATATGCCAATCTGCCAATTGGCCGGCTTAGTGTGTTCATTTTGTTAGCAAAGTGCCTCTATCAAATCTTTTGGTTTGTCTAGCTGTTAGTAAGACACACAACTGTTGTACTGCAGCGGTCATGCTGTCCATTCTGATGCCCATATTTTTCTGGTTTTCAGCCAACTGTCTGGACACATTGGCAGATCAGAAGGACATTGTTTGTTGCATGGTCTGCAATCTTAAACATCGAGTTCTCATTGCCTGCAAACAACTGGGTGTTGTCAACAGCTTGTGGACTGGAAGTGATTGGTTGGGTAACTTGTCTTGGCCTGCATTGTGCTTGGCCATGTCCCAGAAGGCGCTGCTGGCATGATCTCACTACAGGAGCTGTGTCAATGCTTGGCTGTGCCTGGGCAGTAACCCATTCTCCTGATGCAGGCTGCGGTGTACATACAGCACTGCTGGTGTGCCCATGCGATGGTGAGGATCCACAGACTAAGTCTTGTTGATTGTCCTCCTTATCCATATGAGTGGCATCACCATCCTCTGACGCAGCCTCTTCTGTGTGCTGTGCAGCGGTGCTTGTGGTGAAGGAGAAAAGTACTTTTTGTGTTTGATTTTTCTCTGCATGGCATTTATTTGTTGTTACAGCACAATAAGTGCATTCAGTAAATACGCTATGTCCAATTAACCAAATGTCCCATAATGAACTTGTATGGCTGTAGTGAATGCTAAATATACTTGTGTCTGTATACATATTAAATTTCAGAGAGGACAGTGGACATGCTGCACTAACTTGGGTTAGGTCCTACTGTTGAGGTGTCTATGTGCCCGAATCTGCAAACTGCCTCTTGCTCAAGGATGCCTTCCACTAGCGTTTCCATGGCTGTGGGTGGTTATACTCTGGAAGGTCCTCCTCCTGTGGCGCGAATCTATGCCAGGAGAGTGGCCACCTTTTCCTTGACCTGAGGTCATGCCATTGTTTGTGGATTTCATCCACTGACCGCTGTGTCACTCCAATGGCGCTGATTCGGTCCTGCATGTCCAGCCACATTTTTCTTGTTTGGGCCTGTAGGATCTTCATTGATGCCTTGCCAAAGCGCTGCTCATGATTATTGCAGCATTTCTCAGTGAGAATTTCTAACTCCTTTTCAGTAAATTTAAGTTTGCTTTTTCTGCCCCCATACTCCTTCTCTGCATCCTGTCATGCCATTCTTAGCAGGAGTTGTTTCTTCCTTGCCTCAAGACTCTCACTATCAGCAGCAGTCTGCACCACCTCCTCTCAGTAGGCTGCACAAGATAGCAATGACAAGTACTTCCTGGTCTGGGGTCATTCACCTAACCCAGGAAGTATTTATCTGTACTTGAGGGAGCGTGTGCAAATTGAAATTTCATTTGCTTTTTGCGATTCACAATTTGCCATTCCATTTGCCAAACAGAAAATCGCTTATTACAACACTCCTATTTGCAAGTCACATGATTTGTGAGTCACTATTTGGGATGCATAAATGTACAGTCATTCCATTTTGCGATTAACTAATTGCGAGTCACAAAATGTCGCAATTAGGTAATCGCAAAACGGAGTGTTTGTACATCTGGCCCCTAGTCGTGGAACTCCACTGCTCCACACAATTCTGGTAAGGAAATTGCGGACCTCAGCAAACAATTGCCTACCCAGGGGAATTGGTATAATAATGAAGAGGTTTTAAACCATATCAAAGCTGCACCAAATGTCCAAATATAATTAGTTAAATCATTTCTCAAGAATGTCCAATCCGTTTTGTAAGGTGTAATCTTGCTCCTTTATTAATTTCTTTAAAAGGCCACAGCCAACGCGTTTCGTTCTGTACGCAGAACTTCTTCAGGGCTGTAATTTAAAAACACATACAAAACACATATATCAACATACCACATTTACAAGCAATAATACAAACAATATGTACAACTATATAAAATGGCACATATATACAACAAAACGAATTGTATACAACACAACCATCGACTTTCTCATTGATATGCTTACTTTGGATAAATGAAGCTTCCAAGCATATTCTGCAGAGTACATGACATGACATGAATGTGTATGACCATACCTACAATATGATCCCAATAAGTGGGAATTGCCATAAAAGACAGATGCATAGTTCTACCTCGTATGATCCGATAAAACAGTGCTCACATGTTCACAAAACTATGTCACAAGGCGTCTCCCCATAACAATATGCAGGGCCACGCCACCATAAAAACTAGTATCCCAACAACCATATGTAAAAATACTGCACCTAAGAATATCAAGGGCCATAGACTGCCCAGTGATATATAGGTGCAAAGAGTCACATCAATTTTGTAGAGAAAAGGGAAGGGAAACTTAAAAGAAAAAGATGCGGGAACACACATACCGGTGATATTGTCCGTGTAAGTATTAGTTAATGGATGCGTAGAGCGGTATTCATTGATTCAAAGTGATCTTTAGAGATGGTACTCGTGTGTCTATATAGCAAGGAGACAGTATAATGCGCCCAAAATTAGATAAATAATTATAAAGTTATGTCAGAGAAAACATAATATCTTGCCTTTATAGGTATTACATGGCCAAAAAAACAAACAGAAATCAGCTTACCTCATCTGTGTGTCAACGTCGCTATTTGAATGGAAGTGGCGTATTGCGCTCAATTTCTCTGCTGCCATAGACATATGCCAATTATTTCAAAAGAAACGAGTATAGCATTATGACATAATAATCATTCCGTAAAGTTCCTGCGACGATACATTTTGGACACAGCATGCACCGTACCTAAAAAAAACAAAGCCGTATCAGACCAAGTGTGCTCTACAAAAATGCCAGATAATCTCTCCTCTGTTTGCCTAAACCAACACATCACTGTCAAGGCCAAAATCTAACCTAGTAGAAGGTAGCGTCCCAAAGAGTATTTACTTAAATAAATAAATAAGCAACACCTCGGGGGGGCTGCAGATACCAAGGGGTTTGAAACGTACTAATTCTTAACATAGCAATCGATAAAGTCAACTCGAGTGCTTACCGGTAACCCAATATGGTTACTACCGTCCGAAAACGGAAGCAATCTCGGTCTACATGTAGACCCCTGTTAACATATCGTCACTATAAAGCCCACGATATGACCTAGTGTAAGGTGGCGTCCGAAAAAGTATAAGTATAAACACCACATCGGCAGAACTGTTACTAACGTGGAGTACGGAAGGCACTAGCTCTCAAATCGCAATCGGAAGGATTACTAAAATGCTTACGGAAAACTACAAAACTTAAGGTTAAACCCTTCCCCGACTATGCAACGCTCGGAAGGGCATTCGCAACTGATCACATACACCACATAGTTGGTTTTGCAATTTATAAAATGTCTTATTTCATATTCCTTCGGTGTATTGTAACAGAAACTCCTGATTTTGTTGATCCCATAGGGACACATGTTACAATTCAGACATGTGAAAAAACCCTTGGGAGCAGCAGGTAGCCATGTTTTTGGAGTCACAGGTCTGGGGTAACTTGGGCATAATAACTGGCGCAGCGTTTTCCCTCTATGGAATGTTACTCTAGGTGTGGCTGTTACTAGTTCCCTCAAATTTGGTGTCTCATTTAATAACCCCCAGTGTTTCCTGAGAATGTTGAACAGGCTCGCACTGTTATTCGTGTACTGTGTAATAAAGGCCACGTGTGGCCTCTGGGTATGCTTGTTGCTCGCTTGATTTCGTTTGTGGAAAGTACTAGCTCTGGTAACCCCTTTGATACTAGAGTCTGCTTTGTTCAAGGTGTCTTCATTGTAACCACGAGATCTAAATCTATTTTTTACCTCTCTAATGTTATCCCTGAATGTTGCATCCGTGCTGCAATTACGGCGTACACGGAACATCTCGCCAAAGGGTATGTTTTTGATCACTGATTTGGGATGTGCGCCAGAGGCGTGCAGTGTGCTGTTGCACGATGTTGCTTTGCGAAAAATAGTGCTCTGTATCTCATTATTGTCAATGTAGAAGAGAATATCCAGAAATTCAATGCTACTTGTACTGTATTTCATGGTCAGTTGTACATTGTGGGGATTATCATTCAGGAACGCATGGTACTCAATAAGTTGGCCAGTGGTCCCCTTCCATAGTAGGATGATATCGTCAATATACCTCCCCCAGAAGACAATCATGTCAATCCAGGGGAGGCATGTTTACTCCAGGCGTGCTCCCTCTCCCACCAGCCCATGAAAAGGCCGGCGTACGAGGGAGCAAACCTGCTCCCATCGCAGTTCCCTGTATCTGATGGAACCAGTTCCCCTCATGTAGGAAAAATTCCATGTCAGGATGATGTCGATCATGTCCATCAACATTTGGTTGTGGTCTACATGATCGGCCGTGCGTGTTGCCAAAAGGATTGTACGGCTGTCATTCCAAATTGTTTCTGGATACAGGTATACAATCCAGTCACATCCATCGTGACAAATAGCAAATCTTCAGACCATGATAAGGCATCAAATTTCTCTAAGATATCCCTAGAGTCCTGTATATATGCAGGTAGATTTGTTACGAGGGGCTGTAGGAATCTGTCCACATATTGTGTAAGTTTTTCCGTGGGTGAATCAATCCCAGATATAATGGGACGTCCAGGTGGGAAGATGCCATCCTTATGTATTTTTGGCAAAATATAAATACAAGGGGCAAGTGGATTGTTGACAGTAAGGTACCTGCGTTCCTCGTCCGAGAGCAGGCCACTCTCACACCAGTCATGTATTTTGGCGTTTATATGGGTGACAAGGAGGGAAGGGGATTGCTGGCAACCTGTTGATAACAACATGAATCCCCAAGTTGTCTCTTGATTTCATTTGTGTAGTCAATGGTGTTCATGATCACCACGTTGCCTCCCTTGTCAGCCTCCTTGATGGTGATGGACTCATCATCTTTCAGATCATTTAAAGCTTTTCTCTCCATTTTAGTCAAATTGTATTGTTGTTGTGTGTATTTGCAAGGGGCGTCCATTCATTTATATAAATCCTTGGTCACTCTTTCTTTAAACAAATCTATATTCACGTGTGTGTTATTAGGTATAAATTTGGATTGTGGTTTGAGTCCACTGGTCACCCCAGTGTTTTCCCTAAACTGGAGGTGACCAGTGGACTCAAACCACAGTTTCTGTTACAATACACCGAAGGAATATGAAATAAGACATTTTATAAATTGCAAAACCAACTATGTGGTGTATGTGATCAGTTGCGAATGCAATAAGATCTATGTAGGCAGCACTGTACGACCACTTAAATCACGTATACAGGAGCATGTACGTGCTTTCAAAAACTATGATTTGAAATACCCCATGACGAACCACATGAGGGAACACCATGGGGACAATGGCAAAATATGGTTCCACGGCATTGACTTTGTACCAGCCCACCTCGGGGAGGCAATAGAGAACTCACTTTACGTCAAAGGGAGGCTATGTGGATATGCCGTCTAAGATGTATAGAAATGGGGCACACTACTGACGATGAGATGCATTATCATCTATGAATTACATCTGGGTATAGGTATTTTTTCAAGTTATCCCTACTTGTGCCTTTGTCCATGTTGCCATACTTGTCAATTTCAGCATGTGAAAGAGAATGTTGCCACATTTGTCAATTGCAAAATGCGAAAGAGAAAGTAATCTCCACCTAACCAGTTCCATCTTACCGGGGCTTAAATATGTACTAGGTCGTATGCCCCATTTTGGGTTTGAAGCTAGTACCACATATTTGAACATTATGAACATTGGGTGAATCTTCACTACAGAATCGTTGAAGAACGAGGCTGGATTTTTTTGTGTTATTGCTTTGAAAAGTGGTATTACATCATTATATTTCTTTGTTGATTGAGTGTTGGCACGCCCACTGCCTGAGAAATATTTCCTTAGGTTGCAATATAATTGATCTTGCATCTACATATCATTCAGTCCGGCTGGACTCAGGCTGGTGGGCCCTGTGATATGGGATACTGTGTAAATAACCCAGAGACCAATTTCTATTGTGACGCTTGATTAGCTGTTTGGCTCTTTGAATGATCTATCTCGAGCTTGCCACATTGGGCTATTTGACAGGTTTTCCGTATTTTATTGCTTACATTCTTACATTTTTACAAATTTTTATGAATTCCTATTCTATTTGCTATCCCTTTTGGAATCCTAGCCTAATAAGAAGCAATATCATCTAGATATGACTTGACAGTACTGGCGGCATTGACTGTAAGTTCAACCTTTGCTGAAGTTGCTATATTTTTGAGGTGATATTGAACACACCTTATGATCTATCTTTTTGATGCCCTAATCATATATTTGTGGCTTTGACTGTAAGCTCTACCTTTGTTGCTGTGGCCATTTTTTTGAGGTGGTATCGAACACACCCTTTGGTCTATCTCTTTGATGCCCTAATCACATGCTTGTTACTCTCTGAACTCCCTTTTCTTGTTGCCTGAAATCGATTTTAATTTATATTAAATGAAACATGGTATAGATATATATCGATGTTGTGACAATTTTGGGCAGCACAATATGATGGCTGCCCTTCTCTGTATATCTTTGAATTTCATAAAATTCTTTGCATAATATAGTTTTAAAACGAATTTGGACATAATATAGCATAAATATATATGCTTGTCTTGATAATTCAATACATTACAATATGGCCGCTATTCTTTCTAACCACATCTCAACCTTTTAAAACGTCGCACGCGCACATTGATGACGCGCAACAAGGTACTTAGAATGCCGGGTTCCGCGTCCCGGGTTTCGAACCACGGGCGGGAACAGGAACGCCGGAGTACGATTCAGGCTTAATGGCCTCTACATAAGGTAATTCCCAAAGGGTGAGATCACCTGCGTATATTGGGGGGAAGCCGCCGTTTGGCCCTTCCGAGCGTTGCATAAGGGTTTAACCTTCAGTTTTGTAGTTTTCCGTAAGCTTTTTAGTAATCCTTCCGATTGCGATTTGAGAGCTAGTGCCTTCCGTACTCCACGTTAGTAACAGTTCTGCCGATGTGGTGTTTATACTTATACTTTTTCGGACGCCACCTTACACTAGGTCATATCGTGGGCTTTATAGTGACGATATAGTTAACAGGGGTCTACATGTAGACCGAGATTGCTTCCGTCTTCGGACGGTAGTAACCATATTGTTACCGGTAAGCACTCGAGTTGACTTTATCGATTGCTATGTTAAGAATTAGTACGTTTCAAACCCCTTGGTATCTGCAGCCCCCCCGAGGTGTTGCTTATTTATTTATTTATGTAAATACTCTTTGGGACGCTACCTTGTACTAGGTTAGATTTTGGCCTTGACAGTGATGTGTTGGTTTAGGCAAACAGAGGAGAGATTATCTGGCATTTTTTGTAGAGCACACTTGGTCTGATACGGCTTTGGTTTTTTTAGGTACGGTGCATGCTGTGTCCAAAATGTATCGTCGCAGGAACTTTACGGAATGATTATTATGTCATAATGCTATACTCGTTTCTTTGGAAATAATTGGCATATGTCTATGGCAGCAGAGAAATTGAGCGCAATACGCCACTTCCAATCAAATAGCGACGTTGACACACAGATGAGGTAGGCTGATTTCTGTTTGTTTTTTTGGCCATGTAATACCTATAAAGGCAAGATATTATGTTTTCTCTGACATAACTTTATAATTATTTATCTAATTTTGGGCGCATTATACTGTCTCCTTGCTATATAGACACACGAGTACTATCTCTAAAGATCACTTTGAATCAATGAATACCGCTCTACGCATCCATTAACTAATACTTACACGGACAATATCACCGGTATGTGTGTTCCCGCATCTTTTTCTTTTAAGTTTCCCTTCCCTTTTCGCTACACAATTGATGTGACTCTTTGCACCTACATATCACTGGGCAGTCTATGGCCCTTGATATTCTTAGGTGCAGTATTTTTATATATGGTTGTTGGGATACTAGTTTTTATGGTGGCGTGGCCCTGCATATTGTTATGGGGAGACACCTTATGACATAGTTTTGTGAACATGTGAGCACTGTTTTATCGGATCATACGAGGTAGAACTATGCATTTGTCTTTTATGGCAATTCCCACTTATTGGGATCATATTGTAGGTATGGTCATACACATTCATGTCATGTCATGTACTCTGCAGAATATGCTTGGAAGCTTCATTTATCCAAAGTAAGCATATCAATGAGAAAGTCGATGGTTGTGTTGTATACAACTCGTTTTGTTGTATATATGTGCCATGTTATATGTTGTACATATTGTTTGTATTATTGCTTGTAAATGTGGTATGTTGATATATGTGTTTTGTATGTGTTTTTAAATTACAGCCCTGAAGAAGTTCTGCATACAGAACGAAACGCGTTGGCTGTGGCCTTTTAAAGAAATTAATAAAGGAGCAAGATTACACCTTACAAAACGGATTGGACATTCTTGAGAAATGATTTAACTAATTATATTTGGACATTTGGTGCAGCTTTGATATGGTTTAAAGTTTCTTATTTACCCTGAGGTTAAGGGTGGTGCTTTTGGACAGAGGGCACTGTTAAAGCTTGCACAGAGAATCTGGTTGCAGTATATATAAGACTGGCTATTTTCAGAAGGTGGTGCCCTCCGTAGGCAAATTGGTCCACTGTCCAAGTGCTTTGTTTTTATAATAATGAAGAGGTACAGGAGTCTAGGGAGCACCAGCATCTTTATCAAAGGTACCCTACCTGCCATAGGGAGGGGAAGTGCTATCCATTGCTCTACCTGTACTGAGAGTTTGTCAGTAACGGGATCATAACTGCCTTTATGAATGGATTCCTTAAATCTGTTTACGTGTCTCCCCCAAATAGCAAACTGAGTCCTCACTCTAGGCTATTTCTGTCAGAACCTTTCCTGTGTTTTCTGTGAGGGGGAACATTTGAAGAAACATCTTTTTTGACAGTTTTTAAAAGCAACAGACATGAGGAACGGAACTCTACTTATATTTATAAATCCTGGCTTGTCTGCAAAGGCTCTACTTGGACGGGGACTAGATTATTCCAAAAGTGGTACCTTGTACTGAAGTATTTCTCTGAATATTATCTGTTTTGTCTGGATCCCATAATGCATTTTCATAATGCATATCCTGTTTTGTTTATACTAAGTGTGGTAAATGTAGTCAAAACAATGATCTTTCCATTCAAATCTCCTGTCGTTTTACTTGAACTTATCCTTGTTCGTTTTGAATGTAACGTTTTAGTGTTCATAATTATGTTTATTAACTCTTTGAATTATGTGGTTAATCTAACTTAAGCTTTCATCGATTCTCTCATCCTGTGTGGACATCCTAGTCTGGTTTTGGTGGCAGCTGTGGTTCAGTTGCCACCTGCATTCCCTCGTGTCCTTGACAAAAGGTCGAGAAAAATTGTTACAATTAATATTCATTTTTTCTATTTTTGTAGAGAATATACATGACCCTCTCAGCCTTTATTAGCTAGATGAATTCCTGAATGTAAATGGCCTAACTAGACATTACTGAAAATTCATATTTTCATCTTGATTCAATTAGCTCGTTTTTATAAAACTATTGGGAGCTCCACTCTGCTAAAAAGGCAAGCAGATAGCTGTGCGTATTTGTCTGAATTCTGTTTGATATGCATGTCTTGTATTTTCATTTAGGGTGCTCTTCGTGCAGGGAATCCTAAACCGGAAAATATTGGAGGCTCAAATATATCTTCATATCATTTAAAATGGTAGATAAATGCTTGAAATATTACTGTTACCACTCATTAATAGGGCTACTCGTGTTGTCCTAATATAGTGGTTAAATTCATCTGAAGACAGATTTAATTTGAATTAGGAAGTATATTTTCCCAGATGGAGTTGGTGTAGAATTTGTGTGAACTCAAAAAAGCCGCAGGGTTTAGTACATCCGAATTTGGGTCCTCGTTTCTGTCATAGCATGTCCACTCGGATGGTTTTCGTTTACAAAAGTACAGGTAGGGAGAAACATCCAAAGCCAAGTAGGTGCCTGATGGACTGGAAAAGACTTGCAGAGGTTTGGTAAACATGACAACGAGCCCATGAAGACAGCAGCTGGCTCTGGGAGTTGAAACCCAAGGGAAGCCATTTGAAGAATTGACCTTCTGTTCACGCTTCGTTAAATCTTGAAGAAGGAAGAGCGCTAAACCTATGGATTGTACTTGTCAATCAAGTGTACGTGGATGCGCGCGCTCTTGGAAACTCGGGTTACATTTCACGCAAAACGTTACCTTTTATTGATAGCATCTTCTAGATCATTGTAAGATAGATTCAGGTCAGCCATAGCAGCCTTTGCAGAGTGCTTGTTAAAGATGGCATGGCTGTTGGTACTAAGAACAGTGGGGGTTGTGGACCTCTTTATTAACTTCAACTTCACACATATGTGGTGTGTGAGCTGCAAGGGAAGAAAGAGGATGAAGGCTGTGTAGCCCTGAGGTGTTTTTGAAGGAGGACCGAGGCAAAGATGTAACATTGAGTGGGGTACAAGAGAGTAATACTGTCTAGGCAAAGATTTCACACCATGGGTACCAGTTTAGAAACCGACTACAGCAATAAGCAACTGAAAGATGACCAGTCAACTTTTGCAAAGAGCCTTCAACTGCTCGGGAACACATGGTGCCACGCTGTTAGCAAATTTTGATCCGTTTGAGTTAGAAGCAATTTCTTTTGTAAACATCTGCAGATTATGCAGCAGTTGATGGGTGATGTGGGAAATGTAGTAAATCCATAATTATGTGGAAAACACCACAGCTGCAGAATTCCATAATTCCTGTGGTCCTGCTAATAGGCATGTGCCCCTGAATCCTCCCCATTCCTTTCCAATCCTCATTTTGGGGTCCAGTAAAATAGGCCTACCAAGTATCTGTGCAAGTGTGCTCTGGGCGTAAAATCAGTAATGATGAATTACAGGGCCTCCCCAAGCTGTGTGGAAAGAAAGGGCTGATGTCAGGACCCTGTGCATTTCAAGCCTTGTGCAGAGAGAGTGAGTATGCAAAAGAGAACACTGACCCCAGGAGGCTCACTGTCTAAAACTAGCCTCCTAACCCAATGTCCATCACCAAACCAAGCCTACATTTTAATGCTCTGAGTGGTATTTATAGACTTTAACTGGCCTAAGATGGAATTCAATGGTAGGGCCATAGAATAGATCGGAACCATTTGAGCTCTGTGAGCAGTGGCGGCTCCTCCGCTAAGGCGGTAGAGCGTTGCCTCCCCCTGCCAGCCTCAAAACTTGAAAAATAAAACAATAATAAAACAGGTTTATTATCGTTTTATTTTTCAAGTTCTAGTCTTGGGGGCGGGGCCATCGCAGGGCAGTCAGGAGAGGTAGTGAAGGGCACTGGTATCGTTGCACATGTGTGTTTGGCCGGCCGTCTCAGGCCGGCCAAACACACATGCGCACTGATCTGTCTCCAACCCCAGCTGCGTTGCCAGGTTGGAGACAGCAAAGCACAGGCTTCCAGTCTCACTGGGAGCGCAAATTCACAGCGTTCAGGCAAATTCTGATACTACTTTCAAACATGAGAGCAGTGTCAGGATTGGCCGCAAGGGACACTGGAAGCCTGTGTTGCAGCTGTAGTGAGAGTTGGAGCAGAAGAGCAGCGGGCAATCATCAGGTACCTTTTTTTTCTCCTTTATTTTTTTCTGTTTTCATAACATCCCCCTCACCTTCCGCCCTGCCACTGCAGAGCAGTCGCTACTGTCTGAGATTCCATCCACATTACTTCAATGTTTGACCAAAAAACCTCTAAGAGCCACTACCATGGTCTTGTTTATTAAGATGACTTTTATCAGTCCTTTGCCTTTTTTTAATTTATTCCTTACGAGTTGAATGTCTTTTTTGGATTTTTTTCAGAAATTATTTAGTTACTCTTCATCCACAAACACAATCAAAGGGACAATAAGAAAGTGACGACATTTTGCCTTCTGGATGTCGGTAAAAGGAGAGAGAGCACATGCTCTTTCACAGTGTTCACGCATAAGACCGTCCCTGGGAAGAATGGGTCTTGAAATGTAATAGTGTATCTGTTCACTAAACCTGCCCTACCAGCGGCATACAAAACATAAAAACATTAAAACCTGCTTCAAAGGACGCACCGCAAAGTGAATTGTCTCTGGAGCCCTATTTTATAGATATTGCAAACATAAACACCCAAATCCATGAACTTACCGTCCCTGATCTGGAATGTTTTTATCTAGCTTTCATGAACATCGAGTATCAGGTTTAATGGAAAATATAACATTTTCCTTTAGACGATCCGGTGTCTCAGCAGAGGTAATAATAACCTGCTTTTATATAGCCCTTCTGTTCACACTTTTTCTGTTTCTATACATAACGGATGTTAATATTGCCTAATTTATGAGAGTCGATTTCCAGGTCAGACTTGACAGGATATGAACTCCTGAACTTCAGATCCCGCTTCTTTCCAGCGGTAACTCATTATTGTATTGCTTCCGGGTGGTATCAAAGCCTTGACTTTGTTAAGTAACCGAGGGGGAGGACCTGTGGATGGGAGGTATGCTCCTTCCTCCAACACCAGGGTCAGGCACTGGTGCAGTCTCTCACTCCCTACCTAAGCCCAGTGAACAATACCTCCGTATCTTCCAATCTAAAAAAAGATGGAGATAACTTTCAAATAATGCTAAGAGGAGGGGGCTTTCCTATTAAAACAGATTCCATGCATAAACTTAATTTTGTAGGGGCTCACTTATAAGCATCTTGTTTGGTGCGTGGGCCAGAATTCTAAATGAGCATTTGCGTTTTCTAGTGATTTGAGCTAACTTGAACAACTGTAAATCCAACGTAAGGGAAAAACAATCATGGAACAAAAATACTTTTGTTAAAGGGTCTTATGGTACCCTCTGATTCTGGTAAAAATTCTTCATCTGGCACCCCATTAAGTGGCCGCTCAGGTTAAAAATTTCGTGTACAAATTGCTTTATGATGTGAACTGCAAATATGTTGATAAATTAATTGATCTTCTTGTGGAAGGATGCGTGTTATGGTCTTCCTGCTATCTTAATAATAGGTAGAATGTATGATGAAAGCGTAACTCAGCACCAACTCATTATCATAATTTCTAATAATGTACAAGTCAATTAAATGTATGGAGTTAAATCACAATTGAAGTGATTGGGATTTCTCCTCTAAAAATTGTATTATTGGCTTACCCCCCCTATTGGCATATGTAATTTACTTATAAGTCCCTAGTAAAGTGGTGCTACATGTACCCAGGGCCTGTAAATAAATGCTACTGGTGGGTCTGCAGCACTTGTTGTGCCACCCACTTGAGTAGCACTTTAAACATGTCTCCAGCCTGTCATTGCAGAGCCTGTGTGTGCAGTTTAAACTGCCATTTCAACCTGGCAATAGAAACCTTTTTCGAGGCCCAAACCTTCCTTTTTAATACATATGTCACCCCTTGGGCAAGCCCTGGACAGTCCAGAGAGTAGGGTGCAATGTATTTGTAAAGCTGGACATATACTTTTAAGTTTTACATGTCCTGTTAGCGAAGTCTCTTAAATTCGTTTTTCACTAATCCAAGGCCTATCTCTCCCATAGGATAGCATTGGAGATGCCTCATTACATTTTATAAGCCTCATTTCCAAATGAGAGGAGCTAACCAGTACATGGGTTGGTGTCTCTGGAATCACAATTTAAAATCTTAAGTCGGAATTTAAATTGCAATTCTGAAAAAGCCACTTTTAGAAAGTTGGCATCTTCTTGCCTCAGCCATTTAGTGCTTGTAGCCTGTCTCTGGTCACATGACTGGGTGTAGTTGACAGTTGAGCTTTGTGTATTCCCCCTACACTACCACACACATAAGGGAACTTAGGTGTGCCTGGATGGGCCATCATTGGCAGGATGGGTGGGAAGAGCTGGGCACAGCCCCACTTACACCTAAATAGGCTGTGTCCTGCCTCCACAAAAAGGGATGCATACCCCCTGTAGTTCGTCTGGAAATAGGACAGAGAGGCAGGCTGCTTCGGGACTTCAAAGGGAAACTTCTAGAAGCTTCTCTTCCACTTCAAAGCACAACTGGGTATAAATACCGAACCTCAGACACCAACTCTTCAGTACACTTCTGGACCTGTGGATGAAGGACTACCACTCTGCTGGACTCCTGCTTTGCTGTGCTGACCTACTGCTCTCTTGCCTGGGTTAGAAGATCTGGACCTGCTTCTCTTGAACCCATAACCCAGAGTGACTCCAAGGGCTAGTTGACTGGTCTCATGATCTGAAGCCTCAGGGACTTAATAGGCTTCCAAAAACCTTGCATCTGTACCCGACCTGTGCTCTCTTGAGGTCAGTTAACACTTGGCTCTTGTCCTCTCTGCACCTTGGTGGTACTATTTCACTGTTAAAATATATCTCTCTTCGTTTCTGCTTTGGGGAAGTCTAGCTATTTTTTGACAAGCCCTATTGAGCCTCGGGAAATTTTGTGCTTGAACCTTAAAAAGATCAGGAGATGGAAGAATTAGTAATTTCTTGTCTAGGTGTCTAAGCAAACTTCCTTTCTGGCAACAAATCCCACATAGAAATTTGAATTTTAAATTAAACGTGCAACTTTTTGTCCTTCCCCCATTGCAACTGTCCCTCAATGACATCTTCATCAAGTGTTCCAAGGTAATACTGAACGCAGAACGCTTCCTTTATGTTTTACTTCCTAAGTGAATTGACTCTAGCGAGACACTGTACAAATGTATATTCATTTACAAGAATGTAGTTTTGCTGCTCTGGATATACATTTGATAGTTCATGTGAGAAACTGGGTTGTTGGTTGACTGGGTGAAGCCCTGGAGAACCAACAGACACAATCCCTGGTAGGGAGAACCACACAGTCGCTAAACTAACCTGTGCTTATCCCTGGGTAGCTGCGCACAAAAACAGACAGGGTTAGCTTAGAGGCAATATGTAAAGTATTTATGCAATACACAAACTGTAATAAAGTGAAAACACAACACAAGAAAAACCCCACACAATTTAAAAAAATAGTACATTTTAATAAATTATTTGACACCAAACGAAAAACTTTCAATCATTAGAACTGGAATTATGAATTTTCAAATTTTTAGTAAAAACTAGCACATGAAGGATCAAAGCACCAACCGGGGACACCTAGTTGAGCGAGACAGTGTCAAAGTCATAAAATATGGAGCATGGGTTATATACAAGAAGTGGATTTGGTCTGGTCAGCGCTTACCTTCAGACTTAAAAGACTTTTCAAGGAAAAGTTCTGAGAAGGTAAAGCTCAGCAGGGCAAGACTTCAGACAGTGTCCAAGGAGAGAGCATCGTCGATGGGGAGTTGCTGGACAGGCTCACCGTGATGATTTCTATGTTTTGACTTTGTCACTTTTCTGGAAGTCAAACATCTCAGGGAAGACAAGGCAGGAGGCTTTAGCTGAGGAGAGTTCCAGGATGCCGGATACCCGTTTTGTGAAGGACCACTAAACAGGATTTGCTGCTGCGGAGAAGAATGTAGCAGGAGCTACTGCAAAGTCAAGCCGACTGGTGCTGCACCTCAGGCGGATCGACAAGCAGGTTGGTCCCGGTCTTACCTTAGTTCTCAGGGCAGTTAGCAGCCAAAGATTTACTAATACCCAAGTGTTGGCTTTTGGCTATCTGGGTACCTTTACCACCACCATCAAGGGTTCAGAACTGGAGGGACACGTCTTAGGGGGTTAGGACTAATACAGACTGGGTCCCGGTGCGGGATCAAGATGTTGGGAGCCTGTCATGTCTCTGTGGCTCTAAACAGGAGGCCAGCAAACTAGCCTTTGGAGTCACTCTGGCACTCCTGGGTTAAGGTGGAGAAGCAGGACTCAAATTGCAGGCCAGGCCACTGAGGGCTTAAGGCAGGCTCCAGGCAGCAAAGCAGTCCTTCCAGGTGCAGCAAAGCAGTCATGTGGAGTACAAGGCAGACCACAGCAGCAGGCCGCCCTCCTGAGAGTCCTTCTGCAGGTCCAGAAAGTGAATTGAAGAGTGGGCCTGAGAATCCCATTTTTATCCCTGGTGCCTCCTTTAAAGTAGGAGAAGTTTCTCGAGGTTTCTCTTTGAAGTGCTTGGAATTTCTTGACTCCACTGCCCTTGTTTCAAGTTGGCTCCAGACACAATGGAGTAGTGACAAGATGAACAAAAGGAGGTGCACCAAAGAAAGCAAATTTCTAGTCCATTTAGAGTTCTTCAAATTCTTTCTTTATTTCAAAATCCATAATTGTTCATAAAACCAGCCAACGCATTTCGTTCCCAAATCACAATTTGTGGAACTACATCAGGGCTCTTAAAGTGGTATTCAATTGCGCCGTGAGGATATATTCCAGAAGTGCTGTTCATTTAAGTATGGGTGAACTCAAAAGGTCAAAGCTTGCCCCCTTGATAAGTGACCAAACTCTCCCTCCGTGGCGCCGTGGAAGTAACTCCTTATGATACTTGGCAGTATCATAGTGAGGTGCTATCTAACAGGTCCGTCAACCTGCATCGTCTTTGGTTTGAGTGCAGGAGTGACAAGCCCTTTGTGTGATGGCAGAACACAGCCTATTCAGTTGCAAGGGGGACTGTGCCGAGCTCCTCCCCATCCTGCCAGCAGATGGCCAATTGATGCACACCTAATCCTTCTATTGTGTGACTTTCTCTAAGCAATTCACAAAAGTCTAACTGTCAGCTATACCCAGTCCATTTACCCAGGACAGCCTGCAAAAAGCCCACTTTCTAAAACTGGCATCTTCAAAATTGTAATTTAAAATCTGACTTTACCATTAAAGAGGTTTTTTTATTACTATTTCATAGATACCAAACATGAAATGCTTATCTGTCCCCCGTCAAAATTCAGCACGTATTAAATGTAATAAGGCAACCCAATGTTATCATATGGACGTTAGGCCTCACAATAGTGAAAAACGATTATAGGGGTTTTTCACTATCAAGACATGTAAAACTTAAAAGTACATGTCCCCCTCCCCCCTTTTAATTACAATGCACCTTGACCTGTGGGCTAACTCAGGGCTAACTTAGAGGTGACATATGCAATAAGGGAGCTAAAGGCTTGGCAAAGGGGTTATATTGCCATGTTGAATTGGCAGTTTAAAACTGTTTAGAGTGCAATGGCAGGCCTGGGAGATGTTTTAAGGGGTTACTTAAGTGGGTGGCACAATAAGTGTTGCAGGCCCACTAGTAGCATTTAGTTTACAGGCCCTAAGTATACGGTATACCACTCTACAACGGACTTAAAAGCAAATCAAATAGGCCAATCAGGTGTAAGCCAAACTTTTCATGTTTAAAGGGGCGAGCACAAGCACTTTAGCTCTGGTTAGCAGTGGTAAAGTGCACAGAGTCGTATGGCTAAGAAAAACGAATTCAGCAAAAAAATGGAGGGTAAAGGCCAAAGGTTTGGGGGTGGCCCTGCCGAGGGTAAAGGCCAAAGGTTTGGGGGTGGCCAACACTTCAAATGTATATTCATTGAACAAATATATATCTTTTGGTCTGAAAGTGCAATCATTGATCCCTTGGGTCAATGAGCTGTGTTTAAACTTGGGTGACAAAGACAGCTGCATTTTGCTTCAAATGGAGGGGGTCATCACTGGAATCAGAGATGGCTGCAGACACAGTCAGACAAAAAAAAGTAAGGAGAAATGTACAGTGGGTAGTGTTACGTTGCATGCCTGCAGCTCCCTGGCATCCAAACCATTTGGGGCCCTATGATTAAGGTGTATGTTTGCATGGGGCACAGATAAGGTCCTGGTCTCATGCATTTTCGCTTTCTAACGTGCATCCGGTTAACTTAGAATTTCAATGAGTGAGTGCATGAGCTGTAGACAACACAGCTTGGAAACAGTGAGCAGTGGTTACTTTAATAGCTTCAGCAATAGCCTGAGCCTCATCCCCACTGAACCATGACTGCTTTCCTGCACAGACCAGCAAGAACATTGCCTCAAAGTTAGCTAGAGACCCGTCTAGCACTGCTAGTAAGTGTATTGAGAAAGAGAGAGAGAGAGAGAGAATGTGTATATGTGCTTGCATACTTGAGTGTGTAAACGGGTGTGTGTATGTCTGTGCTAATTTACCATAATCATAAAATCATTTTTTACGCAATTTTACCCTTATAAACACAACAAAGTGATACAAACACAGTACAGAACATTTTTTATTATTTCAGGTCCTTGATTCAAAAACAAATTATCTTATTAAAACTGCATATTTCAAGGAATATTTTTTTTAAATCTCACTGCTATTGCAACTTTTAGAGCTTTCACATTCAAATGTAGATAAAAGCTTTCTTAGCGGTCCTAATCCTGACCAGTTTAAATAAAGGCCTCAAATGTAATTATATTTCATTCATAAAATATAGGCATAATAATGGTAAATGCGTCATCTTATCAGATTTTTTCTTAATACCTAGCCTATCAACTTTAACTGATGGGGTTTTAATCTCGAGCAGTGTAATTATGTGCATCAGTCTTTTCCTAGTCTGGGGACAAGGAACATTAAATAAATATTTAAAAATCAAATAATTTGCCTTATATTTCGCTACTTTAAATAATGTAGTTCAATTATTATATAAGCCTAGTCATTTTCGAAGTAATACTCAGAAGACTTTTCTTTTTACCGAGTTTTCCAAACAGATAACAACACATCAGTTCTTCAAAAGAATTAACATTACAGCGCTGACTTGATGTCAAGCAACACGCGGTCGCAGAAAAAGACACTGCGATGCAATTATTACTGACATTTAAGGCATTTTCCAAACTGTTTCTGTAAAACAAATGCAGTTTCTAGTGCTTTGATGTCCTCGTTCTTCAGCTTCATAAGAAAGATTTTTAGGTCTCGCCTAGCAACGCAGCGCATGCGCTGCTCGCCTTGGCGAGATCTATTGTTGTGGGTTTTGCGTCCGAAGGGGGACAGGAGATGTGCACCCGTACGGACAGGAGATGTGCACTCCGTACGCGTGCACATCTCCTGTCCCCGCGTAGGGCTGGCGTTTCAACACAGCGCGTGCATGGCACACTTTCACTTTCCCGCCCTCCCTCCCCCGTCGGCTCCAGATCATCAGGACATGTGCACGCGTCGGACAGGACAGGAGATGTGCACGCGGCGTTTCAACACAGCGCGCGCATGGCGTGCTTTCACTTTCCCTCCCTCCCCCCGTCGGCTCCAGATCATCTCGGAAGCTCCCGGGGACCCTGCACGGCGTCAGCAGTCTCGGAGTCGGCTTGTTGTCTACCTCCTTCTAATTCTGCCACATGCCCCTGCCTGTCTCTTTCTTTCTCTGACTCTGTAGGTCTCTGTCAACTCTGTATCTGCAAATCTGTTACTTCCTGTCTCTGTCTATGCTTCTGTATCCCTCTCTAGCCACTGCCTGGCGCTCTCTGCCTATCTCTGTCGGCCTCTGTTCCTGCCACTGTCTGGTGCTGTTGGGGGTCTTTCTATGTATGTTCGTTAGTTTCTGTCTCTGTTGCATTTGTCTGACTCTGCATATCTCTGTCGGCCTTTGTCTGGCTCTTTCTTTGCCTCTGTCTGTCGCCATCTCTCTGCAAATCATCTCTTGCCGCTCTGTCTATCTTTGCCTCCGTTTCTGCGTGTTTGTCACTCTCTGACTCTGTCTTCCTCTGTTACAGCCTTCCTGTCTCTGCTTGCCTCTGTCTCTCAGTTCTTTTAGTGTGGGGCCCTGCCTGGGTATCTTTGCTTCTGTCGGCCTCTGTCTCTCCATAGCCGTCACTTCCTGTCACTCCCCCTCCCCCTATCACTCCGCCCCGTCACGGGTCTCTAAGCTCCGTCTCGTGCCTGCCAGTGCCAGGCTCGACTAGAAGGACACCTGGGCCTTTGATGGCGGAGGAGATACCGGCCTGTATCTGCGGCTCTGACATTAACAGCTGTCTGTGCTCCCTCCATCACTAGAGCGCATCTCCCCTAATCCCTTCTGCCTGGCGGCGCTGCTCCCCGGCTACCTTGTCGCACTTTCAGCCCTCTCTTTCCTCTGCAGTCACTTTCATCTCTCTTCCTTCCTCTACCCCTGATGGTTCTTTCTCCTCCGTTGGCTATTCCTTACCCCAGTTTCCCTTCCTACCCTCCTCTTTCTTTATCTAAGCCCCTCATACTCTCTTCTCTACCTCTCCATCACTCATTTCTTTTCTTCCAACATAAATTACCCTTCCCCAGGCGCTCTCCTTCCAGCTTCTATCCCTCCCTTCTCCCCGCCCAGATTTTTAGGGTAGGTGTTATTAAGCCACGCCCTTAATTACAATGGCCACGCCCCTTTGAGAGACCCCCCCCAGTTTTTTCATCCCACTTAAAGTGAAAATGTACTGTGCCCAAATTTCTGGACATAAAGGGGCTCATTTATGGGAAAGGGGCACAGCGCATCAAGTCATCTTGTTGTGCTCCACTGTGTGACAGGGAAAGGGCAGGAATGCGCTGTATTAAGGCAATACGGAATATTCCTGTTCTTTCCCCTGTGCTGGCGCCCTTTTGGCAGCCTAGCGCCAACACAGGCACCCTTTCACAATGGAGCAAGGGTGCCTGTGTTGAATGCAGGATTGTTTTTGTGCAGAAAGGGGCACCTTCCTGCGCAAAAAGAATCATGGGAGGCATATTCCTCTTTCTATGTGTGGTGCAGAATGCAACACAAACTGAAATAGGAAAAAACAAGGATAAATAGAGATATTTCTTATCATTACGCCTTCCCTGGGAAGGTATCTCATTTTGGATCATTCCCAGGTTTAAAGGTACTGCTGAATCTGGGAATATGTCCAAAACCATAGGAGTTGATGCCATGTAACTCCTTCCCAGGGCAGAGTGATGCAGTGAATTGCGCTGTGTTGGGTTACTCCAGACTTTTAAAGTCACTCAGAGCCACGAAAAATGGCTTTGCCTGGCTTAAAAAATCTGACTTAGTGGTTTGTGTCACGCATGTACTACATTGCATGGTGCAAACGCGATGCAAGGCTGTCATAAAATGCCCCAAAGTATTATGCTGGACCTCTTTTGAACATGTATCTTTTACTGCTTCTACCTGTTTGTGTCTATATGTATTTTGCACTGAGTGTGCTGTATGTTTTGCTGTGTGTTTTGAGTTTGCACTGCTACTACATGTGCAAAATGTGTTCTGGATATCAGTACATCTTACAAGTGCTTGCAAAAAAACTGAACTACTGCTTGTCATTCCGGAATCTCTATGGCTAAGTGACATTTTTTGTTTCTGAGACGTCACAGGTTGTGACCTCGGTGTGCTGTAATAAGCCTTGCATGATTCCAGTGGCAGCTCCTCCGCTAAGGTGGGGGAGCGTCGCCTCACTGCTTGCGTAGCAGTGTAAAAGAAAATAATAAAATGACATTAGTTATTATCATTTTATTTTTAGTATCCGCCAGGTTCAGGCAGGGCCGGGCTCCTGTGACGAGGGAGGAGGAGTGGTTGCTACACTCTAAAGTGTGCATGATGGTTTGGCCAGCCGTCTTGGCCTTTCCAAACCTTCATGCACACTTTGCTTATTCTCCACCCAGACTGTAATGCAGCCTGGGTGGAGGAACAAGCAAAGTGCCCAGGTTCCCATTCCCCATCTAAGCACTGAACATTGGTGCTCAGAGCAATCACAATGCTGCATTGCAGCATTGTGATTGGCTCAGGGGAGCCTGAGTGCTTCCTTCTTCCGGCCAGAGTGGAGGGGCGGCTTGGGAGAGACGGAGGAGAGACGCAGCGATCAGGTAAGTGAACTTTTATTTTTTTTAAGATCAAAAGAGGACCTCAAACATGAGAAAGGGGAGAGTGTCACAGGGATTATTTGTAGTAATATTAGTGAGCTGCTGAAAACACACGGCACTATCCCTGAATATTAAATGTAAACACCTTTAGAATTTGCACTAGTGTTCTTGTGGACGGTCAGTGACCTGGCCAAAGGGGGGCATGAAAAAACTGAAATTGGATCATAAATTCAATGCTGTTCCAAACAGGGGCCCCCAAAATACGTTTGACCCAGGACCCCAAAATCTTTAAAATGTCCTTGATAACATGGTCTCAGATCTCTTTGTCAAGGGCCTCTGCTGAAGGAAAATGCTGGGAGTGACTGTCGATACATAGCATAGAACACTAAAAAGGGATGGGGACAGTTTATTGGTCCTGTAGCGCACCTTTAGTTAACTTTCCCTCACTCAAGTTTCTTTTCACGTAGTGGATCATTTTGTAGCAGGTAGCGAGTGAACACATTTTCAGATTAATTCATCCAATCATGGAACTTTCCACCATGTGTGATATATAGTTCAATTCTCCTAAATCAATAAGCAAGGCCAGAAGACTGTATATCCGTGTTGGATTTCATTCAGCTAAAGCGTTATTTATGACAACATCATTGCGAGAATAACCGGCAAAGATGTCTCAGTCCGTTTTAGGTACCTTAACTCATGAAATAAATGCTTTTCATTAGGAAAAACTCACTGTATCTCTTATGAGGTTGCTTGCATGATAAATTTGTGATAAAAAGCTACAATAAGTGTAATATGCTATTTATTATTATTGTTGAGGGGACAGCAGGGTGGATAGCATAACCCACTCGAGGCTTCGCCTGTTGTGATTAATGGCCCCTCCCCACCCTCAACAATGCCAATAAATAACATGTTACACTTAGTGCATCTGAATATATGGATTATGCCATTGCATTTTTCATTTGTTACAGTTAAAAATGTAGTTGATATGACTCAAACATGTAAAACAACTGAAATTTGCCAGTGAAGGTAAAGAATACACACACAACACACAATAACTCACAATGTCCATCATTTGGCTCTCTGTTACATTTTTTGGGTATATGTGCCATTCTCAAATAGTTGTTTTGGGCAAGGCAGGTGCCATGAGTTACAGCATGTCTGGTGTGCGTTTATAATCATAACTGCTTAATTTCAGTGGTTTCATGCAGTTGAGCCACAAACATTACTTTTTAACTCTTTTTTCTCTGGGAAGTTCATCATTTTTGTAGTCTTAATTTACAACTCCAGCTATTGATGGCCTTATTTTGTCCATATAGGGGGTTGCACACAGGGTCTGGTTGAAGGCATTGATGTTTGTTGCTCCTGAAGTGTGTTTCCATAAATTACATTGTTCAAGTGTTCCCTGCATCCATATCATTGCACGCACCCTCAAAAAGACGCGACTGGCTAAGAAAGGACTCAGTTTCTCAAATATATATATATATATATATATATATATATATATATATATATTATCTACTGGCGGTCGCCAGTAGATAGTTATAGTTACAACCTATTATCCATAGGAAATCCGCGACATTCTATTTGAAATAACTCTCTTGCCGGTTGACGTATCTTCGCAAAATTTTCAAACTTTATGGCCCGCTCCGGTCCGCTCCTACCCTGAAAGTCTCGGGGGATTCGTCAGCGGGGGCCGAGAAAAGGGGGGTCCCAAAACGCGTTTTCCCCATGCAATTTTCCATAGGAAACTTTAGACACGGCTACAGCTCGAACTGCTGAACGGAATTACACCAAATTTGGCAAAGAGGTAGTTCTTGGTTCAGAAAGAACCCTTTTTGTTAAATGGTGTAAATCCGTTCAGTAGTTGCTGAGAAAATCAAAAGTAAAAAGATAGTGATATCAATGGCCGAGTAGGGTCCGCGTACCCTCAGCGCACCCTGCGCGCACCGTCCCGATCACGAGCTGCATGTTAATTGGCTGTCAGCTGGCTGTCAACATTCCGATTCAGGAAATGTTGGCAGCCATTTTGTCCCTCGGTAGAACCGAGGGACAGAAACAAGTGCGCAAAGCGCACAAAGGGGCAGGGTAGAAACACCCTGACCTCTAGGTTTGCTCAGGGGGTCCCACAAGGACCCCTGGGCAAAAAAAATAAAAAAAATTTTTAAAAATCGGCAGGATGCGCTCAGGGTGCGCGAATCCTGCCGAGAAATCGAAGCGCGGTCTCCGCGCTTCGATGTTAATTGGCCCCGGGTGGGCCAAGTCCCGGGGGCATGCTGGGGGGTTAATTTTATGTGTGGGGGCCTCTAAGGGCTCCCCAAGCCCCGGGGACCACCACCCCCCGGGCTTTATGTATAATGGTGCGGGAGGGCTCTGAGCCCTCCCGCAGCCCCGGGACCGCCACCTCCCGGGGCTTCTTTTATTTTTGAAAAACCTGTGTGGGGGCTCCAGCCCCCACACGCCCCGGGACCGCCACCTCCCGGGGCACTAAAAAATTAAAAATGGGGGTCCGTTTTGGACTCTTGAAGCCCGGGGACCACCACCTCCCGGGGCTTTGAAATGTGGGAGGGGGCCACGCGGCCCCCTCCTGGAGCCAGTGATGGCCCTGGGGACCGCCACCCCCAGGGCCGGCTCCTGCAGTGTCCCGGGTGCCTACCCCGGGACACTGCTGTTTGCAATGACAGGGACGGGAGCCTCGCGGCTCCCGTCCTGTCATTGCAAACTGCTTTGGATATTGGAAGAGAGAGCAGGAAACCTGCTCTCTCTTCCAATATCCAAAGCTGATTGCTTTCCACATGGGGAGCAGCATGTTAGCTGCTCCCCATGTGTAAAGCAATGCCGGCTCCCGTAGGACACGGGGAGCCGGCGGGACTGTGGGGGGTTTGGGGACCCCCCACAGTCCCCAACGAGAGGCCAGGCCCCGGGGATGGGGTCCCCGGGGCCATAAGTGGCCACGGAGGGGTGCCACGCAGCCCCCTCCCCAAAGGAAAAAAAGTTAAAAAAAAAAAAAGTGCAAGGCCGGCCCCGGGGCATGGGGTCCCCGGGGCCTTAAATGGCCTGAAAAGGGGGCCACGCAGCCCCCTCCAAATAAAAAAAGAGGCCATGCCCCGGGGGATGGGGTCCCCGGACCAATACAGGCCCAGGGAAGGGGGCCACGCGGCCCCTTCCCGTTTTGTTTTTTTAATTTTAATTAAAAAGGGGTAAGGCCCTGGGGGATGGGGTCCCCAGGGCCTAAAAATAGGAAAAAGGAAGGGGGCTACACAGCCCCCCTTCAGGGGGAAAAAACAAAAAACGATCGGGCCGCAGGCCCCGCCCCTTCCTTCACCACTCTGCAAACGCGCCCCTGGCGCGTTTGCAGAGGGAGAACGATTCCCCTTGAATACTGGGGGTCCCTGAGGTCCAACTAGCCCACCAGGAACCTCCAGTATGCGCCAGGGGCTGCCTTGCAGAGAGGTGTACAGAGGCTACGCCCTTTACACCTCTCTGCAACGCAGCTCTGTGGCGCTTTGGAGGTATATGGTGGGCTAGTTGGACTCCGGGGACCCTCAGGATTTAAGGGGACTTAATTCCCCAACTTAAAACGCGCCACGGGGCGCGTTTGCACAGTGGTGAAGGGAGGGGCGGGGCTTCAGGTGACATGTGTGCAAACAGGCCCCGTGGCGCGTTTTAAGATGGGAATTAAATCCCCTTCAATCCTGAGGGTCCTGGAGGCCAACTAGCCCAACAGGTACATCCAGAAAGCGCCACAGAGCTGCGTTGCAGAGAGGTGTAAAGAGGGGTGTGGCCTCTCTACACGTCTCTGCAACGCAGCCCCTGGCGCATATTGGAGGTTCCTGGTGGGCTAGTTGGCCCCTAGGGACCCTCAGGATTCAAGGGGACTTAATCCCCAAACTTAAAACGCGCCACGGGGCGCGTTTGCACAGATGTCACCTCAGGCCCCGCCCTCCCTTCACCATTGTGCAAATATTCTTCTAAAATCATCCGAAATACGAATTCCTATTTACTCACCTGTTATAAGGAGAGACCTCAGTGCTGCATCTTTCAGCCCAGTACTGGTCCTGAAAAGTAATTTTAACCGTACTTACCAGTAACTTGAATTTCCTTCCATAGGATATCATTGCCTGCTTTTTGTTGATAAAGTTTCTAAGTGTTGATTTTTGAAACATACAAATATTCCTCTAAAATCAGCCGAAATACGAATTCCGATTTACTCACCTGTTATAAGGAGAGACCTCAGTGCTGTATCTTTCAGCCCAGTACTGGTCCTTAAAAGTAATTTTAACCGTACTTACCAGTAACTTGAATTTCCTTCCATAGGCTAACATTGACTGGTTTCACTTGGAAATTCTTCTAAGTGTGGAGTTTTGGAACTTTAAAATATTCCTCTAAAATCAGCCGAAATACGAATTCCGATTTACTCACCTGTTATCAGGAGAGACCTCAGTGCTGCATCTTTCAGCCCAGTACTAATCCTGAAAAGTAATTTTAACCGTACTTACCAGTAACTTGAATTTCCTTCATAGGCTAACATTGACTGGTTTCACTTGGAAATTCTTCTAAGTGTGGAGTTTTGGAACTTTATAATATTCCTCTAAAATCAACCAAAGTACGAATTCCAATTTACTCACCTGTTATCAGGAGAGAACCCAGTGCTGCATCTTTTAGCCCAGCACTGACCCTGAAAAGTAATTTTAACCGTACTTACCAGTAACTTATATTTTCTTCCATAGGAATCCATTGTGTGGTTTTCAGCAGAAAAGTTTCAAAGTGTCGATTTTCACAAACTACAAATATTCCTAAAAATCGCCTGTATGAGACTTAAACGCATTCTTTCAACTGTTTACAGGAGATGCACCAGTGCTGGATCCAGGATGCAACACTGAGTAAGAAAATGTAACGATAACAGTTTTTACCTTCTAAGTGAATTTCCTTCCATAGGATAACATTGGTGATTCTATGAGAAAAGTTTCTAAGTGTCAACTTTTAAAGTACAATAATATTCCTTAAAAATCACGACTGTAACCAAAACGCTTTTACTCAACTGTTTACAGGAGATGTTCCAGGACTGAATCTAGGATCCAGTCCTGTGGTTAGAAAAGTAATCCATAAAGTAACTAATTGCATTTAACTAGAAATTCACATTGAGCTGAATGTTGCATTGTGTTTGAAAATGTGTTGCCCATTGCAACAACTGTAACTACTGTACTTAAAAGTCTATTGCCTATGTGCAAAGTATTTAAACTAAAGTAATTCATTCTGAGAAAGTATTTTTGTAATGTAATGTATAATGTAATTACAATGTAATTGAAAAAATAAAATATGTAAAAAAATTGTTTCTGAAAATGTAGTAAATCAGTATGAAAAAATGTATATAACAATTAATACATTTAAAAATTGTCATTTACAAAACCTTTGAAATTCACTGAAAAACCGTAGGTTTCAGACATGTTATAGTTACAAATTAGCATTTAAAAACCTTTGAAATTCACTGAAAAACCATAGGTCTCAGGGACGTTATAGTTACAAATTAGCATTTAAAAACCTTTGAAATTCACTGAAAAACCATAGGTTTTAGGGACAGTTATAGTTAGTTGGACATTGCACTCGTACAAAACCCGTGAAATTCCCCGTTATAGTTAGTCCAGCTAACTATAACTCGCGCCCCGCAATGCACTGCTGATGACGTCACATATTACATCACTCATGACATGGTCAGTGACATCACTGATGACATCACTGATGACATCTCAAATGACATCACTGATGACATCATCCACGTGATAATTTCATGCATCTTCTCACACCCTAATATAACCTTTGATACACCCACTCTAAATTACAGACTGCCATTCGCAAAACCATAGACACTCCAACACCAATAACTACATACCCACTCACTGATTCTTAGGTCTACGCACACATCCACTCACTCACCCGTACAGTCACTCATACTTACGGTCACTCAGTACAGGACTATCATATGCACTCATACTCCTATATAGACACTCAAACACCGCCACTCATCCATAGAGGTACTCACACACCTAGTCAGTCATGCAAATAATTTAACACACTACCATTTACTCACCTATACAGTTATACACACACCAGCTCACTTACTCATACAAATACTAGCACATTCTTACGCTCTTATACAATCACTGATACAAGCACACACTCATCCATACAGCCACTATCACAATCACTCACTCTCGCTTATAGCTATTTATATACTCCAACACACATATATACTGCCTTTCACATATGTAGTTACTCACACATGTACCACTGGGACATACATTCACTCACTAACATACTCTTACACACACTTACCCACCCATACAGTCTATCACAGATGCACTCTTGAAACCATCCACCCAGTGAATCACCCACTCACACATCTATGCACAGAGTCGCACACACCCCTCCCACACAAACACTCAGGCACCCATACAGATACTCACACAAGCATTCAATAACTCATATAGACACTCATGTAGCTATTCACAAACACATGCAGCCACTTACACAGCAACTGACAGACGGATACAGACTTTCACCCTGTTTAGTCACTAACCCATGCATTCAGTAAGATACCTTAAATCACTCACTTATACAGTCAGTCACGCACCTACTAAATCATCCATACAGACACTTACACACCCATTCATTCTTCAATACGTCTTTTCCTATATATATTAAAAATATTTAAACTTTACAGAAACACACAGTCACTGGATGATGTCATCAGTGATGTCATCAGTGATGTCATTTGAGATGTCATCAGTGATGTCATGAGTGATGTCACTGACCATGTCATGAGTGATGTAATATGTGACATCATCAGCAGTGCATTGCGGGGCGCGAGTTATAGTTAGCTGGACTAACTATAACAGGGGAATTTCACTGGTTTTGTACGAGTGCAATGTTCAACTAACTATAACTGTCCCTAAAACCTATGGTTTTTCAGTGAATATATATATATATATATATATATATATATATATATATATATATATATATATACACTGAAAAAAACAAAGGTTACAGGGCTGTTATAGTTAGGAAATGGAATGAAAAAATCCTTAGAAATTCACTGAAAAAAACAAAGGTTACAGGGACCTTATAGTTAGGCAGACATTTCACTCGTATAAAACCAGAGAAATTCAGCAGTTATAGTTAGCTGAGCTAACTATAACTCGCGCCCTGCAATGCACTTCTTATGACCTCACAAATTACATCACTCATGTCACGGTCAGTGACATCACTAATGACATCAGATGTCAATTTACCAATATACATTTTCACAAGTTTATAAATATATTTTATTCACACAATCATTCTTATATATTTTCAAAATTAAAATTAAAACATTTAGGTAAGGTAACTTATGTAGTCTTTCAATAAATGCATTGCACCCAGTCTTTCTCTTTTTGTATTCATTTTATGGATCCACTGATCTGTTTCCAACTTAAAGCACACACTCAATCCTAAAACAAAAACACATTTAATGTAAACATATGCTACTGCTATTTCTATAAGTGTACCACTGCCTGTGTGTGGGTGTGTGAGTGGGTGTGGGAGTGGCTGTGTAGGTGTGTGGGTGGTTTTGTGGGTCTGTAAGTGGTGGCATGGGAGTGGCTGTGTAGGTGTGTGAGTGGCTGAATGAGTGTGTGAGTGGGTTTGTGGGCCTGTGAGTGGGTGTGGGAGTGACTGTGTGGGTCTGTGAGTGGGTGTATGAATGGCTGTATTGGTGTGCGAGTGGTTGTGTGGTTGTATAAGTGGGTGTGTGAGTGTTTGTGTGTGTGCGAGTGGCTGTGTGGGTCTGTCAGTGGGTATGTGAGTGGTTGTGAGGGTATGTGAGTGGGTATGTGAGTGGCTGTATGAGTGGGTGTGTGAGTGGTTGTGTGGGTTTGTGAGTGGCAGTGTGGGTCTGTGAGTGGGTGTGCGAGTGGTTTTTGTGGGTCTGTGAGTGGGTGTGTGAGTGGCTGTAAGAGTGTGTGAGTGGTTGTGTGTGTGTAAGTGGTTGTGTGGTTGTGTGAGTGGGTGTGTGAGTGCATGTGTGAGTGGCAGTGTGGGTCTGTGAGTGGGTGTGTGAGTGGTTTTGTGGGTCTGTGAGTGGGTGTGTGAGTGGCTGTATGGGTGTGTGAGTGGTTGTGTGAGTGGTTGTGTGGGTGTTTAAATGGGTGTGTGAGTGAGTGTGTAAGTAGGTGTATGGGTCAGTGAATTGGTGTATGTAACTTTTTAATTGGAGTCTGGATCCACGGATCGGCCACAGAGCAAACGGGATCACGCTGATTGCCGCAGTGGTTCCGTGTATGCACCAAATGGAGACCACAACTTTTCTCTCAGGTTGTTGCCAGGCAATCATAGCGTTGCTGTTGGTGCATGGATTCACGGATCCACTGTGGTAAATCGAGGCTGGATCCACATCTGTAGATATACATAAATATTTTACTTTAATAACTCCAAAACTACTCAACAGATGTACACCAAATTAAAAAAATAATCTTTCTGAATCAAGATCTAGCTTTCTACCAAATTTGTTTTGATTCTGTTCAGCGGGTCGGGCTGTAGTCATATCTAAAATCCCTATTGCATGCAGAAAACATGTTTTGGGACCCCCCTCTTTCTTGACCGATCACCTCAAAACTTTCCAGACAGCAGCTGCAGTGATTGCCAAACTACTTCTAAAGATTTTGTGAAGATTCATCAAATGGAACCAAAGTTATTAGCAAAACAAAAAATACTCTTCCTATGGAAACTAGGTCCAAAGCTTAAAGTAACATTACAGTTAGGTAAATGTTCGGTAACAATGCAATGTTTTAAACTTTAAAAATCACAGACATTCACCAGTTACAGTTATACTTATCTCAAGAAACTATAACTCGTGTCCTAAGGTGACTATAACTCGTGCACGTGCCATGTACAGTTTTCAGTGCATGGCATGGGCACGAGTAATAGTTTACTTAGAGAACGCGTTATAGTCACTTGAGATAAGTACAATTATAACTGGTGAATTTCTGTCGCTTTAAGAGTTTAAATGTTACTGAACATTTCGCCTACCTATAACAATACTTTAACCTTTGTTTTTGTTCAGTGAATTTTTTGTTTTTTTAATGTAGAGTAATATTTCATTACCATATGTATATGCAACCCCCTGCACACGGCCGAACCCCGAGTGCAGCAAATTCCATGCTTCACATGGGCTTTGGACATGTGCAAGGGGGAGTAGGCTGCAGGCCAGACCTTGTGGCCAACCCTTGTAAAGGCCTTCAGGGCCTTCAGTTGTGCACAGCGGGGGTTGGCCACAGGGCCCTGGCTGAACCTCTGCATGCAGCCAACCCTATGCTGGGGGGTTGGCTACAAGGTCTAGCCTCCTGACCAACCCCCCCAAAGGTAGGCAACTCCACATTGCACACGGCCTTCGGCTGTCCGCCAAAGGGTGTTGGCTACAGGGCCTGGGACTAGGAACCCCATCCATCAGGGCCTTTTTTGCTTTTTTTTAAAAGGAAGGGGGGTCTTGTGGCCCCACTCCATGGACCTATTATGGCCCTTGGGACTCCATCCCCCAGTGTCATACATATTTTAAAGTAGTGGGAGCAGTGTGGCCCACTCCCCGAGCTTTGTTGGGCCCGGGGACCCCATCCCCCATGGCTGTGTTTTATTAAAGGGCAGGGGGGCCATGTGGCCTCCACTCCAAGCCTTGTGAGGGCCTGGGGACCCATAGCAAAACCAAAGGGGATGATGGACGGAGTGTTGAACATTGCAAGCACTCACCCCCAGTCAACTGATCTGGGTTTAATCCATCATCATTCTTTAGCTCACTCCGCCACCCCAGTTCAGACATGGCCATATGCAAATCAGTCTGACCCTGTGCCTCATGGGAACAGTCCAGCCCGAACTGCCAAGCCATGTCTTCCCTGGACCGGAAACAAGCATCCTGGGACCGGTTTCTGGCTTACAGCCGTCATCACTGATGATCACAGGGTCAGACTGATTTGCATATGGCCATGTCTGAACTGGGGTGGTGGAGTGAGCTAAAGAATGATGATGGATTAAACCCAGATCAGTTGACTGGGGGTGAGTGCTTGCAATGTTCAACACTCCGTCCATCATCCCCTTTGGTTTTGCTTTGTTCGCCCTAAGTTGGCAGGGTATGCCCAGACGTGGGTCCCTTGCTCACTTTGCCACTGGATTCAAGCTAGCCTGGCTGATGACGGCTGTTAGCCAGAAACCGGTCCCAGGATGCTTGTTTCCGGTCCAGGGAAGACATGGCTTGGCAGTTCGGGCTGGACTGTTCCCATGAGGCACAGGGTCAGACTGATTTGCATATGGCCATGTCTGAACTGGGGTGGTGGAGTGAGCTAAAGAATGATGATGGATTAAACCCAGATCAGTTGACTGGGGGTGAGTGCTTGCAATGTTCAACACTCCGTCCATCATCCCCTTTGGTTTTTCCTGGGGACCCATACCCATTACTAAAAATTAAGGGGAGGGGGTCACTCGGCCCCCTCCCTGAGCCGTTATCAGCCCCAGGGCCCACATTTCTCAAAGTTGAGTGTCCTGGTGCCCAACCAGGGCACCAATCATACACTTGCTAGGGACCGGCGTGAAGAGCATGCTGCATGAGCTGGCATTGCTCCTGCCCAGAGGGAGCAGCTACTAATGCTGTTCCCTCCATGCAGATGCACTATTTTTATCTGTTACACTGCCTGCATCAGTGTGGGCAGAAAAACATAAAAAGTCTGCTCCCAGCTGGCGGGAGCATTTTTAAAGCTCCCATCGGTTGGAAGGAGACTTTTTGTTTACTCTCGCATGGTGAGAGTTTAGAAAATGCTCCCTGTTAGAAATGGGGGTCTCTAGTTGGCAGAGGTAGGTACCTTTGTCCAAATAGGAACCCTTGCTTCTGGTCAGGGTAAGGGGGATACACACTTTAGATAACCCCTGCTCACCCCCTGGGCAGCTTGGCACAAGCAGACAGACTTATCCCAAAGGCAATGTGTAAAGAATGTGTACTCAAAACACACAGTAATACAGTGATAACACCACAAATAGACACCACACCAGTTTAGAAAAATAAAGTATCTTTATCTAAACTCAACAAGACCAAAATGACAAAAATCCAACATACAGGTAATAAGATATGACTTTAGAACAGTTATTGCAAAAATAGAGCTTGTAGGAAACAAATAGCTCCACCTGGGGCCATTGCGATGTCGTGACAGCAATAAATCCACAGTATGGCACCGACCGTGAGGAGCACGGTGTCGGGTACGGAGTCACACAGACCCCCAAAAAAACAGTACCTTGGAAACGAAGTCTATCACAATGCACAGCGTCGTGGAGGTGAGGCGTTGGTGCCGAGGTCGAGGACGGCTTCCTGGCTGACACGGGGGAGGCGAGGAGTCGTGTCCGCCAGGAGGCGACATGTCGAGTACACGACAGGGGAAAACAGTTGCGTCGGCAGTGAGGCATCAGTTCTAGTGACGATGTGAAGTCTGTGAGTTCGTGGAATTACCCTCAGTGCTTATCGGTGCCGCAATAACAGGGTGCAGGTGCTGGTGATGATGGAGTTGGTTTAAGCGCTGGTGTCGGGCACGGCTGATAACTGCAGGCGTCGGCGGGCATCGAAGGGTGTCAGAGCTGCGGTGCAGGCCGGGCGGTGCGTCGTTCACTTCCAGAGTGGTGCCTCGGGCCTCGCTGCAGGTCACGGCATCACAGCGGGGTTGCCGACGGCATCAGAAACAGATTTTCTTGCTTCTTTTAGGTTTCTTCCATCTCCCAACAGCAGGAACAACCTCCAGAGGCCCAAAACTGGAATAGGCACCTCGCGGCAGGTCAGAACTCTCAGCAAGAGGGTTCAGGGGAGTTGGGGGTGAAGTCTTTGTGCCCCTGAGACTTCAGAACAGGAGGCAAGCACACTTCAGGCTGTGGGAGAGCTTCTTCAAGCAGGTTCAAAGCAAAGTTCCAGTCTTTGTCCTCTCTTTGGCAGAAATAGCAACTGCAGGCCAACCCCACACAGCGCAGCGCAAAGGGGCAGTACTCCTCCTCACAGCTCTTCAGCTTTTCTCCTTGGCAAAGGTTCCGCTTGAGTCCAGAAGTAATCTAAAGTTCTGGGGTTTTAGGTCTAATGCTTATACACCAAAAATGTCTTTGTTCTCTTTATGCAAGGGTCTCTGAGCCCAGTCCAAACCAGTTCTGTCCTCACTGGTGCAGTATGACCACAGGGGGTGGAGACAGCATTGTGCAAGGGAGACAGGCCCTATTCAGGTACAAGGAAATCTCCTCCTACTACTCTAAATTCAGCCAGGGTCTATTCAGCCCAGCTCTGAGTCATCCAGAAAGGGCCAGGCACACCTCAACCCCCAGTGGCTGTCTACAGTGAATGAACATCCCCAGCCCCTGTCACTCCAAAACCAGACAGTCAAGACACGAACAGGCAGAGGCACACAGAATGGTTAAACAAGAAAATGCCTACTTTCTAAAAGTGGCATTTTCAAACACACAATTTAAAAACCATCTTTACTAAAAGATGTGTTGTTAAATTCTGAGTTCAGAGAGCATAAACTTTATTTCTCTATCTTGTCCCAATGGGAAGTTTTACTCGTAAGATTTTACAAAGCAGTCCCCATTCTATCCTACGGGGCAAGTTAGCCTTTCAATATTGAAAAACAAAATTGGCAGTATTTCACTATCAGGACATGTCAAACACACATCTATATGTCCTACCTTTCACATACACTGCACCCTGACCAGGGGGGTACCTTGGGCCTACCATAGGGGTGCCTTATATGTAAGTAAAGGGATGGTTAGGGCCTGGCAAGTGGGTGCACTTGCCAAGTCGACATGGCAGTTAAACTGTACACAGACACTGTAGTGGCAGGTCTGAGATACCTTTTCAGGGCTACTTATGTGGGTGGCACAATCAGTGCTGCAGTCCCACTAGTAGCATTTGATTTACAGGCCCTGGCACACTTCAGTGCACTTTACTAGGGACTTACCAGTAAATCAAATATGCCAATCAGGGAGAACCATTTGTAATCACAATTTACACAGAGAGCATATGCACTTTAGCACTGATTCGCAGTGGTAAAGGGCCCAGAGTCCTAAAACCAATAACAGCAGGTCAGGAAAAAATAGGAGGAAGAAGCAAAAAGTTTCGCGATAACGTGCAAAAAGGGCCAAATCCAACACAACCCACTTCCAGCCTAAAGCCAGAGTAGACCAATCTATACCTCAATAGACTTCCCTGCTTGGGGCGATAGAACATGGAACCTGGCCCACAACAGCAGGGGTCTATTCACGTTGTACGCCTTCCTGAACATAGTTGGATCCCTCTACCCATACTCTAAGGGCCCTCTAAGATGGCCCATGGGGAACCCTTCTCCTCACCTTTGGACCCCATCTGTGCAGCACCTAAACTTACTTTGGTCACAGATGCATCCCAACAGGCAGACAATACCCACATAGCCAATACAGTAGTGTGGAACTAGACCACCCCTGAGGTGTGAGTCCTGTCCCCCTCCCAGGGGTAACTCTGTCAACCGGGACACCAAGCCACAGTGGACACTGACAGCCGTCAGTGATGAGAGACAGGCCTCATGGCTCTCTAACCTCTGTGATGCCAGAGAGTGGGGGGTGGTAGCCCCAGGTGCCTGGCACCCTTTGTCCACTCTACCTCCTGCCACGTCAGTATGGCATCCTGACACTGGCTCACAAGCCCAGGGTCTGTACCCTGCAGCTCGACAGGAGACTGGGGTTCGCTCTCCCACATCCTGTCCCCCTCCCTGGGGTTCTGCACCCCCTCACTGGGAACAGACCCCCTCAATTTCAAAATTGTCAGGCCACCTGTGGCAGGTGTTCTGCACAATTCTCCCACCAGTTCAGGGGTGCTATCCTGCAACTGGTACACCAGCCCAAGGTCTGTACCCTGAGGCAGGACACGGGACAGGGGTGGGCTCTCCACACCCAGCTCTCCTCCCTGGAGCTCTGTACCCTCCCACCTGGAGCGGTATCACCATACTCCAAAATTGTCAGAGCACCTGTGGCAGTTATCCCACACAATTCTCCCACCAGTTCAGGGGTGTTATCCTACAACTGGTACACCAGCTTAGGGTCTGTACCATTAGGCTGGACAGGGGTCAGGGGTGAGGCTGCCCTTTCCCTGCCCCCCTCCTGGGGCCCTGCACCCTCCCACCTAGAGCGGTATCCCCAGAAGACAAACCAGTAGGGGCACTGCTAGCAGTCACCCCCTTCCTCCAGTTCAGAGGGGACACCCTGAACCCTGGTCGTCCAACCCAGGGTCTGTACCCTTAGGCTGGACCTGTGCCTCGCAACCCAGGACTTCTGGGGGATTACACTTACCCCCCCCAAGGGAAACACACTCCTCATGAGTAGTGCGAAGGTCTGCCTGGCACAGGTCTTCAGCCTCCTGTCCCTCTGACAGTACATTAAGACCCCCCCAGGGCAGAAGTGGCCTCAACCGGGTCAGTCCTGGGGTGCTCCTACCTCAGAGCTGGCAACCCCTGACCCACTGGTCCTTCCACTGGGGACTGCGTCCCCCCTCACCCCATTTTCTGGACTCATGCACCATCCCAACTGGAGCGGTGCTGCCAGACACCAGAACTGGTGGTATGCTTGTTACAGCAGTCCCCCCCCAGTTCACTTGACACTTTGGGATCCCCCTCAGGGATGGCCTCCTGATACAGACTAGGCCCCTCTCCTGGTGTTCACTTATGGAACCAACCAGGCCCTGGAACTGGGTTTTGGGCACCTTTGGACACAGCCCACTCCTCCTCTGAGACAGGGTGTGGGACCCTACACCCCTCTCACTGCATGGGACCTATCTGGGCTACCACAAACCTACCCTCCCTCACTTGGTTGGAAAAACCTGAGCCATCCCCTTCATTATCACTCCCAAAGCTTCTCCAGACCCTCTGGAATCCACCAAAAGGTCTGCCTTCAGTGCAAGCTCCCTAGGGTCAGAGAACTCACACTCCACCGGCTGTTGGCATAGCTCTGGTAAGCAGGGACTTAAAATATGCTCTCCAACAATTGAATCACACAGCCCCACATTAGCGTTGACCACGCTATTCTTTGCCTCACCATCCAGTGCCTCACACAAGTACCTCACATCACCCTCTTGAGACTGGCAAGACAGTATCCTACTGTCTCTGTTAATCAACGCACACTCTTCTGGGTGGTCTCCATACTCACATACTATGGGGGAACCCATCTCCCTGCACCTCTCATCTAGAGTCAGTGGAGTGTCCCTCCCACCACTAGGAATATGAACCCCTGTGCCAGTTCCCTAATTCACCTCATGGACACTGTGCACCACTGGAGCTACCTCATAAATCTGAACCCCCTGGTGAATGTTAACTCCCTCCCTCAAGTCAGGCGCCACACTCTGGGAGGCAGATTTACGTTGAACTAACACAGCGGGGTCCAGCAAGTCATTTTGCTGCGCCGCGCTGTGTTAGTTTTGAAGCACAGGGATGCGACATATTTACAAGAATATGTTGCATTCTTGTGCTTCCCCTGCGCTGGCGCACAAACTGCAGCCATGTGCCGGCGCAGGCACCCTTGCACCATGGTGCAAGGATGCCTGCATCGTGGGAGATTGTTTTTGTGCAGGAAGGGGAACCTTCCTGCACAAAAACAATCACTACAACCATTTTCCTCTTTCAATGCGTGCTGCAGAATGCAGCACGCATTGAAAGAGGAAAACGAGGAGAAATGAAAACATTTCTCCTCGGTGTGCTCGCTACGCCACCTCTAAGGTGGCGTAGCTTTCAGATGCATCTCCAGAGTTACGATTTCTCTTAATTCTGGAGATGTGTCTTGTTCCATGAGTGTTGCGTGGGAACACCCACAGCAACACCCATGGAACGCCCCTTCACCGCAAAGTGCTGCGTGTGAAGGGGCCGTATTTACAAGGAGAGGAAAAGTCACGCAGGGTGGCTTTTCCTCTCCTTGTAAATATGGAGCAGCCCCCTGCGCCACCAATTACGTCACGAAAAGTGACGTACTGGTGGCGCAGGGGGCTCATAAATCTGCCCCTGGGTGTGTATACTTCTCCCTTAGCACTAAATATCAAATTTTTGCTGCCACCATCTGAGCTGACGTCCACCTCCAGCCCAGCCAAGCTCACATCATGAGCTGCACACATTTTCTTTTTCTTGGGTAAGACACTCATGGCTTCAAGCCTCTCAAGCTCTACATCAAGCTTTCTCATTCTCAGCTCATGTGCCAAGATCAATTTCTTCTCTTCCAAGGTATAAGCATTCTTGCTCTCCTCTGCCTTATTCTAGATTTCCATTTCCATCTGCTTCCTCTTGAGCCTCATAACCTCTAACTCATGATCTCTGGCCCTTTGGTTCTCCTCCATTTCCTCTGGAGGCAAATTCTTTTGAAGAATGATTGCTGCCAGCCCTCGAGGCTGCTCTCTCAACAGGCAAATCCTGGTATCTGAAACTGCCCTCTGGCACACCCCATCCACATCTTCATAATCTGTCTCCCCTTCTTCTCTGGCCTCCCACCAGACCCCTAAGGCCTTCTGTAGCTCCTCCTTCCTAGAGTTGCTCCTCACAGGATATCCAAAGCTCTTGCACAATTGCTTGAGTTGCTCTACTTTGTAACTACTTAACATTTCAATGCCAAACTCCAATTCTGCAGCCTCGCTTGCTGGTTTACCATTTAGAGACATGGTGCATGGACACTTCATGGGTCAAATCAAAAATAGAACCGAAAATAAAACACAGTATGTGGTTGCGTAGTGGTCTGCACTAAACTAGTGATGTACACCAATCACCGTGGGTCTAGTACAAATTCAAGTTCAAACCCTCAACGCTGACCACCAATGTTATAAATGGGAGTCTCTAGTTGGCAGAGGTAGGTACCTTTGCCCAAATATGGACCCTTGCTTCCAGTCAGGGTAAGGGGGATACACACTTTAGATAACCCCTGCTCACCCCCTGGGTAGCTTGGCACAAGCAGACAGACAACCCAAAGGCAATGTGTAAAAAATGTCTTTGTTCTCTTTGTGCAAGGGTCTCTGAGCCCAGTCCAAACCAGTTCTGTCCTCACTGGTGCAGTATGATCACAGGGGGTGGAGACAGCATTGTGCAAGGGAGACAGGCCCTATTCAGGTGCAAGGAAATCTCCTCCCACTACTCTAAATTCAGCCAGGGTCTATTCAGCCCAGCCCTGAGTCATCCTCGAAGGGCCAGGCACACCTCAACCCCCTAGTGGCTGTCTACAGTGAATGCACATCCCCAGCCCCTGTCACTCCAAAACCAGACAGTCAATACCCAAACAGGCAGAGGCACACAGAATGGTTAAACAAGAAAATGCCCACTTTCTAAAAGTAGTCACAAAACAATGGGATAACCCAAAATTAACCCGAAGGACCTAGGTAACTTATGATACAGATAAACAATGGTCCGATAGGAAAAAGCAACAAGAGGCATAGGAGAACTGAATATATCAAAAGATCTCGTACCACTATATGGAAAAGAAGAAAATCAGTCTCGTAAATTTAATCCACAGTTACAAGGTTAGGGCAGCAGACACGATTTTAAAAACAGAACATTAAGTCACATACACATAATTGCATTTCTGAAAGTTTAGCTACAGATGTCAGTCTCAAACAACATTCTTATTTATACATTATATCGAAAACTCTTAGCTCCACAAATGGATAAAGTGATAAAGATGAGTGCTCAGAGAAGGTGTTCATGTGGATAAGGAATAGAAAAAGGAAAAGAAAAAGGGGGGGGGGTCCTTTAGACCTTTTCACAAATCATATTTTTGTACATGGAAGCCTGTCCAGTATACAATTTCTAATAACATATATCTCATCTAGAAGTGGTCTAGTTGTTAAGTTACTATTGCCACTCTGCACAGATATCCAAACGATCCAGGCTTAATGAAAGAGCGTTGACGTTTCGATCCGACACCTGGGGAGGGAAAGGGGCCACTGAATGCCTCAAACACGGGTCTTCATCAGGACTAGGAAGGTGAAGGAGCAACATATAGAGAAAGCAGGAGTCATCTCTTGGAGTACAGTAAAGTATTGTGTCAATTAAAAACCCTATAGCTGGTTAAAAACAGATAACAAAACCAAGCTGGCCATACCTGGATGCAGAAGTCATCCAACTGAGAAAATAGACCTGGATAATTTCATGAAGCAGAAGGGCCCAAAGGCTCCACTCTGATGGGTGAACAATCTCCACTTTAATATATGGTGGTAACAGGCACCATAATGGGGAGAACATAAACCTTCAAATTCAGCTTAGCCGCGTGGTCCAGCCTAAAATAATCACAAAAACGGGAGCCCTGTAATTGCTGCATATTGACAAGAATGTAGAATTAAAGGTTGGAGTCCCTTGCCAAGCAAACGTCGACACTCTTTCAATTTACACAGAGAGCTTATGCAATTTAGCACTGATTAGCAGTGGTAAAGTGATCAGAGTCCTAAAACCAACAACAACAGGTCAGGAAAAAATAGGAGGAAGAAGTAAAAAGTTTAGGGATAACCCTGCAAAAAGGGCCAAGTCCAACACTCCCACCAAGCAGGAGCAAACACAGGTTTCCCTGCCTGCACTGCTGTGGGCATGGAAACTGCTATGTTCCAAGAGTGGGCTTCCTGGGACATAGCTAGTGAGCCGGACTCAGGGGAAAGGGTCCCCGGGGCCATTAATGGCTTAGGGAGGTGGCTCCCCTCCAATTTTCTTAATTTTCATGGCCCTGGGATGGGTCCTCGGGCCCTTTAGGGTCTCGGGCAGGGGAACCATGTGGCCACCCACCACTAAAAAGTATGCTGGACCCCAGGGGATGGGGTCCCTGGGGCCAAAAGTAGCCCAGGGAGGGGGCCCCCTCCCCCTCCAAAACACTCTGGCCCCTGTGGATGGGGTTCCGGGACCAAAAGGGGCCTGAGGAGGGGGGCCCCATCCCCCAAAAATAAACTCCTCTTACTCCTTGGGCCCTGGCCCACCCTGGGAGAATTATAAAAAAACAAGTGCAGGAGCATGTGCTTGTTTTTCTTTTACTTTTGCTGCTTGGTTACGGATCTTCTGCAAATTAGCAGCAAAAAAAAACAAAAAAGATTTTTGGCCCCAGACGAGCTCCCTTTGGGACTCCCCCACCAGGCTTAGGGGGTCAGGGTATTCCTACTCTGCCCATTGCATCTTTTTTTCTTCCCAAGATGGCTGCCACCAATTCCTGGTTGAGGTGGTGGCAGCCAATTATATCTTAGCTTGAGATCTGTCGGAATCTGCGGAGGCTCCAGATCCCTTGATATACAAAGTTTCTGAGCAGTAATTGCTCAAAAATCACTGAAAGGATTTACACCAAAACACAAAATGCACTCTTTCTGGACCTAGATCTAGCTTTCTGCCACATTTGGTGTAAATCCATTCAGCAGTTTAGGCTGTAGCTGTGTTTAAAGTTCCTATGGGAAAATGAATTGGGAAAACACTTTTTGGGACCCTACTTTTTTCTCGGCCCCTGTTTGAAGGATCACCCTGAAACTCACCATGCACCAAAGTTATTAGCAACACAGAAAATGCATTTCCATGGAAACACGTTCCTAACTGCCACTGGGTTCTATCTATCTATCTATCTATCTATCTATCTATCTATCTATATATCTATATATCTATCTATCTGTGAATGTATACTGGGTAAGCTATTTATATATATATCTATCTATATATCTATAGATCCCAGAGTGTGCGCCAGGAAGAGGAACAAGGATGGCAGCTGTGGAGATCCCAGATTGCGGAGCGGGGCGGTCTCTGCGACTGCCAGCACGTAGGTCTGCTTTCTGCAGCAAGAAATGACTTGCCCAGGATACTGGCGCCTTTTGGTGACTGGGCACCGTGGTTGCCGATGCATAAGCGGTGAGGTGTGCTGGGCATATCCAATTTATTTACATCGGTCTCCTCCGACCTCGTATGTGTGCCTATGACTATTTTATACTTCATGCTGCTCGTTATTATTAACATTTAACATTTGACATTTGCAACATTTGCGTAATTGTATCCTTGACTTTGGATTTCAGTCCTCTTTTGTGAACAATTATCCGGTTTATGGCACAGACTATTTAAGGAGCACCTTCATTTTGAACTCCCACATAAAACACTCGTCAACCAAATTGAAACACGCAAGGCTGCCAAAGGGGATTATGGGTTTTGCAGTCCCGCTGGGAGGAGTAGCAATTACCCGGAGGCCGGCACCTATGTCGAAATTAGGCACAGTCTGTGCAATCAGAGCCCCATGGCTTTGTTACAAGCCCAATCTTTGTTTTACCCCTTGTGTCTGTTCCTGCGAGCATTTGGGAGCACAATTTAAATTTCGCTCTGTGTGCCATCAATGTTTAAACCGGACAGGTTTTGTTCTGTGCAAATACGAGGGAATGTGGTAGATGAAAACAAGTATTAACAATATTGGCAGCATGATTTGTATGCGAAACAGTTTTAACTTTTGCAGTTCTCTTTTATATTGTCGGATTTATCATTAGGAAGGCAGCATGTTCTGAGAGTTTTGGCGCCATAATTTAGACAAATATTTATGCACCTCGGCTGGTCATTACGACGTTCATACATTGAGAAGCAGATGGCATACAAATATTTTTACTGTGTATATATCATGAAAGTGATTTCGTTTAATTGCTGGCAAAACATGCTGACTATGCATTAGGCTGTTATTCGTCTTGATTCATTTTTTGCACTTTGCATTTTATGCATATGTTTTGGTAAGCGTGTGTTACCAGTTCTATTTTCTTTTGCACAGTCTATCTTTTATGTCTATTCTTGCCTGAAGGTAGGAGGAGGGTTATATATACCTGTAATTTTATGGCGCCAAATAGATTGATAAAGCCTGCTGCGCAGGCGAAACGCGTCTCTCTTTCAATGCGTGGTCGTGGGAGACCTGACTTTGAATAAATAAGCCTTAGACCTACATACCTGATGTACGTGCCTTTTCTTCATTGGAGCAGGATTGTCTTTTTGGATATATGTATATATATATATATATATATTTATATACACAAATACATATATATATATATATATCTACAAACTGGTAGTCTGGAAAACCACGCTCACTCAGGGTCATCAGTGTGAACAGTGTGTGTGTATGTATACATATATAATTATATATATATATATATATATATATATATATATATATATATATTATCTACTGGCGGTCGCCAGTAGATAGTTATAGTTAGGACCTATTTTCCATAGGAAATCCGCAACATTCTATTTGAAATAACTCTTGCGCCGGTTGACGAATCTTCGCGAAAGCTTCCAACTTGTTGGGGCGCTCCGCTCCGCTCCTACCCTGAAAGTCTCGGGTTGATTCGTCAAGCGGGGCCGAGAAAAAAGGGGGGTCCCAAAACGCGTTTTCCCCATTCATTTTTCCATAGGATCCTTTCATCGCGGCTACAGCCTGAACTGCTGAACGGAATTACACCAAATTTGGCAAAGAGGTAGCCCTTGGTTCAGTGTCGTGCCTTTTGCTTAAATGGTGTAAATCCGTTCAGTAGTTTCTGAGAAAATCACAAATAAAATCACATATATATCTATGGCCGAGTAGGGTCCGCGTACCCTCCCGATCACGAGCTGCATGCTAATTGGGTGTCAACACTCCAAATCAGGAAGTGTTGGCAGCCATTTTGTCCCTCGGTAGAAGGGACAGAAACAAGTGCGCAAAGCGCAAAAAGGGGGCAGGGTAGAAACACCCTGACCCCCTGGGTCTGCTCAGGGGGTCCCACAAGGACCCCCTGGGCAGAAAAAAGCATTTAAAAAAAAAAAAAAAATCGGCGGGATGCGCTTAGGGTGCGCAGATCCCGCTGAGAAAAAAAAAATATTGCAAGTGTGCAAACGCACAAAGGGGGCAGGGTAGAAACACCCTGACCCCCTAGGTCTGCTCAGGGGGTCCCACAAGGACCCCCTGGGCAGAAAAAAGCATTTTTTTTTAAAAAATCGGCGGGATGCGCTTAGGGTGCGCGGATCACGCCGTAAAAAAAAAATCGAAGCGCGGTCTCCCGCTCTTCGATGCTATTTTCCCCCGGGTGGGCCAAGACCCGGGGGCATGCGGGGGATGGGTTTATAGTTAATGGGGGGGCCTCTAAGGCCCCCCAAGCCCCGGGACCGCCACCCCCCGGGGCTTTCTAATAAAATAGGTGCGGGAGGGCTCTGAGCCCTCCCGCAGCCCCGGGGACCGCCACCCCCCAGGGCTTCTTTTTTTAAATTTTAAATACCTGTGTGGGGGGGCTCCAGCCCCCCCACATGCCCCGGGGACCGCCACCTCCCCGGGGCACTAAAAATTTTAAAATGGGGGTCCGTTTTGGACCCCCGAAGCCCCGGGGACCACCACCTCCCCGGGGCTTTGCAGATGTGGGGAGGGGGGCCGTGCGGCCCCCCTCCTGGAGCCAGTGATGGCCCTGGGGACCACCACCCCCCAGGGCTGGCTCCTGCAGTGTCCTGGGGTGCCTACCCCCGGACACTGTAGTTTGCTATGGCAGGACGGGAGCCTCGCGGCTCCCGTCCTATCATAGCAAACTGCTTTGGATATTGGAAGAGAGAGCAGGGAAACCTGCCTCTCTTCCAATATCCAAGCAGATTGCTTTTCCACACGGGGAGCTGCATCTTAGCAGCTCCCCATGTGGAAAAGCAATGCCGGCTCCCGAGGGACGCGGGGAGCCGGCGGGACTGTGGGGGATTGGGGACCCCCACAGTCCCCAACGGAGAGGGCCAGCCCCGGGGGATGGGGTCCCCGGGGCAAGTAGTGGCCCAGGCGGGGGGCCACGCGGCCCCCCTCCCCAAAACGAAAAAAAAAAAGGCCGGGCCCCGGGGGTTGGGGTCCCCGGGGCCATAAGTGGCCTGAGGAGGGGGGCAACGCAGCCCCCCTCCATAAGTTTTATTTAAAAAAAAAAAGAAGGCCATGCCCCGGGGGATGGGGTCCCCGGGGCCGATTAAGGCCTGGGGAGGGGGGCCACGCGGCCCCCTTCCAATTTTTTTTATATTAAAACACAATATTAGGGGGCCGGCCCTGGGGGATGGGGTCCCCAGGGCCAAAAAATTAGAAAAAGATTGGGGGCCACACAGCCCCCTTCTTAAAAAACAAATAAAAAAAAATACCGGCATCGCGCTGGAGACCACGCCCTCCTTGGAGCACTCTGCAAACGCGCCCTGGCGCGTTTGCAGATGGGGAACGAATTCCCTTGAATACTGGGGTCCTTGGGGCCAACTAGCCCACCAGGAACCTCCAGTATGCGCCAAGGTCTGCGTTGCAGAGAGGTGTACAGAGGCCACGCCCCTTTTACACCTCTCTGCAACGCAGCTCTGTGGCGCTTTTTGGAGGTACATAGTGAGCTAGTTGGCCCCCAGGGACCCTCAGGATTCAAGGGGACTTAATCCCCCAACTTAAAACGTGCCTCGGGGTGCGTTTGCACAGTGGTGAAGGGAGGAGGCGGGGCTTCAGGTGACATGTGTGCAAACAGGCCCCGTGGCACGTTTTAAGATGGGGAATTAAATCCCCTTCAATCCTGAGGGTCCCTGGGGGCCAACTAGCCCACCAGGTACCTCCAGTAAGCGCCACGGAGCTGCGTTGCAGAGTGTTGTAAAAAGGGGCGTGGCCTCTGAACACCTCTCTGCAACGCAGCTGTCTGGGTCATACTAGAGGTATCTGGTGGGCTAGTTGGCCCCTAGGGACAATCGGGATTGAGGAGGAATTAATTCTCCAACTTAAAACGCGCCACTGGGTGTGTTTGCAGACATGTCACCTCAGGCCCCACCCCCTTCCTTCACCATTGTGCAAATATTCCTCTAAAATCAGCCGAACTACGAATTCCGATTTACTCACCTGTTATCAGGAGGGACCTCAGTGCTGCATCTTTGAGCCCAGTACTGATCCTGAAAAGTAATTTTAACCGTACTTACCAGTAACTTGAATTTCCTTCCATAGGATATCATTGCCTGCTTTTTGCTGAAAAAGTTTCTAAGTGTCAATTTTTGAAACATACAAATATTCCTCTAAAATCAGCCGAAATACGAATTCCGATTTACTCACCTGTTATCAGGAGAGACCTCACTGCTGCATCTTTCAGCCCAGTACTGACCCTGAAAAGTAATTTTAATCGTACTTACCAGTAACTTGAATTTCCTTCCATAGGCTAACATTGACTAGTTTCACTTGGAAATTCTTCTAAGTGTGGAGTTTTGGAACTTTATAATATTCCTCTAAAATCAACCGAACTACGAATTCCGATTTACTCACCTGTTATCAGGAGAGAACCCAGTGCTGCATCTTTTAGCCCAGCACTGACCCTGAAAAGTAATTCTAACCAGTAACTTACCAGTAACTTATATTTCCTTCCATAGGAATCCATTGTCTGGTTTTCAGCAGAAAAGTTTCTAAGTGTCGATTTTCACAAACTACAAATATTCCTTAAAAATCGCCTGCATGACTTAAACGCATTCTTTCAACTGTTTACAGGAGATGCACCAGTGCTGGATCCAGGATCCAACACTGAGTAAGAAAAAGTAACGATAACACTACTTACCTGCTAAGTGAATTTCCTCCCATAGGATAATATTGGTGATTCTATGTGAAAAAGTTTCTGTGTCAACTTTTAAAATACAATAATATTCCTTAAAAATCACTACTATAACCAAAACGCTTTTACTCAACTGTTTACAGGACATGTCGCAGGACGGAATCTAGGATCCAGTCCTGTGGTTAGAAAAGTAATCCATAAAGTAACAAATTGCATTTAACTAGAAATTCACATTGAGCTCAATGTTGCATTGTGTTTGAAATTGTGTTGCCCATTGCAACAACTGTAACTACTGTACTTAAAAGTCTATTGCCTATTTGCAAAGTATTTAAACTAAAGTAATTCATTCAGAGAAAGTATATTTTGTAATGTAATGTATAATGTAATTACAATGTAATTTAAAAAATAAAATATGTAAAAATAAATAGTTTAAAAAAATGTAGTAAATCAGTATCAAAAAAATAAATATAACAATTAATACATTTAAAAATTGTCATTTACAAAACCTTTGAAATTCACTGAAAAAAACCATAGGTTTCGGACATGTTATGGTTAGGAATTAGCATTTAAAAAACCTTTGAAATTCACTGAAAAAACCATAGGTTTCAGGCACGTTATAGTTAGAAATTAGCATTTAAAAAACCTTACAAATTCACTGAAAAAACCGTAGGTTTTAGGGACAGTTATGGTTAGTTGGACATTGCACTCGTACAAAACCCGTGAAATTCCCCCGTTATAGTAAGTTCAGCTAACTGTAACTCGCGCCCCCGCAATGCACTGCTGATGACGTCACATATTACATCACTCATGACATGGTCAGTGACATCACTGATGACATCACTGATGACATCTCAAATGACATCACTGATGACATCATCCACATGATAATCTGATGCACCTCCTCACACCCTAATATAACCTTTGATACACCCACTCTAAATTACAGACTGCCATTCGCAAAACCATAGACACTCCAACACCAATAACTACATACCCACTCACTGATTCTTAGGTCTACACACACATCCACTCACTCACCCGTACAGTCACTCATACTTACGGTCACTCAGTACAGGACTATCATATGCACTCAAACTCCTATATAGACACTCAAACACCGCCACTCATCCATAGAGATACTCACACACCTAGTCAGTCATGCAAATAATTAAACACACTGCCATTTACTCACCTATACAGTTATACACACACCAGCTCACTTACTCATACAAATACTAGCACATTCTTACGCTCTTATACAATCACTGATACAAGCACACACTCATCCATACAGTCACTCTCACAATCACACACTCTCGCTTATAGCTATTTATATACTCCAACACACATATATACTGCCTTTCACATATGTAGTTACTCACACATGTACCACTGGGACATACATTCACTCACTAACACACTCTTACACACACTTACCCACCGATACAGTCTATCACAGATGCACTCTTGAAACCATCCACCCAGTGAATCACCCACTCACACATCTATGCACAGAGTCGCACACACCCCACCCACACAAACACTCAGGCACCCATACAGATACTCAGACAACCAATCAATAACTCATATAGATACTCATGTAGCTATTCACAAACCCATGCAGCCACTTACACAGCAACAGACAGACGGATTCAGACATTCACCCAGTTTAGTCACTAATCCATGCATTCAGTAAGATACGTTTAATCACTCACTTATAGAGTTAGTCACGCACCTACTAAATCATCCATTCAGACACTTATACACCCACTCATTCTTCAATACGCCTTTCCCTATATATATTAAAAATATTTAAACTTTACAGAAACACACAGTCACTGCATGATGTCATCAGTGATGTCATTTGAGATGTCATCAGTGATATCATCAGTGATGTCACTGACCATGTCATGAGTGATGTAATATGTGACGTCATCAGCAGTGCATTGCGGGGGCGTGAGTTATAGTTAGCTGAACTAACTATAACGGGGGAATTTCATGGGTTTTGTACGAGTGCAATGTCCAACTAACCATAACTGTCCCTAAAACCTATGGTTTTTTCAGTGAATTTGTAAGGTTTTAAATGCTAATTTCTAACTATAACGTGCCTGAAACCTATGGTTTTTTCAGTGAATACATATATATATGTGAGCATATGGTTCTGAAGTAACTGTGGGATTGAACCTGTTTCCAGTATGGTTAATGCCTAACCGCTGCAAGAGCTGACAAGGGCCCATGGCATAGTCATTCATCAACACAGCTGGTTCTTCACTCTGAGCCAGGCGGGAAAGTGAAAACATTGTGAGGTGCCTTAATGATATCTTGGCTTAGATATCAGAAAGTTGGCATCAGCTCAACCCACAAAAGGCAGTATTTATTTGTACTGAGCTAGAAGAACCTCTTGATATGATGAGCAGAGGACAGCAATATTTCTACAAACATCCATACATATAAAAGAGAAAGAAAAACACTGTACAAAGAGCTCTGCTGCTGTAGTTCCCCATGTTCGTACCCTTTGCACTGATGATCAAAAGCCCACAATGACGTTTCAGGTGTTGTGGCAGCCAGTGACGCTTTGTGCCCCAGAATAAGTTTTCTAAATGAGCCCTGCTTCCTTAGCATTGCACACATTCTAAGAAATTCTCTATGCATGGCTCCACTGTCATGCTATTCTGTTTATCATGCACGGTGGTGTTTAGATAGTGAAGCTGTCAAGACGGGTGCAAGTCTCCACCACTTTTCATGTGGTGGAGATTGTGGATTCAGGAGGTATTGGTGATTGGGCACTGTCCTAGTTGAGGAAGACTGCGGGGGCTTGAGGTGACAGAGAGAGCATGTCTCTCACAATTTAGATAGTTGGTGGCACCGTGCTCTTGTGCTCTGTCTCTGATTCATTTCATTCACATACGATTTGTCACAGCAGCAATATTGTTCAGTGTGTTTAGGTGCTTTTATTTATCCCTGAGGACACCAGGGGCTAATGGGTCAATTTTCAAGGCTGTTGGCTTATGTGAGTTCTATTTGCAGTCTTAAACGGCCTTTTATATGTCAGTGTAAAGCCATGTTTGTGATTCACAAAGCATACTTTTACTCTCAGAAAAAGATTTAGTCTTTTTTTGTGTGAGCAAATCCTTCCACGGGGTGGTGGGTTGAACATAACAGGGCAGAAATGCCCGAAATGTTTGTAAAAGTACTTGTTTGTAGGCATTTCACAAGCCTTTCCAGAGCCTAGTCTCACCACTAAAATGTGCATAGATTTACATATGTCCAGGGGTGCTTGTCACCCCACTGCTTTTAAGCAGTGCACTGCAAAGTAAAGGAATCATAAAATGCTAATAACTTTGAGTTATTATCATTTTATGTTTTCTTTGCAGGCAGGCGGGTGGGCGGGGCTGCTCTGCTCTTAGAGCAGGGCAGGGGAGGAGTGGTTTGCCCACTCCTAAGTGCGCAGTGATTATTTGGCAGGCCCTCTCGGGCCGTCTGAACCAGTCATGTGCACTTTCCCCGTTCTCCATGCAGGCTGCATTACAGCCTGCAAGGAGAACATGCCCAGGCCCCCATTCCCTGGTTGAGCGTCGAACTAGGACGCTCAAAACTAATCACAACGCTGCATTGCAGCGTTGTCATTGGTCAGGGGTGCCTGGGTGCTGACCAATCACAATGCTGCATCGCAGCGTTGTGATTGGTCAGGGGAGCCAGGCTGTGCTTCCTGTGCCTCAGTCCGACGACGAGAGCAGGAGCAGAGACGTGGGACCCGGCACGGCAAGGTAAGGTTTTTTTTTTACATTGTGCACCTTTTCCCCCCTCACCCCACCACACGTGGCCGCTCCCGCACCTACCTCGCCACCCGCGAACCATGCCGGCCGCCACTGCATCTGTCAATACCAAGACTTAGAACCTGATTTAGAGTTTGGCAGACAGGTTACTCAGTCTGCAAAATCCTGGGTCCACTTACTCAGATGGACTTTCAGTTGTCCAATGGCAGTGCCCCCATTGGCTTAGCTGTCAGAAAACTTACTGCTGATGGTCCAATGGAGTTGGGACCATCAGAGTAAGGACATCACTCCTCTTGTCCTATTTAGAACAATCTAATGTGCTTTTTTATGTCTGTCACATGAACACCACAAGAGAGGAGAAATTACCCAGGCTATGGGCAACATTATTTTTTTTTATTTTCAGGAACATACTCTTACTTTGGGAGTTTGTTTCCAAAAAGCAAAAAAGTTTGTTTTATGGGTATCAGAAACAGGATAGATGTGCACCAAAATCTTTGTGCCTTCACTAGAGCCACCATGGCAATGACTCCTGTGAAGGCACAGAGATCACCACAGGGCAAGCGATGATCTCTTAATTAGGCATGTGGCAGTCCAGTACGTTGAAGGACATGACCGCTGCCGCTCTGATGGATGGTGTACCACTCACCTGTTTAAATCAGGCTTTAAATTATTGTAGAGAGTAAGAATTGAAAGGAAACATCACTAAAGTTTGTGGAGATTTAAGAGAACTTTCTCCAAGGGCAAAATATTTTTCCCATTGACAGTAAAAAGTGAAAAAATGAAAGGTATGCAGACTTTGTGCCATGTTTATTTTGCCAGCTGACATTTTGCCACCTGCCCTGCAGTGTCTAATTAAACAGCACTGCAGTTGGAGGTAGATAAAGGCACATGGGCAGGGTGGAGAGAAGAGCAGTATTTAGGGGGCACCCCGATAAAAAAAAAAGAAACAAAAACAGCAATCATAACAGGGCAAATACCACAATCAAGAGATGTCTGTGTTTGGCCCATAGTGAAATGTCCGCATATAAAATAAAATGCAATTAACATTCATGTCAGACCACTGCTTATGTGTAAGTGGACACTATCTATAGCTATACATACAGAAATGACTTTCCTTAGACATAAATGAAAACTGCTAGTTTTGCTTGACTACTACTGAGAGCCTGAGACTTTTACAGGTTCTCAGATGTATCCAGGCATTCTCCTAGGAAATGTTGAGAATTCTCAAAAAGTTAGCAATTTTCTTCACAAAGTGTAAAGGGGACACTACAGGGGTATATTTCTGTTTTAATTTTGTGATCTTGAGTATGAAGAGTAGGACACCAAGTAAATCTATTTTGGCTGCAGTTTTAATAATACAACTTCATGGGCTGCTTTGCCAATTTTTACCTTTGGCAAAGTCCACTTTTTTGTTCCAAAATTAAATCTATCATCATAATGTATGCAATTACAAGTAGCTGCAAGCATAAAATATAAGGCCTTGTCCCTACTTTTCACACTTCTCTGTAAGAACAGCATTTTTAGTAGCCTTCTACTCAATCTAGTATGGTCTGGACATTATGGTAAGAAATTGATACGGTTTTCAAATACTTCTCACCATGGACTAGGAACAGACCTCAATTATACTATCCTACAGCAATCTGGTTCAAGCATCTGACAATAATACATCAGACAAGTATTAATATGTAGAGAACATACGCACAAAGATAAAAACATCTAATGCAATCCTATTGGGCACCACACAAAGCAGCCTTTAAGAAACAGAAGACTCCTGGAGGTGTAAATGCCCAAAACCAAAACTAGTTCGCATATTTGCAAAAATCACAGACCAGTTGGTTGAGGTTACAGAGACTTATTTTAACAACATCCATTGGAATTAGTGGTCAGAAATCCTCTTCAATGACAACTCACTGTGGTCTCCATGCAGCAATTTCCAGAAAGGGTGGATCATTAGTGCCCTAATGATCGCTAAAAAATATTACTTAAGAGGTTGATAGCCTCCTTCCTCTGCGAACAGAATTCTGGATTGACCCCTTCAATGGTGGGTTTTTCGTGCCTCTCTTCCCCAGACAGTTTAAAAAAACAGCATCTGGTGCACTTTTTGGGTCTTTTGGTGCATCCATAAAAACAATATATTTTATGTTTCAGCATTTTTAGGGCTATGTATTGGTATAACATCTGCATCAATATCTCATTGCACCAAGGATACAATGAAAAATATGGAGTTTTTTCATTTTTCCTAATAATTCACAAAACTCTAACTGAGGAAACGTTGCCCTGAATATCCGAAGTCTGGAAATACCAAAATGTATGTATTTTTTACTAAGGGACATCACCCACAGAAACAATTATGTAATATTTGCACAGATCACTGAATTGTATCATAATTTATGGTGCACTGTTATTTTGGTGGCAAATATCAAACTTGCATAATTTCAAATTTTGTGCAACCTACTTTGTCTTCTAGTGCAAGCTAGACCTCCCTCGAGTGGTGAGAACAAACCATTGAACATGACGTTTAGAATAAAGATGGTAATTTCCTCCAGTTTTTCTCATGCAGCAACATTTACCTGCCAAGTCTAGACCCACGTCTCTGTTCCCTGGGTCTCATTTTAAAAGACAAGCATGAGTCATTAATTGGCTTAGGGTGATCACAGGGAACAAAGTGGGTGTAGTGCATGTGGGAAACTTTGAAAGCAACTGAAAGCGAAATGCGGGTTTAGAGTACTTGCCTTTTGGTCACATAGATGACCCCTAGGCTTCATGGACACATACCACAGCCATATATTTTTTTTAATCTAAACATCTTAATGCTTCTATCACTAGATGCCAAACCTCTGCTGCCCTGATTGGCTGTCTGGAAGATTGTAAAATGTTCAACATTCCTAAAAACATGGAAATTCTCAGCAATCTTCTTTAGGGCCATGTCCATGCCATGAATTGGGGTCCCCTGTGTCATCTGAGTGACATGATACCAAACATGTGTGAGTTTCAATAGGTTTGAGCCAGAATCTACCCATTACATATTAGGGAATGATTTTAATGGGGGGGACCTTTCATGGGGAATGAATGCATCATTTGGGCTTTAGGTTAGCCATGACCCAGGTCAATATATCAACCCAAGACACTTCTAAAATCTAGAAACACTGGGTAATCGAGTGTGATTTGACTTGCATGAATCCATATGTTTTATTTCCCAGCACTCCATGCAATAATGAAAGTATTGTTACAAGTCTCAGTTTCTTCACTTTTCCGTGATAAAAACATTCAAACCTTCCAGCAGGTAGCAAACATTCAACCAGTCAATATTTCCAAACGTTTTTAAATGAAAATGTTACCCCATATGTGTGGCTGGGCCTTTTGCATGAGACAGAAATAGGACGAATCTTTGACAGTTTGAAGGCCACATTGACACAACATTGAAGTCACATGGTCACAGTTTTGCCCTGCTCCTGTCCATATGACAGGCCTATCCACACATGTGAAGTACCGTTTTTACCTGTATAAGTTTTTATATGCTTGATCGGGGGACATTTGATGTTTGCTGGAACATCCTGTCACAGATATGTAAGGACATCATTTTGTTTGAACGAAAGTTGGACGTTTGCAGGACATTTGGGTTAAGAAAAAGTGGTAGCATCCATGCAAGTAACACCACCTTGGTGGTAGGGTTGGTAGGTTTCCCTTAATGCTAGCTGACTTCAGGTACAAATATTACAGCCACCCACATCAAAAATATCAACTTAAGCCCCAGCTTCTTTATTGCACCTTGCACAGTCGCTTTCTTGGACCTTTACAGCCCTGTGAGTTATGCTCAGCCACTTGTTGGATAATATTTTTTAAATTAGTAAGAGTGTAGACAATGCAGGACCGTAGGGACTTTGCTATTTTCTACTAGTTTTCTGGGTATTTTCGCTTCCTTTGTGGAAGTCAACTCACATAAAAACACTAGTTTAAAATAAAGTACTCAAAACCACCTAGCATTATGGGTAATATAGAATTTGGAGTAGTTCAAATGGAATTTTTCAGCATCACAGATTCTTGGGCACATTTAAAAAACACATATTTACTTTTCATCTCCAAATTCTGTTCATTAAATTTTCCATTATCAAGTAATGTATGATCAGTACACAGTGAAAAAACATTTTAAATAACAGCTCAGTTGTGGGCTCTGGGTATCAAGGTCTTTTGAACAAACTACAAACACTATATATATTTGCAACCAGAAGAGTCTGTAAGATGAAATAGTACATTATTTCAGATTTACATTCCAAAAGGTCTGGATGAAAACCAGTGGCGGCTGGTGACATTTGAAAGTGGTGAGGCGTAAAAGTATTGCCGTAGTGCATTATTGCACAACTTAATGGGGGTTCGGGGGGTTCTCCCCCCTGAGAAAATTTTGAAACAAATAGTGGACAAATGGTGCATTTTCAAGCAAACTTGAGGAAGCAGAGTGTTATAAAAAATCGCGCCAGACACGAGTCAGACATGATAGAGGATGCGAGAACAGCCCACAACCGGGATTTTGACTTTTGCTGCGCTCCACTCACCCCTTGCTCCATGAGGGAGACACCTTTTGTCGAAGAAAGTCACATTTTCACCCTTCCCACTGGTTACCTTGAAGGTTTCAGATACATAGCACTCTGGTCAACAGCCTCAGGTAATTAATACTCCAAGGCCAGCCCATGGTCCCCACTACCGAAAGACCACTCACAGCTGCCAGTAGTGCAAGACATACATGAGCTATACCAGCAGACTTACTCCTGAAAACCCTATCTATGACCAGTATTGTAAACCCATCACAGTCAATATTAAAAAATACAGACAGGTCCATTTTAATATTATTGTTACTCCAGCAGACAACATTTGATCTATGAGAGGGGGTGGGGGTATCACAAATTCAAAACACCAGACTGACCCTGTTCAATAATCTACATTATTCTACTGACATATTCATTATATCTCACGTGTGTGTGCCATCAAGTGATGTTTCATGTAATTTCACTGCCACATGAATGCGATACCTAGACTGGGCAGCCTTACTTTCACAGATGCAGCATCTTGTGTGGTGTATCCTCTGTACTGTCAGATCATGTCTAGCTCTAGTAAAGTACCTGCCTGCTCTGTACTGTAAGAGTATGTCTACCCGTCCAGTACCTACCTCCTGGACACTGGACAGCGTAGCACCTTTGGAATCTGAAGAGTGACACAAACTGCTGCTTGTACATATCGGCAGGATTGCCAACTTACATAAATGACCCCCTTTTTGGTGCTGAACAAGCAATTCGATCATCAAGCAAGGCATTATTTACTTGAGACTAAGCTTTGTGGTAGAATAAATACGCAGACATGGATTGCAAACAGTGCTGAATACCAGAACACGTGCGTTTATCGGTCTATGAATTTGCACATTCCATTAAGAACACTGGCCCGAACATAGCTCAGTGAGAAGTGACTCAAAACTTGGCCTCCGAGTGTCAGGGCGGCAATCTATGATACACTAACTACCATTAATGAGGGCATGAATATTGACCCGAGGGTGCACAATGAAGGATTAATGCCTTCTGTTCTTAGCAGGTGGGTTTCCACTGATGGAGCAAGGTAAATGAGAAAATTTTGAACCCCCTAATATTAACATTAATAATTAATACAATGGTTCGTTTCAGTGAATAACCAACAACGTATGTTTTCTTTATAAGTGTTCTTGGTAACATGCCGTATCTGTGCAAACTAATCTACTTACAATTGTTAATGTGAATAACGCTAACATAATAATTTGCGTACTAATTAGAATAATATTGCATGATTTGTGCTTCGTAGTAAATTGTATGGTGCCAAAATAAAGCGGTTGGTAAGTAAGAAATAGCTTTATATGTCGCTTTTGCTAGGTAACACCTAACTGGGGTACGTAGAATGACGGGAGGGAAACGAAAAGGCTTATTTTCTTTATTCTTAACTATTTTCTGTTTATTTCTATGATAGTTCGCTCAGGCCTGCTAGGCCGTGCTGTAAAAATGGCTGCTGAGGCAAACAAGCTAGAGTGCGCAGGCGCAAGATGGCTTCCAAGCGGAAGAAAAAGCTGTGAACGAATGCATCACGTGGTTATTTCCAAAGCCTAGGATGGAAGAGGGATCAAGGTTGTGATGACCTTATTACCCAAGCGTGTGCCAAGGGGGGACTTAGCGAAAGAGTGTGAGAACCCGCAGCGTATCCGTGAATGGACAATGAACTGTTTAAAATAAAGTATCGGAAACAAGATACAAATAAAGACTGTCAATTGGATTGGTAATGTCCTGAACCCATGAGAAAGGACAAAGTTATGAACATTCTTCGGAACTGGTTTGAGCAAGGAGGGTAATAATGAGATGTATGCCACCCCTCAAATGGACCAATTAGAGTGAATCTCGCCCCCAAAAACGTAAAATTTCTGTTTAGTAAGCTAGTATTAGGGTATAAGAGGACCTACTCTTAAGTAGGAGGAGCGCTGCTTTTACATATTTTTATTGAGCACTGGACGCTGACGCTGGAGAAGCCGCTGCTATTTTTCTATAGGCCTTTATATTTTAATACAATTAATCTTTTACTCTTAATTCTGATTGAGAAAGAACGAGAGTGTGGCGGAAAACCTATATAGGTGGTCCGTCGAGGAGACCTGTTTAGCAGGACAGACAGTCAGTTTTTGGGAGTTCTATGCTGGGATCTGAATTTAACTGCTGTGACGAACTTTATTTTTCCATCTAAAGGGTATGCATTGCAATTTCAATTTATTCTTATAATGATAATAAATGTATTGATCTGATTAATAAAACTGAATTTATTCATGCTTATAAAATTTAGATAAACTATATTATAATTAAATTTATGAGTCTGTGGTTCTTTAGCTCAATAATAAATGTAAATGTTTAATAAGAGTTTATAGTGATTGAGCTGGTCTTAATCACCATCAACTGATTCCTACTAGTTGGTCCATCGACCAATGAGCGGAATACCTGAGAAATTTGAGAATTATCATGTTGATTTAAAAGGTATCCCGTCTCCTTCCAGCAAGTCATTAACTTTTTTTCTCCTAAGTAAAGGCGGATGTGTTCCAGGGAATATATGAGAGAGTGAATGTTTTATGCTGTGTTATGGGCCCCACCGTCATATTGGTATAGTTGTGAAGAGGAATGTTTTTCAACCTGGACGTCGGTGCCTAAAGGAGAAGACATTTTATTGATAGCGCTGGATCAGATTTCTTGGTAGCAGAGTTATGGTTACTATAGATTAGTTTGGTGATTATTGTTATTTTATGTCTAACACTTTATGCTGAATTGTATTACGTTATATGTAAGTCGAAAGTTTTGAAGCTTCCGGGAAGTAGGAAGTGGACACGTGTGGCAAGAGAAGTCACATGGAATAGTGCATTGTCTGAGTTCATATTGGTGATAACACAGGTTGTGTTATGATAGGGACAATTTCCGTATAAAAGGTGTGTGAGTGAAATAGCAACCGGTTTTCTTGTGAAACTCTGGCCTTAATTCTCAGGAGCAGTGTAGTCTCCACATGTGTTTTATCCCCAGAGAAACGGGTTTACCCCTTGCTTGAAAGAAGGGTAAGGTAGAGGGAAGTGCTACACTTATCGAACAAAACTGTATGTATTCTTGCGAAATAGAGTAAAACTGTCACTTTTGTTAGCGAAATCAGACAATGGAAATGTGTTTTTAATGTCGTAACTAACCAAGAACAGTTGAAAATAAATTGCCGATAAAATTTGTAAAGGAGGGGTCAGGAGCAGAACTGACGTCGACAAAGAGCCGCGCTGGAATTGGACAGTGCACTGGTTATACTGAAGACGCCCTGATTGGTGCGTTGGTGTGAGTCGCGCTAGGATAGGTTGGATAAGCAGTGACGTAGAAGCTTCAGATTGGTGCGTTGGTGTGAGTCGCGCTGTGATAGGTCAAAATAGTACATAGAGAACAGAGTTGAGTTACGAGCTTTGAAAAAGGAAAAGATATAGTGAAATAAGGCTTATTATGAGTATGGTAGAGAGAAAACGTCGTGGATGGTGAAAATTAAGAACTTTTTTAAGAAAGACAAAAAGGTAGTGACTAGAGAGGGACAAGTAATTCCTCCGCCGAAATCACCAGCTTCGCATATGATGCTGAAATACGGATATCATACCTGCATATGGTTAGAAAACTGGACTAAATATACTCAAAATGATGGAATATTAGCCTTTCCCGAGAATGGTTCATTTAGCGTAGCTGTACTTCGGAATTTGAGAGAGAAAATGACGAAGCTTGAGCCTAAACCTAGACCAACACAGTTTGAAGCGTTAAGCGAATGGGAAGATGAGATGTATGAACGAGAAAGATTCAGAGGATTAAAGAATCATGATTTTGTTCCTGGAAGGCTGTGGGGAGTGAATCATGAGGACAGAATAAAGCGTTGGAGATATGCTAATATGACAGGAGGTTTGTTTCCAGCCTTTACCGTTGAAGAGGAAGCAAGGAGAAAGTGTACAGAGAAAAAGAAACATTTAGTTACCGAAAGATACGGGTATGGTAGTAGTGAGACAGAGGATAAATTGCTGGAAGATATTTTAAACCGAAACCCACCTCCATACCAACAGAATTCTGCGGTGGTGACACCTAATGCACCGCCAATGGAAACTGGGAGGAATAAAAGTCCAGAACGAAGATACGAAATAAATAGGTCAAAAGAACAGTTGAAAACCCCACAAAGCGAAAAGGTTGAAAGTGACAATACAACCGAATTAGCAAAAACCACGAGAGAATTGACTGAGAAAATAAGAGAGTTAACAATGAATATGGAAGCCGTAACTGTACCAGTAACAATAGGTCCAGTAATACCAGTTTTTGAGAATCAGAAAATAGATGAACATTCTTTATGATCATTCCCATGAATTCAAATTTGCAAAGAAGGAAAGAAGGGATGGAACTAGAAAATGAAGGAGCAAGAAATTTGGTCAGCTCATATAGACCGAGCCCACCTACTAATTTGACAGTAAATGAGAGTGAGTTTAGGAGGATTCCTATGGGAACTGAGTCTGCATCAGAAACACCAGAGAGGAGTAGAAATTGGGTAGAACTAAATAGTACACCTGTAGGTCCAACTCCAGATGAATTGAATGAATGGATGAAAACCCTGCAAAAGAAAGAGACAGAACCAAAACCACTAGATGTAATTAGGCTAAAAATAGATATGGAAGAGTTAATTTTAGGGACTATTGGTACAGAAAAATTGAAAACATATCAGGATGATGAGGTTATGTTTTTGTGTAAGAGCATTACATGGAGAGCTAGAAATTTGCATGACAAATTAGAAGAGACAGCGAGTGAACTGGGAGTAGAATTTGTAAAGGTGAGAAGTTTGCAGAAACCATATAGGGTAGACTTTTGTGAGAAAGATATAGAAAATTTTAACACATCAGGACGGTTAACCCAAGTAAAAGAATTGTTTTGTTGAGAAAATGGGGTGATGTGGACAGATGGAGAAGCAGGTGGACTAAAAGGAATGAGAAAACGACCGATAAAGCGTCTTTGGCTTTTGCGGTGACAGACAAGGAACCAATTGTAAGGGAGTATCCGATGAGAGAAACTCCAGGAGGTAGTTATGTGCATGTCCCTTGGTCCAGACAAGATATACTGTCATTTACAAATGACTTCCCAAAATTAAGAGAAAAGCCAGTAGAATGGCACAGACAAGTGGAAAGGTTTGTTAAGGTTTCGAAGGTGTTGTGGGTAGATTTGGATGGATTATTTGACATTGTAGTACCAGCTGATTTATGGACAGAGTGTAAGATTACCATTGATTGGCCATCTGTAGAATACCCAAGAGATGCAAAAACAGGAGCGCCAGGACCAGAAGTTATGAGGAAATACGACCAAGTTATTACCTTTTTGAAAAATAAAATTCCACCCAAAGAAACGGATTGGGTAAAAATTGATAGAACCACACAGGAGAGTAAGGAATCTGTACATGCCTATTATGAGAGGCTACTTCTGGTTTTTAAACAGTATAGTGGCTATGAGACATTAAATGAGAAGGACATGAGTCATTTTGTATATAGATTTGTTTATGGGTTAAAACCTGAGATAAGTGAAATGATTAAACAACTTATGATCTGCTGGCAGAACAGCACACTAGACGAAGTTTTGAGATATGCTAAATATTGTAGTGATGATATTGAGTGTAGACAGCGTAAATTAAAAGAGAAAGCAATGTGGGCACAAGTGAAAGTCGCAGAAAAACAAGAAGCTCAACTGAATAATCAGGTTAATGAGGCAAGACAAACTAAATCCAAACCGAATATTGGCAAAGGAAAAGGCCAAATGAGTATAGAAGAGGCAAAGAAAAAGTGGCCATGCCACAACTGCGGAAAGTTAGGGCATTGGAGAAACGAGTGTAAATTCCCTCCAAAAGCTAATGCGGAAAATCAATCATTAAATCCACAGGTGCAGAGTGAGGTGAGTTACCAACAGCTGCAGCAACCGCAGGTAGTTACTCAGCAGAGTCAGGTGCCTCAACCACCACTTCCCAAGAGTGTAAATCCACAGAGATACAGTGCAGAAACAGGATTCTACGGAGGAGAGCAGGTAACACAATTGCCGCGCGCAGCCGCAATATCACAATATTGGTTACGACAGGATGGGAATGAGTCGGATGAAAGTTTATGACGGTGCCTAGGAGAGGAGGAAGAGTGCGTGCTTGGCGCAACTCTAGAGGTAGATCAAGCAGGTCCATTTGTGGATGGAGAAGTGAATGGTGCAAATGTAACATTCCTTGTGGACACTGGAGCTACCCGTTCTACTGTTAGATCAGTGGAAATTCCAAACCTTCCTCTCTCAGGTGAACATATCCAAGTCGTTGGTGTCTCAAACCAGCAAATTAAGGCGCCTCTTACCAAATTAGTAGAGGTAAAGATTGGACCATTCAGAGAGATGCACCGATTTGTGGTGTGTGATTGCAGTCCTGTGAACCTATTAGGACGCGATCTACTTTGCAAAATGAATGGCACCATCTATTGTACTCCAGATGGGATTGCATTTCAAACCCCCGATGAAGATGTACTGTATAAAATGACAATGGTGAATTTAGAGTCAGAGGTGAATGATTTATTTTCTGTGTTTGATGTAGAGAAAATCCCAATTGAGCTAAAAGATACAGTAAAACAGGAGGTGTGGGATTTTACGGGCGAAGATATAGGGTTAATGAAAGGAGTAGACCCTGTTAAAATTTCTGTTAAAGAAGGAACAAGTTACCCAAATACTCCACAGTATAAATTGACGCCAGAAATAATTGAAGGAATAACACCTGTAATAAACAAAATGATTGAACAAGGAATTCTGAGAGAAATAATGAGCAGTCCATGTAATTCGCCTATAATGGGACTGAAAAAGCCGAACGGAACATATAGAATAGTACAAGATTTGAGAAAGATCAATAAAATCGTTGTTCCTTGTTGTCCAATTGTACCAAACCCTGCTGTAATTCTATATCAGATTCCACATGAAGCAGAATGGTACACAGTCATTGATTTGTGCCATGCATTCTTTTCTATCCCATTACATTCAGATAGCCAGCCATTATTTGCGTTCAGGTTCGGAGAGCGTATTTTGGCATGGTGCCGAATTCCTCAGGGGTATACAGAAAGCCCCTCGATCTTTAATCAGATTCTAAAAAAATCATTGGAAGATTTAAAAATGCCCGAAAAATCTGTGATGGTTCAGTACATTGATGACCTAATGGTGGCATCAAAAACAAAGGAAGCATGTGTTACCGACACAATTGCTTTGCTGAACCATTTAGCAAAAGGAGGACATAAAGTATCCCCATCAAAATTACAGTTTTGTCAACAGGAGGTCCAATATTTAGGTCATAAGATTGAAAAGGGAGTGCGAAAAGTAACGACTGAGAGAATAAAAATAATTCAAGGAATGAGAGCTCCAATGACACAAAGAGAGGTAAGAATGTTCCTGGGAATGGTTGGATATTGTCGACAATGGATACGTGGATTTTCATTAATTGCAAAACCATTACAGCGATTGACAAAAAAGGATGTTAAAGATCCCTTTGAATTGAATGATGAGGAAATGAAAGCGTTCAGAGAATTAAAAACGAAATTGTGTGAAGCCCCGGCACTGGGAATGCCTGACTATGAAAAAGAGTTTGAGCTGTATTGTAGTGAGAGAGATGGGTGTGCACTTTCAGTCTTAGTGCAAAGACATGGAAACATGAAAAGACCCATTGCATATTTTTCAGCTGTTTTAGACCCGGTAGCAAAAGCGTTGCCTGGATGTCTGAAAGCAGTTGCTGCTACTTGTGTGAGTCTGGAGCAGAGTGAAGGCATTGTGATGGGATATCCATTGAGAGTATATGTTCCTCATTCTGTGGAAATTCTTTTGACAAGAACCAAAACTCATATACATGGCACATAGTCGGCTGACTAGGTATGAAAAAGTGATTTTGAGTGCAGACAATGTAACCATTGACAGATGCACAAATGTAAATCCTTCAACATCATTGCCAGATGAAGAGAGTGTGATAGATATGGATGAAGTTGACCATGATTGCTTGAATGTACTCGAGTATTGTACAAAACCACGACCGGATATTAGAGATGAGCCTTTAAAAGAATCAGATTATGTGTTGTTCGTGGATGGCTCATGTTTGAGAACGAGTGAAGGAATTTTGAGTGCGGCATATGCAGTATGTACAGTAGCTGCCGTAATGGAAGCATCTTGTTTGAGAGGAATACGTTCTGCCCAAGTGGCTGAACTAGTTGCTCTAATTCAGGCATGCAAATTGGGAAAGAATGTCCGAATCACAGTAATCACGGATAGCCAATATGGCTTCGGAGTGGTTCATGATTTTGGGCAGATCTGGTCCCAGAGAGGTTTCTTGACGTCTGCAGGGACCCCAATCAGAAATGGTGAGTTTGTGAAAAAGTTGCTTGAGGCGATACAGCTGCCTAAACAGATTGCGGTGGTGAAGTGCAATGCACACAAAAATGGGGAAGACTACATAACTGTGGGCAACAAATTTGCCGATGAAATAGCTCAGTACTGTGCCAAAAATGTAGTCTCATTGAACCGAGGCAGGGAAAGAGAGCATGTTTCATGTCCTTTGCTTTTTACTAACCCTATCGAGACATGGGATGAGGTGAGACAATTGCAGGAAGCAGCAGATGATGAAGAAAAAGATAGCTGGATAAAAGCAGGGTGCAGGAAAAGGGAGGAAAATGATGTTTGGGTTTACAGAGATGGAAGACCAGTTATGCCTGATAGCATGATTTCTGACATGGCACGGATGTACCATGGACAAGCTCATATTGGAAGAGATGCAATGATCAGACTTTTTAGACAAACCTGGTATAACCCAAAATTCAGAGCCATAGCTGAGAGTCTTTGTCAAAGATGTCTTATCTGTCAACAGATACACCCAGGAAGGAAGACAGTAGTGAGTCTAGGAACAATAGGACGAGAGGGAGGTCCTTTCACGAGAATGCAGATGGATTTTATTGAAATGCCCCCAAGCAATAGACTAAGATATGTTCTTGTAGTCGTCTGTTTGTTTTCCCGTTGGGTGGAAGCCTACCCGACCAGAAGGAATGATGGAATTACAGTAGCAAAACTCATGCTGCGAGAATTCATTCCAAGGTATGGTTTTCCAGTAACGATTGAAACAGATAGAGGAACACATTTTCAGAACAAATTAATTCAATTGATATGTGAAGCACTTGGTATCAAACAGAAACTACACTGTGCATACAGACTAGAGGCTTCTGGAGTAGTAGAGCAAGTGAATGGAACGATAAAGAACAGGTTAGGGAAAATGTGTCAAGCCATAGGACTCAAATGGCCAGATGCCTTGCCATTGGTCTTAATGACTATCAGAAGCATACCTGAAAGAAAGACAGGTCTGAGTCCCCACAAAATAATCATGGGACGAGCAATGAGGCAAGCACATGTACCTGTCAACAAACTGCTGACTATAACTGATGATCTCGTGTTGGATTATTGCAAAGGATTGGCTGATGTGATACGTTCTGTGTTTCATCAGGTTGGACCGGATGCGACCACTCTTGAAAGAAAACCAGCTCATGATTTGAATCCAGGAGATTGGGTCCGCATAAAAGTCCACAGGAGAAGAAACTGTTTGGTTCCCCGCTGGGACCAACCACGACAAGTGATCCTGGTAGCAACAACTGCAGTCAAATGTGCAGGAGTGAAACACTGGGTACATGCCAGCCACACCATCAGAGTTCCAGATCCTGATGCTCGACCTGTAAGTCAACATCTGGAAATATCCGATACCAGTTCAGCATCCGATGCAGAAGAAGAAACGAACAGGGCTCCAGAATCTGAAGATCGACCTGTAAGTCGACATCTGGAAATATCCGATACCAGTTCAGCATCTGATACAGATCACTCAGACTGTGATAAAAATTTGAAAAAGGATTGGAAAATTGATATCATAAAAGAAGAAACTGAGCAAAGAGACAGCAATAGTGAGCAACCAAGTACAAGCTATGGTAAAGATCCTTCAGCAATCATTTTAATAGATGAAGAAGGGATAGTTTCAAATAGAATGGTAGAAGAATCGGAAGACTCTCGAGGAGCAATAGGGACAGATCGGCGAATAAAGGAACAGGGAAATATAGAAACAGATAGAGAGATCGACACAAATTCGGAAGAACCTCGAGGAGGGACAGAAATAGGCGATCAAAGTAAAACACAAGGAGGATCAGAACTAGATGAAGGAAGTGAAATCATAAAGTTCAAGATAAGAGACAATAAATAAAGGTCTGAAACAGAATCAGAAGAAAGTGGAGAAGAAAGAAAACATAAATTAGAATCAAGAAAGAGAACTTGGAGAACAGAAAGAGAGGAAAAAGAAAGTGACCCGAAAAGGCCGAGAAAAGGAGATAATTGGCCCCACGAAGTTAAAAGATTGAGATACAAGATCATAAACCTAAATGGAAAGAATGCAGAACAAGTAAATGAAATAACAAGTCAAAAGGAACAAGAAAAACAAGGTGGAAAACACTTGCAGAAAACAAAAAGAGTAAAGAAAGCAAATCTGAAATATAAATCACCTGAATGGCTATACATTGCGTTGACTGATATCAAAGAAGAAGAAATCACTCACGAGAACCCTGAACAAAGCTACAACCTAATGGGTGAAGGTGAAGTGCAACAAATTTAAAGAAATTTGAAGGAAATTTCTACCGGACTGGACAAAACCCCGGATAAGACAAGAAAGAGTTCTGAAAAGAACTAAAGAAAGTACCAAACGAGACAAAGTGAGGAACGTAGGGTGGCTAAAGACGTCATTTCTTGAGGTGTGGTGACACATTTTCTGTACATATTATAAATATAGACAATAGAACAAGATGGTAGATACTAAAAATAGAACATGTAGATGTGAGTTCTTACGTAGATGGTGTAAGATGTGTTTCTTTTGTACAGGATTATTAATGTTCGTATGGTTTATCTTAGCAATCACCATTCCAATTAGATTAGCTGTAGAAGAAACATCCATATTAGAGAATAACACAGAAAAGGATAAGGGAGCTAACATGCAGAAAACCGCCATTTTAAAGGATAGTATAGAATTACATGAAGATAGGTCAATAACAGATTTTTCAAAAAAAAAATTCACAAAATTATTATATGAATATGTAGAAACAATGGATGTGAAAGATTGTTATGTTTGAATGCAATTGCCTGCATCTGTTGCAGAAGGTGTGACCTATCATCACCTTCCTTTGACGTATGGAATAACATGTAGTGTTTTAGCTAGTCTATTTTATAGAACAGGAAGGTTAGAATATTATTATACTGACATAGATAAGATTTTTGCAAAGATTCCTATAGTATCTGAACTAAATAAGGTGAAAGAGGCAAGGGCGTTTGGAGAATTTTTCTTAGAAAATAAAGTTCTAACATCAGATGACATAGTTAAACACAACCTTACCTGTGAGTTAAGGAAGGAGGAAAAGGTGTTTTTAGAAATGGTTGAAAACAGAAGAGTAAAATTCCAAAGAAAAGTGATAGAAGAAGAGACAAAAACACCTCTTTGGGCGTTTGAAGAAGAAAATAATAACAAGAAAAAGACAAATGCAGCTATGACTTTGGATTGGCCCCAACAGGGAAGGTTGTGCATTAGTAGAAATAGAACAAGGTATGATAACTATTTCATTGGTTCCAGTGATTGCCAAGACAATTATAAAATTTTAGGAGGTTGGGGATTCAAAGGGGGAAAAGATCCAATATTTCCAGGGATCTATTATATTTGTGGAAACAGAGCTTATTACAGGTTGCCGGACCATTGGTACGGGTCATGCTACTTAGGCTTGGTCTTTCCAAAGATTTTTCATGTAGATAGAGAAGAAAAGTGAACACACGAAATGGATAAGACATTTACACGTAGAAAAAGGGAAAGTTTTTCAGAAATAGTGGGTGATATTTTTGGAGCATTGATACCAGCAGTGGGAATATCTTTGAATGCATTTAAAATTCGGAAATTATCCACAGTAGTAGATCGTTTATCTACAGATACTGCTGGAGGGTTCTTGATGGTAAATACAGAGATGGTTGCCATGAGAGCTATGGTGATGCAAAATCGACTTGCCCTTGACATTCTTTTGGCAAAAGAGGGCGGAGTCTGTGGAATGCTGAAAGTTCAACATTGTTGCACTTACATTCCAGATAAAAGCGAGAATATACAAAAGTATATAAAGAATATTACAAATTTGCACAAAGAACTTGTTCCACTGGAGGTTGAAAATGCCTGGGAGAAACTTGGTAAGAGTTTTCCCTCAGTATCAAAATGGTTTACTAGAATAAGTGGTTTTATTATAGGGAAAGTTATGATAACAGCAACAGTAATAATCCTAGTAGTTTTATTTGTGAAATGTGTTATTATATGTATCAAAAGAAGAAAAAGACAAAACAAAATAGAAAAAGAAAATAAGATAAATAAAGAAAGAGAAAGAGAGATAAGTGAAATAGAGCTGGAAGAACTGAAAGAAAGCATGTATAAGAAAACAAAAAGACAAGATAAAAGAGATACAGTTGTGTAAAACGAACACAAAGCAAATGGACAAGAAATATGCTATCTGACAAAATTTGTGTAACATGGGTTTTGTGGTGATATTAAAAAATCACCAAAGGGGGGAGTTGATGGAGCAAGGTAAACGAGAAAATTTTGAACCCCCTAATATTAACATTAATAATTAATACAATGGTTCGTTTCAGTGAATAACCAACAACGTATGTTTTCTTTATAAGTGTTCTTGGTAACATGCCGTATCTGTGCAAACTAATCTACTTACAATTGTTAATGTGAATAACGCTAACATAATAATTTGCGTACTAATTAGAATAATATGGCATGATTTGTGCTTCGTAGTAAATTGTATGGTGGCAAAATAAAGCGGTTGGTAAGTAAGAAATAGCTTTATATGTCGCTTTTGCTGGGTAACACCTAACTGGGGTACGTAGAATGACGGGAGGGAAACGAAAAGGCTTATTTTCTTTATTCTTAACTATTTTCTGTTTATTTCTATGATAGTTCGCTTAGGCCTGCTAGGCCGTTCTGTAAAAATGGCTGCTGAGGCAAACAAGCTAGAGTGCGCAGGCGCAAGATGGCTTCCAAGCGGAATAAAAAGCTGTGAACGAATGCATCACATGGTTATTTCCAAAGCCTAGGATGGAAGAGGGATCAAGGTTGTGATGACCTTATTACCCAAGCGTGTGCCAAGGGGGGACTTAGCGAAAGAGTGTGAGAACCCGCAGCGTATCCGTGAATGGACAATGAACTGTTTAAAATAAAGTATCGGAAAGAAGATACAAATAAAGACTGTCAATTGGATTGGTAATGTCCTGAACCCGTGAGAAAGGACAAAGTTATGAACATTCTTCGGAACTGGTTTGAGCAAGGAGGGTAATAATGAGATGTATGCCACCCCTCAAATGGACCAATTAGAGTGAATCTCGCCCCCAAAAACATAACATTTCTGTTTAGTAAGCTAGTATTAGGGTATAAGAGGACCTACTCTTAAGTAGGAGGAGCGCTGCTTTTACATATTTTTATTGAGCACTGGACGCTGACGCTGGAAAAGCCGCTGCTATTTTTCTATAGGCCTTTATATTTGAATACGATTAATCTTTTACTCTTAATTCTGATTGAGAAAGAACGAGAGTGTGGCGGAAAACCTATATAGGTGGTCCGTCGAGGAGACCTGTTTAGCAGGACAGACAGTCAGTTTTTGGGAGTTCTATGCTGGGATCTGAATTTAACTGCTGTGACGAACTTTATTTTTCAATCTAAAGGGTATGCATTGCAATTTCAATTTATTCTTATAATGATAATAAATGTATTGATCTGATTAATAAAACTGAATTTATTCATGCTTATAAAATTAGATAAACTATATTATAATTACATTTATGAGTCTGTGGTTCTTTAGCTCAATAATAAATGTAAATGCCTAATAAGAGTTTATAGTGATTGAGCTGGTCTTAATCACCATCAACTGATTCCTACTAGTTGGTCCATCGACCAATGAGCGGAATACCTGAGAAATTTGAGAATTATCATGTTGATTTAAAAGGTATCCCGTCTCCTTCCAGCAAGTCATTAACTTTTTTTCTCCTAAGTAAAGGCGGATGTGTTCCAGGGAATATATGAGAGAGTGAATGTTTTATGCGGTGTTATGGGCCCCACCGTCATATTGGTATAGTTGTGAAGAGGAATGTTTTTCAACCTGGACGTCAGTGCCTAAAGGAGAAGAAATGTTATTGATAGCGCTGGATCACCACCTATAAATCAAAACTCGGATGAGTGATGAGTGATTCGGAATGTTTCTGTCGTATGAGCCCCTGCACTCACGCAACTGAGCAGCAAAAGAAGACGGTACGTGGCTAGCTGCAGAATACAGCAGTTTCAGTTGTAGGGGTGCAGACATAATGAAAAGGTCTGTGCGGAGACATGAATGACAGCTTTCAAAATGGCGGGGCCACATACAATTCACACACCTGTATTTATTATACAGGGACATATCGATAGATGTTTCACATAGTAATTCACAAAGCCTTAAATCAATAAAATCAGACCCCTGAGAACAGTTTATTTGAAAATGTTTTCTTGAATTCCATTTATGTATAGCATAACAGTGAGATATTCGCTGTGGTTGCAGATTGGCTGGCTAGTGTGAAGCATAGTTCATTCGGAAACAGTGTGCTATCTTGATAGTTCAGTGGGACTAGGTTGCCAGAATATTGGAGCTTTGAATGGGTGAGATCCAGGCAGTTTAAAGCAGCGGTTTCAAATGTTGAGGTAAGAGTTGGTTGCTGAGTAGAAGTGGCCAGCTGTTATTGTAGCTGAGTGAAAAGTGATTTCCACTCATGAGGTGCGCAATTGTCACTAAAATAACTGAATATACAAGTTGGCAGGTATGTAGTTACATTACACAGGGATACATTTAAAGTGTGTATGAGGCAGGAGAGGGTAAGTGATTTGCCCAAAATCACAGGATGTGGAACAGACGCTGAAACTCGAACCTTGTTTCCAAGCTCTAAAGTCGGCAGCTCAGCGCCTTACACCACAATTACATCGCAAACAGAAGGAGGGAACAAAACCCCCTCACTCAGTAACTTCCCAGGCTCCAGACCTACCACCCCGAAAACTCACTTGCAGCAGATCACACGGCGCGCTCACTTTACACAGCAGGGGTGAAAATAACTTACCCGAGTCTGGCATCCAGTGTTTATGTGGCTGCTTCCCCCTCCCCCCCGCCATTACCCGTAACGTCAGAAGTACCTCATCCAGTGGGGGTATCAGCCGGGGGCAGCCCCAGAATACCCTCCATTCACCCCCACCAACCGGATGGTCATAAATTGGAAAACGGAGTGATAAGGGGCGGAGAGGGGGCTGAGCCTACAAAAAAGCTTCCCTTTATTAAAAAGACAATTCAGGAACAAACGTTAAGATGCAATTATAGATGCATTGTATACATTAAGGCAGATCTTTTAACATGCCGCCCCAGACTCTCTCACAAACACTTATTGACAGGAGTGAGCCCTGTTCATCATTTCTAAAAGAGAAAACAGGGATATGTTCGGCTGCTGCTCGGGGGGGAGGGGCAGAAACAAGAAAAGCTGAAAAACAGACAAACAGACACAAAGAATGCTTTACGTTGGCGGCAATACTCGCGGGCGGGGGGGAGGGGGTGCGCGGGGGGGTTGTACGTTGGCGGCAATACTTGCGGGCAAGGGGGGTTGGGTTTAAAATTAAAAGTAAAATAAAAACAAAACTTCTTACCTGACCGGGTCAGCACCGCGCCGCCGCATCTGCTCCTGGGCCGGGGTCCATCCCGCGTTCTCAACAGGAACAGGCATGATGCAGCTCCCTCCCTCCTGTAAGCCAATCACAACGTTGTGATTGGTGAGGAGTCCCGGGCGGCGCCCAGCCGGGCACCAGTAGGGACGCCATTTTCTCTATGTAGGCTGCATGCAGCCTACATGGAGAAAATGTAGAGTACGCATGACTGCTTTGGTCGGCCCCAGGGCCGACCAAGCAATCAGAGCACTCAGAGTGGTGCAAGCCACTCCTCCCCGACCCGCCCACACACCCGCCCCCAACCAGGCATACCCTCCCGCCCGCCCCCAACCAGGCATATCCCTGCCGTCTGCTTTCGCAGTGGCGAGAAGCAGAAAATAAAATGGTATTTTAAATACCATTTTATTTTCTGCTTTTCGCGCTGCGAGAAAGCAGTGGGGCGGTGCTCCGACGCCCAAATGGAGCGGCCGCCACTGATGAAAACCTTCTGAACTATTTCTCTTTATTCTCAACTTGTGTTCACTATTTCTTTACTTCAAAATTAGTTTCTTTGGGAATTTTTCAAAAAACACAATATACAATGGATACTTTGCTGAAGTCAGAATTTTATCTATGTCTCAGATAGAAGGCTCCCTCCTTTCTCAAAGCTTCTCATGGAAAGAAAAGTATTGTGAGAGAAAGATCGGTCTGTATCCCAGACTCAAACCAAATACTTTTTGTGATTTTCTAAGAATAAATCTAAAAACTGACAGCTCGCTTTTTGGGCAAATAGACACAGTTATTTCCGCCCATTGTGCTTGTCATGTAAAGAGAAACATTGTAAGAGGAAGGGTTTTTTTGGCTGTGCCTCGAAATGAGTCAGGTACCTTATAATTGTTTCTTAATCTAATAAAAAATTCCAAACATGTCGGACTCCTTCCTAGGGCACAGAAACACTGGTCCTTCCTTTCTTAGTGGTTCTCATGGACAGAGAAGCATTGTGATCGGGAGAAGATGTCCATGACAAAAAAAACATGAACCAGGATTTGGGTTTTGACATGGGAGAGACTAGCATAAGTCCTACTCCCATCCATTCCATTACCAATCTAATGGTTCATTTCTTGGGTTGGTGGAGTGCGAGGGATGGTGGAAGGGAAGGTGGGTAGACCAAGACTCCCTGCTACCCTCCCAACTACTTAAACATCTGGATTGGGCTTGTAGAGTTAAATAGGCAGAAGTTGGAGGAAATGTTAACTGTCCTTAACCTCTTCCAAAGACTCACCCAGTGGCTCAATCTTAGGAAAGACCTGGGAGGGCATAGAAAATCCCGCCTAGTGATCCCAAAGTAATTTTGTTGGCCTGGAGATTTGCACCAGACAACTTCATGTGAAACTCTCTCATAGCACCACCATTACCAAAAAGAGTGGTAACAGTAGGTACTGAGTCTGGGGGGATAAAACATTCCATGATGTGAGATATGACTACATGGCCAATTCCAATGTATATGGAAGAGGCAATGAAACAACTAAACGTAATGACTTGTTATAAAACAAATGGACAAAAAAATAACATTTTGATGTTAAATTAGAATGCTTTAACCTATTGATTCGGTGGAGAGATCAACAATTGATTAGCCAAGATGAGTATGGTTTTTTGAGAAATGATTTTCCTAAGGTTCCAATAGTTTACCTTATAGCTACGGTGCACAAGTGTCTTGAGACTCCCCGGGAGACTAATACTAGCAGTACAAGAGGCTCTCTTTGAAAACACCTCAAAATACCTACGTTTCTTCCTTAGACCATATGTCTCAAACCTACCATCCTATAGCAAATATTCAACTGAATTCTTACAACATATCTTTGATGTAAGTTGAGAAGATGAAATGTTACTCATGACTCTTGATGTATCCAACTTATACACTGGTATTAGACATGAGGATGGATTAAGGGCAGTTAACCACTTCTTGAGGTCACGACCTATCAAATATTATGAGCATACAAGGAGGCATTTGAAGATGTTATATTGGTGTATTACAGAAAACATTTCTCTGTTTAATGATGAGCGCTATGAGCAACAGGGGGGGACAGAGATGGGTACTCAATTCACCCCCAGATATGCTAATTTGCATATGCGCTGGTGGGAGAAGCAGGTACTTCTTGGTTCTGATAAATTGAACAAACACATTACCCTGTGGGTGAGCTTCATAGATTACAGTTTTTGTGATATGGAGAGGAAGTAGGCTGTTTGCAATGGAATCTGTGTCAGAAATAAATATGAATGATCTCAACCCAAACTTTACCAGCAAAATAAGTAACATAGAGCTTGAGTTTATGGATGTGAAACACATGGTAGATGAAGGTAAATTAACCACCACATTGTATAGGAAACCTAATACAGGAACACCAACCTGCATGCAAGTAGCTTCCATACTGAGCCCCTTAGAACTAGTATACCTTATGGTGAGCTCCTTATCAGTAGAAAATGCTGTAGTTCACAAGAAAAATAGAAAAGAAGGATTCAAGTAGAATTCATACTATTTACAGAAGAGCCACATCTATGAAAGATGAACTAGTCAGAAGCAACATTAGCATGAAATAAAAAAAACCTGGCTTATACCATGGGAGTGTTTTGCAAAACATGCAAATTGTAAGGTTGACAGTATGGTGAGAATGCGACTTTCATCCTGAATCCCTTTAATAATCAGCAGCTCAGAAATCTTTTCTTTATATTTTTCTTTTCATATTTCTTCTTTATTTTTGTTATTGATATATGCATAATATATGATTGGTGATGAACCATGATTCAAGGTTCAATGATAATGCATAATGTATACTGTCAAGGCAATGGAAAGGGAGAAGTATGTTTTTTAAGTTTATGTTCACAATGCACAACCCAGGAGTACTTTAATGCATTTTAGGATGAATTCACTTATCGTGACCAAGGCCTTGAAGGAAGCCAAAACAAGTTGATGGGTCCACCTCCATTTTGGCAATAAACAGACTGCACCGCATATCATCTCCTTTGCTGACTTTTCTTGCAAGAGGAGCGAGAGAGGTCAGTGATTGGAGGTGGGCTTGGCAGTCCGACCTGCAGCCAAGCACCAACGGCGATTAGGAGCCAGCCAGCATCCACCATTATCAAGGAGAAATATATTTTCATTGAAAAAAACAAAGGTTAAACCAATATTTTAAACAAAAGACAAACACTGAAATTTACCAATTAAAGTTATCTTTAGTAACTACAACTCGTTCCCTAAAATAACTATAACTCAAACCCCCGCCATGCACTGTGTTCTCATCAATGATGTCATCTTAGATGATGCAGTGATGTTATCAATGATGTCATAGAACATGTCATAAGTGATGTAATATGTGAGGTATTTAGCAGTGCATGGCAAGTGCGCAAGGAAGGAGTTGGCCACAGGGCCTGGCTATAACTCAGGCCCTTGACAGGTACAGCTAATTACCCCATATATTTGATAACTCATTTCATGTTCTATAACATCAGTCATAATATCACTGCACGTTTCAAATGACATTATTGAGGACAAGACTGTGCATGGTGAAGGCACGAGTTATAGTTACTATACTGCACAAGTTATAGTTGCTAGAGATAACTATAACTGAGATTTGATGTGTCTACTGATGCAAAGGATTCACAAATCATTTTTTAAATATGCTTTTCTCAGTGGTAATAGGTATTTTGCAAATTTACACCTATTACAATATAAGCAATGGAATGCATTTTTATGTTCTTTTACTAAATATTTGTTTTATATTTCTGTCGGTCACTTTGGTCATTGTCATACAATATTCCTAATTGTTATATCTTTTCACAGTTTTGTGAACTGAGCATACTTGAATTTTGAGTTTTTCTGCCTGGTTTTATTCTCATTAGTCTGATTTTGATGCTGTTCCTTAATACAATTTTTTGTCTTCACCAACTATTTTTTTTGCTAAAGTATACAAAAAAAGAAATGATGAAACAATTGAACTAATCTCAACCACTGGTAAGTGCTTGGGGCCGCATCCCAGTCCATTGTTATTTTACACACCATACCACCTCAGTTTGGACCCAGACATTAGCAAATCAGTCTTTACTCTGTCCCAATGGGAAAAGTCCAGCCTGAACTTCCAGGTCAGGTCCTCCCTGACTCAGAGCACAAGCAACGCAGGATGGAATTTGGCATAGTTAGGGCTTATCTGCCAGGTAAATCTTGGTTCAAGTGAAACCAATTAGGGTAACACATCAGAGTATACAAAATTGATGGATGAAATGCTTGAATTAATCTCAGCCACTGGTAATTACTTGGGGCCACATCCCAGTCCATCAGTATTTTACACACCATACCACCTCAGTTTGGGCCCAGACATATGCAAATCAGTTTTGACCCTGCTCCTATGGGAACAGTCCAGCCCAAAATGCCAGTTCAGGTCCTACCTGAACAGGAACACAAGCAACCCAGGATGGAATTCACCCTAGTTAGGGCTCGTTAGCCAGGAATAGCTTAGGTCCAGTAACACAATGTGCATGGGACCCATATCTGGGCATACCTATCCCACTTAGGGCGACACACTAAAGTATACAACAAATTGATGAATGGAATGCTTGAAATAATCTCAGCCACTGGTAATTCCTTGGGCTGCATCCCATTCCATCATTATTTTGAACACCATTCCACCTCAGTGTGGACCGAGCCACATGCAAATCAGTCTTGACCCTGCTCCAATGGGAGCAGACCAGCCCGAACTGCCTGGCCAGATACTCCCTGAAGGGAACATAAGGAACTCAGGATTTCACCCTAGTTACCACAATTAATCCTGCTTATTTCGCACCAAACTTTGCTATTGTGGCTACTTTGAAATTTTGCACCTAAATGTGATTTCATACCAGAGGTGAAGGTTGAGTTTTGTCTTTCAAGTACCAGAAGATGGTTATTCATGGTTCCTCTGAAATCCAACAGGAAGGAAGTATGTCTGAATTGTTTTTCTCAGGTGTTACAGAGAACATGTCCAAGTTGGCCAAAAAAACTGAAACTTGAAGGGACACAGATGATTTGAGTATTGTTAGAAACTAGAGGTTTCATAAGAATGTAAATGTTAGTTTGTATTGGGGGTTACAACAAATACTTATCATGGTAATTGATATATCCACACTCCTGTCCCTGGATCCTCTTTGGTCTTTCATCTGACTTTAGGAAACTGTTCACCACAAAATTTGTCTAAAATATTAAATGGTAGAATAGTATTAATGATGTCAAAAGACCAGATAGTGTTTAATTAGTTATGGTCCTAGCTGCCAGACAGATCACAATGTATCAAAATTTTCTGAACACTCATTTATATATTCTGATAGAATGGTCAAGCAGCCGCAAGTCCTTAATCTCCCACCGTCAGGAAATTAAAAATATATCTGCTGAAGGTAAGGAAGACAGAGCTTCTACTGCTGTTCCCTGACAAACGTGAGGAATTACCCACAGACTGGCCAAAGCAACTTAAACCCACTGGCTTTTCACCAAAAACAATCACCTCAGCTAAATCCGTTGTCTTCAAACTTGACAAATTACTTCAGCTTGATTTTTAAGTCAGAGATGGACAGAAATGTGAGATTCTAGCTAAAACCTCCCCACAGTCTAAAGTCCTAATTTAATTTATCTACAGTTAAGATTGGGCAGTAGCTGGACTTGTGTATGACAATAGAGGAGCCAGGCTAATGGATGCCTGAATTCTTTTTTTCAGAGAAGTAAACATGCTGGCCTTGAAAAGAACAAGAAATCAGGAGTTTTGGAATCCCTGTAAGGTCAAAAATCTACGCAAGTTGCATATTTCCATTTGCTCTCTTGCTCCACTACATTTACTCTTGCACATTGTTCAATTCATGGCTCCAATGCTAGATAATTGCTTATATGTGGCATCAGCATTTGAGAATAAATACATTTAGACATGTAGTGCAAAACTATCTTTTGTGGATATAAAGGGAATGCTCTGCAATCCGTTTTCCTGCTTGAAGACTTTCTACAAAATCAATATTTAGCATCTCTTTCTTGCATCTGAGGTTGCTTATTTGGATTCTTAATGCTTGTTTCATTTGTGATCTCCATAGGTTCTCGATAGTCTTGCACCAGGATTTTCTGACACAGTTTCTGTTGACAGATTGGTGCAGAGTTACTGGATTATTGGACCCTTGCCTTGACAATGTAGGGTGCCGCGTTCTAGAGGTGGTTTGTTCCATTCGATCCAGCAGGCCTTGTGCCTGGTTACTGATATCTTCAAAAATAAATCAACAACTTGTCTTTTGTAAGCCTGTAGGGAATCTGATTAGCTCACAGTGTAATTTCTATCACTTCTCTGTATTTTACTGCAATCTGCAGACAATAGGAGAGGGTCATGTGCACATGGTACTGCTGATAGTCAACAAAACCCAACAGCATACATCCATTGCAACATGGAACATCTACACTTAAAATGAACCAGTCCGACCGGCTTTGTTTCAGGCTGGCATAGTGAGTGTGTGCTTTTCAAATGGAGAAGTGGGGACTGTATTTCTATAGCATGCGTGGTGGGAGCCTGAATGAAGTTTCACTCAGCCACCTTCCATGTTGGCTTGGTGCAGGCCAAAACCCTGTTTACAGCAGTAAGGAGGTTGGAATTCTCATTGGCACCAAGGAGACTGTCAAACATATCTCACTCACTGGAGAGAAGGACGAAAAAGTGCAATGTGGAAATGGTAAATGGAGAGCCCAATGTGTAAATGCAGAGTTTTTATTTAACTTTGACATTGGTTGCGGAATGTTACATATCCAGGTAGTAATGATGAATGGCAGGAACTACATCAAAGAGAAGGTATTATAGTGGTGAAATCTAGATTATTAAACCACATCATAACTTCACCCCTTCACATGTTCTGCTTCTCCATTCCTGTTAGTAGTCCAATACATAGCCACTGAAATCATTTACCTTTGCATTTAAAATCTGTGTTGTCTTCCCTGGCTTTCGTGAAAACTTAAAAAGTGTTTTATTAAATCAGTTTCTCTTTTTCCACCTCCTCCTTTCTTAGTTACTAGCACAAAGATGTTCAGGTGGGTCAATACTTGTTTTATATATTTCTCAACAAACAATCTGTCAATCAATCAATCAATCAGGCAATCTTGAACGAGGCAAGAGCAGCAGTAGGGCCACGTGGATACCTTTAGTCCTTGCATCTAATGCCGGTTTGTTATTAATGAACCTAAAAAGCACAGTGTGTGTATTGTATTTAATGTTGAAACAAAATGAAATGTTTTTCTTGGTGAGTTGAGCTTCTATTTATTAACTTTGAACTGTCTGGTCTCTAGCGCTTCACTTAACCTAGCCTCTCTACAATTCCATCTTATTACTTTTGGTTTTGTCAGACCTAGCCCCTGGCATTCATAAAGGAATTTCCATTTTAGGATTCACACTGTGTATGTCCCTTTGAACCATATGCATGAGGTTCTTTGAGTAATTAAAAGTCTCTTGTTGAGACACCAATACTGACTCACGCCCTGGGGCCCATTCCTTTTCATTAGCAGCCCTGCTGTAAGTTTTCCCCTTATCATTAGAGCATCTGCATAATTTTATTCTGTGATCCTTGCACACTTTTCCTCTGTCTGCTTTTTACTCATTCTTACATTCTTTACTTTGACATGTAAGGGACAATATGAATGATAATGTACACAATGTTATCTCTCTGCAGCGAGTGTGATAGCAGAAATAAAAAAGCTGCTTTATTTTATAAAAGTATATGTGTTTTCCTCTTGATTTCACAAGGCATGCTTAAGCGTCATTGTCATAATCTCATGCATTATTTTGTTATAATAAAAGAACATGGAAAGTTTTGTTTGCCAAATCACAATGTGTACTCCTTGTGAAGCGAATGTTATTGGAGAAGCAATGTCACAGAAAAAAGCCACAAACACAATGCTTATAGCAGTGGTTCTTAAACTGGAGTTCAAAGGCCCCCTGGGGGTCCGTGATGGTTACCCCGGGTGTCGGCGCCTATTTAGAAAATTAAGTAATATTGGGAGATTACTAAAGTATATAGACATAAAAAACAAGTTTAAAATTAAAGATGTAAAATGCTCTGTAAACGACAAGGAATTTGAATTAATTTGGTGCTTAATCTTTCTTTGTGGGAGATGCTCAATAAGGCAAACAAAATCACAAAAAGTGATTACAAAATCATATCTATGACTATTCGTGAAGCCTCTATGGAGGCTTTGAATGGCTTCACAGAAATGGAGTAAGGCAAGTCAGCGTAAATCGCAGCGTTGCCTTACGCTGCGCTCAGGAGGTGTTCCATGGGCGTTGCGGTGTGTTTTCCATGGCAACACCCATTGATTTTGACTCTGCCCTAGATATACAAAAGCATGCAAACCTGGGCAAGTGCTAAATCCTTACTCCTGAGGTGAGGTGAGGTGTAACAAAGAGAATTTTTATTTATTTATTCTTGTTCTTTCCTCTTTCTGTGTGCTGCAGAAAGCTTTCTGCAGCACACATAGAAAGAGAAAAACACCTCTTAGGATTGTTTCTGTGCAAGAAGGTACCCGATCTTTGCGACAACACAGGCACCCTTGCACCATGGTGCAAGGGTGCCTGCGCTGTCGCTAGGCAGCTGAAACCGCGCCAGCGCAGGGAGAACAGACAGGAATACACTGTGTTGCATAAATGCGGTGCATTCCTGCCCTTTCAATTTGGCGTAGGGAAGCACAGCAAGAAGACTTGCTGTGCTGCCCTACGGAAATCCCACTATATAAGGACCCTAGTGTGGACTATTGGTAGCCTTAATTGAAGCACTGTTGTGCACCGATAAAAAGAGCATACATTTTGAGCAAAAAAGGCAAACTGATATGCTAGATTCTAGGACAGCTCCAAAAAAATAGATTCATTTTATCTATTGACAGAGAAACAATGCTAAAACATCTAACTTTGTGTTGCATGCAGATTTAATATGGTGTATAAGACCTTAAACAATGTGGTGGTAACATAAAGATACATTGATGGTATGTAGTGGTTGTTTGGTGAGGCACAGAAGAGGACAGCACATTTCATGCATATATATTTATTGACCGTGGTCTATTTACAGTGTGGTGGTTTTCGGGTTGGCTGTAGTGCTTGGTGCCAGGGGAGGAGGCAATAGGCTGTCATGAGGTTTGGCTTTCAAGTGGATTTGCTTTGTTCTTTTTCTGCACTCCAAGAATCAAGAGGCTGCTCCAAATTAATTTTGGGCGGTTTTACAGAGAAGTGGTTCAAAATCTATGAAGAACCTGAATGTTGAAATGGTACGGGGGGGTATCATTATGGTTAGAAGCTGGAGATCGGCTTAGCATAGAAAACTGGTGTAGTAAATGAGGTAGTAAAGATGAGAGAGCTCAGAAGTGCAGTGGAATGAGTGACATGAAACATTAGACAGAATAGATTTTAATCTTTAAGCTAATTGCTTGAGTGGTCGTCAGGCTTTTCTTAGGCTCTCATCATAAGTGGCCACTTAATTCTGATGGGATGTTAATGGCAGTTGTGGACTTAAAGACCCTAAATCCAGGGACCTTGTAATCATGACATTATTGGCATGCAGTGAAGCTACTCACACACATGCTCATACCTCCAGAGAACAGAAGCAGATTAATTGCTACCATCCCATTCGGAAGGTAGAACAAACCCAATTGAATACTAACAAGTATTGCCATGTTTCATAGCGATGCCGATCAGAGCATGTGCTCCCACATATTTTCGTAAAAACATGAAAGTAAATTTGAGGGCGTGGCCTGGAAGCGACTGATGGCGGACGTGTGAGTCTGCACCTCCGCGCCGGCCCTTCGCATATCCAGTCAGGAAAGTAATCCACCTGGTGTCATCCGACACCAGAATAGCACTGCAGAGGGGAAAACCTCGGGGACCAAGCAGAAAGTTTCCGGCTGCAGGAGAACACCGCGGTAAGCCACTGCTGGACCCGAGCGACTTGGCGCCCCGGGCAACAAGATTGCAGCTCGGATGAATAGACTGCAAACCTGCGTTTGCGGCCCTTCCTCGCTGGGCGCGTAGACATGGGTTCCCCCAGAGGCCTGTAATGACAGGAAGAAGTTATGCAGAGCAACCGCGACTTGCACCCCTGTTTATACACCAATCAGTGGTGGTGAAGGGGCAGCCCGGCGGCCGCTGCAAGACCTGCAGTGGGTGAAGTACGGAGGCCTACAAGTCGGACCTGTTCCCAGAAGCACGGCAGAGAAGTAAGTGGAGTCCTGCTGGGACCGATGGCCAGTAAGCCCCCGGCTAAAGCGGGGAACTGCGGAGCTGTGCCCCAGGCGAGCTGCAAGACATGGCTACAGCCCCGACCAGGTGAGAGGCCTGCATTGCCCCGGGGGGGGCCCCATCTAGCCTCCCGTACAGTATTGCAACTCAGGCAGCAACCCAGCAGAGACCCCTTACCCGCAGCGAGGCGAAGAGACTGAAGTCGGAGCCATCATTAACTCACTGCCAGAACCGGCTAGTGATTGAGGGAGGCGAAAGTGGGAGGCATATGCTGGAGGCCATACAATAATCTACAGGCCCTTATACCAACACCTCATCAGAAGGAGGTAAAGTCAGTAGTCTGAATGCGAAACAGACAGCCCAGCTACGAATGGTAAATGTCGGGGAATAGGAAGGTGCAGGCGCCTTGGTGGGTCCCAACGCACAGAAGCAAACTTCGCAACTGCCTGGGATGGCAAGTGGCCCGGGAGAGGGCCCACTATTTGAATTGCTGGGTAGCCCCGATTACTGTGACCCACACTACCCCGGTTAGACTACATAGGCAAACCACAACAGCAGTACAGTGTCCTGAGCATAAGCGGGCCGCCCGCTCTCCTATTAGCATTGACGACTGGAGCTGATCCAGACAACCTGGCCTGGACCCCCAGCGCCCCACACCCGAGGGAGAATGGGGACGGCCAGAGCAAAGACGACAGGAGCCCCCCGAGACCAGTGGGAGGATGCAGCGGATCCTTAACAGGCATCAGTGGACTCATTGACACTGATTAAAATCCTAGGCGCTATTTTAGACACCAAAGCTACCCTACATCAGGATATCAGCACCGTCTTGGTGAGGCTGAGCACCATAAGTTGACTGAAAGAGTGAAAATGGCGGAGGCCTCGATCACGGAACTCCACCCCACCCAACAGATACTGACCCGCTAGGTTGCCGAGCTCACTGAATGGGTCAATACGCTGAACCACAGGGCCAGAGATGCCGAAGGGCGGAATAGGAGAAACAATGTACGGATAGTGGGCCTACCGGAGGGGACAAAAGGCAAAGATATGACCACCTTCCTCGAATCCCGGCTCCGCACAGTGGTGGCACCAGAAAGCCTCACCACATTCTACACGCTCGAAAGAGCACACAGGGTTCCCGCCCAACTCCCCTGGGCTGCTTGCCATGTCCGGTGCTGGTGAAGCTCCTCCACTATAAAGACAGGGATGTCATCCTACAGAAAGCTCACACGGATAGCCCGTTCATGGTGGGCAACAGCAAGAGCTCCATTTTCCCTGATTACACAGCTGACGTACAGAGAAGGCGTGCCTCATATTTTGAAATCAAGAAGGCACTACAAGAAGAGAACTTGCAGTATTCCTTGATATTCCTTGCCAGGCTCCGCATAATGCTGGACCGGAAAATGTATTTCTGTGAAAGCCCGGAGGCAGCCTAGCAGTGGCTCGAATCCTACAAATCTGGAGACAAAGTCGAGAATACTGACATTGAAAAGCAACACAGGGCAAAGTGGTCGGGAAAGAGGGCATGAATTAGGTCGAAACGGAAACCAGCTAAAAACCTAGCCCATCTCAGACCGAGAAGGAGAGAGCCGACTGTAGCCGACATGATGAGACCCGCTGATTTGGCCCCAGAGCCAGGCTCTGGATCAACTAAAGGGCCTGGGGGCTCTGAATCGGACACTCCACAAGCAGACAGTATCAGGTTGCCGATTGTAACCCCAAGAACAGCTGATGACCTCTAGCTGACCTAAGCCCCCCGGAAGGAAAGTGCACACTGGGACACTACTGAATGCTTTGCCATGATCATAATTAAATAGGCTGGTGTCACAAGTTCTATGGGCCAGCGTGAGTAACGTCGAAAATGGGGACATCATGTTGTAGACAGTGGTCCATATGCTGTGGCCTACCCCCTTTGGCTGGCCTCACCCGACGGTGGTAGAGGCCTCCCGATGACCACAATGGTTTGCTTGCAGTTTCGGCGGCTGGCCATTGCCAGGCTGCTCTGGGGAAGAGGGAATTTTGTTTCATGGGGGTTTTTCAATATTCTATTTCTGTTCTTTTTGCAGGAGGGCTCATGGCTTACTAATTCCGGGTTGGAGAAGGTGGGGTCGGGAGGAGGGAGATGCCGGAACTGCTTATCCAGGTCTTTTAATAATCCATCAATCAATCAATCAATCTTGGATTTATAGAGCGCACTACTCACCCGTGAGGGTCTCAAGGCGCTGAGGGTGGGTTCGGGCAGCTCCGAGGTCATCCGAAGAGCCCGGTCTTGACGTCCTTTCTGAATATTTGCAGTATAGGGCTACATCTGATGCTGAGGAGGAGTTCGTTCCAGGTCTTGGCCGCGATGTAGGGGAAGGATCTGCCCCCCGTTCTGGGTCTGTAGATACGGGGGACCTTGGCTAGGGCTAGGTCAGCGGAGTGGAGGTTTCTCTTGGGGGCGTGGAAAGAGATTCTTTTGTTGACCTCCAAACAGCACACACTGAATATACTGACATGGAACATTAGGAGAATGGGCTCAACCATTAAATGCCACAATGTACACAGATACTTATGCAGGAGAATAGTGCAGATCGCTCTCCTTCAGGAAACACATCTCACCCACGGTGAGGCGGAGAAACTACATAGGAGATGGAGGGGGCAGATATTCGTGACCTCCTACTCCGCATACGCATGAGGCACACTGATTTGGATGAGGGCTGGCATACCATTTGAACACCTGCACACACTCATAGATAGAGAAGGCAGATATGTACTGCTGAAGGGCAGGCTCTTTGGGCAAGACACCACGTTGGGCAGTATATATGACCCTCTGGCTGAGGATCTAACTACAAATATACTGCTGGGAGGCGACTTTAACTGCTTCACTTATATTACCCTGGATCACTCACATCCCCCATTGCCGGGTGCCCAGGCCCACCGTACAAGGGCGGGGTTTCGAGACTGGAGGAGTCACTGGGGGTTGGGGAAAACCTGGAGGATGCAGCATGCGCGAGATCGAGACTACTCATACTATTCCCCCCTGCACCACCTACACACTAGACTTGATTTATTTTTGAGTCCTCCCGGCCTGGGTTGCTCCGTCACCCACACGGAGTATCTGGGATGCACATTCTCAGATCACAGCCCCCTTCTGCTGACGTTCCAACCAGTGGGGAAACGCCCACCGATTCCACTGTGCCGGCTAAACCCGCTGGCTCTCGATGATGCCTGCTTTAAAGAAACTTTAGGCACAGCATAGATACTTATTTTGCTAATAATTAAGGCTCCGTGTTTTCTGTTTTTACTGATTTCTACAGATAAATACAGACAGAAAACCATTTCTTTTCTTGTCTGTATTTATTTTTAAATGTGGATAAAAACGGAAACTGGGTGCTTTTTGAGTGATTCTAAATACAGTTTGCCATGACTGCCAGGCCAACAACTGTGTGGATTGATGGTTAAGGGGGTTAAAAAAGAAAGGAATTTCAGTAAAGACGCTAAAAACAGCAGTACATATGTAAGTAAAAAAAAAATGTAAGCAAGTCCGTTTTTATATAGCGCAGCTACTCACCCTTACGGGTCTCAAGGCGCTGGGGGCTGTAGTGGAAATTAAGTGAGCTATTGCCCAGAGTCACACAGTGCTGAGCTGCCGCCAAAGCTGGGGATCGAACCGTGAACCCTGTGCTCCGAAGTCAGCTGCCCTGGCCGCTGCACCACACCTCTCCACTCCACACCACTCCACTCCATATGCACAAGGCTGATACTGAAATGTGCATATTTTCAAAGAAGTGCATTGATTTATCTTCTGTGGGTGTTCGTATCACTGAAACCTGGCAGGCATTGAAGCATGGCTGCATATTTATTGGTTAAATGAATGTGTAAATATACCAGTTTAAGCTTTATTTTTTTCACAAAACCCATAATAAATATGGATAAATACAGATAAAGTTGCCAAAAAATAGATATGGATAAAGACAGACGGAAATGTCAAAAAAATAAATACCATAAAACTGATAGTCCTACTAATAATACACGCACGGCCTCCACAACGCTTGTGGAATGAGAAGCGTTCAAAGTAGTGATGAGGGGGCACAGCATGGCGCAAACAATTGGGACCAGGAGAGAATTCTATCGAGAGCTGGAAACCCTAGAAGGTGCCTTACATACAGTAGATAATGAACAGGGAACAAGACTAGACACGCTAGACACCCTGAAACGAACATGCGCACTATACCACCAAGCACTTAACCGGTTGCGGTGTCAGGACCACAAGGGATACCTTACTAATGTGCAGGTAGAAGAGGGGAGACCAGGTAGATTACTGGCATGGCTGGTCAAGCCTGAGACCCCTGGGACCCCGATTACACAAGTTCTGTCTACTATGGGAGACCCACAATATGCACCTGCGGCTATTAAGGCTTTTTTTTGTGACTATTATACAATCCTTTATAGGGCCCCACCCCTGCTGCCCCAGACACCAAAAAAGAATTCCTGAAAGTGTTACGCCCCCGGCCGCTCGATAGACAGGTGACAGACGTGCTGGGAGGGTTGGTGACAGTGCATGAGATCCAGGTGGCAATCAAAAGCATGGCCACAGGGAAAACTCCTGGGCCTGACGGCCTTCCAGCAGAATTTTACTCAACCTATGCCTCGAAACTTGCCCTGCAAATGGTGAGATTATACGATGAAACTCTAAAGCTGGGATACCTCCCAAGAAACCCACAACCGAGGCAAAGGTCACGGATTTTCAACCGCTCTCCATGCTTAACTTGGATTTCAAGATCCTTAGCAAGGTCCTAGTGCTCCGCAAACTGCCCCTTATGCCAGACCTGGTCCACACAGATCAGAACGGATTTATCCCTGCCCGAAGTACCTCATTCAGTCTGCGTAGAATGTACTAAATGCTGTATCACCCAGACGATCGACGACTGCCATGAGCGGCTTTTCTGGCAGTGGACCTTGAAAAGGCATTTGATACAGTGCGGTGGGATTACTTGCTCGCAACCGTGAATCAAATAGGCCTAGGCGAGGGTTGGGTGAGATGGGTGAAGCTACTTTACAACCGCCCCACAGCCAGGGTAAAGACAGGCAAGACTGTACCCTCACAAATAGGGGATCTTTCGGGGTATGCGACAGGGCTGCCCATTGTCGCCCCTCCTGTTTGCGCTGACGATGGAGCCTCTGGCAGCATTGTTCAGACAGGGCGGTGAGGGACTTGGTATAAACCTGGGGGGAGGGGACATACATACTATTTCCCTGTACGCTGACGACTTGCTGATTTACCTTAATGACGCAACAGTGGGAACTAAGACGGCGATAGATCTAATGAAACAGTTTGAACAGCTGTTTGAACTAAAAGTAAACCATACTAAGACTTACCTCTTCCCCGTGCCAGCCAGTATGACCCGCCCTCCACACATAGTGGAAGATATTAATTGGGCCCCCTCAACCTTTCGCTACCTGGGGATCCAGGTCTTCCATTCGCTGGAGGACCTCAGGTCATCAGGTGTCCCCTTTTGGTGTTCTCTCCAACTACCGATTATGGCCCGGATCTCCCTTTCTAAAATGGATATGCTGCCACGCCTGCTATACTTCTTCACTAACCTTCCCATCACAATTCCCACATCATGGTTCAGATAATTGGATTCTCTGTTGCGGGATCTCATATGGATAAAAGGGAGGCGGAGGGTGGCCTTAGTGACCTTACGAAACCCATCCACTGAGGGGGGTCTTGGGGTACCACACTTCGAACTTTTATTTCTGGCCACCCAGCTGCAGTGGCTGGCACAGTGGTTGGCGGGCATGGGTCCGGAGGGGACGGACTTAACTGACCAAGGGTCCAGTAATGATCTATTATTGGCCAAAATGATGGATTCCGCAGTGACCATCTCACATCTATCTCTGTTACAAACCACAGCTCTACGCTGCTGGAAGCATAGCCTGTCCAAGGTAGGGAAAACCCCTTTATACACTGCAGTCCTGCCCCTGGTAGGCCTCCCCCATGGTAACCGAAAGACAACATTGACTCCAGTATTAATGAGGGCCTGGACTGAGGCCGGACTGGAATCGGTGGGAGACTGCTACCAACAGTCGACTCTAGCACCCTTTGGAGACCTGCTCCAGAGTTCTGGTCTACAACCAGGCCAGTTTTTAACTTACGAGATTGTAGTCCTCACCTTTGGGGCACTATGGAAGAGTGGACAAAAGGAGCCCAAGACGCACGTGGTATTAAACTCAGTTCTCACTTTGGGCGCTGCAAGGCACCAGGTAAAATGGTTTTATGCCTCCCAACTGGAAATGACCAGTATACCCCTGACAAAGATGCGCAACTGCTGGGAAATAATTTTAGGAAAAGACCTTACAGAGACACAGAATGGGCCAGAATTCTAGCGCACCCTAAGAAAGTATCCCGCAATACCAGGTTGAAGTACACACAATTTAACTACACCTACATGACCTACATGACACCTCACAGATTCCGGACGGCCTACGGAGGGGAGACATGTAAATGTCAGAGATATGACCATGACGATGCAGATTTCGTGCATATGTCTTGGGAATGTATCATACTCTGCCAGTTCTGGGAGGAAGTTTTAAGGCTCTCGGGTGCGGCAGTGGGCTGCACATCGGAGCCCACAGTTGGGGTGTGCCTGCTGGGACTCTTTCCTCGGCCATCCAAGTGAAAGGTGGAAAACAGATTCCTAGATCTCGCATTGGTTTTAGATAGGAAGCGAATAGCAATTACCTGGAAATCCGTGACCGGACTGGCCATCGACATTTGGAAATGAGATGTAACCCACTGGGCAGGGGCGGAGGGCAGGGTCCTAACAAGAGAAGAAATGAGGGGACTGAGACAACGCCCTATAGAAGGACATTGGAGAGAGATACTACAAACATGGGAAAACCCAGATCGAGACCAGAGTGAAGGAGAGAGGGACAACGATAACATTTAGTCAAACAACGGACATAACTAAGAGGGGGAACACACAAGCGCCCAGCATTGGGAAGTCTTAATTAGAGAACACTAATACATTTGGAATCCGACACACTGACAGAAAAGGATACTGATAGGGGGCTCCGCCCACCTCCTCCTCCTCTCAGTGTACATAACACATACTCAGAGGGCAGCAATGGTTGGACACATGAAGAGCAATGGCTGACCTCTCTGCCCACCCCTGCCGGCCTTACGTCCCAAATACCCCGGACACTTACCTTACATCACAGATATGGTCACACAACCAGGACCCGATGCATAACTAGTTAGGTATTAAGTTGCACAAGTTGCATAGTCCTATATAAACTAAGGACAATTATGTGATGGTGCCCTTCGCATGATAGTATATAGACCATAGATGGCTGGTCATGAGCAATACATTAAGAAATACAAGAATGAGTCATAAGTTGGTACGACTCCACTACATGTATAAATCCAGAAACATATCTACATAACTACAGCATTTGGAATCTGGGAGGGTACGAGGAAATAAACAGTAGCATGCATGTATGTATTTACACCATTGACAAGTTGTAATGCAGTGATACGGTATGCACGGTTAATGCTTCTGATGGATATTGAACCAAATGTCAATAAAAATATGTTTGAAAAAAAAACATGAAAGTAAATTTGCTAAGCATTGATGGTATGCAAATGTACTTATTTTGGTAATAGGTGTATCAGTGTACCACAAAGATTTTCAAACTTTAATTATACTTTGTGATAGAGATGCAGGAGCATACTTCACTAGTTATGTTTGATTTTCAAAGGGTACCTGTCATTACTACTAGTCTTCTCTTGGAACATCAGGGGTAAATCATATGGATCAACACTAAAGTTTAGTGGAGGAGGAAATATCAAAAATCCCTTCAATCTGGAGACTCATGCCTCTATTGTGAACAACCCTCCCCTTGGAGCTCTGAATACTTTCACAGCTGCCCTGTACCTTAAGTGTGACCATCACCAAACCCTTATAGGATCCATCCAATAAGAAATCTAATATATGGTCAGGAGGGCAAGACAGCAGTTGAATCCATTTGAATAAACCCCAGAAATTAAAAAGATCCATTTATGAGTGTCTATGTGTGGATAAAAATGACAGGACTGATGAACAGCCACCACCATTCACTGAGATAGCTCCATTTGAACCAAACCTAGAATTTCAAATCCATGCTGCTGACTTCAAGTTGGCTGCAACATGGTGAAGATGCATGTTGGAGACTGAGGGCAAGTGGACATGGGAGAAATCTAAGGAGGTGCCCTTACCACCTTCAACAGCATGGGAAACCACCACCCCAAGTCCAGTAAGACAGAACTACTGTGACAAATGCCTTCTCCATCTGAACTTTGCAAAGGACCTGAGGGATCAAAGTAGAAGGGAAAAGGCACCATCAGTATATTCATCCATTCCATCAATGGATCAAGAAATCTCGTCTTGGAATGATGAACAACCCTGTTTAGTTTTGAGGCATACAATCCAACACTGATCTGACAAATCTGAACTCAAAGATGAACAGATCCTGAGATGAGTGAAAGTTTCAAGCGAGGCGATCTGCCCTCATGTTCTCCACACTCCATTTATGTGCCTTTGGGACTACAAAAAAGATTGTGTAGAAATCTTAACCCTTACCTTGCATCGGAAATGTAATCAGAACAACTTTGTTCATGAGAGATTCAATCCCCTTTAACAGGGCCTGTGGTCTTACTATGTTGCTCAGAGCCAGAGTAATCAATATTTTGAATGATACTGGAAGGTTGGAAAACTTTATGGAATAACCTCTGGTACCATTGATGTTATCAACCCATCGTGAAAAGTAAGAATTCCATTTATCCTTCATAGATATGCCAAAATTCCATCTACCCTTGAACATCTGAAAGTGAACCCCTACCGAAATCTCAAATAGAGGGGTCAATCTTCAGTCAGGAGGACAGTTGATTAACTTATCCTTGTGTTCAGCTGGTTTATGGGGCAGATCAAAATATTTTGATGATTAATCTCATCATATTTTACTCCTGATGATTTGGATGTGGAGAAATTTGACTGAAACATTGATTTTCTTTGACAAAAATTGAAAAAGAGGCACATTTTCTTTTTTCAAATCCTTTTGCAACCAGATATTCTAGAACATCACCAAACAGTTTATTCATAGCAAAGGGCATGTGAAGAATTGCATTATTTTTCTTCGAATTGGTATGCCATTCTCTGGTCCAGATGTTCTGTCTACATACCACCAATGAATTACCAGTGAATGTGACGTGGTACCTGATTATCAACTGGCAAAAGATCGTGAAGAGCATATTGAGGATAAGCATATTGCTTTTTAGTTTTGAAAAGAATTTTAATGTTTAAAATATATTAAATTAAAATGTGATATTTAATATTGTTGGTATGTTTTATTGTATTTTTAATTTAATTGTGTTGATAAATATTTGTTAGATTATTCTTATTTAATATTACAATTTTTTTCAAGGTTTTGGGGTTTATTGGGAAATTTGCTGAGTAGTGTTTAATCTATAAAATGTCATTATATTTTAATTTGTTACTGTTTTACTTACTTGTTATGCAATGCGTATTTGTAAAACGTACTATCACCCGAGAGGGTATTCTGTTGCTGAGCAGCTGTATGTACCTAACCCCGCCTATGGTAAGTTGGTTAATTTAAGCCAGGTCTTCCGCATCTTGAGTATTTCAAGCAGAGAGGAGGAGGCTCTGATGTTGAGTGGGATGCTGTTCAAAGCTATCAGAGCGATGTGAGAGAAGGCCCGTCTTTGTGGTCTGACTCTGTGTATGCATAGCATGTGTGCTAGTAGGAGTCTTGTAGAGTGGAGGTTTCTGGGTAGTTGATGGGAGGAGATGCAACTGTTCAGGTAGGTGGGGCCTAAGTTGTGTAGTGCCTTGAATGTGTTTATGAGGAGTTTGAAGTGAGCGTGTTTGTGAATCAGGAGCCAGTCAAGCATTCTAAGGTGTGGTGTGGTGTGAGTTCTGGTTGAGGATGAGTTTGCCTGCCTCAGTTCTGGATGGTTTGCAGTCTTCTAGTGAGTTGCTTGGTGATACCAGCATAACTAGGGGGTAACTGACAGTTTTCTAGGGTCATATGGGAGAACCATTTGAAGATCTTCCTCAGCAAACTTAGGGTCTGGAAGCTGGATGTGGTAATAGCATGGATTTGTGCGGTGATGACTAGTTTGCTGTTGATAATTATTCTGAGGTTCCTAGTGTGGATGATGGGTGTAGGTGAGTGTCTGAGTTTGGCTGGCCATCAGTTGAAGTCCCATGGTGAGGTGTATTTGCCGAAGATCACTACTTCTGTCCTGCCAGTATTGAGCTTGAATGAGTTGGCTTTCATCCACTTAGCGACTTCGGTCATGGAGAGGGCGAACGTGTATTTTAATTGGGGGATCTTGCACTTTTAAGTAATTGTTTCAAAATATTTTTTTTATTTGCTTTTCATTTTCCAGATTTTGTTTTTAATCAATCAATCAAAGATCTTTATTTCGGCTAATCAGCCATAAAAGTACAATAAAATTTTTTAAAACAAACTTTTTTAGAGAAATTTAAGATTGGTTACACTTATGATCGGGATAATGAAAATAAAAAGAACATTTATAAGACAAATATATAACAAATGGACATCATTACACCTCATCAATAAGAAATCAATCATCATCCCCAAATTCCAGGTCATCACCTAGGTTAAAACTAGACTATGAATCCTCTAATATCAAAAGTATTTAATATAGGTTAAAAACGATAAAAAGACTTGATAATGTCTAATCTTATAATAGTTTTAAAAAACAATTGAGGGAAGCTTTCCTAGATGAGAGAGGAAGCAAAATTTCTCTCTTTTTTTTTTTTTTAAACTTTGTGCAAATATGCTAATTTGTCTAAAAAGAAAGTGAAACTGGGTTATTTCCCAACTCTTGCGTCTTAATAATATTTCTCCGTATATTCCACATTGCAAAGAGGTATCTTGAGGTGACAATTACAAATAGAGGCTGCAAGTCATATTTTAGAAGCCTGAACACTTCAACATAATGTCTAATCCCCAGGTTCCTACAAAGCTGGAGAATCCACTTAGACCTCGCATTCCTGTATGCGGGGCAAAAGAGGATAACATGAAGCTCAGTTTCTTCATTATAGGTACACCCCGGGCATTCTTGGATTCTAGCACCCTTCCATTTGTTGGTAAATGCACGTAACGGGAGCGTCCCATGCCTAAATTGTAAGTATAGTTTCCTAGCCATGGGGAATTGGATACTATCCAGGACAGGCTCAAGAGTGTATTGGTGTTTAATGTCCAAAAACCTGGACGTCAAGGAGGAAGAAGCTGAGCACTGAAAAATCAAGGCTAACTTGAAATTGTTAAAAGCAATTGTAAGAGATTTTTTGGGATAGCTGAGCAGGTCACTTCAGGAGTTGTCCACATGTTAGCCCAACCCATTTGGTGGCACGTGTTCCTAATGTAAGTCAACCACGGTATGTTACCTGCTCCCAAGATAGACATAACATCCTGTAGTTCCTCCCTATATGGTTGTAGCTCGGGCGTACTCCAAAGGCGTCGCCAATAATGGAGAGGACGAGAGGCAATTTGATCAGCTATTGGATTAATACCCAGGTCCATCCTTAATGGGGTTAAGGGAGTACTCATGGGAAGCCCTGTCAGCTGTCTAATGAAAGTATTCTCGGTTTTTGTAAGTAAATTTGTCGGGCAGTGGCCCCAAAGTTCAGCACCGTATAGTGAGGCTCCCCTCGCTTGGATTTTATACATTTCTACTGGGGGAGCTAGTACTTTATGAGTGCAATTATTAAATACTTTTTGATTCCCCCTATTGACTGAGTCAATTTAAGATTAGCTCTCTTAACTTGAGTCCCCCACTCCATCTTGTCGTTGAGTGTGAGACCCAAGTAGTCAAAAATAGATACTCGCTCAAGTTGTCTACCATCCAAGCGAGGGTGCAGGCAATTTCTAGAATTAACTCCAAATACCATATATTTGGTCTTCTGGAGGTTAATCTCCAAGTCTCTTCTCTTACAGAAGAGACTAAATTCGTTCAAAACCCGCTGCATACCCATTGGCGACTTTGATAGAAGCAACGTGTCATCTGCAAACATTAGGGCTGGCATTTTGCGATTGGCTAGCCTTGGGGAATCGATCTCTTTAACTGAAAGCAAGGTTTTCACTAAACCGTTCAAGAAGAGGGAGAACAGGGTCGGAGCCAGGACACAACCCTGTCTCACCCCCTTCTCAACCGGAAATGGAGCTGACAGCTCCCCATGCTTGCCGTATCTAATCCTAGCATAAGTGCCTTCATGTAAGCGCTTCAGGAGATGACATAAATATACTGGGGCTCCCATATCGCGAAGAAGGGCCCGTAGTTGATCGCGGGGGACCATGTCAAACGCGGATTTGAGATCCACAAAAATTAAGTAAAGGGTACCACCACCCAGAATAACAGTTTTCCAATGGATCAACTGCAACCTGAATAACTGATCCATTGTTGATATTTTAGACCTAAATCCGGCTTGTAGTGGTGTTAAAACTGCCGTCTCATCCATCCAGGATTGCAGTCGACCCAAAAGAACACGAGCAAATAACTTTTGGCTGACATCAATGAGACTTATTGGTCTATAATTTGCTGGGTCTAATGGAGAGCCTTTTTTAAAAATGGGGATAATTTCTGCCCCTACCCATGTTGATGGAACAGCCATACCACACAAGATGGCATTAAATAGAGTTTGTAGATAGGGGGCCCAAACCACTTGTTCATTTCTAAAAAGATCACCAGGGATCCTGTCCAACCCTGGAGCCTTATTGGGAAGTAGTTTGGACAATGCCAATAAGACTTCTGCCAGTGTGCACAGAGGTGGGGGATGCTCTTTAGTGGCAATTTCATGGGAATCGAGGACCCTGCTATCTTGATCTCTATCTTTATCACTATCTTTAGATTTTGAATATAAAACTTTAAAATGGGATCTCCATACTTCCTCCCCAAATATGGTTCCAAAGCCGTATTACCTTCCAACTTCCCTGTTTTGACTAAGGTCCAAAAAGATCTCATGTCCCTTGATTCTAACGTCTTCTTAATCGCGTCCCATCTGTCAATTTCCCATTCTGCTTTTGCTGCCGCCAGAATATTTTTATAATGCGCTCTAGACTCCTTGATACCCAGACTGTTGCCTTCCCTGATCTTTAATGTCAGGGCGCATTTAGCTGCCCTGCACGCCTTGTTATACCAAGGATTTCTACCTTTCAATGCAGAAGTGGCAGGGCTCCTACCATTGTAAAAAAACTCAGCAAGGGTTGAAACTAGATCTTGATGATTCTTACCTAATGCCAAGAAGATTTCTAGAGGATCACTGTTTTCAAAATTTGAAAAAGCGGCAACTAGGTGTGGAATAATACAATTGTACATGGCAGCCATTTTTTCCGGGGCTTGCACAATTGTTGCCCAGCGTATTCTTCTGCCCCCTTCAATTGCTATTAAATTCAAGGGAGGTTGGTGCCTCACACCAAGGGCCCCTATGTTTTGTGGTTGCTCCAAGGTTAGGACCAGTGGGTTGTGATCGCTCTCACATCTAGATAAGACCGAAAAACTGCGAATTCTGTGCCATAACTCAACATCAACTAGGATATAATCAATTATGGAGCCCTGTCCGGGTTTCTCAAAAGTAAAGTTGCCCGGACTATCACAGGGAGAGCGACCATTGCATGCCCTAAGCGAGTGGCTAAGTGTCAAGGTATTCATTTGGAGGACAAGAGGGGTCCACCCTCTTATCTGGTAGGTGTTACATTCCGGAATTGACCAAACGGAGTCTTCCTCACTAGTGATGTTAGGAGTCATGCCAGAAAGAGGCTCAAAATGGCAATTAAAGTCACCTCCAATTATTACTTTAGTGGAGTTGGATAAAGTGGGAAGAAATAGAAGAAGGGAATCTAGAGTAGGTGAAGTGAGCCCATGCCTCACCGGACGAGAGTAGATGTTAATAATGGCCAACTTAGGAAGATTTCCGATTGAAAGAAGGACACATAGAATATCTGGTGAGAACGTGTCTATCAACTTAATCGTACAACCTAGATGGGTACCGACCCAAGTACATAGGCCTCCAGATGGTCTCCCCTGGGCCCCCGAACAGCTGGAATGGAGTAAGTAGCATACCCTACCCTATGCAGAGCTGTTGTGGCCCATGTTTCTTGGAAGAGACATACCCCATTGGATTCTACAAATTCTCCCCAGTCCGGGAGGTCCATTTGGCGGCTAAACCCGCTATGTTCCAGGACAGAATTTTAAAACTCTGCTCAATATCTACAGGTCCTGGAGGTGTAATCAAAAGGTCCCTCTCTGTTAGCAGATCTTGATGTTGAGTCACTTCTTGACTCAAAAGGCTATTACCAATGGCCCTAGGTGGACTAAAGGGGGCACATAAGATGCTGGACCGTGAGGTGATTACCTGGTGTATTCCCGTAAAATGACCCGGGGGAGCTAAGTTGTTTCCCGTTGCATAGTCATTAGGGACAGATGTGTCATTACTTAAACGCTCTAATCTCTCTTGGAGTTGGGGCATGTGTCTACAGGTGCCTATGCAGGAATGTTGTGTGGAATGCATGGTTAGTCAATCAACCAAATCTAGGGGACTGTACCTATTACTAACAGGGATGGGAAAGAAAGGTGTTAAATTAGAAATCCATCCCCTACTTTGTACACTACTTGGCTGGGCCTTTGATTCCCATTTCTTATACACACTTCCTATTCTCTCTGGCAAGGGACTGGGAGGGTAAAAATAGCCCAAAGGAAGGGTCTGGATGGCACTACTCATCCCGCGTTGGCACCATTCGAAGATGTGCTGGGTCACCCGACTGTCTCTAAAATTGACCAACACACAGTCTCCCTTGATGTCTTTCTGTCTCTGTCCCACCCAGCCAACCCTACGTGTGAATAAAATTTCACTATGTGTATGAAGGGGAAGGGGTCTATTTTCATTAAGCCAATGAGTAACTTTGTTTTTTAGGTCTGGATAAGTCTCCACGTATCCTGGATCTAGCCTTGGAACACCTGCAAGCACGACAACATATGGGGTAGAAGCAGGAGGTAGGTCGATACATGGCAGTGATAAGTTGGAATCCCTTTGATTTAGTTGGAGTGAGTTATCTTTGTTATTACTCTTGATATTACTAAGTACATGGTCAGTTAGTGGACCAAGTTTGTTTGTCGCCACCTTGGAGCCTCGTGTTCCATCAGTTGTATTTTGTATCCTGTGCTGAGGTGGATCAGAGCCCTGCTGTTGTTGAAGTGAAGAGATAGACTCTACACGGGCAGATGATTGGGCTAGAGATACTAATGGTGCTTGACCTATAACAGAAGGGGGCACGGTTGCTACAGATGGAATTTCTAGATTTGGATGAAGTTGGAGGGATCTTTCAGGGATCTGGATTTCTGGTAGCTTAGTGGCATTCCAAATGGCCTCGACTTTATTACCCCAAGACGTGACCAAGGAGGACAGCCTGTCAATACGTGTCAATACTAGTTCAAGCTCATATTTAATAAGTAGTTCAAAATGGGTTTTGAGCTCTTCGATCGAATTTTGGGCCCATGATGGCGCCTCCGTAAGGGTTTTGCTCCTGTCACTACGTACATTGGTTTTGGAGTTTTGAATGAGCGCCACCTCAGGTAGTAAGTACCCTTGTTTCCCTCCCTTTTAATTTTGATTTTTTCGGTATGGACCCTTTTTTTTTTAACAACCTCCCTTATAGGTGTTTTCTTAGGAGATTCCCTAACTAAGTCTGCTTGTGCAGACGGAGGTTCTATGATAAGTGGGGAATCTAGAAGTTGATGGGGATTTGGGGCAATAAGCTCCGAGTGGGCAGAGAACCTTGGAAGAGTCGGTGTTAAAGAGAGGCGTCTTTCAGTTCGTTCAATTTCACTAGAAACAACACCTAACGCATGCTGCAGCATTTTATCTATCGCTGTGGGTTTAGGTGTCAATGAACGAGTTTGGGTTTTCTGCCTAGTATTTGGCTTTGTTAAAGGGGCAGTGACCTTTCCCATGTTAATTTCACTTAAAGGGAAACCCAAATCCAATTTGCAGTGAACAGTTATAGACAAATATATGAGTACAGTAGAACCACGATTTGAGACAATGATTAAAGCTTGTCCTTACTTTTCTTTCAGTAGTCCTGTGGGCCCAGACGAAAACAATAGAACACTTAGATAGCATACATGAATGGACAGAAACTAAACACACATATCTGGGTAAATAACAGGGGGTGGCCCGACCCGGCCTCGATCGGTCTCGGACGGGCTTAGACGGGCCCGCCCTTGGTCCGGGCTTCGTCCCGCGCGCGTCCCGCGACGCGGTGGTAGAGGCTGCGCTATAAGCGCGTTGGACACGCCTCCCCCTCACTCGCGGCAGCTGCGTGATGGTGCGGTGCACTCTGGAGGTTGAAGTCCTCCCCCAGGTGTAGTGGTGGATTTCTAGAGCGTTGAGGAGCAGCACTGTAGCCCCTGGGACCCTCGTCCCACCAGGGGTCTACCTCCGTGAAAGGGGACAGGAGCAGCAGATGGACGGCAAAAGAAAAGAAAACAGCAGAAGTCACCCACGCCACGGGGGTAGAGGCTGCGCTATAAGCGCGTTGGACACGCCTCCCCTCACTCGCGGCAGCTGCGTGATGGTGCGGTGCACTCTGGAGGTTGAAGTCCTCCCCAGGTGTAGTGGTGGATTTCTAGAGCGTTGAGGAGCAGCACTGTAGCCCCTGGGACCCTCGTCCCACCAGGGGTCTACCTCCGTGAAAGGGGACAGGAGCAGCAGATGGACGGCAAAAGAAAAGAAAACAGCAGAAGTCACCCACGCCACGGGGGTAGAGGCTGCGCTATAAGCGCGTTGGACACGCCTCCCCTCACTCGCGGCAGCTGCGTGATGGTGCGGTGCACTCTGGAGGTTGAAGTCCTCCCCCAGGTGTAGTGGTGGATTTCTAGAGCGTTGAGGAGCAGCACTGTAGCCCCTGGGACCCTCGTCTCACCAGGGGTCTACCTCCGTGAAAGGGGACAGGAGCAGCAGATGGACGGCAAAAGAAAAGAAAACAGCAGAAGTCACCCCCTGAGTTGGCTTTCATCCACTTAGCGACTTCGGTCATGGAGAGGGCGAACGTGTATTTTAATTGGGGGATCTTGCACTTTTAAGTAATTGTTTCAAAATATTTTTTTTATTTGCTTTTCATTTTCCAGATTTTGTTTTTAATCAGTTTTGTTTAATGCAGTTTTTATTTTGCAAAGTAAAGTTAAAAATCTGTTTAAGCTATTCAAAGAAAATTAGGGAACATTTTTTATGTTTAATAATTTGAAAGAAATGATTTCATAGTTTTTATTGGGATATTGATTCTGAAGATTGTTTTTTTGGGGATGCATTTTATAATCATTTATATTTAATTTAGCATTTTAAGTGTGTACATGTATATTTTCAGTAAATATTGAAGTTCAATGTTTTAATTAATATTATGCATTTCAAGTTAAATCCTCACTTATTTAAAGAAATTATTTAGGTTTTACTTTTTACATTTTTCATATAATTGCTAGCATTTGAAATAAAATATTCAGCATGTGTCACCTAATGTTGTTTGTTTAAAGAAAAATATTTAACTTTTACATTAAAATTTATTTTTATTTAGTTTATTATAAACAAATTATTTATTAATAAACATTTTAAAAAGTTATATGGTTGCTAATATGATAATGAAATGCAATTTTACTAAATTTAGTCTATTTACAGCTATCAATTTGATTCATATTCTTCTTCGAACTGTTTATTCTTCCACCAACATTTGTTGGTATAAAGAACAAAACATCTGACCCCCTCCCTCCCACCAATATAATCACTTTCCCCAATGTTTTTTGACTGGAGTTAGAATAGTAAATCTGACCCTAATCCCCAGTTGATACACAATCCCCAGTGTTTGTGGCTTTGGAGTTAGAATTGTAACATTGCTTCCCCTGCCCCCATACATGCACGTTCCGATTGTTTCTTGGACTGAAGTTAGAGCTGTAAATCAGACAAACTTTAATTCATTCAGTTCCCACTATTTGTGTTGGACTATAGTTAGAATATTAAATCTGCCCACAACAACATATGCATTTTCTCCTGTATTTGTTGGACCACAATTAAAGTAAGAAATCTCACCTCCTTGGATGTATGCCCTTTCCTCATATTTTGTGTGATTGGAGTTAGAATAGTAAATATGCCCTCTTCAGTTTATGTACTTTCTCCAATGCTTGTTGGATTGGAGTAATAGAAAATCAAAACCCATAATATATCATTTTTCCTATTCTACTGTCAGGGAGCTTGAACTCTTAGAGACCCATTCTTCTCTCCACTCACAGTCTTGAGGCAGCATGAACCCTTTGGTTCCTCAAGCTTATGTAACCATTACCAGAATACTAGCTATGCACTGATGATTGAGTGAACCCAAGGGGAAGTGTGGTCAGAACCAAATAACAAACTAAAGTAAAAAGGCAAGACAACAACAGAAACAAGATGGCATCTCCCTGTGGAGTTCTGTCTAGAACTTGATATCCTATACCTTAAAAACCTATTTGCCGCTTTCCTACCTGACTTTTTCTGTCCTAGTTCCAGGGCTGAATACCAGTTCCTTTCTGCAGAATCAGATAGAGGCTTTTACCTACCAAAAACAATAACACACAATTGGTTAAAGCTCAAAGGGTTTCCTCTATGTCTAGTGATGAAGAGTACTCAACACGGGAAACAGCGAGTGCTTTAAAGAAATCTTTAGTTTGTTTGCATTTCAAAGAGTTCTCTGCAGTTTGTGGGAAGACCTTATGTTCAAGCCTTTCCAAACCTTTTCTCTTTTTGATTGTTTTAAAATCACAGGCAATGTTCCAAAGACAATCAGGTACTTATAATTATCATTGACATCTCCACTATGTGGTGTAACCTTTCTAAAAGAATTCAAAACATCTTACATTAAGCTGGTGAATCTCCAATAGTTGCTTCCTTTGCACACTCATCAAATGAACTCTCTCATACATATCTCCTACTGCCTTGAAGAAAACAACCCACTTTCTAATCACCAAACTGGTTCCCATACTTGCCAAGGAACAAGGCTTACCCAGATATCCAGCTGAGAAGATGCAAAAACCACATTTGCTACAAACTGAGTTGCTGCCTTATTACTTCTTGACATATCTGCTACCTTTAATATAGTTGCCACCCCACCCTACTACTGAGGATGGAAGATCTCAATGTTCAAGGAGTCTCCTATATTAAATCTCCACCTACATCTCTGACAGATTAAATATTATCTCACTCCCACTACACTTTTCAACACCTTTCTGAACTGAGGGAGGCACAAGTTTCTGTAATGTCTGCACTCCTAAGAATTCTTACCTCAACTTGTTACCAAGCCTCAAGTTCCTCAATATGATATCCTTCAATTATATAGGTGGTATCCAAATCATCCTCAAGCTGAGAAATTTGATGGACCTACAGTTCTCTGGACTACACAATAGCCTCCAAGCCATGAACCAATAAAATCAAAGCAACCACCTGAAACTCAATTCATCAAATCCAAGAATGTAACCGGTTGTGAATGTTATGTTATACGGATTTGTACGGTGCACTATCACCCAGGAAGTTATCCTGGCACTGAGCAGATGTGAGTCTAGCCACTCCTAGGGCTTAGTGGGACTATGCGAAAAGCCAAATTTTCAGCTTCTTGCCAAATTCAAGAAGTGAAGTGGAGCCTCCTATATGTAGCTTCAGGAGTGATGTAGGAGAAGACTCGACCAACAGATCTGGTTTTCTGTATGCGTGGGATGTGAACAAGCAAGAGTCCTGATGAACGGAGGTGTCTGGAAGGTTTGTGAAAGCAGATGCAATTGTTGAGGTATGCTGGGCCAGTGTTAGGTAGTGCCTTCAAAGTGTGGATGAGGAGTTTGAACTGTGGGAGAATTATCAACATATGACCATCTGCTCACTGGAAATCAGTCCACAGATGATGACAATTGACGTAAGAATGTTAGAAATTATTTTGGATTTTAACTTGTTCTTGTGACCTAAGTAAATCAACTTGCCTGCAGCTCCTTTTTCACCTTACAAACCTAGCAATCCACTTTTCCTCTTCTAGGTTTTCCACAGAAAGCCATGGTCTCCACTGTCCTGATATTCTTGTGCCTGAACTAAGCCACTAGGCTTCCCTTCAATGAAGACTAAAGAGAATAAGAACACAGACGGCAGACAACTACAGTGTCTTCGCCTACTAGACAACATAAATACAGCCCTAGAAAAGCTGCATTAACCATGGAGAGACTGTCTTCTGCTGCATCTGTGAGATTAATTAGGCCTTTAGTACAAGTGTGCAAACATTCCCAAGGTTTCTGATAACTCCCATTAACAGCAGAATTGGAAATTCTGTGTTTTTGGGGATGGTTTTACAAAATCTAACCTAGTGGATTTTGTCTCTGGAAAAAAAACAGGAACAAAGCCTAGAATTAGGAAACTACTCCAGGAAATAAGTGTGGTAAGTCTTATTTCTCTGGTAATCCACCATTCCGTAGATAAATACTTGTATTCTCAGAGACATTTTGCAGTAGTGCTCATACCACAAGTGAAATTACCACTTTAGAAGTTCTGATTACCTTGGAATGAACCTTAATGGTGAATTAGATCAACCACGTGAGCTGTGTTTTGAAAATAAATGTTTTCAGTTCTTTCTTGCAAACAGAGAGTGAAGGAACTGCATAAATCCGAATGTTTAAGGGCACTTTATATGTGTGGGGGAAAGTGACTGGAGATTTCCCTGTTATAGCAGCCTTATTGGTTTACAGTTTGCTTTCTTAGGTCTTGCCTGTGACTTCACATGTGCTTTATGGGCTCTCACTTATGAAAGATATTGTATACAAGAGGCGTCATTGTCACTAGTGGTGGGTGTAACTTACATAATTCCGTGTAGTGGAATCACGAGGATTCACCTACGATTTCAACAAGATTTTATGTGGTATTGCACAAGAAGAGTAATTCTGTGTTTAGTGCTATTTCTTTGTGCAAAAATAAATGCCCCCTCATGTCCATTTTGAACATGAGGAAGCATTGTCAAGAAATAGCACTAAATGCAGCAGAACATGATTAGTAAGCATGAGCGGCTGCTCGCTAAATGTGCTCTGTGGTAGGATTTTACCCAACATATTCCAGGCATTTAGCGCTATTTTCTTAGCACAAAATGCACCTTTGCATCCAAATCGGATGCAAGGATGCATTTTTATGCTAAGAAATAGTGCTAAGTGAACACGATTAGTGACCTCAAGCGGCCACTCACACTCCCTAAATGAGCTCTTGCAATACGCTTTTTCCCCTCCAAATTACTTGAGTAGAAGTAATCCCGTAAATATTGGTAATTCTGTGAGAAGAGTAATGCTGAATTGCCAAAATTACTCTGATTACTCTGGTGTAATTGAAATTTCGTCTGGGCCACATTGTCACTCTTATTTGCTGCCTTCTAATTGGCCATCACATGCCAGGCTCCCTTCCACTTCTTTCAAGCTTGATTGCTATATGTCCTCTGATCATGCTGTAACTGAATTACTATTTTTATTTTATATTCTTCCCCTATTATCCTTGTTGCTTTTTTCCTCTCACACCCGTTGCTTCTTCCTCTCCTATCCTTGTGTCTGAATTGCATCTTTCATCTCCCAAACCCCATTGTCAATGTTGCTTTTTCCCCTCCAACTGCCAACCCCTGTTGCCCATGATGATTCTTCCCCTCCCACCCCCACCTCCTCTATCTGTATCACTTCTTCCCCTCCCACCGCCACCCCTCTGCTTCTTTCTTCTTCCTCCTCCCAACCCCCCATTGTCTGTGTTGCTCCTTCCCCCTTCCATCCTCCCCTGTCTGTGTTGCTTCTTCCCCTTCCACCCTCTGGTTGTCCATGTAACCCACCCACCATATGGAAAAAAGAGCTATGACACAGCCAGCGCTTGCCACATCATATCGCTTTTTTTCACCCATTGAACTTTCCCTCCCACACTCCTTCTCATTGTCAGCTTTGCCGGTTCTTTACCACTCTTCCTCCCGCTGTCTGTGTTGGCCACCCCCACCCACCATTAGACAAAAAAAGCGCTATGACATGGCCAACGCTGACTGCGTCATATCTCTTTTATTATAACTTTTAGCCATGCTGCACTGCAGCCGTGATACTCAACAGTGTTACTAAAATACAATTACAAAGCCACTAGCTCTTGCATAGTTAGAGGTTTTTAAACAGAGCTATTTTGTGCTTTTGAGGTTTGTCTGGTGTGTTGGATATTCAAGGCATGTGTAGTCAAGGAATGTTAGGCAGGCGGTTTGAGTGTGCTTGTGGCTGTAATTAATTACCCATGTAACATACAATTATTGTTTTTTTAGAGAAAGCTGAGGAAGGGTTATCTATGGAGAAGATTAAACATTTCCAGCTAGCACACAGGGAGAACAGATGGCAAAGATTCTTTGCTTGTGTGATTTTTTTTAACTGAGGGCATCATTGTGTTTATTCAATCATCTATCTAACTATACAAAGTAAGTGGTGCACATCCATTTTCCAAAACTGAACACAGATATTCTGTGAACAGACTTCTAAATTTATGTGGCATTATTTCCTTTTGGTTATACAAAGGAGTTCAACTAGTGCTTTATATGGGTGCAAACAATGTAGAGTCTCCTACCGGCCCAATTAATCAAAGGATATTTTATTACTATCTTTCCTATAAAAAGTAAATTCACGTTTCTTATTTAACATCAAATCGGTCTCTTTATCTTTATTGCCTGCCTGCTAACCGTTTGTTATTAGGCAAAGCAATGTTTTAAATAAAAAAAATTGCTCAACCATGTTTTGCATATAAGTAAAAAATTCCACAGACATGACACAATGTGCCAAAACCAGAATGGCTCAGCTAATGAATTCTTCTCATTTTAGGAATTGAACTAATTCATATAGAGGTTCATCCATAATGGTAAAATAAGCCCTCAAATGTTGGATAATAGTGGAAGTACACAGGGTATCCTCACTTCATGTCACTGGGACAGTGTCTTCATCACACACACAAATGGTGATGGGAGGAATGCTCAGTGCCTAATTTCAGCCACATGTTGCTGGTGGGAATTTTAGGGACCCACACTTATTTTTCTTCATCAAGTAATCTCCATGAGCAATGATGGAAAAAAAAACTAAGCGGAAAGACTGAGAAACCATAATAAAGGAAGTCAGCAGGAACATGCAAGAATGAGATAAAGGCACTGGGAGTGTCTGGTAGTGGATTAAAGAGGTATGAGGTGGATTCAAGACTATACATCCTTGGTATTTGGCGCACCAACATTTTATTGCACTGGGAGTGGGCTGCCGAGCAGCAAATTGGGCACTGATACTCATTATTTTACAAACTAAGCCCTGGACAAGCTTGCAATTTGTCAAACCACTGGCAATTGCTTGGGGGTAACCTTCCAGCTCATCGTTCGTTTGCCCACCATACAATCTCAAGTTCGACCCAGCGAGGTTGCATATATTAAATATATTAAACTTAAGGGGGGGCATGTGGCCCCCCTACGCAAGTCTTTAATAGGCCCCGGGGACCCCATCCCTGGGGCCGATGTGTTATTAATGAGGAAAGGGGCACTCAGCAACATTAAAAAAACAATAAGTCTCCTGGGTCATTCAAACCATGACCCCAAGAGAACTTAGTATACTTTTTTAGAGCACTTTTCAAGCTGGAGCTTTTGCTCTACAGCAGTGAGTGCTGCACCCTCTATGGACTGATACTTTGGCTACTATTATATGTGGCCCAAAATTTACAAAAACATCAAGGGCCTTACTGTGGTTGATTTTCTAATTGCATTTTTAGGACTGAGATTTTTTTAAAAACAGACTTGGGGAGTTTTTTTGTTTTTAAAAGTAATATGTATTTCACTATTTATTTTCACATTTGTCACCCATAAAATGTATTAATAGAAACTATGTAAAAAGAAAGAGTCACAGATATGCATTATAATTTATTAAATATTTTTTTGAGTAATCAATGTTAATAAATATTTCATTGTGTGTACAAATGCGGCCAGCTCCTCTTGCTCATGGCCTGGCCTAAGGCTGTGTGCTGGGTAGGGTTGGTTGGCAGCCTGCATGGGGGCAAAGGCTGTATATGCAGCATTTGGGTTGGCTACCTGCGGCCAACCGCACACCACACTCGACTGCCTGCACTGTCCTTTGAACAACCTCCTGCCATGCACAGCCAAAGGCCATGCGCAGCATGGGGTTGACTGCCTTTGCGGGGGGTTGAATGTAGGGCCTGCGGCCAACCGCATGCCGCCCACAGTTAAAAAGGCTGTTAGTGGAGGGGGTTGCCTTTACGTATGGTAACAAAATATTACTGTACGTTAAAAAAACATAGAAATTCGCCGTAAAAACCAAAAGTTTCATTGACAATTTAACATTTTAAATGTACAAAGCCACTGAAATTTACCATTTATACTTATATCTGGTACCTATAGCTCGTGCCCTAAGGTCACTTTAACACATGCTCTTGCCATACACTGCTTATTACCATACATATTACATCACTCATGACATCTTCTAAGGCATCAATGATAATACCATTGCAACATTGTCAATTAAATTATTGATAAGAAAACTGTGCATGGTGGGGGCACAGGCTATAGTTACCTTATGGCACGGGTTAATGTTACTTTGACCTTTGTGTTATTCAGTGAAAAAATTATATATATATATATTCACTGAAAAAACCGTAGGTTTCAGGCACGTTATAGTTACAAATTAGCATTTTAAAAACCTTTGAAATTCACTGAAAAAACCATAGGTTTCAGACACGTTATAGTTAGAAATTAGCATTTAAAAAACCTTTGAAATTCACAGAAAAAACCATAGGTTTTAGGGACAGTTATAGTTAGTTGGACATTGCACTTGTACAAAACCCGTGAAATTCCCCCGTTATAGTTAGTTCAGCTAACTATAACTCGCGCCCACGCAATGCACTGCTGATGACGTCACATATTACATCACTCATGACATGGTCAGTGACATCACTGATGACATCACTGATGACATCTCAAATGACATCACTGATGACATCATCCAGTGACTGTGTGTTTCTGTAAAGTTTAAATATGTTTAATATATATAGGGAAAGGCGTATTGAAGAATGAGTGGGTGTATAAGTGTCTGAATGGATGATTTAGTACGTGCGTGACTGACTCTACAAGTGAGTGATTAAACGTATCTTACTGAATGCATTGGTTAGTGACTAAACTGTGTGAATGTCTGTATCCGTCTGTTGGTGTGTAAGTGGATGCATGGATTTGCGAATAGCTACATGAGTGTCTATATGGGTTATTGATTGGTTCTATGAGTATCTGTATGGGTGCCTGAGTGTTTGTGTGGATGGGGTGTGTGCGACTGTGCATAGATGTGTGAGTGGGTGATTCACTGGGTGGATGGTTTCAAGAGTGCATCTGTGATAGACTGTATGGGTGGGTAAGTGTGTGTAAGAGTGTGTTAGTGAGTGAATGTATGTCCCAGTGGTACATGTGTGAGTAACTACATATGTGAAAGGCAGTATATATGTGTATTGGAGTATATAAATAGCTATAAGCGAGAGTGAGTGATTGTGATAGTGGCTGTATGGATGAGTGTGTGCTTGTATCAGTGATTGTATAAGAGCATAACAATGTGCTAGTATTTGTATGATTAAGTGAGCTGGTGTGTGTATAACTGTATAGGTGAGTAAATGGCAGTGTGTTTAATTATTTGCATGACTGACTAGGTGTGTGAGTACCTCTATGGATGAGTGGCGGTGTTTGAGTGTCTATATAGGAGTAAGAGTGCATATGATAGTCCTGTACTGAGTGACCATAAGTATGAGTGACTGTACGGGTGAGTGAGTGGATGTGTGTGTGTAGACCTAAGAATCAGTGAGTGGGTATGTAGTTATTGGTGTTGGAGTGTCTATGGTTTTGCGAATGGCACTCTGTAATTTAGATTGGGTGTATCAAAGGTTATATTAGGGTGTGAGGAGCTGCATCAGATTATCACGTGGATGATGTCATCAGTGATGTCATTTGAGATGTCATCAGTGATGTCATCAGTGATGTCACTGACCATGTCATGAGTGATGTAATATGTGACGTCATCAGCAGTGCATTGCGGGGCGCGAGTTATAGTTAGCTGAACTAACTATAACGGGGAATTTCACGGGTTTTGTACGAGTGCAATGTCCAACTAACTATAACTGTCCCTAAAACCTATGGTTTTTTCAGTGAATTTCAAAGGTTTTTTAAATGCTAATTTCTAACTATAACGTGTCTGAAACCTATGGTTTTTTCAGTGAATTTCAAAGGTTTTTAAAATGCTAATTTGTAACTATAACGTGCCTGAAACCTACGGTTTTTTCAGTGAATTTCAAAGGTTTTTTAAATGACAATTTTTAAATGTATTAATTTTTATATTAATTTTTTTCATACTGATTTACTACATTTTTAGAAACAATTTCTTTTACATATTTTATTTTTTAAATTACATTGTAATTACATAATACATTACATTACAAAAAATACTTTCTCAGAATGAATTACTTTAGTTTAAATACTTTGCACATAGGCAATAGACTTTTAAGTACAGTAGTTACAGTTGTTGCAATGGGCAACACATTTTCAAACACAATGCAACATTCAGCTCAATGTGAATTTCTAGTTAAATGCAATTAGTTACTTTATGGATTACTTTTCTAACCACAGGACTGGATCCTAGATTTAGTCCTGGTACATCTCCTGTAAACAGTTGAGTAAAAGCGTTTTGGTTACAGTCGTGATTTTTAAGGAATATTATTGTATTTTAAAAGTTGACACTTAGAAACTTTTTCTCATAGAATCACCAATGTTATCCTATGGAAGGAAATTCACTTAGCAGGTAAAAACTGTTATCGTTACTTTTTCTTACTCAGTGTTGGATCCTGGATCCAGCACTGGTGCATCTCCTGTAAACAGTTGAAAGAATGCGTTTAAGTCATACATGCGATTTTTAAGGAATATTTGTAGTTTGTGAAAATCGACACTTTGAAACTTTTCTGCTGAAAACCAGACAATGGATTCCTATGGAAGAAAATATAAGTTACTGGTAAGTACGGTTAAAATTACTTTTCAGGACCAGTACTGGGCTGAAAGATACAGCACTGAGGTCTCTCCTTATAACAGGTGAGTAAATCGGAATTCGTATTTCGGCTGATTTTAGAGGAATATTTGTATGTTTCAAAAATCAACACTTAGAAACTTTTTCAGCAAAAAGCAGGCAATGATATCCTATGGAAGGAAATTCAAGTTACTGGTAAGTACGGTTAAAATTACTTTTGAGGATCAGTACTGGGCTGAAAGATGCAGCACTGAGGTCTCTCCTGATAACAGATGAGTAAATCGGAATTCGTATTTCGGCTGATTTTAGATGAATATTTTAAAGTTCCAAAACTCCACACTTAGAAGAATTTCCAAGTGAAACCAGTCAATGTTAGCCTATGGAAGGAAATTCAAGTTACCGGTAAGTACGGTTAAAATTACTTTTCAGGACCAGTACTGGGCTGAAAGATACAGCACTGAGGTCTCTCCTGATAACAGGTGAGTAAATCGGAATTCGTATTTCGGCTGATTTTAGAGGAATATTTTAAAGTTCCAAAACTCCACACTTAGAAGAATTTCCAAGTGAAACCAGTCAATGTTAGCCTATGGAAGGAAATTCAAGTTACTGGTAAGTACGGTTAAAATTACTTTTCAGGACCAGTACTGGGCTGAAAGATGCAGCACTGAGGTCTCTCCTGATAACAGGTGAGTAAATCAGAATTCGGATTTTGGCTGATTTTAAAGGAATATTTGTATGTTTCAAAAATCAACACTTAGAAACTTTTTCAGCAAAAAGCAGGCAATGATATCCTATGGAAGGAAATTCAAGTTACTGGTAAGTACGGTTAAAATTACTTTTGAGGATCAGTACTGGGCTGAAAGATGCAGCACTGAGGTCTCTCCTGATAACAGGTGAGTAAATCGGAATTCGTATTTCGGCTGCATTTAGAGGAATATTTTAAAGTTCCAAAACTCCATACTTAGAAGAATTTCCAAGTGAAACCAGTCAATGTTAGCATATGAAGGAAATTCAAGTTACTGGTAAGTACGGTTAAAATTACTTTTGAGGATCAGTACTGGGCTGAAAGATGCAGCACTGAGGTCTCTCCTGATAACAGGTGAGTAAATCGGAATTCGTATTTCGGCTGATTTTAGAGGAATATTTTAAAGTTCCAAAACTCCACACTTAGAAGAATTTCCAAGTGAAACCAGTCAATGTTAGCCTATGGAAGGAAATTCAAGTTACTGGTAAGTACGGTTAAAATTACTTTTCAGGATTAGTACTGGGCTGAAAGATGCAGCACTGAGGTCTCTCCTGATAACAGGTGAGTAAATCAGAATTCGTATTTCGGCTGATTTTAGAGGAATATTTGCACAATGGTGAAGGGAGGGGGCGGGGCCTGAGGTGACATCTGTGCAAACGCGCCCCGTGGCGCGTTTTAAGTTGGGGGATTAAGTCCCCTTGAATCATGAGGGTCCCTACGGGCCAACTAGCCCACCAGGAACCTCCAGTATGCGCCAGGGGCTGCGTTGCAGAGACATGTACAGAGGCCACACCCCTTTTACACCTCTCTGCAACGCAGCTCTGTGGCGCTTTCTGGACGTACCTGTTGGGCTAGTTGGCCCCCAGGGACCCTCAGGATTGAAGAGGATTTAATTCCCCATCTTAAAACGCGCCACGGGGCCTGTTTGCACACATGTCACCTGAAGCCCCGCCCCTCCCTTCACCACTGTGCAAACGCGCCCCGTGGCGCGTTTTAAGTCGGGGATTAACTCCCTTGAATCCTGAGGGTCCCTGGGGTGCAACTAGCCCACCATATACCTCCAAAAAGTGCCATAGAGCTGCGTTGCAGAGAGGTGTAAAAAGGGGCGTGGCCTCTGTACACCTCTCTGCAAGGCAGCCCCTGGCGCATACTGGAGGTTCCTGGTGGGCTAGTTGGCCCCCAGGGACCCCAGTATTCAAGGGGAATTGTTCCCCCTCTGCAAACGCGCCAGGGGCGCGTTTGCAGAGTGGTGAAGGAAGGGGCGGGGCCTACGGGCCCGATCGTTTTTTTTTTTTCCTGAAGGGGGCTGTGTGGCCCCCTTCCTTTTTCCTATTTTTAGGCCCTGGGGACCCCATCCCCCAGGGCCTTACCCCTTTTTATTAAATTAAAATTAAAAAAAACGGGAAGGGGGCCGCGTGGCCCCCTTCCCCTGGGCGTGTATTGGCCCCGGGGACCCCATCCCCGGGGCATGGCCTCTTTTTTTTTTATTTGGAGGGGGCTGCGTGGCCCCCTCCTCAGGCCATTTAAGGCCCCGGGGACCCCATCCCCCGGGCCGGCCTTGCACTTTTTTTATTTTTTTCATTTTTTACTTTGGGGAGGGGGACTGCGTGGCCCCCTCCGTGGCCACTTATGGCCACGGGGACCCCATCCCCGGGGCCTGGCCTCTCGTTGGGGACTGTGGGGGTCCCCAAGCCCCCACAGTCCCGCTCGGCTCCCCGTGTCCTACGGGAGCCGGCATTGCTTTACACATGGGGAGCAGCTAACATGCTGCTCCCCATGTGGAAAGCAGTCGGCTTTGGATATTGGAAGAGAGAGCAGGTTTCCCTGCTCTCTCTTCCAATATCAAAGCAAGTTTGCAATGACAGGACGGGAGCCGCGAGGCTCCGTCCTGTCATTGCAAACAGCAGTGTCCCGGGGTAGGCACCCCGGGACACTGCAGGAGCCGGCCCTGGGGGTGGCGGTCCCCAGGGCCACCACAGGCTCCAGGAGGGGGCTGCGCGGCCCCCTCCCTACATTTTGAAAGCCCCGGGAGGTGGTGGTCCTCGGGGCTTGGGGTCCAAAACGGACCCCCATTTTAATTTTTCTTAGTGCCCCGGGGAGGTGGTGGTCCCCGGGCGTGTGGGGGCTGGAGCCCCCACACAGGTTTTTTTAAATAAAAAAAGAAGCCACGGGGAGGTGGTGGTGGGCTTGGGGGGCCCTTAGAGGCCCCCCACACATAAAATTAACCCCCCCCCCCAGCATGCCCCCGGGACTTGGCCCACCCGGGAGCCAATTAACATCGAAGCGCGGAGACCGCGCTTCGATTTTTTTTTCGGCAGGATTCGCGCTCCTGAGCGCATCCTGCCGATTTAAAAAAAAAAAAACATTTTTTGCCCAGGGGGTCCTTGTGGGACCCCTGAGCAGACCTAGGGGGTCAGGGTGTTTCTACCCTGCCCCCTTTGTGCGCTTTGCGCACTTGTTTCTGTCCCTCGGTTCTACCGAGGGACAAAATGGCTGCCAACACTTCCTGATTTGGAGTGTTGACAGCCAATTAGCATGCAGCTCGTGCTCGGGAGGATCCGCGGCCCTAGATATATCTATCTTTTTACTTTTGATTTTCTCAGCAACTACTGAACGGATTTACACCATTTAACAAAAAGGGTTCTTTCTGAACCAAGAACTACCTCTTTGCCAAATTTGGTGTAATTCCGTTCAGCAGTTCGGGCTGTAGCCGTGTCTAAAGTTTCCTATGGAAAATTGCATGGGGAAAACGCGTTTTGGGACCCCCTTTTCTCGGCCCCCGCTTGACGAATCCCCCGAGACTTTCAGGGTAGGAGCGGACCGGAGCGGGCCACAAAGTTCAACCGGCAAGAGAGTTATTTCAAATAGAATGTCGCGGATTTCCAATGGATAATAGGTTGTAACTATAACTATCTACTGGCGACCGCCAGTAGATAATATATATATATATATATATATATATATATATATATATATATATATATATATATATATATATCACAAACAACCCTACTCCACGAAGAAGAAAGCACGCACACGAGGAGTGCTGGGTATCAAAGGCACTTTTATTCCATGAGGTCTCCTCCGACCCGGCAACACAGAAACGCGTATCGGCTGTCACAGCAGCCTTCCTCAGTCTGATACTCTCCATTATTTAAAAATCTTTTATACTCTGTCACATGAATAGACATAGAGAACACATTGCTCAAAAATCTAAAAAGACACACACATATATAAATGAATAAATGTAACTGAATGTATAAAGCTGAATAAATATAACAACAGGGCGCGCAGAAGCCTTCATGTGAAAATGCATATATATATATATATATATATTCAGCTCCAAAGTTGTCCACCAGATGGGCAGCACTCAGACAACAGCAGCAAGACAACAGCCTTTGATAGGTATGAACGGTATTCCGCCTGCGGATACTTTAAACAGCCGTTCCGTATAGGACTCCCTGACGCGTTTCGAAGTTCCTCAACTTCTCCTCAGAGGCTTTAACGGAAGGGATGCGTGCATGTACCGGTCCCTGCGGTGCCCTGCGCGCCACACACCGGGACCTCAAGGAAATCAAGTGCTTTATTAATCACAAAGAAATGGCAGGCTCATTTTGATCTTTCTGTCCTGACGCGTTTCGGCTTGGATTGAAGCCTTGTTCACAGGTGAGCCATATTGTCAGTTGCAGCATTGCATTGCGGTTTTATACTCGCCAAGACTACTGGGTTTCAGTGTAGTCTTCAAAGAAACTGCAATCCCCAAAATGCACCATGAAAGTAATGTCACTTTGTTGTTGCGCCACCACAATTTATTTTCCCTTTCTAATTCCATACTTGCGGGGACATTGTGGTTAAAGCATTTATTTCCTTTTTTCACCTTTCAGAGCGCTATTCATTCTGCTCTTAAAAATGCCATCCTGCCACTTTAGTACATATTTCAAAATAGCGCTTGCATTGCTTGTGGTCCCATGCAAAAGAACATCGTCTCTTAGCAATCCCTTGCCATGCTGCCACCTCCAATCATCAGTTTGCACAATCCCGTACCTTATCACAATGGTGTAGTGCTGGCGGGGATGCTCCCATGACTAGTATTCCATCATTGTTGTTACTCCGCATGGGGGAGCCTCAGGCTCCCCCATGCGGAGTAACAACAATGATATATATATATATATATATCCAAAAGAAGATTCACTCCACAACGGAAAGAACCGGAGGGACACAAACGGGGAGCCAAGAAGAAAACCTTTATTGCAGCATCGGAGGCATGACGCGTTTCGGGTTGAGTCCCTTTATCAAATGCCAAACACCGACTCCTGCCACCTGTAGCTTTATCTGTGATCCATCTTGCTGCCATTGGTGGAAGCCCAGCTGAGTCGATTAGTTTACTGAACGCCTGGACGCTGCCTCATCAGAAGACTTCGTTTCCCAGCATGCATCATCTTAGCTGCCAGGTAAACGTTTCGTTGTCGGCTCATAGAAAACTCATAATTTAGTGCTGGCGATCGTGACTAAGCTTGTGTAGGTGCGGTTAAAATAACACAGTGTCCTTGTTGCTCCAAGGTCTCCCCCGGGCCCCCTTGACGTCTCACCGCAAAAATCAAAGTCCATAGCAGTTGGAGACTCAGCTACAATGACGCTGGTCCCTCCGTGCAGTCACGGACTGCATTAGCAGCAGCATTACAATGTTCTTTGGTTGCCGGGGCCTGAGCTTATTCCAAAACTTTGGACACAACAAAAGCTGCAGAGCAGTTACCCTAGAGCTCAGGCCACAAAACGAGACGGGTCCCCCAATCACGTCCAGGGTATGGCGCGAAAATGTCCAAAAGAAGATTCACTCCACCACGGAAAGAACCGGAGGGACACAAACGGGGAGCCAAGAAGAAAACCTTTATTGCAGCATCGGAGGCATGACGCGTTTCGGGGTGAGTCCCTTTATCAAATGCCAAACACCGACTCCTGCCACCTGTAGCTTTATCTGTAATCCATCTTGCTGCCATTGGTGGAAGCCCAGCTGAGTCGATTAGTTTACTGAACGCCTGGACGCTGTCTCATCAGAAGACTTCGTTTCCCAGCATGCATCATCTTAGCTGCCAGGTAAGCGTTTCGTTGTCGGCTCATAGAAAACTCATAATTGAGTGCTGGCGATCGTGACTAAGCTTGTGTAGGTGAGGTTAAAATAACACAGTGTCCTTGCTGCTCCAAGGTCTCCCCCGGGCCCCCCTAACGTCTCACCGCAAAAATCAAAGTCCATAGCAGTTGGAGACTCAGCTACAATGACGCTGGTCCTCCGTGCAGTCACGGACTGCATTAGCAGCAGCATTACAATGCTCTTTGGTTGCGGGGGCCTGAGCTTATTCCAAAACCTTGGACACAATATATATACATATATATATATATATATATATATATATATACCTTTTTTTAATTTGTTTTTACGGTGTCACGCTTTTTTGATGTTCTATCGGGACTTTATACACAAACCTGATGCATTGGCTTTGTAATGACTGTTTTCATTATTCTGCTTCCATGGGCCTCGGTTCCAGAATTTAGCCGCTGAGGATGCTACAATCATACTGAAAGGTGGGTCTGCGGGATGTTCCTGAATCATTTAATTCCCTATGAAGGACTGCTCTCTTCAAACCAAACATCGGGACAATCCACAGGTGTAGAAGTAGGACTACAACGTTACATCCTCCAAGAGGTCCAGAAAGACTTGTCAGGGCTCACCAACATAAACACAGTTAATTAGGCACCAAGGGGAATTATTTGCAACTTTTACACCCAGTATAATTGGTTTCTAACGTAATTGTATTCTGCTACAGCTGCTTACTAATCTTGCACTGGAACACATGAAAACTTGCCTCCCTCTTTGTTTCATCTACCTGCTCTGAAAACCAGGATATGTTCCAAAGTTGCTGAACTTCTCCAGGATAGATGGTGAAAAACAGGGGCTGTCCTGGCAAATCCTGGACACCTAGTCAATGGGTGAATGATTGACGGCTGGATGGCTTCTCAAACTAGCGGGCCCTTGAACGTTTTTTGAGATCTCTTTGGGACCCTCGTGCTATCCAGCTGCTCAGACAGGCTGTTGTAGAGAAATGTCCCTTTTAAGCTCCAGCTCTTTGATATTGCCTCAAGTTCCCACCTCTGACTTTTTCACTGTGACCATAGCAGGAGCGATTTTGGGCCTTTCACAATGTGAAGATCTCTCTACAATACCTTGCACACTGCACTGATTTCCTGGTAAATCAAGAATTGAAATCAAAGAGCAGACCACTGTGCACAAGGTACTATAAGGACAAGCCCAAAACAACCTGAATAAATGGATGAAAGTTTACAATCAAATTAGTAACCTATGATTCAGTTTTAAGTGCTCAGTGGAGGTACCTCTAGTGCTTAGTTTTTCCTATGGGGGCGTCTCCCATCATCACTGCTACGTAGACCCACTTCAACCACTGGCACCTTGGGTGGATAGCAAGGGTGTACACCTCCCGAAAAAAATGTCATATAAACAGTGCAAAATGATTTATTTTACAGCTCAGTTTCAACAAATGGACTGAAAATCTAGAAGTTCTCAAGTGGCACTAATGCAATATTTCGATGTGCTTGTGGTGTGTCAGGCACACCTTACCCTCTCCTGGATTTTAAGGGCTTACTAGCCCAAAGACGGATTGGCATTGGAAAAACGGTGGGACCGTTGTGTTTGTCTGCACTATTTCCACAAAACTATACTTATTAATGGCAGTCAAACAATCTGATTACATAATTTCAGATGGCGTATCATTTATCAAAATGTATAGAGCATCTTCTTCACTTCGTTTTTCAGTCATGCCCATTCCAAGTAGAATCTGCTTGGATTGGAGTAGTGTCAAACGTTACACACATCTCCTGGCACAGAAAGCAGTGCTTGACGAACTGTATGTGCTTAAAGAGAAAGGCTGCTACTCAATCGCATAGAGCTTACATAATCAGAGAGCAGACCACCAAATTTGCATGCTGAGGCTCCAGACAACAGTCATGTCGGGCTTGGCATCCCTTTTATTCTATCCCTTTTACCTGATGTAGTTCCAATATTAGCCCTTTTGTAAGTTATACCATTCAACTGAGCCAACTAGGTCATCGCAGCACTATGGAAATATCAATGAAGCCGAAATGTGCATCGGCTTCAAACCTTCTCCCACTGGCTGCCTGTGGATAGGCGAATACGATTTAAGGCAGAGTGTATTATGCACAAGGCCAGATCCAGGACAGGCCCAAAATTCATCCAAGATTTGGTGGTGCCTTACCAGCCTGTATGCATGCTTTGATCTGGCAATCAGTCCCTCTGCAAAGTGCCTAGCATCCATCTGGCACATACCGGAGGCCTTTCCTTCGCTTATTTGGGCCAAAGCTATGGAATGACCTCCCGGAAGCCCTGCAAAGCTATACCTCTCTCACTGTGTTTCGTAAAAACCTTAAGACCTATTTGTTTTAACATGGGGGCCAATTCATCCTACCTGATCTAGCACCGGGAAACCCTGTGGGGTAGCTGTGCGCTTTATAAGATGCAATAATAATAATGATGTATATATACACACTGCTTTTGAAAACTGTTTCGAATTAGCAGCATTTCCCATCTATGCAAAGGTTGATTTGTTACATGTCAGTCCAATGCTGCTTTTCTTTTGCATTCTGGTATCGGAAGATATAGCATATAAAACAGATAAACTACCATTACCACAAATCAATGAGAAAACATGACTGAAGATATCCCCTGACAACCAAACTAAACCTGCATTTGGCCACATCAGATTTACCAGACACATCTCAGGATGATTTATTTTCTGGTGAAGGAAAGAGAGCACAAACTCTACTCTTTTCAGGCGTGACAGGTCCTGAGAGAGGTCTGATGTTGCACAAACACCCATGCCATTTTGCAAGAGTAGTAGTGCTATTCTGACAAAAAAAGTTTAAGGGGCCTATTACGATCTCGGTCGGAGGCTTTCCGACCGAGATCATCGGTTTTAATTCTGACCGCCTAATTACAATATAGGCAGTCTGAATTGAAACCGGCCGGTCATTCCGGCTGGATTCCGACGGGCTCGAGGAGAGCGTCGACCAGTCGGCGGCCGGCCCGTAATCCCAATGGATGACGATTCTGCCGTTGGGATTACGATGTTCGGTTTCCAACAGGCTTTCCATGCCGGACTTTCTGACATGGAAAGCCTGTCAGAAAGCTTCTCTTTGCGGCCTCTGGTTGAACACAATCTCCCATACCCCTCTATGGGAGCTTTTGCTATGGCCGGTTTACAGCCGCAGCACAAGCCCCCATAGGGAAATGGGAGTATGTGACTGCACAATGTGCGATCGCATCGTAATTCTGGTCGGGACCACCGACCGGAGGTCAGTCGGTCCCGATTCCTCGATGATGTCAGTCGGAGGCAACACCAACCGACATCATAATCAGGCCCTAAGTGTTTCACGCAGAATTATCCATTACGTCTCAGCAGGCAGGCCATAAACGTTGACTAACTTGCAAGAAGAGTGACAGATGCTTTGGGGGGTTCAGCTTTCCATTTCAAAGCAAATACGCACTATCCAAATGTATAAGGAAGACACACAGTCTCATCTTTGAAACTGCTAGATGGGCATATATCTTCAGCATCTGTTAATTCCTCACACATTTGATAAACTACTGAAGTAGAAAATTGCATATGCTGGACTCAAGCTGCATAAAGCGTCTCCACCCAGCGGTGAGGCAGTCAGGCGCATGGGCTTGAAAGTACCCCAGTGCCTAAATTAAGTGCCAGTGGGCATCCTTGGCAAACGCCAACTCAAATTAGGCAATGGATGCCTCACACATGATGGTATCGACAATTTTGTGAGCACTGGTATTAAAGTGTAATTCAGTCTTCCTGTGAGATGCTTCCAAGCTTTTGACTAACAGGAAATGAATTAAAAATTTCATATTGTATTCAGTTCCAGCCTGTGCACTCCCATTTTTAGCAATGTAGGCCTTTTCGGCTTGTTAAACGCCTTCCAAAAAATTATGATGAAGGTGATGATGATGGCAGGACTCTATCTACCAGTCTGCGATCGCAGGACTAAAATCCTGTTTTGACAGCTGCTATGTTGAGGGATTAATTTAAGTCGCTTGGTGTCACTTCATCGCGTTTCAATTGCAAGTGGAATCTGCTGGTCGTAAATACATCTTCATTTCAGAAATGTTTTCTACTGTTTTGTTCCCTTTCTGAGACATGGTGTTAAAACCAACATGTCGGGCTGAGCTGTATATCCGCTCTGATTGAGCGTGTGTAGGTGGGACGCAAAAATGACTTTTACTTTTTGTTTGAAAGTCATTACCAGCTGCTTTGAGTGACAATGTGATAGTTTCCTAGCACATGGCACTGCAGCTTTTAGTGAACATCTTACGCTTCACAATAATTGCCTCCATTCTTACTGTAAGATTGTGCTAAATTAGCTGACTCACTATATCTTGTTTTGTGCTCGGATTGTGGGTCACATGTTCGGAGCACTTAGTACTAATGTGTGTGTGTAGGACAGCAGATGTGGTTAGCAAAGACCATCTGCTGTGCTATCATTGAAGTGACGTTTTCTGCTTCAATAATCTCTCAAATGAGGATAAATTATTGCCTGAATTGTTTTGCCCAAAATGAGCATGTTTCTAGGCTGATATTGGCCTTAAGATGCAAAAAATGTAAAGGGTTGCCAGATAATGCAAATGTTCACTAATGTATACTGCCTGGTGTCTTTTATCAGAATCTGTTTGCCATACCTGGCAACTTACAAATTAAATTCACCATGTGAGGAGGGGCGGGCCTTGGAAAAGGCAGGGCCTGATGCTGAGAGCTACCTAAGAGGCACTCTGCCCCTGACCAAGCCCCCCGCACCCTCTAAAAACAACCAAAAAACAGGGGGTTGTTGAAGTTGTTGCTGATATCCTTGGGTGTTTTCACATCTTCGACATCGGCTGCTTACTGCCACCAGATAACGTGCTCGAAATCCACTGTTTACAGTGGTTTTCAGCTCTTATTCCCGGCCATTGTGTGATTTCGGCTCTTCACCAGGTGACCCAGCAGCGACTCCCTGCGATGGCGGAGGAGTGTCGTACCACTGCTGAAAGGCATCAGATAGAAGAAAAATAAAATGACAATAAAACTGTTTCATTATCATTTTATTTTTCACTTCCAGTCATGGAGTCTAGGGCGGGGCGGGGCGGAGCCATGTCGCAGCATCACCCAGCAGGGGGAGGAGGAGTGGTAGGCACTGAAAGTGTGCATGTCAGTTTAGCCGTCCGTCTTAGGATGGCCAAACTGACATGCGCACTTTGATATCTCCAGGCTGTATCTTGGAGATTTCAGCAGTGCTCAGGGGCACAGGCTCCCAGTCCCTGATGGATCATGAAACCGACCCGCTCCGCCCAATCCCAGCACTTCTCTCATGCTGGGAGTAATAGCATGAGAGCAGCGCTGGGATTGCTGGGGAGTCTGAGAGCCTGAGCTCATGGGGATTGTAGTGCTGGGAGCAGAGGAGCAGTGTGGCACGGGAGCAGAAGATCAGGCATGGTATGGTGAAAGTTAAGTGTACATTTCTTTATTTTTTCTATAATTCTTCCCCCGCGCTGCCCCCCCCGACGTTGGATTGGCAGCAGCCGCCGCTGAGGTGACCATATGAAGGGGCCAAAATCATATGAAACAAGGTGGCACATGTGAGTTGGCATGTCGGGTATGTTGTTTTCTTGAACAGTAGTCTGATGAGGGGGTTTGGAATTTCAGTGATCGGCATCTGAAAAATATTTTTCTGTTTTTATTGTGATTAATATTCTACACCTTCAGCAAAATAGACGGTAGTAAGGTTTGTTCTTTGATTAGTGCTACATCAGGTTCTCTCCCAAATAAGACTTGGAAAGATTAACACAAAGTGAACACTGACTTCTATAAATCCACCCAGCTGTTCAGTTTTGTGATAGGAGGCCAGGTAGAAGGCTTCTGCTTACGTGAGATGGGGTGCAGGTATAAGTGAATACGATGTGAAACTGGGGGCAAATACAATGACAGAATATTGGAGACTATAAAGGTAATATTGTAAGTGACTACAAAGTAAATAACAACCATATGAGAGTTACACCTTTAACAGACAGCAATAACCCTTAATTTAAAAAAATGGCCATATGTAGATACTACCTACAGAGCTACATCCAGTTTGTCTAAACTTAACCTTCATGGAGAGGTCATCCCAAACAGTATCTAAGCTGACTGGACAGGTGGCTTAACTATGGCAAAGAGTCCCTGGCAGGGGTCATTGACTGATGTAGTGCCTAACGGAGTGGCAACTATGGCTGGGGCTCCTCCCACAACGCAGGCTAGTATTTCACTATAAACTTTGCTGTAAAGAGACACTCACCTTCAAGAATACTGATGCAGGACCGTACCATATAGATCCGAGGACTCCACACCTTCCTCTCTCTGGTTGCTGGGCCTAACACATGGTGATTATTTCAGGTTCTGGTCTTTCCTTCTCTTGGATACTCCAGTGGTGCTCCCTCTTTTCCACATCTCCTGGACTCCTCCAAGCTGTGCCACTGCTCTCCTCCACCTCCTCACCTCCTTGCGTCCTCTCTGTTGCTCTATCCCTACCTTCTTGAATCCTTTTGTTGTGCTACTGCTCACCCCTTTCTCCTTGCCTCCTGGAGTTCACTCTACTGCCGCGCTGCCCTCCTTTATCTCCTCAGCTTCTGCACTCCTCTCTTAAGCTCACCGCCATCTTTTCACCTCAGGGACTCCTCTCAGGTGGTCTATTGCTCCCCTCCATCTCCTTGTCTCCTGGACTCTTCTCTGGTGCTCCGCGGCATGTTGGTGTCTCCTCTTCTTTTTCCCAGGCGCCCTCTATGAAAGAGCGGTCTTAAGAGGGATTTTGTTGCCAGATATCTGGTCACTCCATCCGGGTCTTCTATGACGTGGTTTCCATTATATCTGTGAAGCCCCACCCAAGTAGGAAAGTAACAGGATACATCACTAGTTCGGAAAAATATAGAGAGTTCCCATACTCAGTAAGTGTTGAAACCCCTCCACTTGTGACCTCACAGGACATACATGGACTCCTCTTCAAAGTGTGTTTTTTCTGACCGATACAATACAAAATGTGAAATGCAAATGAGTAGAAAGAGGCTGGCTACAGTGGCACAGGACTGGGGCCATTTATTCTCTCACAACACCTGACCATCACTACACAAAGGGCAATAATGTAAGGAGCCAGTATGCATCTAGGGACTTTCATGTTATAGCAAATTCTGACCCTGTCTACATACATCTGTAGACTATCCAAAAAACCGCTGAACAGCCTTGCTTAAGTGTACATCTATTCCTTAAAGATAGGTTTGCCACCATTCCAGCCGAGGATATAGATGTACATCTCTGAAAAAGAGAAAAATCTTCATCATGGACACAAATCTCAGACAAACAAATATATTTAGTAGAACTCCAATTGCAGATGGATTTTTTACATTTACCATGAACTACCTTCGCTGTTTGTTTTGATCTGTTAATTTGCGTGTAATTTCTATGGCACTTCATTGTCTCCACTAGAAGCTGCCTTGTACTGAGCCTAAATAAAGATAAAAACAATGCAATAATTATTTTTCTACTCTGTGCTTGTTTCCTCGTCTGCTGCAACTGAAGCTGTTTTGTGGCCTCCACTCCTTCCCACTTTACAAATTATTGAAACTTGAAAGTAACCACTGAGTTTTATTTTTTTTCCACCTTTTTTTCCTATGTAAAACAATTGACTGACTCACCCTATCTCATTCAGCATGCCACTATTTTGTTAGTTTCCATAAATTAAAAAATAAGAGGAAAAAAGAAATGATCTCAATAAAGCAAATATTCAGTTTCCAGTTTAGAGTCCTGTGTGAATAAACATACGCAGACGTTCACTAATTTGGAGATGCTAATTGTGCTTAGAAAGCAGAAAAAGATGCCAATGTCTTGCCCGGGATAATTCAAGGGAAGTCATTTCAGTTTTACTAAGCATTTGAAATTATTACGTATTGTTTAACTATTGCCTTCTCAGTGTGAAGTTGATGAAAGTTCCCTTGGATATGTAGCTAACTTCTGGTATTTGGAATAACTTATTTGAAATGAGGAAGGTGAGGAGCTGGGAATACCATTTGCCTCGGGGCATCAATTGTTTTTCTCTTCTAGACCTCATTTATTTCAACATCTGCTATCAGCTGACGACTGCTAAACAAGCACCGGCCAATGAATTCCCTTTATAAACCTTTATCTCCCTCGCTTCACCTGGCAGAGCAACTGCTCTGAGACTGACATGGCATAGGATTACACCATTAAACTGAGAGTGAGGGGTTTTATACAAATAATTATCCTACCGGAAAGTAACTAGGGAAGTATGCCTTGTAGGTGTGTGACATCTCTTATTCAGTCCCTATAGTGTCACATATCAACATTTATGGGCTTATTATGATGTCGGTTGGAATTGCCTCTGACTGACACGTGTCAATCTCGGGACCTACCGACCTCCTGTGGTGGTTCTGACCGCCTATTACGATGCAACCGAAACCTGCGCGGTCGCATACTCACTTTTCTCTATGGGAGCTTGTGTAATGGCCGTAAACTGGTCGTAATACAGGCTCCTATAGAGAAATGGGTGTGTGTGTAAAACCCTGCACCTTGTGGCAGGCACCCCATGGTGCCTGCCACACAGTGCAGGGATTTACAGGGGGGTACCCTAGGTACCCCCTCGACCACCAACCGTAGGCCACGGAGGCTAGGGGCCCTGCTAGGGCCCCCCAAAGTTGCTGTCCGACAGTCTTTCCGTGCCAGAAAGGCCGGCAAGGAAAGGCTGTTGGAAACCGACATCGTAATCCCGACGGCGGAAACGCCATTCATAGTGGATTGCAGTGCGGTTCCGACCAGCCGGAAGACTCTGAGGGCAGGTCGGAACCGTGTTCGAATGACCAGCCAGTTTACGTTCCGACCGCTGCCATCGTAATCGGCGGTCGGACCCCAAACCGACTGTGTCGGTATGAAAGCTTCCGACCACGGTTGGAAAGCTTCCAACTAGCAGTCCAACATCGTAATCAGCCCCATATTGTGTGGCCAAAGTGTGATAACAGTCCAGTCAAGCCACTTTTTTTTTTGTTTTATATAGCGCGAATCAGAGCGCTTTGAAGCACCAGTTGTATTACAGACGGACACATTCATTTTTGGTTGGCACAGGAAAATTAGGTGATTTGGCCAGAATCACTGGATGTTGAGCCTCTGCTGAGACTCAAACCTGGTTGTCCAGCTTCAAGATCGACCGGTCTAGCCATTACGCCACATATTTATAAATTATATAGTTATGTATAGTACAATGCTTAATTCGAGCCGGTGGTTGCCAATGGGACCCATCGGAACTTATTTTTTGGGGACAGCACCTATTTTTCTTTCCTCATCAAACGTTGATCGAGAGCAAGAGGGTGAAAAAAACCCAAAGGGGAATGAAGAAGGAAGAGAAAGACAGAAAGCAGTCACGAAAGGAGAAAGCAGTAATGAGATAAAAGGGCAGGAACTAATACAGTGTATTAAAGTGGCATTAGGCAGATTCAAGATCACGCAGCCTCTGTATTCAGCACACCGTCATTTCATAGGACTGACCATGGGCTTCTGAGCAGAGCCTCGGCACCGGCACTTAGTTTTGCACAAATTAAGAACTGTATCCATAGCACCTAGTTTTGGTAGACCAAAGTGTGGCCCGTCGCGGACGCAGTGAGTGGATAGTGAGGAATTAAGTTGAGTAAAAAGCAGTGGACCAAGTGAGACAATAGCTTGATTTCCCCAGGGCTAGTAGCCCCCTCAAATATAGGACTGCCACTGAATGCTACCACTGAGTGCTGCTGCCTTGAGTCATAAATTGCAAGCCTGCAACTATAATGTTTTATAATGCAGTTTAAATAAGAACACACTCCAACCCCTTCAAAAATGTCCTCCTTCATAGGGGGGAGGGGATGCATGACTGCTGAATCAAAGTGCACAAACCCTGTAGGCTAAGTGGGGGCCTTATGGTAGCAACCTGCAACCATGTAAATGCAGCCTCTATGTCTTCCAACACCTTGAGGGACTGCCCAGTACAGGTAATGACCAGTCCATTCCTGTGACATGTGCCCATGACTTCAAAAGGTCCTGTCCTTAGTAACAGCATTTTGGCATTGCCCTGTTTCTCGCTTCAGACAAAAAAAATATTTGGGACTCTGAACTGTTCCCAGCTTCAATTTTCCTGCTGCTGGCAGAAAACCTACGACAAGACTCTGCCCCAGCCTGGCCTCAGCACTCATGAAAGCAGTGACAAGAAGATTAATTAAACAGGCCTCCAAAGTCTTCTTTGCTTTCTGTAGTTTCCAATCCTTGCTTTTCCTGTGACCAATCACCAGCAAACAGGCTGCTGTCGAAGAGTTAAATGTGGGACAATAGATCATTCCTGTGCTATCATTATGCCTTAAATGGGGTATGGTGTCACGTCTGCTACCCAGAGCATTTATGCAGATTGACGTTGCATGTGACTGATGCCAAGAAAACAACAACTTCTGCAAGCACACTAAGGACTTGGGGCCAGATGTACAACTGTTTTTAGTGGGCGCAAATGGAAAATCGGTCCATTTGCGATTGCTAAAAAGGGTTGTAGTATGTACAAGCCCTATTTTGCAAGTTGATAACCTATTACCGACTCGCAAAATAGAGTTTGCAAGTTGCTATTAGGAAGGGGCGGGCCAAGGGCGTCCCTTCCTAATAGCAAGTTGCAGGGGGATGTATGATTGTGTTGCGACCGCAAATGCGGTCGTTAAACACTCGCAGTTTACCACCTACTTCAAGTAGGTGATAAGCCAGTTGCAAACAAGACCCTTTGTGAATGTATGAAAAATGATTTTAAGAGCAGGCAGTGGTCCCACGGAACACTGCCTGCACTTAAAAAATGAAAAGAAAATGTTCATTTTTTTTTTTAAACGTATCCCGTTTTCCTTTAAGGAAAACGGGGTGCATTTGATAAAAAAACGTTGTTTATATAAAAAGCAAACACAGACATGATGGCCTGCCGTCCCCAGCAGGCCACCATCCCAGTGTTCGTGCCCATTTCTAATGGGTCACAAATTGCGACCTGCCTCATGAATATTGATGAGGTAGGTCATTTGTGACCCCATTGGGAATCACTAAATGTGTCTAAGACACATTAGCACATTCCGTTTTGCGAGTCGCAAAAAATCGCAACTTGTGATTTGCAAAAATGGAATGTACATCTGGCCCTAGGAGTCGAGGCATCGCATTCACAGGAATACTGCCCACGAAGATACCTGAAGGGGGATCCCAATCTACCTCCTCTGGCCTGCAAATAGGTGTAAGTGGCAAATTGTTTTTGTGGCTGGGCTTGGACTAGGGCTTCACTATTTCATGAAAGCTGCAATAGCATTTTACCATTCTCTTCAGAAATCAAAGCCCATGTGGCCGAATTAATAATTCAGACAGTATCATTGGCCCAGTAAATAATGAAGAGAAATCTTCCCAGTCACAAGCCGTCTAGACATGCTCAAGCACACTGAACACAACCATTCCCTTTATTTAACTTCCAGGCTGGTTTCTGCTTGAAACTGTGATAAATTTCACTTTTACGTTTTCATTAAATTAAGGTTTTCTCCTGCAGGCTTCACATCATAGGTATAGCTGTTGGTAATTGCTGAAAATCGCCAGTGGAACAGCGCATTTTCAGTCAGATTCTGTTCGGACGCGTTGCAGTTCGGTTTTCCACTCACCACTCCACTCCTTCGACAGCTTTTGAAGGAGACGCAACTAAGTTATATAAACACATATGCGTTATATATACATAAGAATGATGTAGAAAGCATTAATTTGCAAGACTTAATACCTTATAAAAATATTGTTAAATGTAACCAGCTGCACATATGTGATAAAAATATGCAAACAAACGAGCATTGGTAGTGACAAAAGGTCTGCCTTTATATTTGCGGCACGTCAAGTTTTACAATTGTATCGTATTATAGGTCAAATGGTCATGCGGTTTGGGAGGTGTGTTGAAACCGTAAGTGACGGGCTGTCTCACTTTGATGCAGGAAGGGTTTTTAACTGCAATACTTAACAGCCACCACTAGCTGGGGTGACTTCAAATTAAGACGACTTTTAAAAATTTGCATCAGCGCTTTATATTTGAGATTAACGGAGTCTAGTATTTTTCATACAGCTTACTAAAGCTGTCTTTCTAATTCATATGATAGATTCTGCAGCTAATGTTGTCTAATTTGATGCCAGTGAAGGTATTCATCCCTGAAAGATGACTAATGGCCTGATTAGGATGTCGGCTGGACCGCCACCGACAGGCCATCGGTTGTGGTCCCACCAACATCCAGCTGAGTAGTCCGACTGCCGCATTATGATGAGGTCAGTCCGACTCCATCAGTCGGAGGGACTGACCGACGCTTCTGATGGACCGTCGGTCGGATCGTAGTCCCTACTATATGGCTGGTGCCTACTCAGGCACCACCGTAGGGATTACGATGTCCTTTTTCGTCAGCCTTTCTATGGCGGTCCGGCCACCATAGTAAGGCTGTCATAAAAGGACTTTGGGGGCCCCTAGTAGGGCACCCTGCCCCCCTGGGCCTCCGCTAAAAGGCCCTGGGGGCACCTGTGGTGCTCCCTCAAGCATCCATGCCCCGTGTGCCAGCCACCGTGTGGTGCCTGGCACACGGGGCAGAGATGTTTGTAAACATGCCTTTTGCCATTGGGACTTGTGCTGCTGCCCTTTTCCGGGCCACAGCACAAGCCTCAATGGCAAAAGGCATGTTTCCGATGGCCTACATGGCGATCGGATCGTAATTTGGCAGGCTGGACCACCCACTACCCGTTGGCAGGTCCCGTTCCCGCAACGATGGCCATCGGATGCCATCCTAATCAGCCCCTTACTGAGTAGGATCCGATAAGATTCTCTGTGTTCACCTCTAGATTACATTGAACATCTGAAAGAATGCGCTTTTCATGGATTCATCTGACCTGCAGGAACAGGGAAATAGCAAAGACCAAGAAGTGACCAAAGGATGTGTGGAGTAGCAGTAGAAGATGAGAATGCATGGCGGGATGGGTAGTTAAGCTCGTAATCAAACCTGGCACAGCCCTGCTTAAGGGGACGAGAGCTGCTGCAGAACACTTCTCAGCCCCTAGAATTAGGGATAAAGTTTACTGTTTGTAAAACCCCGCCAAAAAGCCCCCAAACCATTGGAAAGCTTTGGTCTACATTCTTAGGTTAATGGATTTATTTTGTATCTACTTTGCCATTTTTTAATGTGTGAACTAGACCAACATGGGTTTCAGAGTGCTTTACATTAGAATGTTTACTATATAAAAGCACTTTTGGTTCGTTTAGTAAAACACTGAACCAACAAGCAAGAAAATCAACAAGAAAGACAGTTCATCATTAAAAATTATTTTGCCAAATGAAGGCAAAAACTGCTTCATGTACGGATCTAAACCAGTCCATGTTCGACTACAGTCACAGCTGCCAGGGACGAGATCATCCACGTAGGGATCCAGCAGAACTGCGATTCAGTATCGCAGGCGTTAAAGTCTGACTCGTATCATATATTGATTTAGCGGCAGGATTTGCCACCCTGCCTTGCTAATCATGGGATATGAAGGGACAGTGAAAATCAAAGGAATGGAGTCAGGTGAGATCTGAAGTGAGGATGGAACATTAGATCGAGCACGAGAGATTGATACAATTAACACAAGGAGGTACCATGATACCATCCAGCGCAGTCACCGCATTTTGCTCCAGTTTTCCTATGTTAGCACGAGGCTGTTGGCCAGAAGTCTATTTGTTGAGGATGCTCCATGGTGGACCTCCATGGAATGCACATCACTAAACAAACTATGGTGTACTGGTGTGGAATTTTCTTCCCCCACGAGGTCTTGTCAAGGTGCTGTTGGGATCTTGTACAAGGAATGAGACATAGGCCCCAGAGAAGGCGGCGGCAAACAAGGATCAGCGAGCTTCATGTACAAAACTCAGCCTGCTCTTAACAAAGCCCACGACATTCAAGGACCAATCTCCAAAGCTTACTACAGGCGCAGCCCTGGGATTTAAGTTTATCTTACTTGTGATTTTCCCAAGTAGGTAGCTCCTAAGATTCATTTTCTACATTACATACTGATACTTTAAGACCTGAACATTAGTGAGTTAAAGAAACCAACTAGCTAAGTAAAATCCTGGGCTGGATGAGTTTCTCAAGCATTGCTTGTTAAACGTCTGAATTTAGGGCATTGGATTTCTCCAGTTGAGAGCCACTGCTCTAAATATAAAATAAAAATACTTTATTCTTGGATTCTATATTACTAAACTCCAAGATTACTGGTGGGATAGGTGAGGCAAATCCCTTGAATATTGCACAATTTGATGGCAGTGAATACTGGCTTAAAGGTTTTAATTTTCAATCTCTAGTGTTGAGGTTTTCACATGCGGACGCCCCTGGTGTCACTTTGCAGCCATATGTACCTCACAGCATGTGCCAAAAGCAACTAGAACAAAATTATGTTTAGATAAAGTAGTTTGGAACCTTATGTCATTCTATATTCTATACCAGAGAAACATTTCTAGTTTATCCTATAGCGTGTGTGAATGGTGTTTGTGGTGCCTGTTGTGTGTCTGTGTTTGTTGTCTACGTTTGTGCAGGCTGCGCACACCTGTATATACATGTGTTGATGGTGTGTGTTGCTATTCAAGTACTTTTCCACTTCCTTAAGGCAGCCTCTTTTTCAGGAGCCCATGCAACAATCAAGGCTTTTGTGTTATTTCAAAATATATTGCACGTCCACATGACCTTTGACCCGCCATATCAAAAGTGATTCGCAAGTTTATATAACAGAGCCTTATTCAAAGCTTCTGTAGGCACAGGGACGGCAAGAGCTTATGATGTACATTATCAGCACAGGAGTTTCCACAACTCCAGGTGGCCTGGGAGGAGAATACTGAGAATTTCGAATTATCTTTTCAGCTTACTGAACACCCAAACTCTCTTATTCTGGATAGTACCAGTGCCATTCGAGTAGAACACACAGGAAGTCGACTCTAGTCTCAATCAGGCAAAATGACCTAAAGAATTAAAGGCTCACAGATGACATTTGGTGAAAGCTTCTGATCATGAGATTGCAGTGGGCCTTTTTAGCCTACTAAGGCTGATGCGTATTATTCTATTTTTAAATAAAGAAATGTCTGAACTTAATGCACGGTGTTTATTCAAACTTGTAACCTAGTGGTTTGATGATCAACTGAAAAACGTGTGTCTGACTTCCATTTTTAAGTTAGTTTTAGTGTCCCTTTCTAGGGGCAGCCATTTCCCGCAGTTCTTTGTACTTTGCTGTGTGCATGTGTTGTTTGGTTTGTCCACATTGCTCTGACATACAACGGTGTGAACTAAAAGCAGCCAATGTTTATCTCCTTCAACTTCAAATTAGTGTAAATTGTCTGATATTAGAGATTTAACATGTAAGCGTCAGATATGATTGTACTATCCACAAGATAGCTCAGGGTAGTTAAGGCCATGATAAGAAGACCAAGGTTTAACATGCAGATCCAAGACTGACACCCCATAGGGATATGGGAGAGCAAGATTTGTATCCTTCCATTGTGGAGTAATTAAGTGCCAAATAGTTTGTTTAAAATAGCAAAGTGTTTGGTGATTTAAGTCCTGGTTGCAGATATTTGAGTGTGACTTGCGGGTAGGGTTGCCACCTCTGCCGGTTTTTACTGGCCTGGTCAGTGTTTTTTCATGAAGGCCATCAAAAAAAGGTGGCAACCCTTCCTGCAGGCCATGAACTGAAATGCCTACAAACCAGCTCAGCCTCTCATCCTTAGCTAATAGTTTGCTCTATTAGTCTCATCAAGTAGAATCAGCAAAATAGATATTATGCTTCGTACAAAGGATATTATTGATATGTGCTAATACTGTTCACACTTACCAACTGATATTTCCACATCATGATGTTTAAATGAAACAACCATAATTAATGCAAGAAATTATCAGTAAGTCATGATGCTTTTAACTGGCCATGCTGCTGCTGGCCTAGATGGCATAAAACACAGTTTTGTTTGAATCACAGCAACAATTTATAAATAAATACCATTTAATTTGCTAGCTTGTCTTTGCTGTCTGATCATTCTACTCTCTTGCTGTCCTGTCTACTTCTTTTGCTTTGCATGTGTGCTGTTCCAGTCATAAAATGCCACCAGGCAATAGTCGTGCTTTATAAAAAAAATACCAAATCAATCGAACTTCAATGCGGTGCATGAAATCTTCACTGTCCACTGCAATTAAATTGATCCACTTGAGACATGTAATAACATAACTGCTGACCAATCAAATTCGTGTAGAGAAGAAGATCAAACTAGGGCAATGCCAACCCTGCTTGCAAAGCTGCTTTTTGATGTTCTTTTAGGTGATTATGTGAGCTCTATAGAGCCAGGGCTGCCTCTTCCTCACACACAACTAAATACAAACATACAATTACAACTCTCTTAGCTCTTTGGAACTGATCTGTGTAAGAACTGTAAAATCCCTTGCTATGGTGCTTGTTGTGAAGTTCACAATATAAAATGCCTTCCTATCACATTTGTCAAAGAGTTTATAATGTAAAACCCTTCCTATTGCATTTGTCAGAGAGTCCACAATGTAAACTCCGTTAATATTATATTATTACTAGAACAACTCTATGCAAAGCCCCTTGCTACTGTACTTGACACAGTGTCTGTGGTAAAAAATGTCTATCATTTATGAGTAATAAAATTACTTTATTGGAAGGCAAGGACAAGGATTACCCATTCAAGTGACTGCAATTACAGTGATTTATTTGTGCCAGTGGTTGCCGATGGTCACTTATTTATCAGAGACCACACAGAACACCGCATCCAGACTCGTCCTCTGCATCCCTCGACATGAACACATCACCCAACACCTGCGACACCTCCACTGGCTCCCCGTCGAGAAGAGAGTAACCTTCAAGATACTCACCCACAGCTACAAATGCCTCCACAACACCAGACCCCAATATCTCAACAAAAGAATCTCCTTCCACGTACCCAAGAGAAACCTCCAATCCACCGACCTCGCCGAAACCCCGCGCATCCGCAGAGCAAGAACTGGTGGAAGAGCGCGCAAAGACCTGGAACGAGCTCTCTATCAACATCAGACGCGCCCCCACTCTGCACACCTTCAGGAAGAGCCTCAAGACTTGGCTTTTCGACTGACCCAGAGCTGCAACCCCCATCCCCCCAGCCTTGAGACCCTCTCGGGTGAGTAGCGCGCTTCACAATTCCCTGATTGATTGATAGTCGAGTCTGCTGCTCATGAGGGCATGGGCGGCTGTCTTTCTGGCCTCTGTGGTCTCGCTGTTGGGTTTGGCAAATTCCTTGACGCTGGCAAAGAGGACTTTGCTGTTTGTGCATTGGTGTTGATTCTGTCTTGGAGGGCTGTTTTCTTTGTAGATTTTAGTAGGAGGTGGTGTGCGGTGACTGTGGTTTTGTAGGCTGCGTGGGCTCCGGGGGTTTTGTTGTTCCTCCATCTCTTCTCGAGCCGTCTACAGGTGTGTCTGGACTCATGGAGAGTGGGAGTGAACCAACTGGCTTTCTTGAAGTGTTTCTTTCCGGGTGCTTTCTTGAGGGGTGCCAGAGTGTCGGAACAGTCAGAGATCCATCGGTGGAGGTTGCATGCTGAGGTATTGCCATCTGTGGATGTCGGCAGTGTGGTTGTGCTGAGGGAGGAGGTGAGATGTTCTTCAGTGACCTTGTTCCAGTTATGGCGGGGGTGACTGGTGCAGTAGTGTATGGTTGGTTTGGTGAAGCTAGAAATGAATGCTGTGGTGGTCAGTCCAGAGGAGAAGACAGGGTCGAGCATGTGTCCTGCTGTGTGGGTTGGAGAGAAGACAAGCTGCTTGAGTCTGATGTTGTTGAGGTTCTCCAGAAAGGATACGGTGTTCTGGTCATTGGGGTTGTCCAAGTGAAAGTTGAGGTCACTGAATAGGATGCAATCGGTGGATGTGAGAGCCTGGGGTGCAATGAAGTTGATGATGCCGAAGGTGAAGGGCAAGAGGGGGCCAGGAGGTCTGTAGATGAGGGTTCCGCCGAGGGTGGTGTTGGGGTTGGGCTGGACCTGGAAGTGGAAATGTTCCATGGTTGTCGATTAGTCGACCGAGTGGGTGACCAGGCGGCGGGAGTTCTTGTGGACGATGGCGATGCCTCTTCCTGGTTGGTTTGTGCAGTTCTTGTGGGTGATCTTGTAGCCATTGGGGATGGCAGTGTGATGTCCTAGCCCGAGCTGGGGTTCGGCCAGGTTTTACTGAGCAAGGCGATGTCGGGGGAGATGGAGTCAATGAGGTCCCAGATTTCTGTGGCTTGTATGTGCAGGGACTGCGTGTTGAGGATGCAGCTGAGCCGGTCAGGTGCACTGTGGGTTGGCCGGGCGGCGGGAGGAACTGGAGTGTGGAGGTGGGTAAGGGTGAAGCTGCAGTTTTGGCAGGAGAAAGGTCCTTGGGTGTCTTTCAGCGACGCGAGGTGGCAGGCGGCGTGGCGTTTGGTGTCGAGGGCAAGGTGGGTGTTGGCGTTGTGTGGGTGGAAGGCCCGAGAACCAGGGTCTGTGGCGCTGGGCACGGTCCAGGCGCGGACGGGCACGAACGGGTTGCCTTTGGAGTGACTTCGGTGCGCCAGCGGCGCTGCCACAGAGCGACCGCCATTAAGTAGTGTGAGGGGGAGGGCTGGACTGCTGGGTCGCAGAAAGCAGGAAACGCGGCGGTGGAAGGGGGTGGGGCCACAGGGGTCGAGCAGAGGCACGGCACAGAGAAAAGAGCGTGACAAAGTGAAAGAAGTATGCAGAAGGGGAAAAAGAGAAAAAGTAAAAAACAGTGCAAAGAAAGCAGAAGGCACAAGGACAGAAGGCAGACCAGCTGCTCCCCTCTAGACTGCCAGGGATGAGGTGCAGGTGGGAGCCTGTGGGTGGAGGAGGGCCTCGACCCACCAGCCAGCAAGGGGCAGCAGCTACCAGGCGGAGCTGTGTGGGTAGGGAAACAGTTCACTGACAAGGTCAGTGAAATTGCTCCTTTCACTACGCAGCAGCCGCCATTAAGTAGTGTGATGAGGAGGGCTGGACAGCATGGTGGCGGGAAGTGGGGAACGCGGCACTGGAAGGGGGCAGGGCCACAGGGTCAAGCAGTGGCAGGGTTACAGCGCAGAGAAAAGAGAGTGAAAAAGTGGAAAAAAGTATGCAGGAGAGGAAAAAGAGAAAAATTAAAGAGTGCAAAGAAGAAAGAGGGGAAAAAGAGGCAGAAAGCAAAAAGACAGAAGGCAGACCAGCAGCAGAGCAACAAAGATGCTCCCCACTAGACCACCAGGGATGAGGTGCCGGCGGGAGCCTGCGAGTGGAGGCGGGCCTCAAATCACCAACCAGCAAGGGTCAGTGAACCTGCAAGGGGCAGCAGCTACCAGGCGGAGCTACGCGGAGAGGGAAGCAGTTCACTGACAAGATCAGTGAAATTGCTCCCTACTGCTTTTTGGCGGGACTATCAGGGTCCTGCCAAAAAGCACATGCACTGATCACAGTGCATTCTGTAAGTTGCAGTCTAAATTGAGCATACTTTGTTACCAACCATCTATCTCCAGGCCTGCTTTCGACTCAGGGCCGTTTCTGCCATTAGGCAAGACTAGGCGGCCGCCTAGGGCGGCAAAAGGGGGAGGGCGGCAAAAACATGCTATTAACTGCTATTAGTTTCCAATTCCTGACTGAAACTGGGTCACCCTGGTGGAGTGGCAGCGTGCGCGCTGCTCCCAGCAGGCAGCTTATGGGGGCTGGCTGAGCAGCAGCTAGCTACAAACATTGTAACAATTCCCGACACAGGCCGTGCAGAAACTAATAGGCGGGGTCGGGTGTCCTGCTGCCTCCGCGGTGGCGCGAGGGTTGGCTACAATTCTATTGGAGGGAGGGCGGGGCACGCAGTTTTACTTTTAAAATTAATGTGAAGCACTGCAACGCGACTAACGGACCCGGACGGTCCCAACCCCTGACCCGGACCGCGGCCAATGGCCGTTGTGGAGCCCAGTACACCACTGCGCTCCAGCTGCCGCTGAGAGGTCACAGTGTCTGAGAAGACTTTCCAGGCCGGCGCCGGATGGATGGCCGCGGCGAGCTTGCCTTGAAGCAGGAGTTGTTGCGGCCACGAGGCGTCCCGGAACGGAATTGCTGCAGTGAGCCACGCAAAGTAAGTGTGCGTGACAGTGCCCCCTGAAAGTGTATAATTTTTCTGCTATTTGGTTGGCAATGGATGGTATTGGTTTTACTAAATTAGCAGTTGTACTGTAGCGCAGTCATGATCACCTGCCTGCCAGTGCCCTGTACTGTAGCAGAAGTTCACACAGGTCAGCAGCGTCACTCAGCAGAACAGCATTGGATAGCTCTCTGTGACAGCCCTGCTGTGGTGTGATCTGGGCGTCCGAGGGAAGGGGGAGGGGGCGGACCGTGGTATAATTATTTTTGGGTGTCGGTGAGTCGGGTGAGTAGAGCAGTAATGTTGAATTAATGCTGCCTGCTGTGAGTGACCTGTGTGCCTCAGCTGCCTAGTGCCCAGCTACTTGTCCGTGAGTCAGCTGTATTGACTCTCTTAATTTTAAATGTAGGCAGCTCATCTGTGCCGCCTGCTGCAGGGCTGGGCAGGTAGCGCGGACCACTTTTGGGGTAATCATGATTTGTATTAGGGTTGATGAGACTCATTTTTAATAGATTACAGCACCATGGCTGCTGGCTCACAGTGACTGCCTGTGAGGCTGAAGCTTGCCCAATGCCTGTCTGTCTGAGGCGGTGTCCATGAGTCAGCTGACTGTGTCACTTAATTTTTGGGGCAGCTGACAAGGTGTTGTTGAGGAGCATCAGCTATGGCTACAACTGAAGGTAGTAGGGAGAGGTGAACATAGAATTGTGCCTGTTACAGATTTAAAACTGAAGTTAATTTCCATGTTTTAGGTTGTTTATGTGCAGTACTCCTTGTATGCAGTGTTCCTGTGTGTGACATTTCAATACTTGAGTTGTGGCACTTTCACAGTTAATAGAATAAAGCAGTTATGTACATGCAACATAGTTTATTTAAGTAATGACCCACCTATATGCAATGTGATGATCTAGAATGGATGTTGAAACACGTGATGTTTATGCAAGATTTACAATGAATAATGCATAGGAATGGCGTCATGCCATCCGCACAATCAGTTATAAGATCTTCTTAGTGTTTCTCATTGTTCAAATGGGTGTAATTTCTGATATTTATATGTTTCCCTTGTCTTCATTGCTTGATGTTGCTCGCGAGAAAGTGTCACTCATAGTCGTTGAATGTTGCATTTAGTTATTTAATGTTTGATGTGTTTTATTGTTTAGTGTTGAATACAAGTTCTTTTATATCTAATGCATTAATTCTTCTAGCCTGGATGACAGGGGGAGAGAGTGATGGTAGTAAAAGGGAGGGGGGGGCATTTTTCAATTCTCGCCTAGGGCGGCAAAACACCTAGAAACGGCCCTGTTTCTACTGGATGTTACAGGTGCTGTTGCTCTGATTACTCAATAGTCATGAGAGGCCCATAGCTAATTTACAACTATCGTGAAAATTGGATGTTCAAAATCACACCTCAATTAAATGTTTGAACTAATATTAGCATTTCATTTTCAGATCCGGCTACAGCCAGCTTTAGCTGTGTGACAGATGTCATAATATCAACAATAAATACACGCACAACGAGGGGCTTGCATCAGCCCCTTTGGCCACTGGTTCATTTGAGTCAACCTTCTTTAGCCCTTGCTTGAAGAAAGTGTAATTCACATTTTGGATTAGACCATAGGAATATTTGAGTCTCGCAGTTAGCTTTTGGTAATGAGGTGTGTTAGTGCACTTCCCTATGCTTCTTATTGCAGTGCATGAGTAGTGACATGAAGCATCCATGCACTGCATTGAGGGCTTATTTGTGTTCCTAAAAGTGTTTCAACACCTGTTGATGCTGCACCTAAATGTTACTTTGCACGTAATTGTTTTTTAGCTCCTACATGTACTTTGTGCTACTGACAGTCTTTCCACAATCCTGCTGCTGTAGCAACAAGAGGATTTTGCCCTTTAATGTGATTTTGCACATAAATGTGATGTTGCTCCTAAATGTGAAACAACAAAGCTGCTTACTTTGCACCACGGGTGATTTTGCACATAAATATGATTCTGCACCTAAAGGAGATTTTATACTTAAATGTGATTTGTGCTCTTAAAACTTCTTTACAAAATGGAACTACCATATGTTATCTTTGTACTGAGTGATTATACGCCTAGATGTGATACCGCACTCCTGATGACTTTCTTCCACAGTTGATTTTGAACCTACATGTTTGTGCACCTAGTGATATTTGTCCTCACTGTGATTTTTTGCTCCAGAAATGTCTCGACACTCCTATTTTCATAACGCTCATGGTGACTTTACTCCTTGCCATGTTTTTGCGCCTAAAGCTATTTTTATAAGTAAACGTTTACACCCCTTTATCCAACGTTTATTTCTTTACCCTCTGTTTCTTGATATCTGGTATTTCACTCAAATAAACAATACAGACTTTATTGAAACTCACATACAACTTCCTGAGAAAGTAACTTCGTCAGTCTCCCTACTAGAAGAAATTGTGCAATCCTTTTAAAAGTGTGCTTTTCAATTGTAAGACTGGGCATCCTGTGCAAATAGGTAAGGGAGGGCATGGTATGCACGAAAACACAGTGAAGAAGGCTGCAGGTCCGTGGCACCTATGCAATCACCCACAAAATCAATATAAAAACAAATGTTGACCACTTTGCTTGATCAAGTTTATCAAAAAAATAAATTACATAAACATAGCTTCTTTGCCATACATGGGTCACATTACATAAATAGTGCACTGTCCCGGTTTGTCCCATTCCGCTAAGTAAATGAGTGAAAACCCTATTAGGATCATGTAAGTACAAATTGCTCTGGTGTGATCTGCACTAGAGAAGGGGCAGCTCAAGCACCTGCAGCCCCTTCCGTGATTCCAAAGCACCCCAGGGGTGCAGAATGTGGACATATATATCAGTTGCACCAACGGGCACTTTGTGTAATACAGCACCGGATCTTACTGCCTTCAAACATATTGGCATCATTGACTACCCTGCACAATTGTTTTTGTGCTCCATCCTAACAATAATAAGGCATCATTAGGTAAATCCACTGGTGCAGTTTTGCACATCTAGACCCAGATTTACAAATACTTAGCATTCGGCTTGCATTACTTTTTTAACGCAGACCCAATGCAAAGTGTTGGGCTGGTATTTACAATTCAACGCAAATCATGATTTGCGTTGGATTGTAACCCAAAGTAACAGAACACAGTTCAATGCACTGCCTTGCATCATTTTCTGTCAAGGGGATGTCCATGGGCACATACAAAAAACTGGAGACAGATTTGTACCAAAATCTTGCATTCTAAGACAGGCATAACGAGAAGAATGTTTTCATTTCTCCTTATTGTTTCCTCTTTGTATGTGTACTGCATTCTACAGCACACATACAAAGAGGAAAATGCCTAAAAGCATGGTTTTTGTAAAGGAAGGGACACATTCCTGCACAAAAAGTATGCTGACCACAATGCAGGCAACCTTGCCCTATGGCACAATGGTGCCTGTGTTTGTACATGGCTTCCAAAAGTATGCCAGACCATGGAGTGAGCAGAACTGCACCACTTTTTATTAGATATGGTGCAGCTCAGGAACTTTACTTGCATTGCACAAACTATTTGTAATTTACAATTTTCTACCAAAAGGTACTGGAGAGGCAGAGCAAATGATGTTCTAACTTGCCTTGTACTGATGCAAAACTACGTGTTACCAATGCAATTTGAACAAGGGGCCTGGTAATGTAGTACTAAATTAGTGATGTGCAAATTCGTACTAAGGTTTGCACTGACCAACCAGTGCAAAGAGATTTCCAGAGGCAGTCCTGTGAAAAAATTGCATTTTCCACTAGTCAGTCAGTGGTAATGGTGATGCAAAATTACACTGCACTAGTTCTGCATATGTAATTTAGCCACAAATTGTCCTCACTACGAGTAGCCTGGTAAATGTCACTCCCTGCTCTAGGATCACACTTATAAGTAGTTACAGGAGAGGCGCCCTAATATTACTCGGTGTCATAAAGGCCTTAGTTCTGCTCTCACTCCTGTTAAAGTTTGACAAATCAAACTATCTGGGATTTAACTTGTAAAAAATACCCTGTAAATAGCGCAAAAAACAGATTTTGCTGCATTAAACACTAAAATCTGCATGTCATTCCTCATTTTTGGAAGCTAAACTGACAATTGGTGATAATCATCTCACCAATAAATGCAGAACTCCCCAATATTGGATGCAACACAGTTGCACTAATGCCTGTGCCGAAAACGTTCTATTTGTGGGTGTCACTTTGAAACATAAAGGGCTATATTTACTAAAATGTCACGCAATGTCACCCAAAAATGCCGTGCTGCGTTGTATTAGAAGGAGAGAGCAGGACAGTGCTTTATTGACAGAGATGCTGCAATATCCTGCTCACTCCCTAGCGCTCAGTATCAGACTACAGGAGGTAGCCCATAAACCCTGTGGAGACTAGGGAGAACATCTGTAATATACAACAATGTCTCTAAGGGTGTTGGTCAATTTCAAGCAGCACAATTAATTGCTGGGAACGGAAGGAGAAACCAGGAGACAAAGAACAATGTGACAACATAAGATTGAGTTTAGTAAGTACATATATTTGTTATAATTAACTTCATATATTTAAACATATATGAGGGAAGCACTGCATTACATTAAATGGCTTGTAACCTGTGGGATACTGGTGCAGAATTGGGGGACCCCTCTGAAAAAAATCTTTTTGCAGGTCAGGGAGAAGAGGGGAAAGAACACAACATACAATAAACAGCTCCCACGTGACCCATATTTCTTTAATAAACGTAAGACTAAGTTCTACATGGGCTACACAACAAAATCGAACATCAACAGAATAACACAAAAATAAGATTAATTTTGTTATATTTTATTTAGTTTCTTTTTTTCTCATTAGAGATTTATATATCACAAGATACTTTACTTTTTTCCCCCGTTTTTATATAGAAAAATAATTTTTCACCAGGTTACACAAGATGCACAAAACTTTTTTGTTACAATAATTCATTATTAAGTACAATACATCATTTAAAAAAACATATACCCCTGAGAAGAAACAAATCTGTCATATATTTAAACAAATATAAGGGAAGCACTGCATTACATTAAATGGCATGTAACCTGTGGGATACTGTACACAAGTGATCGTGAAAATGGTGACGGTGCAAGTGACACGTGAGGAAGTATGTACAGCGACATGAAGGGGCGCAACAAAAAACATAAATGGTGGTGAGATTTACATAGTAGAGATACCCAAACAATAAATGCTAATATATACAAAGTAAATCAAGCTGGGTATCCTCGAGGAAAAGCGCTGAGATCTGTCTTGCTGCTGATCGATGTGGTAAACCTTGGACCTTCTCTGGACAACCCTCCAGGGACCTCCCTTCGTTTCCTCCTCTGTGCCCCCTGACTAGCAGAGGTGTCCTGGTTTAGCCTGGATTGTTCAGGGACCCTCCTCTACCACGATTGGGATTTCTGTCACAATACGTCGCCACTGCTATAGAAGTAAGAGTAACCTGGTCCTGATGATGGGCTAAACACTTCAACAGGCCAAAACGCTGTCGACTTTAACAGCGAAAATCTCGGCGCTATTTCCTCGAGGATACCCAGCTTGATTTTCTTTGTATATATTAGCATTTATTGTTTGGGTATCTCTACTATGTAAATCTCACAACCATTTATGTTTTTTTGTTGCGCCCCTTCGTGTAACTGTACATACTTCCTCACGTGTCACTTGCACTGCCACTATTTTCACGAGCACTTGTGCACAGTATCCCACAGGTTACATGCCATTTAATGTAACGAGGTGCTTCTCTTATATATGTTTAAATATATGAAGTTAATTATAACAAATATATGCACTTACTAAACTCAATCTTATGTTGTCACATTGTTCTTTTGTCTCCCTGGTTTCTCCTTCCGCTCCCAGCAATTAATTGTGCTGCTTGAAATTGACCATTAGCTAAGACGTTAGAGACACTCTCCCTAGTGCTGGCGCATAATTAGGCTGCTGTGTGCCACGCACACACCTTTCCACCATAGTGCAAAGGTGCCTGCATGGGTCTTGAAAGAGTCTTCCACTACAAAATACTAAGCACTGACTAACTTTAAAACTTTTTCTACTTTGCGAGTGTGCCGTACAGTGCAGCAATCATGCAAAGTCAGAAAAGAAAGAAGGCATAAAAGCAAGTCAATTTGGTTTTAGTAGATAGGGTTTTGTGTCAAAACCATGGGTGTTTAAATGGGAACGACCATGCAACACCCATGGAATGCCTCCTTGACGCTAAGCAATGCAAAACAGCTCTAGGCGCTGCTTTGCATTACTTTTGGGCGCCTTTCCAGCACACAAAAAAGTGACGCAAACGCTGCACACAATTTTAGTAAATATTCCTCATGGAGAGCTCGAACTGTTAAATTCTGTGGCTACTTCTGTTCATACAAAAACTGTGTTAAAATGTTTTACATGTAAATGGAGAAGGTCATTTTTAGGTCTCGCCTACGCAGCGCATGCGCTGCGTAGGAGGGGACCTCTTGAAATCGATTCGCTTTTTAGGCCAAAAACGTGCACGCATTGCATTGCTTTCAATGGCAACGCGTGCACGTTTGACGATTCCCTTGCGGGAGCGAGCTTTTGACATCTGTTTGTAATTAACTTGCAGATGGTGCCCCTCCTCGCTCTTGCAAGGGAAACGCTGTTTGTGCTCTCGGCCGCACTCCCCCCACCCTTCACTGAAGCCTCACTTTCAGAGGCATGCTCTGCAGAAATCACAGCCGCGCTGCTCCCCAAAGTGATTTGTGTCCAGAGCACGCAGAAGCCCGAGGTCACGCACCCGCGACACTCCAGCCCTGCTCTGCACAGTATCACTCTGTCTCCCGAACACACCCATCCTTTCATGCTCACATGCACGCTTCTCTTTCTCAACACACACGCACGCACGAAAAGAGCCACAAGGCCACCTCCCGCGCTGGGTCACACGTTAACCCGCTCTGCACCACAGCAGCTCTCCGCGCGCTGGCACGCGAGGAGTTTCACAGACCCGGGTCACGCAACGCCCGCTCGCTGCCCAGATGTGCACGTGACTCAGGGCAGTTGGAAGGGGCGCACTCGTTTCTTCTGGGACTTGAAGTTTGGCTTCTGCAGTTAGACATGCAGAACTACCAAAAAAGGGTCTGGTTGGCAGCCCTGTCAGAGTTTCTGAGGTTGCCAGGGAGTTGTAATAACTTTGGTGTATCTCGTCCAGTGCTTCAACGCCTCGTCAGGGGTATTTAGCGCTATATAAATGCAATTACTAAGACTGCCCTGTTTGGAATTTATGAGTACGTGATATACCGAGTAAATAATTTCAGAAAAAGAAACTACTGCGATGTGTAGTTTAAGATGTGCCTCCCACATGCCATTACATTATTGCGCACCCCAGCCCCCTCAAGATGTCTCAGGCGCTGTGTTGCCCTTCCTACCACTACCTGCAACGCTCTGGCTGCACTCAGACCGGGGTTGGGGGCGGTCAGGGATGGGAGCTGGCTCTGCGGAGTCCGTGCTATCTCTTACCACCCGGATCTCTCACGTAGGTGAAAACCGACTCTCAACAAACACTGCCCTCCACCCCTGGCGTGCGAGGGGCCCTCAGCACTCAGGGAAGCCGAAACCATCCAGGGACAGGAGTGACAATGCGAGTGAATCACTAATGCCCCCCCATTTGTGGCAGCCCCTGAGGGGGGGGAGATGGGGCAGTTTACCCTAGGAAACATCTACGTATGATTATAGCATTCATTTTAACAATGTGATTTAATCTCACAATGAGCACACACAACTTATTCTGTATATCTAGATGTCAATATACATATGTCATGCCCTTATTTTGCAGAGTTCAAGACAAACTTAAGTAAATTACGAAGAGATGGTCCATAAATGCAAACAGAGAAAACATCAATTTTGTGGTGCGCCCCAATATTTAGTGTGCTTCGCCGCGCAGTGTTAGTACGTTTGTCTACGAGGTGAGAATTGAAAAAAGCACCAGAACTCACATTTTCTCTTCCAGCTGACACTTAGGTGTGATCGCTTCGGCAGCATATATACTCAAATGGGAGCTGACACTTATGTAATATGAATAAATGATAAATATCGACTTCGTCCAAGGTAGACGGTGTGTCCAGATTTCTAAACTGTACAGCGTAGAAACTGAAACCCGGTTAAGGTTGGAACCCCCATATCCATGTGTGATCCTGAGCAAAACTCTATTGTGAAAATCCACAAAGCTTTTCTGCACGAGTGGAGCGTGTCTTGGGGAAACTTGGGGTTGACACTCAAGTCAGGAGTAAAGGCGTTTTCTGCAAGGATGCCTCGAGCATGAGTGTGCGTCATAGAAAGTAAACACTCAGAGAAATTCCAAAGAGTTAGTGTCCCTGCTAATGTCTGGGATTTTTTTTTAGCCCAGTATTGTAATTAAGATTCAAATGAGCAGTCAAACATGGTTATATTGGAGCATGCTTTATCCGAATGGCGGCAAGGTCACCTTTCCCCTCAGAACTTCTCGCTCACAGCTGCACTATTACCTTGGTAATTGTATCATAACGTTGATTAATTATTTTGTGAAAGTTTGGGTATACAACATTAGATTTCAAAATCACGGCACTCTTGGCGTGTTTTATAATTGAATATAAGTTGACATCTTTGGAATTTCCTGTCAAAAACGTGCAACGTGCCTTGTGCGCACTCATAAATGAATGAATGGAAAGCATGCGTTATCAAAGCCTCATGGGCAGTGCGCTCATTCATAATTCTCGTACCGACTACTTCCTCCCCACCCCCATTTGTCTGAAACTATAACAACACCTTCAAAGATTAGATTACTATCTACATAACTGACAAATTACCCCATGGCAGGCGAGCCCTCTTGACATTTTTTTTGCGGTTTTATAGTGCTCGAACTCGACCCAAAGGTATTTGAGCCATTTCTGGATCTCCGAACTGCAGCCATATTTCAGTAGAAGAGCCTGTGACTGCTTTACTAAGCAGCGTGCAGGATACAGCTTTGGAAAGGGTCTCTTTCACTACAGATTTTATGCCACTGGCTCTGCATGTAAGGCGTACCTTCCTCGCTGTGTTAGGTGGCAATAAAAACACGACAGCATGAAAACACGTTACCACATCTAAAGGATGGGCAATGCCTAGAAAAGTAATCATTCACCTGAACACCAGATTTGGATAATTTTGCCCTCCCTCGCTCACTTGTTCCCTCGTTTATCTCCCTCCTTCTGTTTTATGTTCCCTCCTTCACGCATACTTCCATTATGTTTCCTATTCCCTCCCATCTGCCATGACCATACCAATCCTCTTCCCTCTTTCCTGATCCCTCCTCCTCCTCTCCGGTTCCCCAGCCCCCTCATCTGTTCCATTAATCCCTCTCCTGTTCCCTTCTACCCTCCCACCATCTTTTCCACTCCAGTTAATTCCTTCCCTGTCCTCAGTCCCTGACTATCCTATTTCCTCCTCCTTTATTTCCTCTACTGGTCATTCCTTTTGTTCTCTCGTTCCTCTGTTCCGCCACTGTTCTCTCTTTCCGTTCTGTTCCCTCCTTGCCTGTCCTATTCCATCTTGCATCTTTTGTCCATTGCTCTATCTTCTGTTCCTCCCTAGTCTCTCTTGATCCCTCATGCCTTCTGTCCTCCCTCCTTGACTCTAACATTCCCTCCTTTCCTCTCTCCTGTGCCTCCCATTCCCTTTATGCATGTCCTGGTCTCTCTTTTCGTCTCACATTCTCCCGTTTTTACTCTCACATACCCCTTTCCCCATCAACAGTTCCTTCCTTCTCTTTCTTCTCCCTCTTCTTTCTCCTGTTCCCTTCTTCCCTTTCCAGTTTTTTCTTCCCTCCGCTTCTAACCTCTACAGTTCATTCCTTGCTCCTCCGTCTCCTCGTTCCCTGTCATGTTCCTTCCTTCAACACCTGCTGCCTCTCGGTGCTTCGAAGTGTCATTTTGTCGGTATAAGCGCTATTCCTCCCATGAGGGGAGAGGATGTGGCGTAACGGCCAGAGCTGCCGACTTTTAATTGGAGAAGCAGGTTCTATTCTCGGCGCCCGCTCAACATACTGTGATTCTGGGCAAATCACTTCATGTCCCCGCGCCTACCAACAACGAATATGCCCTTGTGTAATATAATTGGTGCTAATGTAAAGTGCTTCAATACATTAGGGTCGAGTTCACGCTATCTAAAACAACAGAAAACAAGCATTGGCATAGCCAATAGGTCTCGCCTTTAGGACCTTATAAGTGTTTAGCCATGCAACAGTTAATGTTGTTGCACCAAGGATATTGTGCTGCATAACTAAATACTTATAAGGTCCCAAAGGCGAGACCTATTGGCTATGCCAATGCTTGTTTTCCATCTCCTGGATACAGTGAGCCACAGCACTCTTTTGAAAACGTATTTCATTCATAAAAAGTTATTTTTCGATGATAAGAAACCCTCTAAAAATCTAACGTGGCTGCTTTCACTCTTCCTTTCTCGCACTGCCTTGCCTGTTATTAAGTCTCAGTATGTCGAGAGCCCTGAAACCTCATTTACTAGAGGAGGGATTAAAATGTAAACACAACCGAGCATCATTAATCCCTCCGGGGGCCAATGGCTATTAGAAGTTTGCCATAGAGTGGTAGTGCCTGCAGAACTGTAATTGCACAGGCAGCTTCAACAGGGTCAGAATGTTGCTATGCAGCGTTTTTCATGCATAATAACAATGTGTGTGCGACGTGCATTTGAATCATATATTTATGATGAAACACACACTTCCTTGTATGTTACTCAGCCTCCATTAAGCCCACAGCGTGTGGTTAGGTAAATGACAGTTTTTGAAAATCTTTGCATAATTCTGCATCAAGTCTGAAGAGCATAAACGGAGGTAGCCAGGAATGTGTCAGCCTGGAACACAGGGCTAAATTGCATTCGTTGCCATTACGGCTTCCAATGATTTAAAGGCCGATGTACTTACCTTGAATGCATCACTCTCCTAAAAGCTTCATTCAGGTTGTTAACTTGACAGTACGTGTCTGGGCAGGCTAAATATATGTATCTATACATACACACTAGAATCTGGTTCATATTCATTAAAAAAAAAAACACCTTCTTCGCATGAACATTATTTAAGAAAAAAAATGTTGCATGCATATTATGACACTACAATTCTTACATTTCCGAAAAAATTGCTAGTCCAATGTTGAAATATATGATTTCAAAGGGACTGCAGGAAGGCCTGACGTCACTTGTACCTTTATAGCATTATGATAATCTTTGCCTGGGGTCTCTCTAGCTCTGAGTTAATTGGATTATGGCCGCAGTTTTGCAAAAAGCAGCCACAGGCTCTTTATCTCATTGAAGTTCAGACATTTTCTGGAAATATTTTCTCCTAACAATTTAGGGGCATATTATCAAGGGGCCGCGATAAGATTATCGCCGCTTTAGCGTCCGTTTTCGGGCGAAAAGCGGCGATAATTTTATCGCTTTATTGACAAGGACACGCTAGCGCGTGTTTCCTTGCCTTAGCGCCCGTTGTCAGCACGCCTCGCATCGCATCGCTAATGAGATGCAAGGGGGGGCGTGCCTGACAAAACCCCATGTGAAAATATCGCTAACCCAGCTTCGCGATATTATCAACGAGGGGTAGCGATATTTGAAATCGCGTTAACTATGCCTTAACGCTGGAATTTAACCTCTGTTAAATTCCAGACTAAGGCATATCTAACATTGGGGGTGGATTGTGTGGCTAAGACCACAGGCACTATCATCAAGGATAGCGCCGTTTTCCATGGAACATCGCTGGAAAACCAGCGATGTTCCATGGAAAACACCGCTATCGCTGGAATAATTATCGCCATGGCGCTAAGCGTTGATGATACAGCACTAGCTTGGCGATATATTCCAGCGATAGCCGGCGATAATTTAAAGCGCGCTAAGCGCGCTCAGCGATAATGATAATATGCCCCTCAGTATTCGAGTATCGCTTCTCCAATTACAAAAATTCGAAAAATATGTATTTTAGAAGTGCATGCACTAAATATTAATATCACACAATGTGATACATAAATAGCCTTTAATCGCAATGCCTGCTATCTGATTAGTAGGGGTGGGTGTAAGTCATGTAATTCCGTGTAGCATAATCATGCTGAATTACCTAAGAACCCAGCAAGATTACGTGTAATTTCCCGGGAAGAGAAATTCTAAGTTCAGTAATATTTCTTAGCACAGATAATGCCCCCTTGCATCCAACATCAATGCTAGGTTGCATTTTGAAGAAAGAGCGCTAAATGCAACAAACCACAAATAGCAAGCGCGCTCCTCCAATTTACTCCTGCCATTTAGTGCTATTTTCTTAGCACAAAATGCACCCTTGCTTCCAAAATGAACACGGGGATGCATTTTGTGCAAAAACAATAGCTCTAAATGCAGTAGAAGACGATTAGCGAGTGGCCGCTCACTAAATATGCTCTTGAAGTAGGATGTTTTCCCCAAATCACTCTCAACTATGAGAGCAGGAGTAATCACGTTATTATCGGTAATCCCGCATCAAAGAGTAATGTGGAATTATCGAAATTACTCTGAGTTCTCCAGAGTAATTAAAATTCCACCCAAGCCTACTGATTAGTCTTTTTCATGCCACATAATTATTCTGCTAGCGCTAAAAGTACTTTAGCCCATGTCACTGCATAACTCAAGTGGCTCTGATTACCTTACACCTGTTACTTCCTGTGTATATAGCGTATTATGCTGCTTCTGTCACTTTAGAACAGTTTATAGAAAAATAATAAGCTAATAATCAGCATTATACCGTCAAATATTGAAGCATAAAAACAGTTGTTCAGATGATATAGATCGCATAGGAATTTTCGCACAATTATTTCGTAAAAATATGTTGCGTATTTGTATAGCGCACAACTTGCCCTGGAGCATATCTTGGTGCTGAGTGATTGTAGACATTGCACTGATCTGTGTACAAGATTGCATCTCTGGGCAGGTGCAAAAATGACGTTTACATCAACTGACTTGCGCAAGAACAACAATAGGCATGGGGTGGTTGGGGGCAACGGTCGGCACCAGCTCATAGTGTTAAATGTGAGTTGGTGGATGCAGGTGAGGCTACCAGCACTCATTCTTGGGGACCAGCACTTACTCTCCTCATCAGACATTTACAAAAAGCAAGAGAGTGAAAAACGCTCAAAGGGGAAGAAGGAGTAGGAGACAGAAGTGTTAGACCTGGCATTTCTTGGCGTGATTACCCCTGACTTTTTGCCTCTACCTCCTCTATTTTTGATGCTGTGATGGATTTCGTTTTACTGGCTTAGATGCTTAGGGCACTTTGCCACTGCTGATCAGTGTCAAAGTGCAAGTGCTCCCTGTATAAAGTGTAATGGTAATTGGTTGTCCATAATTGGTATATTTGTCTTACTAGTAAAGTCCCTAGTAAAGTGCACTCTGTGTGCCAGGGCTGGTAATGCAAATGCTACTAGTGGGCCTGCAGCACTAATTGTGCCACCCACAACAGTAGCCTTAAAGAGAGATCTCAGGCCTGCCACTGCAGTGCCTGCGCACAGTTTGTTAAACTGCCTTGTTGTCCTGACAAGTGCACCCACTTGCCAGGCCTTAACCTTCCCTTTTTATGCACATCAGACACCCCTATGGTAGGCCCAAGGTACACCCCTGGGCAGGGTGCAGTGTAGGTGAAAGGTAGGACATGTACTAAGGTGTACCATGTCCTGACAGTGAAATACTCTCCATTTCGTTTTTCACTGTTGCAAGGCCATCTTGCCCATAGGACAGAATGGGGGAGGCTGTGTAATATGTTTCCAGCCTATCTTCCCATAGGCTTAAGATGGAGAGGTGAAGTTTAGTGTGCCTGAATTCACAATTTAATAACACATCTTTTTCTGAAGGTGGTTTTTGCATTGTGTGTTTAGAAACCACACTTTTAGAAGTGGCTGTTTTTTTTGTTCTAACAGTTCTGTGTGTCTCTGCCTGGTTGTGGATTAACTGTCTGGATTTGAATGTGATAGGATCTGGGAAATGTCCTGACCCAGGGGAGGAGGTGAGACAGCAACAGGCTGACCTGCATCTGGAGTGTAGGGGGGAGGAGTAGCCCCTGGAGGTGAAGAGGCCTGGGCTGCCGCCATAAAACAATGGCTCCATCTCCTGCTGAGTGATTGAAGATCCAGACCCCCACTATCAAATGAAGAAGGTGTCACTGGCAGGGAGACACCCAGAACTGGTTCAGACAGGGGTCAGTGCCACCCTGAACACAAAGACTTCAAAGACATTTAGGGGTATAACTATGAGAGCTGAAACCCCTAAACGTTGGACTGATCAAGACTGAAAAGGATTAAAACTACTTCGTGGTCAAGAGGAACCTCTGTCAAGGAAGAAACAGCTGAAGAGACTGAAGGATAGGACTGACCCTTGCTGTGTGTTCTGGGGCTGGCCTGCAGTTTGCTGATTTAACCAAGGAGAGGCTAAGGGACTTTGCTGTGTTCTGTGTCCCCCTGCTTGAAAGGACTTTGCTGTGAGCTGTGTCCTGAAGTAACTTGTCCCCAAGGGCCCGAGGAGAGCTGGCTCCCTGTTGTGGAAACTCAGGAACATAAAAGTTTCCAGGTGGGTCTCAGCGACGCTGTGTGCGTGTGCTTTTTGCAGCCTGAGACCTGCGTAAGAACTGTCCTGTGATCGTGTGCACCCGGAGTCCAAGGGAGTCTCAGCGACGCTGTGTGCATGTGCTTCGTGCAGCCTGATTCCTTCGCGAGGATTGCCCTGTGATCGTGTGCACCCGGAGCTCAAGTGAGTCTCAGCGACGCTGTGTGCGTGTGCTTCGTGCAGCCTGAGACCTTCATGAGGATTGCCCTGTGATCGTGTGCACCCGGAGCTCAAGTGAGTCTCAGCGACGCTGTGTGCGTGTGCCCTGTTGCAGCCTGAGACCTTCGTGAGGAATTGCCCCGTGACTGTGTGTCCCAGAGCAGTCTTGTTCTCTGCTTCGACCGAGCAGCGTGACAAGAGCTGCTGCAATCGTCATTGCCATTGGCCCGGACCGGTGTCCCCAGAGGAGCTGTGCCGCCGGCCCAAGCCTGCCTTTGCCAAGGAGGGACCTTGAACCATCCCCGTCGGGGGGGGCCCGAGTTCCACTGCCCAAGATCAACGAAGTCGCACCGGAGGCCCAAGTCGCGAGGAGAGGTGAGGAGAGTGAGATCGCACCCCCCAGGTAACGCTCAGCGAGCGTGCATGTGTCACCGCCTGGGGCGGGGTGCGGGCCCCGAGAGAAACGCTCTCGGCCTTTCCCATCTTTGCAGCGCGAGCCTCCGCTCAGGTCCGTATCGCGGCCCGTACTTGCCGAGGAGTGGCAGTACCGGGGCCGGAGTGTGGAGCTGCACTTTGTTTTCCATCAGAACAGTGTTGGGGGCATATTTTGGCAGTAGCTGACCGCGAGTCAGTAAGAGTGGCATAGAGACCGTCCAGAGCACCGCGATCGGTGCTGAAGTATCTTATTTTTGCATTACGAACTGCCTGATTGTTGCATTACAAAGTGCATTATTTTTGCATTACGAACTGCCTGATTGTTGCATTACGAAGTGCATTATTTTTTGCATTACGAACTGCCTGATTGTTGCATTACGAATTGTATTATTTTTGCATTACGAACTGCCTGAATGGTGCATTACGAATTGCCTGATTCTTGCATTACGAACTGCATAGCATTGCATTAGGACCTCATTAGATCATTGAGAATGGCTCATTAATACTGCAAGAACCTACCAGTGCTTGCTGGCCTAATAACTGGCAAGGTGAAATATTACAAATACGCATATGTTGGATTTTTATCGTGTGGTCTCATCGTATCTCTTTTTTATATTGACATATAATTGTTTTTTATGAAACTCGTGTGGAGTCCCTTTGTGGTGTTATCACTGTGTTACTGAGAGCGTGGTTGCAAATACTTTACACATTTGCCTTGGAGATAAGCCTGGCTGCTCGTGCCAAGCTACCGAGGGGGTGAGAAGGTGTCCTTCCTTTCCCTGACTTAGAAGCAAGGGTCCCTATTTGGCCTAAGGTACCTACCTCAGCCAACTAGAGACCCCCAGTTCTAACAAGAAGGAAAACCAGCACACAGGGAGAAAGCAGGAGCCTGCAAGTGAGAGATAAAGTGGCAGGGAATGTTTGAGAGCGGATTTAAGAGGCATGAGGTGGATTCAAGACTATGGAGCCTTGGCATTTGCCGCACCAACACTTGAACAAAACTTTGGGCACCGCACTCATTCTTTTATACATTAAGCACTGCCAGCTCCTATGCTATCTGTGCAATAAAGCCACAAGTCTTCATGAATGCGACAATTCAGTTCATATCAAGGGGCAAAGACAAATATTTCACAACCCTATCATAATATTGTCCCTCCCAAATCAGTGTTATTTATAGGATGGGATAAGTGTGGATGAAATTCTGTTTGTGGGCAAGGTCTGGTGGGAATTGAAGGACTTTAAGATAGCAAAACTCATTATACTGTTCCACTGAGAGCTGGACTAGAGTGTTTGTACTTCAGAAACATATTTCCTACGCTGCAGTCAACATATAAATTAGACAGTATAATTCTCAATTTTTTAAACCTAAGCAGAGATATAAACCTGAATTCCATCTGCAACAATAGTGAGTGCGGTAGACTATGACCACTAGAACCAACATAATGTGAAATGTCGTTTTACCTAAACAATTTTCTGTCCAAATAAGTAGGGTAGCTTTTTAATAATACTGAGAAATTAATCAACATTTAGTCTTTAATAAAAATTAAATACATTTAAATGCAAATATTATAGTAGGCAACCATATTTACTCATATTAGGCCTCATTAGCTAAAGCAATGAGTGCCTGATAAGCTGAAATGACTAGAAAACACTTAGGGCCAGATTACGATGCGGTTAGGAAATCTTCCCGACCAAATCGGTTTGGAAATGGTTTCCGACCCACTCAGATCGGGAGAGTCCGACCGACTGAGTACGATGCATCCGGATGCTTCCAGATACGATTTGGTTGGACTCCCATTGACTACAATGGCCTATGTTCCTAACCGCATCGTAATCCGGACCTCGGTTGGGAAGACACGTTCCCGATCCGATTCGGAAGGAGCAAATGCCATTAGGAGGCCTTCCTAACCGCATCGTAATGGGGCCCTAGGTGGGAATGCTTTCCTAACCGCATCGTAATCGGGCCCTCAGAATGCATAAAATGTATTTTTCCTGACCTTTCTATGAACATGTGTTTTTCGTAATGAATAATAGTTGCATAAATGTTTTCATCTAATGCTGCAAATGCTTCCTCTTATACAATGATCACTTCTAAAAAGAAAATAAGTTTGTTATTTAGTATGGTGTTAGACCTGTCATACTTAGGGTGGTCTTTCCCCAAATGTTTTCCCTTTTGTCTCCCGTTTCTGTGGATTCTTTTTTTTACCTTAGGACTCTGAGCACTTTACCACTGCTAACCAGTGCTAAAGTACATGTGCTTCTCCCCTAAAACATGATGACATTGTTGTATACCTGATAGGCATATTTGTTGTACTGGTAAGTCCCTTCTAAAGTGGTATACCATATACCCAGGGCCTGTACTTCAAATGCTAACAGTGGGCTGCACCACTGATGGTGCCACCCACAGAAGTAGCCTTTCAAACCTGCCTCAGGCCTGCCACTGCAGTACCTGTGTGTGCAGTTTACTGCTACTTCGACTTGGCATTTAAAACTACTTGCCAGGCCTTAACTCTCCTTTTCGTACATATAAGTCACCCCTAAGGTAGGTCCTAAGTAACCCTAAAGGCAGGGTGCCATGTAAGTAAAAGTTAGGACATGTACTTTATTTTTTGCATGTCCTGGTAGTGGCAAACAGCCTATTTCATTTTTCACTACTGTGGGGCCTACCCCTCTCATAGGCCATCATTGGGACTTCCTTAATACACTTTTAAGCTGTAATTCTATGTCAGGACCGGAGGCTTCGGATTATGCTTTTACTTTCAATGCTTTATTACACAGCAGCCATTTTAAAACTTGTAACTGAGACCACATTTCCCAAACACCCTCGGGAAAAAGTGGTCAACAAAAAACAAAGTAGGGACAACATATCCCTCAGTCCACATAGCCAATCATAATCCAGGTTCCATCGCCTAGTCCATCTTCCTCCCCTTGCTCATCCTCTTTCTTTGCTGCTCAGCAGCCACAGATGAGTGTTTTTCCCTTTCTGTAGTGTTATATTGCAAATTGAATTGTGACCGGCAGCCGCGGGGCCGCGTTCCGCGCCCCGCGCCTGCTGTATTGTTTATTACATGTCTTTTTGCTATTCACAGCAGTTTCAGCCATTTTTGTAAAGGTTTACTAACGTTGTGCTACGTGTGGCGCTGGTGCGCTGTTGCGACTCACCTCAGGCTCGGATCGTTGACCTGTTGAGTGGCCGCTCCAGCGCGCTCCCGCCTGCCCCACGCCTTAGGGCAGCCCAGTGTGGGCCTTGTGTGTGTTTTTCAGCTTCAAGACTCGGCGTTGGTTCACCACCGCGGCCCATGGGTCAGTTGTCGGGTCTACGCGGGTCCGCTGCTTCGGCACGGTGAGGCGCGGTCCTCACCCCTGACCGCTAGGGGCGCTGTTGGACGAGTCAGACGCGTCAACTCCTCTCGCTGGCAGCGGCGCGCAGAATTTGACAACGCATGCATTCCGGTCATTCCGCCCGCCGCTGCCTGGCTGCCTCACACCCCCTGGAGAGTTGCGCCCTCAGCGAAGGTCTGTAGAGCTTAGCTCTGGCCTCATTGACGCTCGACTCGATCGAGTAGGTGTGAGTGTGTGTGTGTGATGATTTTGACGCCCGCTGGGTGTATTTGGTCTATTTAGAGGCAATTTGTCAGGCTGAATTTGGGCCTGCAGGGACACATCCCAGGGCTGTTGTTATTATTATTATTTTCCCCTGCTTATATTGTTTGCAGTGTGTCCCAGAGGCTCTCCACGAGACCTTGTTCCTTACATTGGGGTTTTACCCTGCTTAATTGCGCTGGTCCCCAGCAAGTGATTGATCAGTCGTTTGACTGTGGGGGTGCCACTAGGCTTGCAGCTCTAGAGCCGGTGGGTAGAGTCTCAGTACTTTTGTCATGTCGCAGCAGGGAGACATGCACTGGGGAGAGGATCCCCTTGATTAGTTGCCTTGGGATGATGATTTCTACGACGCGGTGGATACGTCCATCTACCGCGCCGTGGAAGAGGTCATGGGTCCCATGGAGGAGCGCTCATGTAAGAAACTGGAGTAGTTTTGTTCTCGATGGGCTCCACCTGCGCCCACTACTCCGCAAGCGAGTGCAACTGACGACCCAGTGCCAGCTTAGCGTCCCAAAGTGGACGGTGTTGGCCAAGACGCTTTCGAGCGTCTGCGGGAGGCATTTATAGCGCACAATAACCCGCAACCCCCACCTTTGGCCCCCTCTCCTCCCCCAGTGCCTATTGATCCACCTAGTCCCTCCCAAGGGTTCGGGGATGACGTTCACGGGGATACTGATGAAGAACCAGGGCCCTCTAGACCGTGGCGTCACGCCCCATCGCCCCTCCCTACAGATACCCAGACTCCCAGTGGTGGGTCTGATATGCTCGACCCAGAATTGCTGATGCACCCAAGGTCCTCTGAGTGGACACCTTCTGCTAAGGTGGCAGGTTTCGTGGCCAGCAGAATCCACACACCAATGGGAAAGGAGGCTCGCAGCCGCCTTAGTTCGGAATGCCCTCGCTCCTCCCTTGACGGGAAAGTCGCGCAAACACCGGAACTGGACCCGAGGATGGTGACTTTTCTCGCCAAATTCATCAAAGATCCCAAAAAGGGGATAGACCGGTCCTGGAGGGCATGCCAGGATAAGCTCCTGGATGCCCTTGGTCCCATGGCCATGATACCGGACATGGCGGAGGATGCTAAGAACTCAGGGGCTTTAATATCTCCCGATGCCCTCTCTGGGTGGGCGCAGAGAGCGGTAGTGTTTTTAGGGGACGCTAACTGCACGCTCTCAACGGAGCGCAGAAGGTCTTTTCTGATTAAAGTGGACCCAAAACTAGGTGATTTGGCAGACTCGGAGGCTGGGGCGGTTGCCCAGGGAGGATTGTTCGGCAAGCCGTTCATAAAGGAGCTGGGCAAATTTGTGAACACATTCACATCTTTGGATAGAGCCCAGTCATCCATTAAAAAAGTTTTTTCCTCCCAGGTTTTCCGTGGGGCCAGTCGAGGAAGGGGCCGCTCGACCGGCCAGGCCCCCAACAACAACTCCAGGGGGCAAGGCTCCAGGCAGGGGCAATACCAAAACCTGGCACGGTATTCAAACTTCTACCCATCCTGAGGGCGGCGCTCCAGAGGCCGAGGTTTCCGTGGTGGAGACAACTCATCTAACTCCGGTAAGTGTTTCCACATCTTCGCTGGTGCGAGTGGGGCTTCGCTTGGCCCAGTTTATGAATGTGTGGAGGACGCTCACGTCCGACGCTTGGGTTCTGCAAACGGTGCAGGGTTTTCAAATAGAGTTCTGCGGCAATCCCAGACAATTGTTCCCGCCCAAACCTATTCGCTTCTCCCGGCACGAGGAAGAGTTAATAGATGCGGAAATCTCTGCACTCTTACGCAAAGGCGCTATTTGTCGCACCGTCTTAGATCCACAAGGATTTCTAAGCAATATATTCTTGGTGGACAAGACGGATGGGGGGCAACGTCCGGTTCTCAACCTGCGCGATTTCAACGAATGGCTGGTTTACCGCCATTTCAAGATGGAGGGCATTCACCTCCTGAGGGACGTGCTCAGGCCGGCAGATTGGATGGCCCGCTTGGATTTAAAGGATGCCTACTTGGCCATTCCTATTTTTCCCCCCCACAGAAGGTTTCTGCAATTCCTCTGGCGCGGTCAGGCGTATCACTTCACCACTCTTCCCTTCGGTCTGTCCTCCGCCCCCTGGTGCTTCACCAAGGTTCTCAAACCGGTGGTGGAGTACCTCAGGGCGAGGGGCATTCGACTCATTGTGTACCTGGACGATATGTTGTTGCTGGCCCAAGATCCAAAGGTGCTTCAGGATCACCTGCAGCAGGCAGTCAGTCTGTTGGAGAGTTTGGGGTTTGTCATAAATACCAAGAAGTCCCTCTTGGTGCCAGCACAGCGCGTCACCTTTTTAGGTTTCGTGATCGATTCCATGGACGTGACACTCAGTCTTCCGTCGAGAAAAATAGCAAAGATTCGTCACGAGCTCAGACACACTCTCGCCAAAGGCACGGTGCCCCTGCGGCAGATCGCCCGCATTGTAGGATTGCTCTCAGCTTCCATTCAGGCTATCTTCCCGGGTCCCCTACACTATCGGGCCTTGCAGCGCCTGAAGGCCAAACACCTGCGCAAAGGGCTCCCATACCCCCATCCAGTCTCCCTGTCGGACGAGGCATCAGAAGAAATTTGTTGGTGGCTCTCCCACATGGAGGCTTGGAACGGGAGAGCGATTTTGGGTTCCGCCCCAGACCTGATCTTAGAATCAGACGCAAGCAGGTCGGGCTGGGGCGCCAGGTGTGGAGATTTCTCCACAGGTGGTTCATGGTCCCCACAGGAGCAGGAACTTCACATCAACTGCCTCGAACTGTTGGCGGGTTCCTTCGCCGTTCGTTGTTGGACCAAAGAGAGAGCCCAGTCTTGTGTCCTCTTGAAGATGGACAATGTAACGGCGGTCAGGTACATCAATCACTTAGGGGGCACTCGCTCGAAGGGGCTTTCGGACCTGGCAACAAACCTTTGGCAGTTTTGCCTCGACAATCGGATCTCAGTGACGGCGGAGTATCTCCCAGGTCGAGAGAATGTAGTGGCCGACTGGCAGTCGCAACACTTCAAGGATTCCAGTCTCTGGAAGTTGCATCCAGACGTTTTTTCTCGGGTGCAGGACCTTTGGGGTCCTTTTTCCGTGGACCTTTTTGCTTCCAGGTTGGATCATCAGTTACCTTGTTTTTTCAGCTGGAGGCCGGATCCCCTGGCGGCAGCCACAGATGCGTTCCTGCAGGATTGGACGCAGGAATGGCCTTATGTATTCCCACCCTTCGCCATGATCACCAGAGTGTCAGCTCAGATCAGGCGGCAGCAGGCCAACATGGTTCTTGTCACACCCATTTGGAGGTCACAAGTTTGGTTTCCGGTTCTTCTGGAACTTTCTTGGGATTTTCCAATCCCACTCCCCCACTTTCCAGAGCTTCTTCTCAATCCCGACAATCTCCCTCATCAGATGGTTCTTGATGGTTCTCTCCGCCTCATGGCGTGGAAGATTACAGGGGTAGATGGTCGCTTACGGGCCTTTCGGAGTTCGCTGAGAACCTCTTGTCCAAGGCCTGGTCGGATAGCACAGTCAAGCGTTATCGCTCAGCCTGGGCACGATGGTGTCGTTGGTGTGTGCGTCGGGGTTGCGATCCCGGGGGCACAGATTTAGTCCATATTTTGAACTTCTTGGCGAATCTAGCCCAGCAGGGTCTAGCTTACCGATCAGTCAACACCTTCCGCTCGGCGATCTCAGCAGGGCATGCCCCACTAGACTGCAAGCCAGTGGGAGAGCACCCGTTTGTATGCAGGCTCTTGAGGGGCCTCCGTTTATCGCTTCCGCCGGAACCCAGATACTCGGAGCTCTGGGATGTTAACAGAGTGCTTAATTTGTTTCTATCATGGCAGCATAATGAGTATTTGTCCCGCAAAGAGCTTTCTGCGAAGCTAGCGATGCTTCTTTGTTTGATTTCGTGCCGCAGGGTGTCGGACGTGCGGGCCCTAGACATCACGGGCAGAGTTTTTTCCCCTTCAGGGGTGCCATTTACTATCAGTCGCAGGACCAAGAGTCATACGCGTGTTATTGAGTACCCAGTGTTCCCAGACTCTCCTAAGCTTTGTGTGGTGCGCTGTTTGAAAGCTTATGAGGAGATGTCTTTGGAGCTCCGTCCTCCTGGGGAGCGGCAACTTTTAGTTGCTCTACGGAAGCCACACAAGGCAGTGTCATCGCCCACTATTGCACGTTGGGTGCGGTGGGTCACGCAGGAAGCAGGCATTAGCCTACGACAATTTGGAGCTCATTCAGCACGAGGCGCGATGGCCTCCAAAGCTTTTTCGCTGGGAGCACGTCTAGAGGACATTATGAATGCAGCAGACTGGTCCTCAGATTCTACTTTTAAAAGGTTCTATTTTAAGCCTGTCCTGGATATGGCACATTTGGTGGTAAGTAAGCTTTGAACTAGCTTAATCCGAAGCCTCCGGTCCTGACATAGAATGAAAAATTTCCTAGCTAACGTAAAGGAAAGTTTCAATTCTATTAAGGACTCGGAGGCGAGGATTATCCCACCACAGGTCTCTGCGAGACATCCCGCCCGTTGGGAGTAAGTAAGTTTCTTTAAGGATTTAGTCTGTGAATATGCTTTTGTATGTCTTCTCTTTTGTTCTCTGGTTACAACCAGATATGATGGTTCTTGATTTTCAGCATGTTCTGATTTTTCCTTGGTTCTCCTATTGTTGATTCTCTTGTTGCCAGTTTGCTTTCACCTCTGACATTTCGAGTCCTGATGTTGTTCTTTGGTTTCCAGGAGCAGATTCGGGGGAAACAGGACAACTAAGAAAGGATCAATGGCGCACTCGCGCAAAGAAAGAGGATGAGCAAGGGGAGGAAGTTGGACTAGGCGATGGATCCTGGATTATGATTGGCTATGTGGCCTGAGGGATATGTTGTCCCTTCTTTGTTTTTTGTTGACCACTTTTTCCCGAGGGTGTTTGGGAAATGTGGTCTCAGTTACAAGTTTTAAAATGGCTGCTGTGTAATAAAGCATTGAAAGTAAAAGCATAATCCTCGCCTCCGAGTCCTTAATAGAATTGAAACTTTCCGTTACGTTAGCTAGGAAATTTTTCATTCCTGACCAGAGAGGAGTAGCATCTTTGGAATGGTAATAATAACTCCTCCTTACTGGTGAAGTTGGATTTAACATTACTGTTTTAGAAATGCCACTTTTAGAAAGTGAACATTTCTCTGCACTTACTGCTTCTTCTGCCTGACAGCCTGTCTCCAATACACTTCTCGGGTGGGTGACAGCTTCACTTTGTGCATTCCCGCTAGACAGCCACAAACACATGAAGGTGAGGCTCATCTGCATTCCGAACACTCATCTGCATTCTGATGGGTCTTCCTGGACAGGGAGGAATGGGAGCAGCTGACACTTACACTTCAATAGGTAGTATTCTGTCCACACACAAAGCACTAATTTATTACCCCCAGACAGCCTGGCAGACAGGACTGGGTTGAAAGGGATCCTTGTGCATTGCAGAGAGCTGCTATGAAGTCACCCCCTACATCAAAGGCACTTTTGGGTATAAGTACTGGGTCTCTGAGCTCCTAAAATCAGACACTTCTGGATCTTGAACTGAACCTCTCTCAGAAGGACTGCTGTGCTGCTTAAATGACTCAACTGGACTGCTTTTCTGGACGGACTGCTTTTCATGCTTGTTGCCCTGCTGTCTGCTGCTCCCTGACTCTGCTGAAGGAGAGCTGGACTCTGTCTTCCCTCCAAGTGATATCCAAAGGCTTGCAGGCTTGCCTCCTGTTTTCTGACGTCTCAGGGACACAAAAGACTTACTGCAATTCTGCTGGAGCTCCTGGACTCTGCCATCTGTGAGTCCAACCCTTGCCTGAGGTGCCTTCTCCAAGTTATGTTTTAAGGAACAATGGTCCCTAACATCAAAGCATTTGTGAGAATTCGTAAGTATAGAGAGACAATGATGGCTATATTTTGGCTGTCCAACTGGACATCAACTTTTAATGAGAAGGTACAAGAAAACATACAAGTGGGGATATATATATCATAAAAAAAGGAAAAGGCTCAGGCAATACAAGAAGGTGTGGCCAGAGAAAATTATAGTTATTAGGCCAACAGAGAATACATTAGAGCACCTTAGCACATATTAATACCAAATATACATTTGTGTCAGAGTGCATAAAGTCGACGACCTTTCGATCCCTTTAACTTAATGTTGGGATCATCTTCAGGACAAGACGAGTTGATGCCTGAGGCAATTGCCTATTGAACAAAATTCTGAAAGGGAGGGGAGGAAAGAGGCGAAAGAGGGGAAAGAAAGAGAAAAGCAGTCTGGGAACAGTGTGAATGAAAAGTGCAATAGTGCTTGATTCTGGTTCTTTGTTGCATCAGTCCCCAGGAATAAGGGGTCCTTGGGGACATAAAAGAATTACGTGGGGGGACATTCACAGCAATAGCTTCTTCTCTCCCGGGGGATTTGGCGCTCCTTCGGGGAGGCTTTAGGAAGCTGGGCCATGGACTACCACTCATCTCTGGCAAACTCGCTCCTCCGGGGGATCATATTTCTCACTCTTTTTTACCTTGCCATGTTGGGGCATTTTTTATTAATTTTGTGTTGTTTTGTTCCTGGTGGCCAGCTTTAGACACCAGGAGTGTTGGATATCAGGCTTCTGGTCTCTAAATTTCCATTTTCTATATTTTCTTCCTGGACCTGGTTTTTAACATTGCTCTTCCTCCTATCAAGGAGAGCTCAGGGTCTTCCTTCCTGCCTGTACCTTCCTGCCTAGAATCTGCCTGGGTACCTTACACTTCTCCTGGGCTATGGGTCTTCCTCAATAGCATCACAAGGGGGCCTCAATGCAGAATGCCCTCCCTGAATCAATCCCCAGGTCCTCTGGCTCCCTAGTCACTTTGCAAGATACCTGTGTGTCAGAAGGAATCAGGGACCTCCTCCTTCTGGAGGTCACAAAAATGGTAGACCAGTCCACAGAAGATACTGTGGAATCCTTCTGTGCCCCCAGTGGGACTATCCCTTGACTGTCCCTAACAGGCTGTGAAGGTGCCAGTGGCACTGGCCCTGGAGCAACAAATCCTAGTCCTGGGTGCCAGCTGAGATCAAAAGTCCTTAGGTCCTCATTTCCTGATGGAGTCAGGTTTCTCATTTCATCCACAAATGTGAAAAGGTAACCCTTACTGGTTTACTTATAGGCCTGGGATAAGGGGAAACAAATGCTGTAAACTGTGCACAATATCCCACACGATCTGTATTTCTTCTACTATGGCTCAAAGTGCATAGTGATCTGACCAGAGACAAGATCGAACAGTGTAATAATTAACACACATACATATTATTTGTATTTTGTTTATTTTTTGATTTATTATTTACTTTTTTCATTGGTAAATATATATTTCAATACTTTTATTAATCACGTCCACAATAACATTGGGCCTCATTAAGATGGCGGCCGGTATTTTGTCCAACCACCATCCCTTCAGAAACAGGACCGCCCTACTATCTGGGGGCGGTCCCGCCATTGGAATCACGATGCGACCCCATTGAAGGTGGTCGCAATATTTATTCTTTATATTGCGGTATGTGCTGCGGGCTGCAGCACATGCTGCAGTACAAAAAATACACATTCTGCATATCCCTGTACTATGTGGCAGGCACTGCAGGAATATGTAGGGGGAAACCATAGGTGCCCCACAGGGCACATAACGGAGGCCCAGGGTGGAAGGGGGGCCTGCTAGGGGCCCCCAAATTCACTCTCCGCCACCCTTCTCATGGCGGGTTAACCGCCATGAAACGCCCTGCAGAAACTGACATTGTAATGCCTACGGCGGTGCCTGAGCAGGCACCGCCACCATTGTAGGCATTACAGACAGTCCGATGGGTTCCTTGAGTCTCTCAGGTTAGTGTCAGACGGTCTTTCCACCCCAGACCATCTGCCAGCCATCCTAATGTGGCGGGTGGTCTTATATGGTCCGATGGCAGTGGGACGGCACAGACGGGCTAATGGTGGCAGTTCCACCGCCATCATAATCTGCCCGAGTGTTGCAAAACGTTCATAAATTCTCCATAATCAACTTTTGTTGGACATATTATTACAAAATCTTGTCCATATATCATTATTTACTCCCCCATCCTTCAATCCATGCACTCATTTATGCACAGAAAACACAACCTATCATACCATCCACCAATACCACTCCCAGCCACTCCACACATACACCGAGGTTTACAACAGTAAAAGATTTTCTATTTCTGCTGTTGCTGTGTTGCAGGCTGGGATCTTTCCTAAAAACAGTTGACGCATGTTTCAGTGAGGAAAACAGTATTATCCAAACCACCTTCTTCAGGACCCCAATACATTGGACTTATGTTCGAGGTGGCCAATGGGGGATTATGCTGCTTTCCAAGCTATCATAACATGTGTTGTGTGAAGATATGATGATGTACTTATCCCTTATTACTAATTAACTCCTCTAAACACTATGGTGACACAGAATCTCCTGAAACTACTTGACAAAGTTCTGCATATAACAGTGGGACGCCCTGGTGACCACCCTTCACAGAAACTCCACATAAGGTTGTAGGCTCTAGGCGTGCCCGAAAGGCTTGAATCTAATGATATAGATATTGTGCACAGTTCACAGTTCTTCTTTCACCCAACCAGGAATTCCTCTGGCGCAGTTTTCGCCAGGTTCAGACCTTTCTCTACAGTCTCTCCCTTGTAAAAGGGTTTTTAAGTGTAATGGAAAGTTCTAGAAGCCAGGCGCATCTTCCCAGTCCTAGGGCAACACTGTATCACTCCACCTCTGCCCCATTCTCCTGCACAGCATTTTGGAAATTTTCAAGACACAAATTGATGTAGTCTGCTGAAATACCATCTCTGTGTGCCTAAGGCTGCCCCTAACTGAACAGCTTCCTGGACACTTCTAAAACTTCAAAGAGCAATTTCTTCTTTGACTGGCTCTAGAGGTCCCCTTTGCTTCTTTGAGGTTGAGCCTTCATAGGCCAGGTGTAGTGTGAAAAGTAATTAACACAAACAGATTATGTCCCCATCCTCTCCTTTCCCAGGACCAGGGCTAATTACTGGCTAATGCCCCTTCGGTAAGGAGAGTCTGTTGATCCTTCAGCTGGCCAGCGGAGTAATTAACTTGTACCAGCAGGGAGACCGCAAGCCTGGAATCTAATTAGAAGTGAACTCAGAGAAAAATAATTAATCTTGAAGTACCTCTAGGAATGCAGGCCTAAGGAAATTAATGTCAAATCAGAATTCTGGATCATGATTAACCATAATACTGGTGCGTCAACTGAATCTCCAGGCCTAACTATGACCAAATGTAGGTTGGTAAATACGTATTTGTAAAGCGTGAACTACTCACCCGTACGGGTCTCAAGGTGCTGGGGGCCGTCGTGGAAATTAAGTGAGCTATTGCCCAGAGTCACATGGTGCTGAGCTGCCGCCAGAGATCGAACCGTGAGCCCTGTGCTCCGAAGTCAGCTGCCCTGGCCGCTGCACCACACCTCTCCACCTACGCTTGATGTAGTTTTCTTTCACAGGGTATAATACAGGAAAGCACACAGACTTTTCAGTAATGGCCACAGATGTAAATACTCACACTATTAATACCCATTGATATGGCCTGCCCAGGTCATCATCAACCTCTGAAGCATCCCCTCTGCAACAGGCTACCTGTACAAAGATACATGGTGTGGAGTTAGAAGGTAGTCTCACACACCAAACCGGTGCACGTATGCACACGTGTGTGCATGTGTTCACATGCAACCAGCCCTGACCCTCTTGCCTTAGCTGTGCAGCAGTGGACCTTATCTTAAAAGGCGAACACTGGTGGTTAGCACTCTCAATAAATTTCAACAGAGCTTACAGTCTGTGAGACTGAGGTAGTGAGACTCGCAGAAGTGTCCATAACCCAAGTTGTCCAAAAATTGGAAATTGTGGGGGATTAAGTGGGTGGAACCCATTACTTGCAGTGTTTCTTTTTATCCCTTGTGTTATGGTGGCGTTCATGTGATTTGGCAGAATTAATACTGGGATGATCTATTTCAACAACTAACGGTATGTTTGTTACTGTCTTATGTGTACAGAAGGAGTGTCAGACAATATGTAAATGCAACCAACAGATGTAAAAAGACAGACAGACAGACAGACAGACAGATAGATAGATAGATAGATAGATAGATAGATAGATAGATAGATAGATAGATAGATAGATAGATAGAGGGAAGGTGGGAAGGAGGGATGGATGGTGTGATGGATTGATGGATGTAATATAGATAGATAGATAGATAGATAGATAGTGGGTGCGTGGGAAGGAGGGATGAATGGAGTGATGGATGGATGGAGGAATAGACAGAAGATAGATAGATAGAGAGAGAGAGAGAGAGAGAGAGAGAGAGAGAGAGATAGATAGATAGATAGATAGATAGATAGATCCATGTTTAGAAGCTTCCTTAGCAGAAAGCTGTCACACAGCAGCCTTTCAGGAGTGATGGAGGAAAATTATGTATAGCGAGAAGCAATGAGTACTAAAGGATACAATTGTTCTAAAAGTGGAAGAACAGTGTATGAAACAGATGTAAGTGGTATTATCAGAAGTGGTGGTAAAGAAAAGAACCTGAGAGGAAGCCTGGTACCTCAGGCAGGACAGTGGAGAAGATTAAATGAGAGGTAGGAAGAATTCTTTAGTAAGAGGTTGAAGAAGAGTACTTAAAGGTGGTGAAAAATGTTGTAAGCTAAAGAGAATAATTGAGAGTTATGATGGAGAAAGGGTGCTGCGAGGTGTAGAAGGCACCTTACTAAGTCAGCCGACAGAGAATCTGCAATGAGCTGATGGTACCAGAGGAGGATGACAAGGTGTACCTGTTTAGGGATGGAGGAGAGCAAGTACCTGAAGGCAGATGGATGCAGGAATACCTGAGCGTCCAGATGATTTCTTGCTGTGCAGACAGATTACTTGAGTGGGGATGGAATAAATTGTGCCTGAGTTGGGACAGAGAAGAGACCTCAAGAGATGGGCATGAAAGACAACACACATAAAAGGGTGTGGAAGATGAATTGAATATAATTTCAGGGACACTGAGGTATTCAAATGTTAGTATTGTGATAGTGCTCAACTATGTACAAATGAGTTTCTGTGGTTAATAATAAAACTAAGCCCCAATTGATTTGCACAGTGTGTGATGAAGTGACACCCAATGTGTCACAGATTAGAAATGGAAACGTCACACATGAGCGACCTGAAAACTTGGCAGCTCTGGATTCGCCTGAGTATATATATGAAATGGATGTATGTATGTATATATATATATATATATATATATATATATATATATATATATATATATATATATATATATATATATATATATATATATATGGACTTCACCAAGGCTCCCACAGCTGCTGGCTGATAAACGGGACACGGACACCAGTTGAGTGCTTATTTTCTTCTTTTATTTGCTGGTGCTGTACATGGCTGATGACGCGTTTTGCCCACTGACTGGACTTGATCACATGACGAACATAGAGCCTGTCATTGCTTTTATGCACCTAACACCATGTGTGTATCACGTGACACAGTGAGAAATGGAAAACAGACTCCACTAGGACTTTTTGTATACAGGCGTCCATAACGATTATAAAGTTGATGGCTTAAAAATACGAGGTTAAAACATATGACAAATTCAAGGTAGATCAAATGTACACCCCAAAGTGCAAAGTGCAGTCTTGTATATTACAGTACATATGAATTTTTCCATGTGCAAAATATCGCCGGATTCTCTTACATAGTGGTGTTGTCCCGCCAAATGTATCTACTTTTTGATTGACTTAGTAGAATGGAATAATTAGCATAAAATGCAAACCTTTAAATATTGTGGGCATAATGCCATAAAATAAATCTCTCATAGTATAAATACATATACATTGGGCAGGTTCTCAGTTCGTAACAGCAGAATTATCATATTGACCTGTAATAGGGATTGGAAATTCTGAAATTATAACTGGACTGAGCTTGTAATAATAAACTGATGGTATTCACCTTAGTGATTATAAACCATTATCAGTATGCACTGAGAATCAAACTGTAATTCTATGGACTATCCTCGAATCGTTTCACTCCAAGGCCCATGACCTTATTAAGCATTCCTTCCTCAATATGGACAACCGTAATTATAAAAGTCACTGTGGGGGTCCTGTTATAAAGTGCTATAAAGTGCTACAAAGTGCTGGTGCTGATAAATAAAATGTGGTTTTAAAAACACTTAATTTGGTATGATTGAGGACAGACGGAAAGCGGTTATCGGCAATCATATTCTAGAACTGAAATCCAAATCAATGAAGTTAATGATATTCAGTATTCACATACAGAAGCAGGAAAAACCAGAGGGATGTTATTACGACGCTCTGATATAGGAGTAAAAACATATTGTTGATTAAATTCAAAGCTTGAAACTAGATCACTATTGATAAAATATTCAAAAACGAGCCTAAAATGTCATGAATAGATGTAAACATTTCTCAACAGTTATAAATAATCTTAAATAATTATAAATAGTTATAAATAATTATACAGTTCTTCCCCATTGTTCAATCCATTTGGGGTTCTAGTGTCAAGCTCAAGTATGAACTTCGCCTCCAATTGTCTTAAAAATGTCTCCCTATTTCCACCTCTTCTCATAGGGGGCACAGCAGCAATGACAAAATATTTCAAATCATTCAGATTATTTTGGTGCACCGCTTTGAAATGTCTAGCCACCGGATAGGTCATGTCGGAGTTCACTATGGCTCTTAAATGTTGCAGGATGCGCACATGAACCTGCAGCTTTGTGCTGCCCACGTATTGTAAACCGCATGTGCAGCTCAATACGTAGACAGCAAACTCTGTGCGACAATTGTATCTATCCTGCAGCTTGCTCTTATTAGGGCCAAATACCGTAGTGTATTGGGATGTATTAATCCCGAATTTACATGCACGGCATGTATTGCACTTAGTGAATCCATTACGTGGTGCTAACCACATAGTGCTAGATTGTTTATTGGAGACCAACTCAGGGCTAGACCTGACTAGGGCATTATGCATAGATTTAGACTTTCTGAATGTCAACTTCGGCGGAGTAGGAAACAGTTGGTTTAAGACCGCATCTGTTTGTATAATTGGCCAGTGTTTGTTTATTATGGCCCTGATCTTTCTTTGTTGACTATTGAAGGTGGTTATGAATCTCATTTCTGTAGATACTAGATCTACATTAGAGCGGGGGTTTATATTTCCTTTAGTTGGTATCTCTTTAGTACATATCATGTCTTCACGTGATTGAGTTCTTACTTTAGCTAATGCTTGATTAATAATCTTGTCACTATAACCTCTAGCTTTGAATCTACTACTACTTTCTTTTACACAGCTCTCAAATGTGGTTTATGTACTACAAATTCTGCGTAACCTCAGGAATTCCCCGTAGGGGATACTCCTGATCAAATGTACAGGATGGAAACTTGACGCATGAAGCGCGGAGTTTCCTGCCGTGCTTTTTCTGTGAAGAGTAGTCTCTATTTTATTTTTTTCAATATATAGATGTACATCTAAAAAATCAATTGATTCACTGTCAACTGAGGCTGTGAATTGAAGATTAAGGTTGTTGGTATTCAAGGTCTCAATAAATATGTAAGCCGTTTCCCTAGTACCATTCCAAACAAAAAGATATCATCGATGAAACGCATCCAACAAATGATGCGTTCATCCCAAATGTCCCTGAACTTCACTTTGAGAACCTGCTCCTCCCACCAGCCTACGTGTAAGCACGCATAGCTGGGGGAGAAGCAGGCTCCCATTGCGACTCCTCTAATCTGTTGGTATATATCTTTATTAAACATAAAATAGTTATGTAAACAGAAAGATATCATATCCAAAATCATTTTCCCATGCTGGTACTGTCCTATTGCTCTGTTCTTTTGAAAGAATTGTACTGCATTTATACCATCCGAGTGATTAATACTGGTATACAATGCGCATATGTCTAAAGTGACCAGTAAGTAATCTTCTGTCCATGGTATACCCCTGATTTTTTCCAAAAAGTCATTAGTGTCCCTTATGTACGAAGGAAGTGCTGTTACTAGATCTTGAAGATAGAAGTCCACATATTCAGACATTTTCTCTAGTATACCAACTGTCGCACTGATAATGGGTCTTCCGGGGACTGGGGTAGTCTTTTTATGCATTTTTGGTATGAAATACATAATAGGAATAACTGGAAATTCTGTCCGCAAATAAGAGAATTCATCATTGGTGAGCAGGTTTTCTCTTTTCCATTTGCTCAAGTGTTTGAGGCACAAAGCATTCAATGATAATAGTTGCTGAAAGTTGGATTTTCTGTAACATTCGTCATCATTTAAATGTTTAGCCGCTTCAATTAGGTAATCACTCCTAGGCCATAGGACTATGTTGCCCCCTTTGTCCGATTTGTTTATTATAACTTCACTATGATCTTGAAGCTTTTTGATCAGGTCTTGGTAACGTTTATATTTGAAATTGGTTCCTCTTTTTCGATCTTTAATTGATAGGCGTAATTTTTTTACTTCATCAATTAACACATCTTGATATACATTGATAGCATCACGTGGCATGATCGGGACAAAGGTGGATTTAGGTTTATAAGGGGATTTTTCAGTCCTTGATGTAGCAATACCCATTTCATTTATCAGGACTTGAGTTGAAGATGTAATTTCCTCATTGTTTTCTTCTGATAGGTGTGAGAAGTTGGCCTGGTATATGCTGTCCACTAATTATAGTGGGCACCTTGCACCAGTCCAAACAACCCCTTATTGGAGATAGGTTAAAGACAACCTTTATTGAAAGCTATCCTAGTGGTAGCTATGGAGAGCAGCCTTCAGGCTAAGTCTTGAAGGAATGTAAAGCAGCTTGTTTTACCAGTCTATAATCTCTTGAGTGACCAAATGAAAGAGGACCACACCAGGTATATATTTAAAATATATGTATTTAGTCTTAAACACACCCCTCTAGTCTCTTTATGAGGCTAGAGTTCGAAGTACATAAGTTACAAGTCGAATATCAACAGTAATAGCACAAATACACGTTTGAGCCCTAGGGCGTACCAAACCATATACCAATAAAGTGGTATAAGAACCACGACTGAGCTAGACACAAGGCCTAGAGCCTGTAGAAGTGCTTGGCCCTCAAGGAACCACCAAGGTAGTGACACAGGGGACCCACGGGGACGCGTGCAGTGTGAGAACACAGCCGCGAGCCGCCGTTGACTTCTATGGGGAATGTCGCGGTTGGAGTTTTAAAGAAAAAGGACACTTAGAGAAGGACTTGGAGCAAACCCCTTTAGAACTAGGCTGTTCTAG